>CM045746.1:8521965-8649465 GCA_024760905.1 Plotosus lineatus
AATTATGAGATGAAGCAAAAGAGTGACAGAGGGAGTAATGGCGGGATAGAATGTAAAGATAAAGAGAAAAAAATGATGAGGAGAGAAATTAAAGAACAGAGAGAGATTGAGGGAGTGATAAATGAGGTAAAAGAAAGAAAGGGAAGAACAGAGAGAGGGAGTGATGGAGTGATAAGTGAGATTATCATTCATTCATTTTCTGGATCGCTTAATCCTAATTAGGGGTTATAGGGAGGCTGGCGCCTATCTCAGCCGACTCTAGGTGAGGAAGAGATGAATGAACAGTCTCTTTTGAATGCACTAACACTGACAGCATTTCTCTCATTGAACTCAAGAGAGTCTAGTCTGGCAGAGAGTTTATGCATAATTCTGGTCATACTGAGTCTTTTTCTTATAATTTACCAACACAAATGAGGTAAATGTTGATATTCCTGAAATGTTTGTCTCACTGGGTGTATTGAATGTGATTTAATATTTCAAAGGTTGCCAATTCGAGTGCTGCCTTTGTTATTGGCTGTTTTATTTGCATCAGGATTCCTATAAGCTTATGGAGCTTCATTTTCTCTTTTGATCACAAATTGAACATAGGAAATATGCAGCTCTTTTTTTAAAAAAACGAAAGTGTAAATAGAGGCACACAGAATTCTCTCCAGCCGCCTCTTTGTAGAAGGGTACATCATTTTGTACACCTGTACCTCATTTTGCTGGTTTTTCTTTTTAAAAATGTGCAGGTTCGAGTGATGTGTCATAATTTCATGCTTTTTCTTTTAAAAGGGGCGGATGTCTTTCCGGGACTGCCAAGACTAGCAGCCTATCCAGCTGCTCCATGTATGACTTGCATTTGTTTACTTTTTTCTAAAGTTTGTCTTCCACAGGAGACCCACATCAATTTGCATACCAGTGCAACAGGAATACAGAAGATGCTATATCCACAGAGCTGCACTATGTTTACTCACACCTGGACAACAAGAACATGACACTTGAGGATCTTGGAATCAACACCTCCCTCTGCACCTGGATCATAAACTTTCTAAAAATTGACCCCAGTATGTCATGTCACGCCACAACTGTTCCTCCACCATCATACTCAACACTGGTGCACCTCAGGGCTGTGTGCTGAGCCTGTTCCTCTACTCTCTCTTCACCCATGACTGTAGGCCTATGTATAGATCCAACTCCATTATAAAGTTTGCAGATGACACCACTATGATCGGACTCATCAGTGACAATGATTAGTCTGACTAGAGAGTAGAGGTAAATCAACTAGCTGCATAGTGTTTCGACAACATCCTGCTCCTGAACACCAGCAAAACCAAGGAGCTTATTATGGACTTCAAAAAGGAATAGGGGACACTCATGACCCTATCCATATTAATGATATTGGTGTCAAACATGTCTCCAGCTTCAAATTCCTGGCACCAACATCTCAGAAAACCTGTCCTGGTTAAACCCGATTAAGAAGGCCCATCACCGCCTGTTCTTCTTGAGGACACTGAAAAAGAACCACCTGTCTGATAACATCCTGGCTAACTTCTACCACTGCACAATCGAAAACATCCTGACCAACTTTGCTACAGTGTGGTATGTGAATTGCTCTGTTGAGCACTGCAAGGCACTGCAGGGGGTGGTGAAAACCATCCAACACATCACAGATGCCTTCACCTGTTCTTAGAGACTCCTGCCCTCCAAAAGGTTCTTCAGGAGATATCAGACAAAAAAACAGGTTGAAGAACAGCTTCTTCCCAACAGCTGTCACCCTACTGAATTTAGTTCCCTGCTGAGCCTTCTCTTCCAATCCACACTACATCATATCAGTACCATTCGTATCATTCATGCACATGCACATGCTTCCACTATTATAATTTATTCCACTACTGTGTCTACATCCGTAGCACACACACAAATACACACACACACACACACATATATATATATATATATATATATATAGTCGGCAGCCGTACGTCTCGAGAGACGATGGTGTAGCGCTATGGTAGGCATTTGCGGTAGTGACTGTAAAGGCCCACCCTAGAGTGACAGTTTCTTAAACAATTACTGCATACAAAAGGGCTTTGAGGGGCCATGGGGCTGCCCCTTCTTTCCTCTTTGCTCTTTTCTCAGCTAGCTTGTTTATTCTATTAGTTTCAGTTTTGTTGACCCCTCGTTGACAGTGGTCTTCCAGAGCTGGCGTGTTTCAGCAGTGCCTTCCCAGGTGTTGATGTCGATGCCAGATAATTTCATGTCCCACTTGCACACGTCCTTGTACCGAAGCTGTGGTCTTCCTGTGCGGCGGGAGCCCTCACTCAGCTCGCCATACAACATGTCTTTTGGGATGCACCCCTTGTCCATTCGCCGTACATGACCCAACCACCTAAGTCGTCTCTGGCTCAGCAGTGCGAGCAGATTTGGCATGCCAGCACGCTGTAGTACCTCAGTGTTTGTTACTTTGCCATTTTGTTTTCTTGCCATTTTATATGGAACAGATGCCTGAGACAGCGGAGGTGGAAGCTGTTGAGCCGCTTTTCCTGACCAGCGTACGTGGACCAGGCCTCACTGCCATAAAGGAGTGTGCTGAGTACACAGGCCTGGTAGACACGTAGCTTGGTGTTCTCCATTAGCTGGGTGTTACTCCATACATGCTTGTTCAGTTTGGACATCACTGCGGCGGATTTCCTGATTTTGCATGAGATCTCCGTGTCAAGAGAGAGAGTGTTGGTGATAGTGGATCCCAGGTAGGTGAAGGAGTCCACGAACTCAAGCTGCGTGTTATTTATGTTGATGTTTGGGACTGTATTTGTGCCCAGGATATTTGTCTTCTTCAGGCTGATGGTCAGTCCGAATTCATTACAGGCATGGCACAGGCGATTGACTAGCTCTTGAAGACCAGCCTCAGTGTGGGACGTCAGTGCAGCGTCATCCGCGAACAGCATCTCGCGGATGAGGACCTGCCTCACCTTCGTCTTAGCGCGCAGTCGAGCTATGTTAAACAATTCCATCTGATCTGGTGTGGCTAGGGATCCCTTCCTCACTGTCAGAGAAGGCATACTGAAGAAGCATCGAGAAGAATATCCCAAAGAGTGTCGGAGCTAGGACGCAGCCTTGCTTCACACCACTGCTCACTGGGAAGGCTTCAGAAGTCCCACCATTGAAGCAGACTGTGCTGTGCATGTCCTCATGAAAGGAGGTCACTATTTGCAGTAACCTTTGAGGACATCCAATCTTCTGCAGGAGATTGAAGAGTCTGCTTCTGCTTACCAGGTCGAATGCTTTAGTCAGGTCTATGAAAGCAATGTACAGGGGCTTCTGCTGCTCCCGACACTTCTCTTGCAGTTGACGAAGTGAGAAGATCATATCGACTGTGGATCGGCCTGCCCTGAACCCACACTGCGATTCTGGGTACACCCAGGAAGCAAGAATCTGAAGGCGAGTAAGGACAACACGAGCAAAGACTTTCCCTATGATGCTAAGGAAGGAGATGCTACGGTAGCTCTTACAGTCACTGTGGTCGCCCTTGTTTTTGTAGAGGTTTACAATGTTTGCATCGCGCATGTCCTGGGGGATGAACCCTTCCTTCCAGCATAAGCACAGCAACTCATGGAGGTACTGCAGGAGCGCTGGCTTGCCACTCTTCAAGACTTCAGGGGGGATGCCATCCTTTCCAGGGGCTTTTTCACAGGCCAGACTTTGCAATGGCTTTGCCCAGTTCGTCCACTGAAGGCAGATAAGCCAGATCCTCCATGACAGGTAAGTTTGGCAGGGCATTTAATGCTGCATCAGTCACCACATTCTTGGTTGCGTACAGCTCCAGGTAATGTTCCACCCAGTGTTCAAGCTGCTTGCCTTGGTCCGTGATCACCTCCCCGGTCTTGGTCTTGAGGGGTGCAGTCTTAATTGTGGTTGGGCCAGTAGCTGTCTTGATGCCATTGTACATGGCCATTGTGTTGCCAGTGTCAGCTGCCATCTGGATCTTGCTGCAGAGGTTCAGCCAGAAGTCGTTTGCACAGCGGTGGGCTGTCTGCTGGGCCCTGTTTCGTGCAGCTTTGAAAATGTCCCGAGTACTGGTGCTGGGGTTTTGCTTGTATGCTATGAGGGCTTCCCTCTTGGCTTCTGTCACAGGCTGCATCTCCTCCCAGTGAGCCTCGTACCAGTCTACACTCCGACGCTCCTTTTTCCCAAATGTGGTGAGGGCTGTTGTGTAGATAGTATCTCTCAGGAAGCTACACTTGCTGTTAATGTCTTTGCCAGAAGTCTGCAAAGCCAACTTCTCCTTGACTGTGTCATGAAACAGTTGGATTCGCTGGGGATCCCTTGAGGAGCAGGTGTTGATTCGTGGGAGGCCTTTATTCTCTTTGTTGTCAGCCTTATCCTGCTTCCAAAGAAGGTGTGGTCTGTGTCGCAGTCTGCGCTATGGAAACTTCTAGTGTGGAGAACGCTGCTCAGATCCGTGCGCCTGGTGATAAGGTCTAGCTGGTGCCAGTGGCAAGATCTGGGGTGTCTCCAGGATACTTTGTGGCGGTCTTTGCACTTGAAGTATGTATTTGTTACACACAGGCCATGATGGCAGCACAGTTCCAGCAACCTCTGTCCATTCTCATTCATCCTGCCTATGCCATGGTGACAAGGCAGGAAGGCCAGGTGTCACAGTCGGCGCCCACTCTAGCATTGAAGTCTCCTAGTAGGTAAAGTCCTTCAGTGCTGGGGATCCTGGAAATCACATCATCCAGAGCCTCGTAAAACTGGTTCTTGGCCTCTGGGGTGGAACTGAGTGTTGGTGCATAGATGCTGAGGAGATTTACAAAGCCTGCAGTTGTAGAGAGGTGTAAAGCGAGGATTCTCTCTGATTCACTGGTAGGAGGTTCAATAGCCGTAGTCAGCGAGTTCTTCACAGCGAAACCTACACCATGCAGTCTCGGGTCGTCTTGTGGCAGGCCCTGCCAGGAGAAGGTGTAGTTGGCCTCTTTGATAGTACCACTGTCAGCCAGGCGTGTTTCCTGGAGACAAGCAATGTCGATATTCAGACGTGTCAGTTCATGGTCGATAACAGTCTTGTGGGAATCGTCAATTTGCTGAAGATCACTTGTCAGTCCAGGACACACAGTCCATATGTTCCAGCTTGCTATTCAAAGAGCTAGAGTCTTCGTATTTATCTGTTTTTGTCTGCCTGGTGCAGAATTTACAGCTTGCTTGTCGGGATGGTCAGTCCCTAAGCCCTATGCACCCAGCAAGGCAGGTGAGCTGTGGCGAGACAGCACCTTACTGGCTGGGGGCTGCCCAGCTTGGAGTGGGCGGTCGCTGTCCAGTGAGACACGATGGTCTCTCCCACTGTCAGAAGTAGCCCCAGGCGCCCGTATCCTATGCCAATCGGAATGAGCTTTTAACCGGTAACTGCTACTTCCCGTGTTGAGCCGAAGTCTTGCATCAACGCTGGAGTGTCCTCTCCAGTGTCCTCTCCAGCACGCTATGAGCCTGGGCATGAACTATGGAGAACTTGGGCTGCCCAGACGTCAAGTCCCCCCTCTCGGCCTTGCTGATAGCATCCAAAGGAAAGGAAGATCCAGTACAATTTGGTACCAGCGCAGCTGCAGGAGTTGCCAGAAGGTAGGGGAATCCTCAGACCAACTGCCTTAGGGGCTCCACTCCAGATTTCTGTAGGGTTTACTTAGCCTTCTCCCAACCAAGGGAATCCACAAGGCAGTGGGACTATTTAACCCATAGTTGGGGGTTTGAGTCATGGGCATCAGGGCGTGTTCACACACCGGTGGGCCTGCATGCCACATGTCTGGGGGCCAAACCTCCTCCGAGTCCCCTGTAGTTCAGCCTGAGTCCGCAAGGTACTCAGTTACCATGTGTCGCTGCAAGGAGGCACTACATGGGGCTTGATGGTGGAGAGGCTATGTACTGGCAAGGAGAAACTTACTCACACGGCTCCCCTTTTCACAGGCAAGCTGCTAGCCTGCAGTGTTAGTTGAAAGCGAGAGGTGACAAGCACTACTACTACGACCACAACTACCACACTTTGCGCATCACAACACCCATTTGACCCACATATATATATATATATATATATATATATATATATATATATATATATATATATATATATAGATAGATAGATAGATAGATAGATAGATAGATAGATAGTGGTACCTCACCTTACAAAATTAATCTGTTCCAGAAGTGGTTTTGTAACCTGATTTTTTTTTTGTAAGTTGAGTAGCATTTTACATGGAAAAGGCCTGATTTGTTCCAAGGCCCCCAATACTACCTCCTAAACCCTTTAAAAATCATAAAAGTATACCTTCTAAGGCCTCCTTCTGCTTTAATATCGTACCGATGGTAGACGGGTTTCGGGCCTATTCCTTTGCGATATCACTCAACCGCATGCCACGAACCCGCTTCTTCTTTTCACTCGCACCGGGAATCACTTTCACCGGGAATCATACGCGCGCGTTGTTTGGGTAAAGAGATAAATTTCCCTCGTTTTGATCGGCTCATTTCTACGAAGCCAAGCACAGCTGGCAAACAAACACAAATGGACAGACATGGAAAAACTTCAACCCGCAGAGCAGCTGATTGTCAAAATTTGGGACACTGCAGCGTGTGAGTCCAATAAAATTAGTGTTTCAAAGTGTCGGCCCTGCCTACACAGAAAGGATTGGCTCTCAGCTTCGCACCACAGTGACGTGGCATTGAAAGTAAATGAATAGATTTGCGCTGAGCAGTTAGAAAGTGAAGCTACATCATCTCCTGCTTGGCCTTTTAAGATGCTGGCGCTGCCGGCAGCCCAAACAACTGTCGTGCACAAAACTCGCTCTGCACTGCCATGAATCATGCTTCACCACTTTTGCGGTCGTAAAGTCGATCAGACGTAACTCGCATAGGTCGTAAGTCGACGACTCACTGTATATTACATATATACATACTGTATATCTGTACATTGCATCTGCCAATTTTATTATTCTTCTGTACAGTAATATAGAACATCTGTATATTGCTCCTGGGTAAATAATGTTAATTTATTCTTACACTTTCTGCCCATATTTGTACATAACTGCTCATATTTATAAATAATATCTTCTTCTTCTTCTTCTTCTTTTCCTTTCGGCCTTTTCCCTTTCTCAGGAGTCACCAGAGTGAATCATCTGATTCGTACATTTGATTTGGCATAGGTTTTTACCTCGGATGCCCTTCCTGTCACAACCCTTTAGCAAGGGACAGAAACACGTTGACAGCTTTGCAGCCACCCCTTACGAAAGTCAGCAATGGTTCTTTTACATGAACCTTTCACCATAGACAGTGAGAGACATGGCCCGCCTTTGATAACCCTGTTAGCTGCACTGGGGGGGACAGTGACAACCCTGTGTGGACTCGAACCCCAACCTTAGGATCAGCGATCCTGCACCCTATCCACTAGACCACCACTGTCCCGTTCATATTTATACATAATATATTTATACATAATCTGTACATAACTGTTTCCTAACTGTACATACCGCAAGTACTATAGATACAGACGCTCCCCGGCTTATGAACGAGTTAGGTTCCGGACGGCCGTTCATTAGATGAATTTGTTTGTAAGTTGTTACAGGGCATTCTTTAGAGGGGACCGTATGTTTAAACCTTGTATAAGTAACCGATATGAGTTTGTACTGTATACAATATCTCTCTCTCTCTCTCTCTCTCTCTCTCTCTCTCTCTCTCGCTCTCTGTCTCTCTACCTCTCTCTCTACATAATCATCTGTACATTAGCAATATCATTATGTCCTGTGTTTAAACTAGAGAGTTTCATTCTTATCCAGTTCACTATAATACTGGAGTCAATTTGTTTCTTCTTTGAAAATTTTGGCATGAGTTCAGAACTGTATTCTTCTGCTTCTCTTCCTTGACCTCTGTACAGTGTAAAGCATGTGTCAGCCACACCCTTCTGCCAGAGCCGAGTATTAAATGTACCTCAGGATAATGTTTAATCATATTTTAGACTTATATTTATGATATACCTTTCTATAGATTTTATTCCATTTCTATTTGTACTTGTTCTTCAATTTCATTTCACTTTCACTTCCAACGTTGGGGGGCGTCTGACTATACTATATCTTCTTCTTTTCCTTTCGGCTGTTTCCTTGAGGGATTGCCACAGCAAATCACCTGCTTCCATCTCACCCTCACATCCTCTGCATCTTCTTCTCTTACACCAACTGCCTTCATGTCCTCCTTCACCACATCCATGAATCGTCTCTTTGGTCTTTCTCTAGGCCAGGGGTGGCGAACAAGTTAGACACAAAGAGCCAAACTTTTTAACTGTGAGAGTTAAAGAGCCACACCTTGTGCTGACCTGCCAAGACAGACACACACACACACACACACACACACACACACACACACACACACACACACACACACACACACACACACACACACACAGGCACTTCTCTCGCTTTCTCTCTTGCTTTGACACACACAACTACTAAACACACTTCAGATAAATAGATATAGCCTGTATAATATAAATTGCTGAGTATACACACAATCATGTTGAGTCAGGTGTTTTTTACCTTTGGGGAATTCCGTGTCAATATTAGCATGGTGTGTGCTAAAATGACGTTGAAGATTTGAATCCTTGAAATGTGATATCGTGGTACTGCAGAATAAACAGAGCGATTTGTTCAATAAAAAAGTAAGCATCTTCCCATTCTCCCAGAAATGTCCTGTGTTCATCTTCATATTTTCATTTAGCTTTGTATTTTGCCATTATTACAAAGAGGGTAAGCCTGCATGCAAAGAAATTGTTTACTTTATTTCCCAGCATTAGACGTCATTCACTCAGATGATTCGCGGTCACTTATGTGTCAGACGCGGCATAAAAAACCCATCCTGTCAAAATTATTTACAAATATTATTTATTATTTGTTTTTAATAACCTCTGAAGGATTTAAGTGTGTTTTAATATTTAAAAAAACATGAAAAGAGGCAAAGAGCCACATTCTTATTGATTAAGAGCAGCATGCAGCTCGAGAGCCACGTGTTCGCCACCCCTGCTCTAGGCCTTCTGCCTGGTAGTTCCAACGTCAGCATCCTACTCCCAATATACTCACTATCCCTCCTCTGTACATGTCCAAACCATCTCAATCAAGCCTCTCTGACTTTGTCTCCAAAACGTCTCACATGTGCTGTCCCTCTGATGGGCTCATTCCTGATCCTATCCATCCTCATTACTCTCAAAGAGAACCTCAACATTTTCATCTCTGCTACCTCCAGCTCTGCCTCCTGTCTTTTCCCCAGTGCCACTGTTTCTAAACCATACAACATCACTGGCCTCAACACCGTCTTGTACACTTTTCCCTTCATTCTTGCCGATACTCTCCTATCACACATCACACCGGACACTTTTCTCCATCCATTCCAACCTGCCTGCACGCACTTCTTCACCTCTTTTCCACACTCTCCATTGCTCTGGATTGTTGAGCCTAAGTACTTAAAATCCTCCACCTTCTTTATCTCTGCCCCCTGTAACCTCAAAATTCCTCTTGGGTCCTTGTCATTCATGCACATGTATTCTGTCTTACTGAGGCTAACCTTCATTCCCCTCACTTGTTCTCTGCTCTCACTACAGATCACAATATCATCTGCAAACATCATAGTCCATGATGAATCTTGTCTAACCTGGTCTGTCAGCCTGTCCATCACCATAGCAAACAAGAAGGGGCTCAAAGTTGATCCTTGATGCAGTCCCACCTCTACATTGAACTCTTCTGTCACACCGACAGCACACCTCACCACTGTCTTACATCTCTCATACATGTCCTGCACCACTCTAACATACTTCTCTGCCACTCCAGACTTCCTCATGCAATACCACAGTTCCTCTCTCGGCACCCTGTCATATGCTTTCTCCAGATCCACAAAGGCACAATGTAGCTCCTTCTGACCTTCTCTGTACTTCTCTATTAACATCCTCCAGGCAAACATTGCATCTGTGGTGGTCTTTCTTGGCATGAAACCAAACTGTTATTCACAAATGCTGACCTCTGCCCTTAGTCTAGCTTCCACTGTTCTTTCCCATAACTTCATTGTATGGCTCATCAACTTTGTCCCTCTGTGGTTGCCACAACTCTGTACGTCTCCCTTGTTCTTAAAAATGGGCACCATCACACCATCACACTTCTCCTCCATTCCTCTGGAATCCTCTCACTTAAAAGACCTTGTTGAATGTTTTTGTCAGAAAATCTACTGCTACCTCTCCTAGACACTTCCATACCTCCACCGGTATGTCATCAGGACCAACTGCCTTTCCATTCTTCATCCTCTTCAATGCCCTCCTCACTTCACCCTTACTAATCTTTGCTACGTCCTGGTCCTCAATGGTCACCTCTTCTACTCTTTTTCTCTCTCTCATTTTCCTCATTCATCAGCTCTTCAAAATACTCTTTCCATCTTCCCAGCACACTTCTGTCATCAGTCAATACATTTACCTCTCTGTCCTTAATCACTCAAACATGCTAATCTTTGCTACTTCTTGGTCCTCAGTGGTCACCTCAATGGTCACCTCAAATTGTGGTGGACTTCAGAAGACCCAGCCCACACCTGGAGACAGTCACAACCAAATTGGACCAGGTAGAAATTGTGCACACGTACAAATACCTGGGCATGCACCTGGATGACAAAGTGGATTAGACTGCCATCACTGATGATCTGTGCAAGAAAGGACAGAGCCATCTGTACGTCATCATAAGGCTAGTATTCTTCAACATCTGCAAAAAACTGCAGGAGATGTTCTACCAGTCTGTGGTGGCAAATACCCTCCTTGGTATTTGGAAGCCTTGGTCTTCTGGAGAGGAAGCATTAAAACGAAAGATGCCTCACAATCTGAAAAACCAGTGAGGAAGGCGGGCTCTGTAGTTGGGACGGAACAAGACAGTGTAACATCTGTGGCAGAGCAACAGGCGCTGACTCGGCTTCTGCCAATTATAGCCAATCCACTACCTCTGCTGCACAATGTCATCACTGGACAGAGGAGAAGCATCAGCGCCTGCCTGATGTCATTGCCCTGCTCCACTGACAGACTGGGGAGATTGTTCCATCAGTCTGATACCATCAGACTTTTTAACTCTAGCATGGGGGGGATAACAGAACACACACTGGACTTTTGTTAATCTCTACATTACACTGCAAATCCACACCATTACAGTATTGTATACAATTTTTATACTTTCAACAATGTTTTTTAAGCATTTAATTTTTACTGTAGATGATCATCATCGATGACATCATAGACACTATGTATACCGGAAAGTATTTTTACTATATATGCCATCACTTAGGCTTGTGTTTTTTATAGAAGAAGGGTTTGCTGTTTTATTGAAGTGTTGCCGGAAATGCAAATACCGTTCAGACATGATAAGCACCCAGGGCGCTTAAAAAATTGGAGTGGGTGGCCGCTTATTAAAATTTTACCAGCGGAGTGGAACAGTAAGTGCTTATTACCATTGAGGTGGAAAACATGAATAATAACATAACAATAAAAGAGTTTTACGGGTATTTGTGTTATTCATTCTGTGGTATAAACGAAACTACTTACATGAAAGCTGAAAATCTTTTTTTCCTTTCGGCGGTTCATTTCAATATTTTCGAGGTAATAAAATCGAGCCAGTCAACACGAATGTCAACTTTAGCACATGGCACGTTGAACCAATCAACACAAACATAAACAAAAGCACATGTCCAGGAACGTCTTTAAATTTATGAAGTTAGTGAGCAGGAGAATTGGGTGAAAAATACTTGTCATTACTTTCTGATAGGTCCATATCTGGCTCATTGCACCATTCATTCAGAGCATCCGACAGTTTTGCTGTAGCAGTTTCGAGTGGTTCATCGGTTGTTGGCCATTTACCAAGAGAACACAGCAAAATATTTTCCTGTTTTTTAAAGCACGGCGGAACAATCAAATGTGTTGTTACTGATAAACATTATAGACATTCCCCAGTGGCAGGGGCTCTTGGAATACCATGTAAACGCAGTGAATGCCTCATTTTAAGGTTACAGAGACTGATCAAATAAAATTGGTTCGTAAACGATTTTATTACCAGTGCACATGGGCGGTTATTAGACGGACGATCAAAAACACCGGGGGGAGGGGAGGGGGGCGCTTATTGGAGCAGGGCACTTGTTGCGTCAAATACGGTATCCCTCTGTGATTAATAAAGTATCCATACATCCATCCATCTATCTATTTGCATGCAACATGCAATAGTTAGCTGCTTGAGCTCTTCAAAAACAAGGTCTTCACTCATATTCAAGCCACTTCTGAATTTGAATTAAAATTTGAACAGGTCCAAAACTTTTTCCAAGGTCATGACTGTATGGACAATTAACAACTACTTCCCAAAATATATTCAATTACTCTCAAATTCAATTTCCCTTGTACATTCGGCTGTGATTACATGTGAGCTTGGCATGAGTGTATGAAAGAAAATGATGATTAAAAGCTAGCTAGAATTAGCTCATGTTAGCTTTAGCTAGCTTATTTTTGGTGTCTCCTTGAAAACACCTGGTGTTTACTCTCTAATTTTTGAAGCCCATTCATTAATCTGCTTGCTGAAAAAGTCCACAATTAAGCCAGATATTAGTGTAAAAGCGATGAGCAAACATGAGGTGAGTTTGTTTGTCAGGTGTGTCTGAAATGAAATGCTGATGCTAAATGCAGTCTGAGATAACGAAGTGAAGTTTTGAGAGTGTGTCAGCTTGTCAGATACAAGTATGTGATGGCCATTTGCTCAGAAAGCTTTGAGCAAGAGTAACTGTCAGGTTTCTTGCACCTTTCCGCCTCTGTTCTGTTCACATTGCCTGGCATAATAATGATAGAGGAAGAAGTGGATGAAATAGAGAGAGAAATACAGAGAATGCCACTGAAGGGGAAAAGCAGGATGAAATGCATGAGCAAAAGAAAAAGAGGGTGTAGTATTTATATCATAACTAAACGTCTCCTGTCCCATATCCCATTTTCCCATTTTCCAAGCGGCGTAGGAGGGAGAGATAGATGAAGTACATAAAAAGGGATGTTTATAGCATTATTCAAAGTATTTTTCAATTTCCTTTCACAGATTTCCTTTTCAGCATGTCCGCCTTATCGCAAGGAGGCCTGAGTTCGATTCCCTGCTCGGGTGTTTCTGTGTGGCGTTTGCATCATTCTTCCAATGCTTGTGTGGGTTTCCTCGGGGTGCTCCAGTTTCCTCCTACAGTACAAAAACATGCACACTAGGCTAATTGGGTGTTCCAAATCGCTTCTAGCTGTGAGTGTGAAGAGTTGTAAGTGTTGCCCTATAATGGCCAAGTTGGCTGAGATGGGATTTAGGATTATGAATTAATAATCGTATTGAGATTGACAATTAGAATTAATCACGATTAGGAAATGAATGAATGAATAAGGATTGTGTGATGTGGAATACAGAGATAGATAACTAGATCAAAGCACTGAAAAAAAATAAGAAAATCGTAGCATTTCCTGAGTGGAGTACAAAACAGAGCATGAAGTACTTGTAGTTTGGAAAAGAAGATAAACAGACATACACAGTTTTTGCAGAGTTAGTTGCTCTGTTAAGTATGTATGTCACACTGAGTCACAAATGCACTGACGGTCAGAACTACAGAGGCAATGTACACCAGATCCAAATGAATTATAATTTGGCATAGTTATAATGAAAAGTCTCATCCTAGTGGGTGTCAGATAAACATATTGTTCCTTGTTAAAGCTCATTTACCCCCCCCCCCCCCCACACACACACACACACATATATGTTACCATGCATGGATCACCTCAAAAATGTACGTAATGTGTTCTTTCTGGGCCCAGGCCCATAACAAATTTGATTCAATCAGTTCAGCATGTTTTGCATTGTCCTTCTAACAAAAAATCATTTTGGGCATTTCCTCACTATCTCACGCAACTACCACTAACCACAGAGGGGTATAAGCCAGCACATCTTCCTTTTCCGTGACAATGGATGCTGAAACCATCTTTATGTACTGCTGCACATGCACAGTCAGTGGTGGTCAAAAACACTCACAGGAAAATAATTATTTTACATGAATAAGCTCAGAGATGCCCATGATTGGCTGGTGATCACTGAAAGTGACAGGGAGGTGAGCGTATCTCATTCCTTCCTCCCGTGAGAAGTTGACCAATCGGCTCCCATGGATTTCTGGTGGCCTGAAGGCTGTGGCAAAAACCTGCTTTTTTGTCTTTACATGAAATTAAATATAAATGATTATTTAAACATCATCTGTGCTGCCCCACACAGTGGCCTACTTTTTCCATTGTCTTCTTTCTTCCTTTGCATGAAGGAGGCAGCTCAATAGAAGCGTGATAACTTTTAAGGTAAAAAATGTTATTGGTTGCACTTGAATGTGGGAGTTTTATTCTAAATTACAATGACATGAAGGTATCACTGCAGTCGTGGTCTTGAGATAATCTCATAAAAAATGCAGTTGATCCCAAGACAGATCTATGTGGTCTTGCGACCAATCTCCAGTACTGCAACCCTCGTTCTTTTTTATTTTTGTTTGTTTTTTAGTTCTCCTTTCAAAACTTTAGTGTCTACTTGCTAGGAATTCATATTTGCTGGAAAATTAAAGAAAAACCTATTGCTATAACCTATATCAAATATATCATCTCATCATATACAACATCGCATTGAACCTATAGCGACGTAACAGGTGTAGAAGGCTGGGAAAGCTAGTGTGCTAACCTGCTCAATAGTGCACACTCACACGCTCACAAGTGCCAACAATAACAACTGGCAGAACAGAACAGTCAAAGGTGCCTTAACCATACCAAACTCTGTGTGTGTGTGTGTGTGTGTGTGTGTGTGTGTGTGTGTGTGTGTGTGTGTGTGTGTGTGTGTGTGCACTGAATCCTACAGGGGATAAAAGCATGATTCAAATTGACAGGAGACAATATAACCAGTGTAGTGCAATTCAGTCTTCAACCCCCCCCCCATTACAGCAAAGATCATCTGCTTTGTAACAGAAAAAAATGAGAGACAAAAATAAAACTTGTACATTCTATCTAACTGATACTATTTTAATGTGTGTGTTGTGTACCTTTTCATCAATTTACAGGGGGGGGTCCCCACAGATTGTTTGTATTGTAAATATTACATTTATATAGAATATTGTTCTTCTTCTTATTATTAGCATTATTATTATTATTATTATTATTATTATTATTATTATTAAGAAGAAGAAGAAGAAGTACTCCATGAATGTTATTTTTCAACAGCTGAAATAAAGTTGGTTGGGAAGTACAGCTTGAACTTTTCTTAAAAAAACACAGGTGATAATGCACCTGCTGGGAGAATGAAGCAGACGCTGATCACAGGGACTTGCTTTACCTTCCAATATTTGCTTGATCAGTTTGGAGAAACTATGTCAGAGAGTGTGGAGCACAAACAGGAGATTATTTCATTTTTGGAGTTCCTTGAGAATACTGACAATGTTCCTGAGCTGAGAAACACTGATTGGCTGTGATTTCACTCTTACTGTGGACAAACTGGCCCACATGAATGAGCTGAATGTGAAGCTACAAAGGAAAACAATTTGTGCATGAACTGCAAGGAAACGTCAGAGCCTTCAAAACCCGGCTAGTTTTATTTTCAAAGCAAATCTCAGACAAGTCATTTGCTCATTTCCCCCTCACTGGCCACATTAAAAGAGACCCTGCAACATGTGAAAAAAATCCAGGCAAGCACTGGATTGTGAAAAGATATGACTCGGGTTTATGATGGATCTCATTTATTTGGTGACACGGAGCACAACAACATACCAGGCATGCGCGCTGACGGGGCATGATGTGCCAATCACGTGCAATGTCACACAACTAATCATGTGCCAATCACGTGCCATGTCACATAACTTGTCACAGGAGGACCTGCATCTGCAGTCGGTTTTAAGATTTTTGGAGAAATTCACGTGGAGGGCACTTCAGCTGGTGTCATATCCCTTCTCACAAGACTCTGAAACGGTACCACAGGAGCTGATTGATGTCTAATGTGACATGATGTTAAAGGAGAAGTTTAACTCCCTTAAATTGGATGAGTTTTATGCTTCTTGAAGTGCAGCCAAATTCCCAAACATCCAGAAGATGGCACAGAGGATGCTGGTGTCTTTTGGCTCTACATAAGTGTGTGAACAGACTTTTAGTGTGATGAACACCAACAAAGCCCCCCACGGATCCCAACTGAGTGATGAACACCTCAAATCTGTTCTGAGAACCAGAACATAGTTACCACCAAACTTCGATGCACTGACAACAATGGGAGATCAACAACACTAAAGGGTATGTGAATATTTTAATGCTTTCTCTGTTTATGTTTGTACTGTCAAAAAATGTTTTTTTTATCATATCTTGCTGACCTAGCCAAATGTCAATATCCTTATCATCATCATCATCATCATCATCATCACCATCATCATCATCTTCCGCTTGATCCAGAATCGGGTCGTGGGATCAGCAACCTAAGCAAAGAGGTTAAAATCTCTCTGCTCCGCCACTTCCTCCAGCTGTTCCGGGGAGACACCGAAGCGTTCCCAGACAAGCCGAGAGACATAGTCCCTCCAGTGTGTTCTAGGTCAACCCCGGGGTCTCTTCCCGGTTGGACATGCCCGAAACGCCACACCAGGAAGGCGTTCGGGAGGTATTCTGACTAGATGCCCGAGCCACTTCAATGCGGAGGAGCAGTGGCTCTACTCCAAGCTCTCCCCGAATGGTAGAGCTTCTCACCTTATCTCTAAGACAGAGCCCCACCACTCAACGAAAGGAAGCTCATTTCAGCCGCTTGCATCCCTGATCTTGTTCTTTCAGTCATAGGTGGCCATAGGTGGCCATAAAAGGCCACAGCCAAATGTCAAATTTGTCAAATTTTAAAAGTCAATGTGGTCCCCAAGCCAAAAAGTTTGCCCACCCCTGAACTAACATCTATGAATATGAACTACTAGTAGACCTCCTCTCAACACTGGCTACTGAGTAGTAAACACACAACATGGCTGTACTCTGTTGCCATCTCACCTGTCCTTTGACCTGGATGTCTGTCGCCTTAGCATTAGCACAAGTCATGAAGTGCAAGTTTACTTTAGCCTCCAGTGACACAGTTAGCTTTGTAGTAGTTCACAGCATATGTTTATTGGACAGTGCATACGCTCCCCAGCTTATGAACGAGTTAGGAAAGCTGTGAAAAAGCATAAAAGTACTTTAAATAAATTTAAAAAGGAACCCACTCAAGCAAATCTAGAAAAGTACAGGTTAACACGTGCCAAAAGTTGGCGCATTATCAAACAAAATAAAAGGAAATCCTGGCAGGATTATGTATCTAAATTAAATTTGAGGTCTTCTGTTAAAAAGAATGTGGTAAGGAAAATTAGTGGGAAACAAGTTGGTGGTAATGTTACTTTCATTAATGAACCTGATGGTAACAAAGCTTCTAAAAGAATTGCTATAGCTAATATATTAGCTGATGAATTTGAAAATAATTAATCTTCCAATAATTAATCATCTGTGTTTCAAAAACACCAGAAACAACAAGAAAAAGTCAAACTAAATTTTAATTGAAATAACTCTGAAATCTACAATTTTCCTTTTAGTGTTAAAGAATTGAAAGACTCTTTGACATTCACTACCAGTTCCTTAAACACCTACCAGAGGAATCCTTACTGGTTCTGCTTGATATTTTTAATGACATATGGGAGACTGGAAATTTTCCAGAGTCTTGGAGGGAAGCGACAATAATTCCTATTCCCAAACCTGGGAAAGATCATTCCAATCCATCTAATAATCGTCCCATAGCTCTTACCAGCTGTTTATGTAAAACAATGGGACGAATGATTAACAATTGCCTTGTATAGTTTCTTGAAAAGAACCAACTGCTCTCGAAGTCACAAAGTGGTTTTAGACATTTTAGAAGTACAGAACTATCGATCACTTAGTTTCTCATGAATCAAACATCCGAAATGCATTTGTTAGAGGGGAACATATGGTTTCAGTTTTCTTTGATTTAGAGAAGGCTTATAATACTACGTAGAAACATGGAATTTTAAAAGATATTAATGAAACCGGCCTTCGTGGTAGAATGCCAATGTTTATTAAAAACTTTTTATCCGACAGATGTTTTAGAGTTCGCATTGGGAACGCCTTTTCCTCCCCTCATAAACAGGAAATGGGTGTTCCCCAAGGTAGTATTTTATCTGTTACATTGTTTAGTGTGAAAATAAATAGTATTGTAAAATCTGGGAAAGAGGGCATTGAAAATTCTTTATTTGTTGATGACTTTGCTACAAGCTGCAGGTTGAAAAATGTGAACACTATTGAGAGGCAACTGCAATTATGCCTTCATAAAATACAAACATGGGCAGACAACAATGGTTTAAAATTTTCCCAGTCAAAAACCGGATGCGTTCACTTTTGTAACGAGCAAAAAGTACATCATGATCAAGAACTTACATTAAAAGGCAATATCATTCCAATAGTGCACCAGGTTAAGTTGCTGGGGCTCATCTTTGACAAGAAACATAATTTCAAAGCACATATTGACTATTTAAAAACAAAATGTGAAAAGTCTTTAAATTTGTTAAAAGTGGTTTCTAAAAAGGATTGGGGAGCCGACCGCAAAGTATTATTAAGAATTTATAGATCTCTTATCAGATCAAAATTAGATTATGGCTCCATAATCTATGGTTCTACTCGTAAGTCTTATTAATGGAAAGAAGAAACCATTCAAAACCAAGCTCTTAAAATATGCTTGGGAGCTTTTATAACTTCACCTATCTCTAGTTTACATGTTGAAGTGGGCGAATTGCCCATGCATTTGTATAGAGAAAAGCTAGCATTGCAGAATGCCCTTAAACTTAAAGCCAACAAAAATGTCCCTGCCTATGAGACAGTCTTTTGTGTCGTAAATGAACAATTTTTCATTAAAAGCCTCCAGCAATTTGCCCATTTGTACTAAGCATTAAAGAATCTTTGAATAAGGTGTGCCCAAGGCTAGACAATATAAAGCAACATGCTGTACCAGAGGTTCCACCATAGTTTTACAGATCCTTTAGATTTTAAAGTTAGATTTAATGAGTTGAAAGATGCTTACAGGGACTATAACTCAATTTATACTGATGGCTCTGAGGACCAGGATAAAGTGGCAGCTGCTGCAGTAAGAAGGAGACACAGTGTTCAGGTGTGGATTTTGGATGGGGCATCTATATTCACTGCTGAATTGCGGGCGATTTCTTCTAGAAAGCAAAAATTTCCGACTCTTTGTCAAATCAAATTGCATTAAAAGGTAATGACTTTGATAATCCTGATGTTTTGGGCATTTTGCAGAAATGCTATAAACTTATCGAAAGTGGTAAGGATATTGTGTTTGTTTGGTGTCCCAGTCATGTAGGAATCAAGGGTAATGAAAAAGCGGATAAATTGGCCAAGGAAGCCCTTGGTCTTGATATAATTTAGGAAAAGTACCACATACAGACCTAAAACCTGCAGTTCATAACTTGGTCTTTAACAAATGGCAGGATTATTGGAATGAACAAATTGATAATAAACCTTTTCTTATCAATCAAGTGTGCGGTCTTTGTATCCATATAGGGAAAGAGATAACAGGAGCGATGAGATAGTTTTAGCATGACTGCGATTTGGCCATACTTATACTGCACATGGTTATTTTTTGAATGGGGAATTTAGTACCAACTTGTGGCATATGTTTAACACCCCTCTCAGTTAAGCATATTTTAATTGATTGTACAGAGTTTAATTTAGCCAGAAATAAATATTTTAGTGTTCCTTCAGTGAAGACGCTCCCCAACTTACATTCATTCGTTTCAGGTTTTTTTTTTTATTTTACGTTTGTTTTTTTCTTTTGAAAAAAAAAAAAATTGTCAAATTTTGAGTTTAGACGTATTTACGTAGTACGCTGACGTAATGACACAATGACGTAATGATGCTGCGTCCATTGTTTACAAACGACAGACTGAACGTGCCCCTTCTTCTTCCCAGTTCACTGCGTGTTACCCTTGTATTCAGACATCGTCTCTGTGATCTTTGTGTTTACACTGTTTTGTGGACTGTTTTGCAGCACAGCAGCCATAATGACAAACAGACACAGCAGCAATGAGATCCAGATGTCACTCTCCACAGCTACTTCCTCCAGCTCTTCCAGGGAGACACCACGGCATTCCCAGGAAGCCGAGAGACATAGTCCCTTCAGTGTGTTCTAGGTCGACCCCAGGGTCTCATTCTGATTGGACATGCCGGAAACACCACTGCGAGATGTTCAGGAGACATTTAACCAGATGCCTGAGCCACCTCGACTGGGTCTTCTCAATGCAGAGGAACAGCAGTTCTACTCCAAGCTCTCCCAGAGGATGCTGGTGTTGCTTGGCTCTACATATGTGTGTGAACAGACTTTTAGTGTGATGAACACCAACAAAACAGCCCACACATCCCAGATGAGTGATGAATATCTCAAATCTGTTCTGAGAACCCCAACAGAATTACCACCAGGCTTCAGTGCACTGGAAAAAATGGTGATCAACATTTCTGTTCCCACTAAAAGGTATGCTAATATTTTAATGCTTGTTTTCTGTTTATGTTTGATATGTACTGTTAAAAATGCATTTTTTGTCACATCTTGTGCTGTCAATTTTTTAAAAGTCAATGTGGCCTCCGAGCCAAAATGTTTGCCCACTCCTGACCTAGGGTGTCCTTTTGCCAAGTGCACTTATGGACACTCTTCTGTTTGAGCATGCTGTTCGTTATAGACAAACTGTGACACGCACAGAAGTCCAACAGCAAAACACTATTTGGGTTCAGACTGGACAGGCTGTACCTACCGATCACACCCTTCCTGGCAACACTATCGTTGCCGACATGGGTGTTGAAGTTTCCCAGGACAATGAGTGTGTCTCTCGGGGTAGCATTCTCCAACACACCCCCTTAAGGACTCCAAGAAGGGCAGGTACTATGAGCTGTCATTTGGTGCATAAGCACAAATAACAGTCGCGACCCGTCCCCCCACCCAAAGACGGAGGTAAGCTACCCACTTCATCGACCAGGGAGAACCCCAACGTATGGGCACCAAGATGGGGGAAACAAGGATGCCCACACTGGCTTGCCGGCCCTCCCCATGAGCAACTTTAGAATGGAATATGGTCCAGCTCCTCTCAAGATGGGTGGTTCCAGAGCCCAAGCTATGCATTGAGGTGAGTCCAACTATATCTAGTTGGTATCTCTCCACCTCACGCACCAGCTTAGAACCCATGCCTTCAACTGTCACCAAACGCACACTGCACCTGACCCCTATAGCCCCTTCCACAGGAGGTTGGTCCATGGGAGGGCAAACCTATGTCTCCTTTTCGGGCTGGGCATGGCCGGGTTCCATGGACAGAAACCCGACCACTAGGTGCTCGCCTTCAAACCCTGCCCCCAGGCCTTGCTCTGGGGTGGGACCCCAGTGACCCATGTCCTAGAAAGGGTAACTGTGTTCAACTGTGTTTTTTGTTTCTTCATCATAGAGGTCTTTTGAACCGCACTTTGGAACATCACCTTGGACCTGTTTGCCTTGGAGGACCCTACCAGGGGCACAATGCCGCCGACAACATAGCTCCTAGGATCATTAGGACATGCAAACCCCTCCACCACGGTAAGGTGGCAATTCAAGGAGAAGAACAAATTTAATATCATAAATAATAGCTAATAATAAAGTATTTGTTTCAGAAATATTTTGGTTCTTTCCATGATTTTTGTTTTATAAGCTGAAGATAATCTTATAAGATTTATAGTATGCCCTAGAGCACAGCTGGCTAATCCGTAGCTCACGAGCCACATATGGCTCTTTGCCCGGTTCTATGCGGCTCTTTTGTTCATATCGAAGTTTCGCTTCACCTGAGTTCAGTACGGTATTTTCGTCAAATGTGCATGTGCATTCAATGAAAATATCTCAAAGTTTCTCAGTAGGAGCAAGATCATTTAAGTCAAAATTTTTGTCAAGTTCACTCTCAAAATGGCAAGAAAAAAATGCACAGCAAAACGAAAGTATGAAGATGAACACAGGACTTTTTACTAGAGTGGAAGATTTTATATACTTTTTATTGAACATAATGGCAAGCCATTCTGCCTTATATGTCAGGCGTGATTAGCGCATTTCAAAGCTTCAAATCTTCAGCGCCACTTTGGTTCACTCCATGCCAACATCGACCATGAATTTCCAAAAGAAACTGAACTTCACAAGCACAAGTTGGTAATTTTGAAAAGTCAGTTAGAAAAGCAGACACATTTTTTTCATAAAAAACTACGAAGCATTCAGAGACTGTAACACTTGCATCTTATAAACTGGTTTGAAACATTGCACAAGCCAGAAAGCCATACAATCAAGGGGAGTTTATTAAAAAATGTCTCGGTGACATTCTTGAAATCTTGTCTCCTGAAAACAACAAACTTAAACGAATGGTATCAGACGTCCAAATGTCCTGTCACACTGTTGAACACAGAATATCAGACATTAAGACGGCTATTCAATCACAGTTGCACTCTGATCTTCAAGCTTGTGAATATTTTAGTGTCTCATTGGAAGAGAGTTGTGACTTACAAGACAAGGCTCAACTGGTAATATTTATACGATTTGTGTCAAACGATTGTTTGATAGAACTCCTTGATATTGTGCCATTAAAAGGCAGAACCCGTGGCATAGATGTGAAAGATTCAATGATGGCTGCATTTGTGAAAGCAAATCTGCCCATAGCAAAACTAACTGCGATAGCCACAGATGGAGCGCCAGCCATGATTGGATCTGTGAACGGGCTTGTGGGACTGGGTAAAACTAACCAAACATTTCCAGAGTTTTGGAATTTCCACTGCATCATCCACAGAGAGGAACTTGTGACTAAACCATTGAATTTAGACAACTTCACGAAGCCTGTGAAGGAAATCGTCAACTACATCTGCACACATGCGCGTCACCACCGGCAATTAAGAATCTCTTTGCTGAGCTGGACCATCAAGGGCAGTGGTGGCCTGGTGGTAAAAGATGCTGGATCACTGATTCTAAGGTTGGGGGTTCGGGTCCCACTCTCTACAAGGTTGTCACTGTCCCCCGCAGTGCAGCTAACTGGGTTATCAAAGACCGGCCATGTCTCTCACTGTCTATGGTGAGAGGTTCCTGTAAAAAAAACATTGCTGACTTTCGTCAAGAGTAGCTGCAAAACTGTCAGCATGTTTCTGCCCCTTGCTAAAGGATTGTGTCAGGAAAGGCATCCGACGTAAAAACCTATGCCAAATCAAACATACGAATCATTAATATGAATCACATGAAGATGGAGGCAAATGATTAGCTGTGGCGACCCCTGAAGGGAACAACCGAAAGGAAAAGAAGAAGAAGATTGCTGATCTAGACCAAGGGCTTCCATGTGACCTGCTACTGCACTGCACTGTGAGGTGGCTGTCAAAAGTCCGGGTTTTCTCCAGCTTGTTCCAGCTTTTGGATGCCGTTAAAACTGTCTATGAAAGAGAAGAATAAGGCCTATCCTGAGCTCAACATCGACTGGATTACGGATCTGACTTTTTTGGTTGACATACTGTGTCACTTGGACAGACTCAACCTGACCTTGCAGGGTCAGTTAAAAATTCTTTCTGACCGGCTGTAAAATGTGTTTGCATTTGTCAACAAATTGAAGTTGTTCAAGACGCATATTCAAAAGGGAGATTTAACACATTTTCCCACTCTGCTAAGTCACCAGCGCAGTCTGAATAAGCAAAGAGCCAGATGTGCGGCATTGGTTGAAAACCTGCATGAAAGCTTTATGGCCAGGTTCTGTGATCTACAAATGAAAAGGGCCACAGATCACGTTTCTTGTCGACCCATTTAATGCTGAGACGGACTGTTTCAAAGCCTGCGAGTCATAGATGAGGCTGAGTTGGAGATGATTGAGCTTTGTGAGGAAGACTAACTGAAACCTACTTTAAAGGAAGGGATCATTGAGTTCTGGAAAAGTGTGCCAATGGAAAAAATATCCCAATGTCAAACGAGCTGCACTCAAAAATACTGTCAACGTTTGAGTCAATACACGTTTGCGAGTCTGTGTTTTCTACCATGAAACATGTAAAATCAAAACATCGATCTGTTCTAACCGACACCCAAGTGAAAGAATTGCTTCACGTGGCGACAACGGAATACAAGTCAGATTTGAAGAGGCTTGTAAGGAATGCCAGAAGTCTCACTAAGTAATGTGTATAGGAAAAATAAAAAGGTGTTGTTAATAATCTTATTTTTGTTGGTAGACTTGGTTAAACTGAGGGTTTGTCTGTGTGAGATAGTGCACACAATGTTCATTGTTAAAAATAACTGACCTGTGGTCTTTGCAGTGTGGGAGTCAATTTCTCTCATTATCATGTTGGTGTGGGGCATTTACAATAAATCTGGCAAAGCAAAGGTATGTTTGTGTGAGAAGACATCGGGT
Organism: Plotosus lineatus; assembly: GCA_024760905.1. Taxonomy (NCBI): domain Eukaryota; kingdom Metazoa; phylum Chordata; class Actinopteri; order Siluriformes; family Plotosidae; genus Plotosus; species Plotosus lineatus. The sequence continues at coordinate 8,546,455 of CM045746.1, forward strand.
GATGTTCATGTGTGCCCATGTGTATGATGTGGCTCTTTGCGGTAACAAAGTAAAAAATGTGGCTCTTGGCCTCTGCCTGGTTGACCACGCCTGCCCTGGAGCGTGTGGTACTTTCCCCAAATGTGATCAACAACCACCTGCTTTTACACAAAGAAGCCATTGAATATTAAAAAAAAAAAAAAAAAAAAAGCCATTGAACATATCTCGGTTGGAAAACATATCTTCTTTCTTTCATGCAAAACCTGATTTCAACTTTTAAAGTAAAAAGAAATTGAGTCAGGATTTTAAATGAAATGTTTTTTAATTGGCTTTTAAATTGCACTTTAATGTCAAAATAAAAGCAACATGATCCTGGTGTTGGTGAGAAGAAATAAATAAATAAACCCACCCACATACAGTTTTAGCAACCATTTTACTTAACGTTTAAATTATGTCAATCTGGCAACCTGTAAGATCCCACATTATGGAGAGTTAAAATGATGTTCTCTTCAAGCAACTGAACAAGAGGTTAGTTTGACATGTAGAATTGTTGTCTTGTGAGTACTTGACCAAAAATGACCAGAGATCTATCTGATCGACAAACCCAACCAGCCAATCAGATTGCCAGTTTAAAGAATTTGAAGCATGAGGCCAGCAAAGGCTGCTTAAAACTGAACTACACTTAAGCCACTCAAGGCGTGTATTCAAAATTATATTTGGCTGGACTGTCTTTCAACATGTGAGCACAAACACCCACTGTACACCTACAAGACACAGCGGAGGTCACTGAATAAGGGCAAAAACTACATCCTGAAAGACATGCTGAGGTCAACATTGGAGAACAAAAATTGGAGTGATTCCAGGCTATTCTACAATTCATTACATTTCAATTCAAGCAGACAAGAAATATTCTTCCAGGATAAAAGTGAATCAAAGATATAAAGGAAACCAGGACAGAAGTGTTTGCACGTGATGCTGTAACACTGTGGGAGGCGGTATCACCTTATTCTGACTCTATGAAACAAACAGAACGACAGGAGAACATGAACTCCCATTAATTACTGACCTGATTCAAAATGCTGCCACACTTCATTAAGCAGCCTGGCTGAATCAGATACGGGTCTCATACAGAAGAGCAATCTGCTGGAAAAAGAGGCAGAACCTTTTCCATTGGTTACATGCGCCTCTCAGATGGTTGGCAGGAGCCTGGAAGAAGTGAGCTATGAATTCTAGATCATATTCGAGGATAATAGTATTACAGGAATCTGAAATCCATTCTGCCCTGCGATGGCCTGGCGAGCTGTCCGACATGTACCCCGCCCTCACCCAGAAGTCGGTTGAGATGGGCGCCGGCCCTAGTTAGGATTAGGATTAGGCTTAGAAAATTAATGAAATTCATTGTGTCCCAATGGTCGTCCTGCAATCAGACTCAGTTCAAAGCTGAATGGAGTGAATCCCTCTGAAAACCCATCAAATACACTTTGGATTTGTCACGGGTCAACCTTTATACCATTAGAGCTCTAAAATAGAGACAGACAGAGTCACGTGAAGTTAGCATTAATGTGCTTTGTTCTTACATCCCACAGCAAAGAAGCGATAATTAACAATTATTCACCAAAAGTAATAAAGATGCAATGGGAAAGTTTTTGAGAGTCCTCCAAATCTGAAGTGCATAATTGTTGTAGTATGTGCTACAACCTAAGCAAAAAAAAGCAAATTAAAATCAGATTTTTATGGTTTATTTATGTATTTTTAATTATTACAGCTGCAGATGAGCTTCCCGTGCAGGCACGTATAGAGCAGAGCCCAGGAACCTTTAGAGAGGTGTGGTGATACTGAGCAGAAACAATTAATGAAATTAAATGAACATAAGATTTTTATAGTTTTACATTACATACATACAGTGGTCCCTCACCTTACGAAAGTCTCACCAAACAAAAAATTCAGGTTACGAAAAGCATTTTCCGAAAATTTTTGTCTCAGAATACGAAACAAGTTCAAGTTACGAAAGCGCCATCTTAAAAATTCAAACGTGCCAGTCAAACATTCAAACAATGCACGAGCTGCTCTCCCATCAATGACGTTCAAACATCCCGCCCCACTGGCCTCCCATTGGCTAACAACTGAGCTGCCGTTCATGTCGCCTTCATTCAAGCGCCATCTTGGACAAGTCCACCTGACGCCATCTTGGACAGGGATCCCATTGCCTAGGAAGAATGACACATCTACCTCCCATTGCCTATTATAGAGCTGAATCCACCATGATGCGTTTCGTGTAAAGGACAGAGTTACTGCTGTTTTATGTTTTATTTCTTGACTCAGGCTTTTAACCTATAAACATTTGTAAGATTATAACTCTGCTAAGAAGACATGGTCAACGCATGCACACGCGCACACACACACACACACACACAGTGAGAAGAAGAAACGGGCTCGAGTGATATCACAAAGGAATATGGCCAAATCCGTCTACCATCGGTACGATATTGAAGCAAAAGGAGGTAATGCTTTTATAATTTTTAAAGGGTTTAGGGGATAGTATTGGGAGCCTTGGAATGAATCATGCGTTTTACATGTAAAATGCAGTTCAACTTACGAAAAAAGCTCTGGAATGGATTAATTCCGTAAGGTGAGGTACCACTGTAGTTTACAAAGAACTCCATTCTTTGGGCCACATTAAAGCTTCATGCGATCACATGCTCGTTTTCCTGTTCAGTATCACAGAGAAGCTTCAGCCTGTCCCTGCGAAAGGACTGGGCAAAGGTACGGTACACGCTGAAGAGCTCTGTTTTGCTGACAACATCTGTTCTGAATCAAAAATAGAGAAACAACACTGAAGCTCTGCACTTTTCAATTGGCCTAACGCTATGGTATAGTCTGAAAAAACAGAAAAATAAATTAGAAGAAATAGATGTTTATGGACTGTTTATTCCTAATTAGGGTTGGGTGGAGGCTGGCGCACAGCTCAGTCGACTCAGGGTGAGGGCAGAATACAATCCAATCAGCTCGCCGGGCCATCACTGAGCAGAAACATGTTGACTTCTATGCAGCTGCTCTTTCCAAAAGTCAGCAATGGTTCTTTTACATGAAACTCCCAAAACAGACAGTGAGAGACGTGGCAGGCCTTTGATAGCCCAAAAAATCCACCTAGGCTTCAAATACACCCAAATACAGTGAATCCCATTGGAGAAGAACCATCTAGGATGCCAAGCATTAGTCACAGGTCAACAGTTCAATCTTCAGAACACAAATTTTAATAAGAGCATCTGACAGAACTCAGGAAACAACATGACCCACCATTTTAGAACCAGTTGGTTCCCATGCATCGTACAATGAACCATATTTACTAAAACAATGTTGCATTATGTTGTGATGTCATATAAACGTGTAGGGAAGTGCTGTGGTCTCTGATAGCACACGTGGCAACCATAAATCAGGGATATATATATATATATATATAAAAATATACACTATACACTGGTTACATTATCTGAAGAAGCCAAATGTCATTAATAAGTAACTCGTTGTTTGTGAATTAAACAAAACCTATGAAAGTGAGAGCTTTGTGTTGAAGAAACAAACACTGGTTCTGTAAGGTTATGTACCCAGGGTCAAAGATCGCATACAGCACTGTCACATTCATGTAGGAAAAATGTCAAACAGCTTGTGCTATGTCTCAGCAGGACATCATGCACCACCTTCCAGTTTGCTTGTGCTGATAGATGTTCTCAAAACTGCACACACCAGGCCAAGCTGACATTTATAAATAAGATCACAGAGAACCGCCTACCATGCTAATAACTTGGTGATGAGCCAAACCAACAGCGAGCCACATGTGCAACAGAGAGGACAAGGAGGACATCGGACTTTAAATGCTTCAGGCTTTGTCAGTTTGTCTCGTGAACAAAATCCTAATTCCAGATTTTCACCAAACTTGGTGAAACGATTAGATCTTAGGTTATTATGGTCCAAGATGAAGGTCAGCTGAAGGTTAAAACGTTTTGGAGATTGAAGGCTTTTTACATCTAAACAAGTGCCAACAGACATGCTATTACTATGGGACACTAATAGAAAATCATATGTGGACTTTCCACTGAAACAGTTCTCTTTGACCTTGAGTGTTCATGAAAGATCATTACCCACCCTTTTCGTAACTTCTTTGAATGAGAGGGTGTTTCACTAATTTGATCATGTTCACGTACTATAATACATATATAGCTCTAGCTCATTGGTAATTAAAACCAGCACCCATGTATGGTTTATCTGGCATGCTATTGTTTATTTGAGCCAACTATGCCATTTCTGCCAGATTTTAACATCTGTGTGTTTCACATCTCTGTCCCTTTAATGATACAAGCTTCATTCTCAAATAAACAGGAGTCAGGTCTTCTATGGCTGAAACTATCTGACAAGCTAACCAGAAGATAGAAGGAATTTAATATAAACCAAGACAGCATCTGAACATGCCCTCATTCATACTATTAGTACACAAAAAATCAAATGTTTGATTACTCAGCAGGCTTAATAATAGTGCCGTAACAGCATCTGCAAAAATAGGTAAACTACTGCTACTTTGCTAAACTATCCTGTATACCCCCATTTCCCTGGAGCTGGAGCGCAGCAGACTCGCCGAAGCAAAAATGTCGTCATCCTGCAGCAGTCGTTCAGTCATTCCGTCGTTCCGTCATCTTCCGTGTCCTTCCATATGATTCCAAATGTATTCCTCTGCTTCTGGCAGGCCAAAATCTTTCATGAACATGTTCAAAAGCACGTTCACGGAAAAATCTTCCGACAGTCTTCCCTTTGGTTCCGCAGTCCTTCCACAAATGTTCCATAATCGTTCTTTTTATTCCGCAAGTGTTCCGTGACCGTTCCGCGAGCATTTCCCCGCTCTTTCAGGTGGTCAAAAGCGGCCACGGAACGTTGGCGTTCATCTACGGATCCCCACGGAATACTCACGGAAGGTGCAGAATACATACAGAACAATAGTGAAACACTGCATAATTTCCATAGACAGTACGCGGAACAATGCAGAACGTTTGCGAAACGTTTTCGGAATACATGCGGAACGTTTGTGGAATGGTTGCGGATAGCACGGAAGATTTGCGGAACACTCACGGAAGTCACTATCGATATAAATATAGGCTCGCAAGACAAAGAGTCATTCATTTCCAGAGACGCCACGATGCCGAAAGCCATGAGAAAAACATCAACCAAGCAGCCATGGTCTCCAACGCCAGAAAGCTTACCTGAAGAGCCTTCCCAGGAAGCCAAGGTCAACGCCGAGCTGGATGTTGCTGAGATTGCCGCAGAGAGCAAAAATGCACGTATTTACATTAAGCTGACCAACGATGAGGAGCAGGCCATGGTCGAGTTCATCCAGGCGAACAAGTGCCTTTACAATAAGAAACTTGGCTCCTGGATGAATAAGGCACTCAAGGCCAAGCTCTGGTCTGATCAGGACGTGCTCATGGGGAAGAGCGAGGAGGAGCTTAGGCAATGGTTCCATAGCGCGCACACGAGGCTCGGAAAGCTTAGACGGTGGAAGTCGGGGAAAGCTGATTTTAACATGTCACAGAGTGACCAATGGATCAACGATAGCTTCAGCTTCCTCTGCACACACATAGTCGAGGTACAATGGAGGAATGTGGTTTCTCTGAAGGCGAAGGTTGCTGCTGAAACTGGCTCCAGTGGCTCCACACCCACCACCACTGGAGAACCTCCACTGCCATCAACGCCGGAGGGGTCGCTCACAGGACAGTGGACATACCGAAAAGACAACACCGCTCAGCCCCCTCAACACAACGCCTGCCACCGCAGCATGGTCTGGAGCTCCAACGTCCAGCCATGACGACAGAACTGACCAGATTCTTGCAGTAGCCAAACAGCTGGTAAAACAGAGAAAGGAGGTACGGACAGCTGATGAGTCAGAGAGGGTGAGTTTCATCAGTTGGGTGGCAGCTGTGCTGCAAAATCTACTGAAGCTGTTGTACAGGCATGCGAAATTAAAAATCCAAGAACTGCTGAATGACTGCCTGGACAGAGTTGAACCCTTGGAGACTCAGCCGCAGGAACAATCATCTCCTACCCAGCAGCGGTCGCAGCAGCTTCAGCCTCCTCCGCAACAGCAACACCACCAGCAGCTTCGACCACCACCAGTGGCATCAGCAACACTACTGGCCGCCCCCACCAACGCCGTGAACCACGGAGCTGCCAGGTCCACTCGTGCCTGTTGGGGGACTTCAAGACACGAGGTGGGCACCACCACAGTGCCCACAACCCAGCAGACCAGTCAGTTGCCATCCGCTTACATGCACATCGACGCCTGTCGACCCTTGAGGCTAGAGAGAGACCCAGCATGTTCAACCTGTCCAGTGTGCTCAGGCACTGTTATGATGATTTAGAGCAGTGGTCCCCAACCACCGGTCCGTGGCTCAATCAGTACCGGTCCGCAGAAGAAATAATTCATTATGTCAGTTTTTATTTATTATCTGAGTCTGATCAATCTTTAAGTTTGAAAAAGTCTTTTATTTTGAAAAATGACCGGATTCTCTTGGTTATATGTCAGTTATTTGAGCGCTAAAATGTAACTCACAAGGGGGCGGCACATGAACAGATGCGTGCTGGACATGTTTCAAACAATAGCGGAGATTTTGGGTGAGTCTGAGCCTGAGCCTTCATTCTCCCAGCAGGTGCACCATCACCTGTGTTCAAGGTTCAAGCTCTACTTCCCAACCAACTTTATTTCAGCTCTTGAAAAATAACATTCATGGATTGCTTATTATTATTATTATTATTATTATTATTATTATTATTATTATTATTATTATTATTAATAATAATAATAATAATAATAATAAATTTGCCAAGTGTTGACCGGTCCGTGGTGATAAAATGGTTAGGGACACTGATTTAGAGGACTCCACCTGTGACCTGCGAGACTTTTTTTTTTTTTCTTGATTTCAATTCATTAAATTATTCCAGTTCATGCACTTTGCTTTTTCTGTTTTCCTGTTCCTGTAATAAAGTTTTAAAGTTTTAATTACTGTGGTTTGGACTTGTGTGCATGGTTTTTAGTCTGGAATGATTTATTGAAGTGCAAATAAAAGGAACATATTGACATTATTGACATTAAACTTATTAACATATGTTAAATTTTAAATTTATTGTGCATTATAAACATCTTGTAAAATATAAACATACAGTACTTTAATAAACATCTTGTAAATTATAAACATATAGTACATTATAAACATATTGTAAATGATAAATATATTATAAATTACAAACATATGTTAAATTTAAAATTTATTGTATATTATAAACATATTACAAACTACAGTATAAACATATAGTTCATTACAAACATATGTTAAACTTTTAAATTGATTGTACATTATAAACATCTTGTAAATTATAAACATATAGTGCATTATAAACATATTGCAAATTATAAACATTGTAAATTACAAACACATGTTAAACTTTTCAATTTATTGTACATTATAAAAATATTATAAATTATAAACATATACGTAGTATGAATTAGAGAATGAGCTTCCTTGGTCGAATCCGCATATTTATAGATGGAATCAGGAGCAAATCCTTTGATCTTTGCCGATTTTTATGCGTTGAAACATGGTTATGCTGGGTATTCCTCAGTCATTCCTCAGTCATTCCTTTGTCATGCCATGATTAACGTGAATGTTCCGCCTTCGTTCTGCCTGTTCCGCATTCATTCCATAGATTTCTTCTAAAATGGAGTCGTGCCGTAGTCGTTCCTCGAGTGTTCCATGCTTTCCGTGAACGTTCCGTGAATTATCCGAAGGTCTTCCTTTGCAATCCGTACTCGTTCCAAAGGTAATCCGAGTGCTTTTACACATGTATCCGACATTGTACCGCGGTCTTTCTGTGTCTTTTCCACACATTCAGTGTGAACGTTCCAAAGGTGTTCTGAAGGTACAATTTTCCGCAGGTTTTTGACCCATTTTCCGTGTAAAAATTGACTAATTGAAACGAAGCCCGCATCTAATATAAATCATACAAATGTATTACGTCACAAGTTTCTGATGAGACTAAAAAGGTTAGATATTTAAACTAAGTCAGCTACAACCCAGATATCAATCGGACAAAGGAAGGTATGGATATACTGGCATTTGGATCAAATGGATTTGTTCCTTAGTCCAAAACGCACAACAGTCCAAATACTGCGTGGGTCTGGATTTGGACGCATTCGGCTAAGATTATAAATACAGGTTTGGTCCCAACCTGTAGAATAGCAACAGAACCAAGAGCCATTTTAGAACCTAGCAGCCACATTTTGGCTTGATGTAGTAAACCAACTTAAACCACTTCAAAGTTATTACACGCCGGCCATGTCTGTCATTGTCTGTGGTGAGAGGTTCATGTAAAAGAACTATTGCTGACTTTTGTAAAGAGGCGCTGCATAGCCATCACCGTGTTTCTGCCCTGCAATGGCCTGGTGAGCTGTCCGGGGTATATGCTGAACTCGCCTAGAGGCAGCTGAAATGGGAACCAGCCTCCCCAAGACAAGAATGGGGATTAAGCAATTCATAACTGAATGAATGAAAAAATTATTAATTAAAAAAATCCTTGATGATTAACTATATGTTAATAACCAGTGCAGATGCTCATACATCACTATAGTAATGTTACATGGACGCCACTGTTTGTTATTTTAGGTCAGTGTGAATGCGAATGATGCACCTGGCTTTAGTGCTATGCTGCTTTTGTATTTAGCAAGCTTGCAGTCACATGCCTGGTCCTGTGATCACATCACTCCTCACGATGCCCTCAAGCCCTGTTCTACTCCAGTGAACATGGAGATGCCTCTCCCAGACCCCTCCCCCCAAATTATTTTTATCACAGTACAGTGTAAAAAAAAAAAAAAATCAAAATGAGGTGTTATGTATATTAATAGTGTGATACTTAAAGCTTTGGATATTCAAATAAAATCTTACTGGTTGGTTATTGGTTACAGTAAAGGAGAACATATTCACCCCTGGGATTAAAAAAACAAACAAATTCATCATAGCTGAGCAAATATGCCAGAAATGTAGGGGGCTAAGACAGCTGATGTACTGTGGGATGTATTACGGAGGATTTATAACCTCGGACAATTCCTATGAGATAATTTGTAATAATTCGTAGTTTCTTTTTATTAGTTTTGTGAACAATACTATTGTTTAGACCAAAAGTTATAACACTGTATACAATGGGGTCAGCCTCAGCCTAATGGTTACAGAAGCAGCTTTCGGACCAAAAGGTTACTCGTTTGATTCCCTATCCAGCTGGAGAAATGTGTGGTGGCGGAGTGAGCTGCACCATTCCCTTCCTCCACCTTCATGGCTAAAGTGGCCTTGAGCAAAGCACCTAACCCCCAACTGCTCTCCAAGTGCCCCTATGTGTGTAGCAACCCACTGCACCGAGTGTATGTGTGCTAACTTTTAATGGGTTAAATGCAGAAGACAAAGATCCCTTACAGGATTCAAATTTTATTTAAAAAATTTTTGAAAGTCAAAAAGGAGGAAGTGTTGAAAGGCGTGTATGTATGGAAGGTGGTTTTGTGCTTTATACCCCCATTTCACTGGAGCGCGGCAGACTCGCGGAAGCAAAAATGTCGTCATCTTCCAACGTTCCTCAGTCGTTCCGTCATCTTCCATGTCCTTCCTTATGATTCCAAACTTATTCCTTCACTTTCAGCAGGCCAAAATCTTCCGCGAACGTGCTTTTGAACATGATCACGGAAAAAAATTCCGACAGTGTTCCCTTATGTTGCGCAATTGTTCCACAAACGTTCCGTCATTTCCTCAAACGTTCCTTGATCATTCCTTTTATTTCACTTATTGTTGTTCCTTGATCATTCTGCAAACCTTTCCCCCTCTTCCGGGTGGTCAAAAGCAGCCACAGAATCCCCACGAAATACTCACGGAAGGTTTGCGGAACACATGCGGAACATTTGCGGAATGGTTGAGGATAACATGGAAGACTTGCGAACTATTCAAGGATGTCACTTCCACTATAAATTATTCCAGTTCATTCACTTTGTTTTTCCTGTTTTCCTGTTCATGTAATAAAGTTATCATCACCGTGGTTTGGACTTATGTGCATGGTTTTTAGTCTGGAATTATTTATTGAGGTACAAATAAAAGGAACGTATTGACATTATTGATATTAAACATATCAACATATTTTAAATTTTAAATTGATTGTAAATTATAAACATATTACACATTAGAAACATATGGTAAATTACAAACATATGTTAAATTTTAAATTTATTGTACATTATAAACATATAGTATGAATGAGCGAATGAGCTTCCTTGGTCGATTCCGCAAATCTTTGATCGTTGCAGATTTTTCCTCATTGAAACGTGGTTACACCGGGTATTCCTCAGTCATTCCTCAGTCATTCCTTAATCATTCCATGTTGAACGTGAACGTTCCGCCTTCATTCCAACTGTTCCGCAATCATTCTGTAGCTCTTCCTTCTAAAAGGGAGTCATGCCTTAGTCGTTCCTCGAGTGATTCGTGATTTCCGTGAACGTTCCGTGAGTTATCCGAAGGTCTTCCTTTGCACACTGGTTCCGAAGGTAATCCGAACAGTTTTACGCATGTATTACGATATTGTACCGCAATCTTTCCATGTCTTTTTCGCACATTCAGTGAATCCTCGGAAGGTGTTCCGAGGGTACAATTTTCTATAGGTTTTATTGTGTATAGGGCACTTGTAAGCAAATGTTTTGAGAATGAGCCAAAAGTTGAAAGTAGTTTATCTGGACAAAAACATGATACCACCAAAAATACATTTTTCAAACCATAACCTTCAATATCCATTAATAGAATAAAATATCCATAAACACAATCTGAGTATTATCTAGAAATTATAAACTATAAAGATCTGACATGTGCATGATCTGTAACTAAACAAAGCACTACAAAGAGGAACATCTCACACATGCCGTCATCAACCTTCTCATCCTCCCTCATGTCCTGTAAACACTGTGGTGAACTCAGCAAGGCATCTGATGATGGAGTCAGTTTAATGTCCGATTTATAAGCACACTGGACAAAGCTGTGTGTGTACACACACACACACACACACACACACACACACAATTCCATACGTTCATTCATTTTCTCAACCCCTTAATCCTAAGCAGGGTCGCAGGGAGGCTGGCGCCCATCTTGGGCAACTATGGATGAGGGCAGAGTACAGCATAGACAGTGAGAGACATGGCCGGCTCTTGATAACTCAGTTAGCAGCACTGTGGGGACAGCAGTGAGTGTAGCAGGTCGCACAAATTACTAAATGGTGTCAACAGCTTATAAATAAATAAATGAATAAATAAATGGTCATGTAAATAGTGAATACACTCAATAATTAATTAAATGATAATGAAGCATACACAACAATAAAGGATCAAAGAAATAAATAAATGATAACCATACAGGACGATTATCAGTGATGAAATGTTGAACTCAGCCTATTCATCTGAAAAAATAATTTAAATAATGAAAGAGGCAAATCCAATAATGAATGAGTAAATAAACATGTAAAAGGATATAATATATGTAAGAATAATGATAAGAGCACAGCAGTCGACAGGGTTGAGCATATTCATATCGGTGGATTTCCTCTTTATCAGTAGCTAAAATGGCCATTCCTGAGCTCAATACAAATTCGATGTAAAATCCTGGGATACCAGTTTAGTTGGCTGCTGCAATGCAGGTCTGTCTGATGGCGGTCATTGTCCGCATGAGTGTTCCCTTGACTACACCTTCATGCGCTGCTGTTACACTGCTGCCTGGTGTATTAAATCTTTCACTGCTGAGGAGTGATATATTCAAATAGTGATACAGGTGTACATATTCAGCTACACGCTGATGAGCAGTGCTTGATTGCCATAGACATAGTAAATATGTAGACTGGGCAGTGTGGTGATTTTCAATGTACTGTGTGGCATCAACGCCATCTTGGCCAAAGTTCCCTCAGCATCAGCAGCATGGCAGGACACAGAAAAAGTAACAAAAAAAGAGTTTAGGGTAGAATGCTTTGTGGTAAACTGTAAAAAAAAGTACAGGAACAAACACAGCAGATCTGCAGGGAGAACATTTCACAAGTCAGATAAGGACATGAATAGAAAGCCATATAAATCCCGCGAGAAGAATGTGTGTATATTCACACGAGTGTGCATACGGTACTGGTGTTTTTCACTGTGTGCATTATGTGCATGTGGCTGGTTATAGTAGGAGTTAGTACTTACATGTACATGTAAATATAAACTATTATTCATAATTATTGCAGATATATGGTTTATGGGTTTATGGGGAACATTATCTTATGAGTATGAAAAGTACTCCTTCAACACTACCTACCACACTGTACTTGTAATATAGCAGTTATACATCTACATGGACATGTTTATAGCTGTAGATATCCGCACATTTATCATTCGTCTGTATAGATATACAGGTATACCTCAGCTTATATCGTTAATTGGTTCCAGGAGAGACGACTTAAGTTGAAAACGACTTAAATCGAATTAGCTTGTCTCTAGGCTACACCACATTTACTTGTATAATTTTATATATATATATATATATATATATATATATATATATATATATATATATATATATATATATATATATATATATATATATATATAGGCTGCAAAGTCGTCAGCGTGTTTCTGTCCCTTGCTAAAAGGGTTGTGACAGGAAGGGCATCCGACGTAAAAAAAAAAACTCTGCCAAATCAAATGTGCGAATCAGATGATTCGCTGTGGTGACGCCTGAGTAAAAGGGAAAAAGCCGAAAGGAAGACATATATATACATATACATATACATATATATAAAATACTGAATACAACTAAAAAAGAAGACCAACAATTTGAGAGTTTAATAAGACTCTGAATTTATTTTAAACGACATTGTCATAACGAAGTTATTTATTAATAAGAAAAGTACTTCTTACTATTAATGCGACTTCTGGTGCTGCATGTGTGTGTGTATATATATATATATATATATATATATATATATATATATATATATATATATATGTGTGTGTGTGTGTGTACATATAATAATTAATATACTAACTATATATAATATAGTATAGAATAGATTATTATAATGACGTAAACTTTTTTTTTCCATATTTTTTTGAAAACCAATGTATAATCGAGAACGACTTAACTCAAAACAACTTATGCTATATAATATATCCCAACTGTACATTATATATCCATACCTGATGGCAGTATATTATGTACTATATCTGACATATCTGTCTTTAGTGGCAGCACCGTGACGCAGTGGTTAACACGTCCGTCTCACAGCCAGAAGGCCTGGGTTTGATTCCCAGCTCGGGTGTTTTTGTGTGAAGTTTGTATGGTCTCCACATGCTTGCGTGGGTTTCCTCCAGGTACTCCAGTTTCCTCCTACAGTCCAAAATCATGCAGGGTAGTTTAGCTGGCTGTTCCAAATCTCCCCTAGATGTGAGTGTTGGCCCTGCAATTGCCTAACAATTGCCTAACAAGCTGACAAGGGTGTACCCCGTCCTTGCCTGTAATTGGCTGAGATGGGTGCCAGCCTCCCAGCAACCCTAATTAGGATTCAGTGGTTCAGAAAATGAATGAATGAATGTCTTTAACTTTAGGGAATCGTTTTTTGCCTGTAAGTATTTTGGATTATTTTTGTTATTTTCTATTATAATTGAGAAATATTCTACTCTAGTAATTAAGGAGACTCCACTTCTATTCTAGTTGGAAAACTATTAATTTATCATCCATTCATTTTCTGATGTCAATTAGAATCACAGAGCGGCTGGCACCTATGTTAGCTGACTGCAAGCCAATTACACGCTGGACAGCTCGCAGGCCATTGCAGGGCCAACACTCACACAACCATTCATACTCCCACTCACACATAGGGGTGATCTGGAACAGCCAATTAACCTACTGTACATGTTTTTGGACTGTGGGAGGAAACCAGAGCACCCATAGGAAACCCATGCAAGCACAGAGAGAACATGCAAATTCCACACAGAAATGCCCAGGCTGGGACTGGAACTCAATACCTTCTTGCTGTGAAGCGGACGTGTTAAACACAATGTCACCGTGCCGCCACCAGTAATTTAGTTTGATGCCATTTTCTTTACAGTTTGCGGGTTTTCTGTTTTAGTGTGCGGGTTTCATCATTATACCAGGGGACTAATTTTGTCTCTCTGATTGGTTTTGTTTTAACAGGAGCTACATTATCAAATGTATGGTGTAAATTTAACTCAAAGCACTCGGTGGCTTGATCGAGTTCTGCGATGTCTGATGGTGATCCAATCATTGCTGATAATTCTGGAAGATTAATACTGAAATTCTGTGTGTAGAACTGTGACTATATTTTCAATATTTCATCCAAAGGTTTAGTATTAAATCGAGAGTGTTGCCAGCTTTATGAGTGGATCCTATTATATTCTGATTTACCCTGACTGAATCTACCATTGATATGAACGCAGTTTTTAAAGGGTCCTCTGGGCTATCAAAATGAATATGAAAGTCACCAGTAATTAAAGGTTCATCTAAAGAAACAGCCAGGTTTGAAATGAAGTCTGAAAATTCACAGAGGAATTCAGAGTACGGCCCTCGGGATCTGTAAATAATAATTAAAGGAATCAAATGCATGTGCATATTTTTTTCAGGAACTTACAGTTAGTATACGAGTCCTTCTCAAAAAATTAGCAAATTGTGATAAAGTTCATTATTTTCTGTAATGTACTGATAAAAATTAAACTTTCATATATTTTAGATTCATTGCACACCAACTGAAATATTTCAGGTCTTTTATTGTTTTAATACTGATGGTTTTGGCATACAGCTCATGAAAACCCAAAATTCCTATCTCAAAAAATGAGCATATTTCATCTGACCAATAAAAAAAGTGTTTTTAATACAAAAAAGTCAACCTTCAAATAATTATGTTCAGTTCTGCACTCAATACTTGGTCGGGAATCCTTTTGCAGAAATGACTGCTTCAATGCGGCGTGGCATGGAGGCGATCAGCCTGTGGCACTGCTGAGGTGTTATGGAGGCCCAGGATGCTTCGATAGCGGCCTTAAGCTCATCCACGGTGTTGGGTCTGGTGTCTCTCAACTTTCTCTTCACAATATCCCACAGATTCTCTATGGGGTTCAGGTCAGGAGAGTTGGCAGGCCAATTGAGCCCAGTAATACCATGGTCAGTAAACCATTTAGCAGTGGTTTTGGCACTGTGAGCAGGTGCCAGGTCGTGCTGAAAAGTTAAAATCTTCATCTTCCTTTAAGCTTTTCAGCAGATAGAAGCATGAAGTGCTCCAGAATCTCCTGATAGCTCGCTGCATTGACCCTGCCCTTGATAAAACACAGTGGACCAACACCAGCAGCTGACATGGCACCCCAGACCATCACTGACTGTGGGTACTTGACACTGGACTTCAGGCATTTTGGCATTTCCTTCTCCCCAGTCTTCCTCCAGACTCTGGCACCTTGATTTCCGAATGACATGCAAAATTTGCTTTCATCCGAAAAAAGTACTTTGGACCACTGAGCAACAGTCCAGTGCTGCTTCTCTGTAGCCCAGGTCAGGCGCTTCTGCCGCTGTTTCTGGTTCAAAAGTGGCTTGACCTGGGGAATGCGGCACCTGTAGCCCAGTCCACTGCTTCCACAGGTCCCCCAAGGTCTGGAATCGGCCCTTCTCCACAATCTTCCTCAGGGTCCGGTCACCTCTTCTGGTTGTGCAGTGTTTTCTGCCACACTTTTTCCTTCCCACAGACGTCCCACTGAGGTGGCTTGATCGAGCACTCTGGGAACAGCCTATTCGCTCAGAGATTTCTTTCTGTGTCTTACCCTCTTGCTTGAGGGTGTCAATGATGGCCTTCTGGACAGCAGTCAGGTCGGCAGTCTTACCCATGATAGCGGTTTTGAGTAATGAACCAGGCTGGGAGTTTTTAAAAGCCTCAGGAATCTTTTGCAGGTGTTTAGAGTTAATTGGTTGATTCAGATGATTAGGTTAATAGCTCGTTTAGACTACCTGAACATGATATGCTAATTTTTTGAGATAGAAATTTTTGGTTTTCATGAGCTGTATGCCAAAATCATCAGTATTAAAACAATAAAAGACCCGAAATATTTCAGTTGGGCTGCAATGAATCTAAAATATATGAAAGTTTAATTTTTATCAGTACATTACAGAAAATAATTAACTTTATCACAATATGCTAATTTTTTGAGAAGGACTAGTATAGAATATCAAATGTATTAAATTCATGTTTAGATTTTTCTATAAAGCCCAGATAGCCAGTATAACTAACTGAGAAGCTCCAGTTAGACAAGGTTGGTGTATACACAGTAACTGCATCCGGGAGGACTTGCTTCATTTAATGCTACATATTCATTGGGTTTAATCCATGTTTCTGTTAAACACATTATACTAAAATCCTGATCAATAATGATTTCATTAACAATAAGCACTTTAGATTTAAGAGATCTCACATTTAATAACCCTATTTTTAGGTTAAAGGTGCAGGTTGTAGATTCATTATGATTTAAATTTATGTTAATAGGATACTAAAACAAACTCTCTGAGAGTTTTTACATTTTTATTTAGTTTGGAAAACAGAAAATTTCTATACCGCTGAACTTGACCTTGAGGCTACATGGCAAACGCTCAGATTAGCCTGTTTGTCTGCTCTCTGTGTTTGGCTCTGGATAGTCACTGACTGACTAATCTTGTTCTTAGACTATGTACTATGCTGCAAAAAATGAGAACATCGCCTTGTCAAGTGGAATGGATACCGTCCCACCGAATCAGGTCAGGTTTACTCTCAAAACTACTCCAAATATCTATAAAGGCCACTTCCTTTTCAGAACACCACTTGGACATCCACCAGTTCAGCAACTATATCCTACTGCAAGCTACATCACCACACCAATAAAACACAACTATTGTGTTTTAGCCTCATTCAAAAGACAAAATTATTTCAATCAATTTCCTCATCAATCATCAACCTGTGTGCTTGATCCAGTACCTGTGTTTTTTAAACAAATACCAATATCAAACCTCCTTTATGTTTATATCTAAGAGTTTCGAAAAAGCTGTAGCACAGCAGTTATGTAACTATGTTTTTAGGAATAATATTCACAAAATCAGTCAGGATCTAGGCCTCATCATAGCACAAAGACAGCACTCGTTAAGGTGGTAAATGACATACTGGTGGCCTCTGACCATGGCTGTCTTCCTGCTTGGTGCAGGGAGTGTCTCCCAGCTGGGTTTATCTCCCTGGTCTCTTCACCACCTTAGAGCAGCAGTTGCTTGGTGGTTAAGGTGATGGGTTACTGATCCGTGGTTCAGTGGTTCAATTTCTGTTATCATCACTACTGGGCCCTTGAGCATGGCCGATTAATCCACAATTGATGAGTTATATTGACAAAATGATAATTGTAAGTCGCTCTGGGTATGAGTGTCTGCCAAATGATGTAAATGTGTTAACTGACCATGGTGCAGCCTTTGACACTATTGATCATATGATTCTCCTTGACAGATTAGAAAATGTTCTTGGAATTCAGGGAATTGACCTGTCATGGATAAATTGTATTTAACTGACCATTATCAGTTTGTAAATGTAAATGGTGATTTCTCTGTACATTCTACTGTAATCTAAGTTTGGTGTTCTCCAAGGTTCTGTCCTAGGCCCATTACTTTACTCTCTATACATGGTCCCTTTGGGTAATTTCTTGCATGATCATGGTATTAACGTTCATTGTTATACTGATGATACAGTTATATACAGTAGGCCCTTGTCTATTCACGGTTTTGCATTCACGGTTTGAGTATTCGCCAATGGCTGTCCTTCCTGTTGATTGGTTGAGATGATGTAACACCCCTGTTTGCTCATTCACAAACAAGTTGGCAATGAGCCTTTTTTTAGTGTGTTTTGATTACCAGTTAAGTTCAATGAGGTCACTCAAACGCCTGCTAAGCACCAGAAAAAGGTAATGACGGATGTCTCTTCTGACGAAATAAGACTTTCTCTGGAAGAAACAACAGTTTCCTCTGAAGTCACGGCATTGCTGAAGAGGAATAATCGTCTGAACTGTTGTAAAACATTCCACTATTAAAGTCTTTTTCAATTATTATTCCAGTACATGACCTAAGATAATGTTTAAAATGTTTGTGTGTCATATTTTATTTTACTGTGGTGTACCATGTTTCTCATTTTGTTTTGTTTATCCAATTTATTACATTTCTTGTTCTTTTATGTCCTTTTTGTTATGGTCTGGGTTTTGGGGGACTTTGATTTTGGGGCTGTGCCTCTAACTAACTGTTTACAGTACTTCCCTTCGGCTGAGGGGCGTGGCTGAGCTGTTCGGTAGCACACACCTGAATTCACTATTCTCATTTACTCCCAGTAAACAAAACCATGCACACCTCTGTGCCAGAGGATTAACTCACATCAACATCAACGCTTCTTTGGTTTGTAACGCTCTCTAACTTTCT
The DNA here is from genome assembly GCA_024760905.1 of Plotosus lineatus. Classification (NCBI taxonomy): domain Eukaryota; kingdom Metazoa; phylum Chordata; class Actinopteri; order Siluriformes; family Plotosidae; genus Plotosus; species Plotosus lineatus. The sequence goes on from CM045746.1 coordinate 8,564,991, forward strand.
CACTCTAAAATTCTACTCACTCGCTTCGGCTGGGGGGCGTGACTGAGCTGCTCGGAGTCAATGCAGTTAATACCTGAATTCAGTGATCCCATGCCTAATACAATACGTTTCTCTAGTGGACATTTTAGTATTTTACTTCCGACTGCTCATTCGCGCATGTGACGTGATACATGGGGTTTTACTTCTGGGTACAGAACTCACGGATTATCTCGATTTGTGGGAGGGGCTGGGACCGAACCCCCGCGAATGTCAAGGGCCTACTGTATTTCAGCAAAGCCAGATAAGCGACATCAGCTTAATAAAGATGAAAAGATGTATAAAGGACATTAGATACTGGATGGTTATTAACTTCTTCTTATTAAACTTTGATAAAATAGACGTACTTGCACTCGGATATCAAGCAGCTAGAAATTAGGTTTTTGATTATGTAATACATTTGGATGGTGTTTGAGTTTCATCATGTGCAGAAGTAAAGGACATTGGAATGATTGTTAAACTACAGACCAATATCAAACCTCCCTTTTATCTCTAAGATATTCGAAAAATCTGTAGCTTTAACCTATAAAGTACTTAATGGTCCCGCGCCAAACTTCTTGTAATTTATGATATGGCACGGCTCCTTAGATCAAACGATTCCAGCTGTATAGTGATACCTCGCATAATGAAGATTACTGAAGTGGCAGTGCTTTCTCTTTCAAAGCCCCACAGTTATGAAATAATGTTTATGTCTTGTTTCCTTGTGTTGGTTATGCAAATTAATTATTTTTGCAGCGATACCTAGTGAACTTTTCAACAAAACATCCATAGAATACTCCGTCAGCCAACCATATTTTGCCGCATCTCAGAAGTCTGTGCGGATTATACAAACATGTTTTCTTCTGCAATAGAAATATTAAAATTTTACTTAATAACAGAAATATGATTATGTGCTAACATGAAATGGATGGGTGTAAAACATTGATATCAGTCTGGAGCTTAACATTGTAATGCTGGATTCAATAGAAGAAAAGAGGAATACGGCTCCAGAGAAGTACACCATGTGTGTATTGAATGTTTGTACTCTACTGTTTTCTGAAATGCACACAAATTTGTATTTAATTACACTTTCAAACATCACTACATACTAATCCACATGATACACACCAGCATTGTTCTGTTGTAAAACTTATGTTATTTAAGCATTATGTGGTAATACCTGTAGTTCTAATTTCAGCTGCTGCTTGATGTCCGATGTAAAGAGTCTTGGTCAGAGTCACTGACTACAATCCTTCTACTGCCCGACACACATGGAAAGGGGGCTGATAACGAGAATACTACCAAAGCTGAAGAAACGCTTGTCTTCATGTTGGTAGGACTCAGTGAAGGCTCGAATGCACCAGTTGGTTGTCTGCTGCATAACAGTTCTTGAAGAACAAAGATTTTCTGTTCATACTCTTACCATTGACAGTCGGGCTACTAATAGGAGGATTATTGGGAGCAGATCTGGATCCACTTGGATTAAAAACAACCTAGAGTAAGGTTAGTGGATAGAAATAGCTTCTGTTTCTTGATATGTGCCACCTCAGCAAATTGATGCACAACACATTGCAAGCTTACAGTTCCTACAAAGATGACAATGGGACACTGTCTTGGCACTTCAGTGATCTTCATGGTGCACAAGAAGAAGCCAGAATCAGACTTGCAAACTTCCTCAGATGACCATCACCTTCTTCCAACAGAAGATAAAAGTATCCCTAGCAACACAGGTGTTTTTGTCCTCTGTGGCCAGTGCACTGCGTACCATGAAAGAGGTTGGACAGGCTACTCAACAAGAAGGGAATGGAACTTTTGTCAATACTGTAATCTGCCACATTATCAGGTACTATAAAAAAAGCCACCCTCCTCTTTGACACCCCCCCCCCCCCCAAAAAAAAAAAAAAAAAAACAACACGAACAAAACATCTAAATGCATGAATAAATGAATGACAACCAAGTCCTGAAATGTGCAGAAAGAATCACAGATGAAATGACTCATACTCATTCAAATCAAAGAAACCATATACAATTGTGTTAAAAATAAAAGCTGTCAGACATCAGTAACCTGTCAAGAAGAAAGGAGACACTGCAGTTTTTAAAAGTGTAATACAGTCGGCCCTGTACTTACGAAAACCTCTGTATACGAAAAATCCAGGTTACGAGAAACATTTTCCTAAATTTTCTACCTCTGTATACGAAACAACCTCTTCTTACGAAAAGCGCCAAACAATACGCGAGTTGCTCTCTCATTGGCTGTCTCCCAACATCCCGCCCCGCTGGCCTCCTATTAGCCAGCAGGGAGCTGAACTGTACCCATACTTCCTGTATAAATACTTCCTGTTTTTCACATGCGTGAAGGAGAGTTGAACAGGACTGTTGGCCAGTGAGTTTTTTGAGAGTGATCATTGCAGCGTTATATTTCGTTATCCATCATGGACCCCAGGAAAGTGATTCCCGGTGACACCGAAAAGAAGAAACGGGCTCTGTTATCAATCAAAGTGAAGCAGGAGATAATAAAAAATGCGAAAGTGGGATGCGGTTGAGCGAAATCGCAAAGGAGTACGGCCGAAACCCCTCTATAGATGGGACGATACTGAAGCAGAAGGAGACCTTAAAAGCGGAGATACAGTGATGGTGGCAATTATTTAATAAAAAGCAACCGCCATATTTAAGGACCTCGTGAAGGAGGGTGGGGGTGAGGGTTCTTCAGACCAGCAACCCCCGCACTTTAAAGCGTCGCACAGGTGGTTTGAGAGATTTAAAAAAAGGTGAATCATTTTCTTTTACTTTTAACACATATTTCAGACAAAATTGGTGTACTTTTATAATTTTTAAAGAGTTTATGGGGTAGTCTTGGGAGCCTTGGAACGAATCATGCGTTTTACATGTAGAATGTGTCGTGTTCCCAATGCATTTGTGTGTATGGATATAAAAGAGGTTATAAGGATTTTGAGTTTTATTCACTTTTTTAAACACACTGCTATTATTTTGAACACAACTACCCTTGAAAGAAGCAAGTGGATTAATGAATGAATGGTGAAGAACAAGTGAAAGGATTGGGAACACACATCTGACTGAGAGAAGAGCAAACGATGAATTATGAGTGATAGAATAAGCGACTTAATGAATGGATGAATCAGTGACGTGAAGAACAGATGCTCAGGATAAAGGAGTAAATAAACCATAATCTGACAGAAGAACCATTCTGATTCCTTCTTTGCCTTCTCTGGAATAACGCTGATGTTCGGATTAAAGGGATTAAAAAGACACCAAATGCTGGAAGTTCTGTTTATGTAATTTAAATCGTGAACAGCGGGTTATTACATAATCAAGGACAAAACCACACAATTTAAAAAAAGAGATTACAACAAAGCTTTGAGTCCACTTCAAACAGACAGGAAGTGAGCACCAAAAGATGAATGAGATGTTCAAGGATTGGGCACTATTAAGGTTTTACACACACACACACACACACACACACACACAAACCCCAAGAGAGAGAAATAGAGAGGAGGAATTGGGGCACGTGTAGTGCAGCTGTCACTGTTGGCTGCAGAACAATGTTCAGGTTTTTATGTTTCCGCAGTCATCACTTTCCACCTAAACATATTTCCATCAATAGTTTGGAACCGGCGCAATGATGCTATTTTAGTTAATGAGTGTTACAAGGATTTTTCTTGGATGCAGGCAATGAATGCAGGGATTCCATATCACATTTTTAGATTCCACGATGCTTCTTTTCATTAAAAAAAAGTGCTTGAGTAAATTTGCTGTTCCTGGACATGAGAGCATGCAGCATGGAAACTCGTGTCCATCAACAGAGCCCTATTTATAGCTTCACAAGCAGACTTACTTAGATGATTACACGAGCTCTATGTCAGCATCTGGCAGGCTTCCAATGCAGACCACAATAAACGAGAATAAATTCATATAGGTTACGATATCTCTAGATAAGTATTAATTCAAGAAAGAACTTCAATGTCCAAAAAACCGATGGTATCATTTCACAGGACAGTGATCACACAAGCCCAAGTACACTGGTCACCAACCTGTGCTTCGATATCAAGCGCCCTCAACACCCGCCATTCACTTCAAAGGTTGTTGGTCATCTTAACAAACATAAGATTTTGTTTGGACATAAAACCTGCAGAAGTGTAGGTGTTAGCGTGTCTGCCTCACAGCAAGAAGATCCCGGGTTCGAGCTCTGGGCTTTACACTCATAATTGAAGTGAAGATGCTGCTCACTCCTCCACCACCAGACATTTTTCCTGTTGGTTCAGGAACCAAACCAGAAACCGTTGGATCCCAAAGACACTCCTCTAACCAGTAAGACACGGCTGAAGTTAGGCTAATTAGCTGTTCCAAATTGTGTGAATGGATGTTGCCCTTGAAGTGAACTGACAAGCTGTTCAGGGTGTACCCCACCTTCACTCATAGTTGGCTGAGATAAGTTCCAACCCCCCCCAACCCTAATATAAATTTTTAAAAAGTATGAAAATGAAATTCTAAACACATCGCAGGCTTTTCAACACATTTTCCTCATCCAACAAGGCTACCATTTCAAACTGAGCACATCTCACCCCCACCACCACCACCACCACCACCACCAAGTAAGCGAGGCCAATTTACACAGAGAACGAGAAGCACCAGCATCCCAGTTAGCATCTGAGGTCTCTTTAAGATTGCACATGAATAGAAGTGGGATGCTGGTGTTTCCTTTTTTGTTTTTCTTATTTATGCCTGTGCAGTCCAGGAGAGCCTATCAGATTTCAGAAAAACTTTTTTTTTAACCTATAATTGGGTCAAAGATAATTAGATTTCTTGAAATCAACTTGTTGAAGTCAAACAGAAGTATTCAACATTGTTCAAGCGTCCTGATTTTCATGTTGATATTTAAAGGATGTGCCATCATTAAATATGTTCACATAAGAAAATGAATGGACCCTGTTACTGTGGGTTTCCTTTATTTGAGTTTTCATTCCTAGGAGAAGTTAGTGGCTCTTAAGACATTTTGTCCTTCAGTGCAGAAGTTCCCAAAAACACTCCTGAAAGACCCCCAACCTTTACGTTTACATTTACAGTATTTGGAAGATGCTCTTATCCTTCCGACTTACAATTGTTATTTGTTTTTAAAGAACTGGGCTATTGAGGTTAAGGGCCTTGCTCAAGGGCCCAACAGTGGTCATGGATTGAACAGCTGACCTTCGGATTAGCGACCCATACCTTATCCACTGCGCCACCACTGCACCACTGACCTTCACATTTCAGTGCATTCCCTGCTCTGTCATTCCTGATTCATGTCATGAACAGCTGTTCACTGGGAATGACCGAAATAATGTGTGTTGAGAACAAGGACAACATATAGGTCGGGATGGAGACCGTCAGTTCCAGGCTGAAGAACCGCTGCTTTCCCGCACATTACATCCTTCAGGAAGGTGAACAGACCTCTCAGAGACAGATAAAGGTTGGTGGGCTGTTATTTCAGGAGGAAAGATGAATCACATCACTGATGAGTTTCGCTGTTTTCATTACAGACGACTTGGACATTCAAAGGTGGCATATTCTTCCCCGCGTGCAGACAGGTCCGGCCAAACCAGCCCCACGAAAGGAAGGAAGGAAGCAAAGATTTAAAAAAATTAAGAAGGAAAATGCTTTAGGATCAAAACAAGGTTAAACGTTTTTGCACGTGTGCGTCAAAGTAATGCATGAGCGCGCACCAAATGAACATCCCCAGAGATATTCACCATCACACAACAAATACAGCCTGGCTGACTGCAGTGAACGTCGGAGAGGATAAAAAGCGCAGAGAGAGAGAGAGAGAGCGAGAGAGAGAGAGAGAGAAGGGGCAGTGGTGGTCTAGTGGTATAGGGCGCTGGATCCAAAGGTTCGGGGTTCGAGTCCCACTCTCCACAAGGTTGTCTCTGTCCCCCCCAGTGCAGCTAACTGGCTTATCAAAGGCGGTCCATGTCTGTCACTGTCTCTGGTGAGAGGTTGATGTAAAAGAACCATCGCTGACTTTGGTAAAGAGGAGCTGCAAAGCCGTCAGCGTGTTTCTGTCCCGCGCTAAAAGGGTTGTGACAGGAAGGGCATCCGACGTAAAAACCTCTGCCAAATCAAACGTGCGAATCAGATGATTTGCTGTGGCGACTCCCGAGTAAAAGGGAAAAAAGCCGAAAGGGAGAGAGAGAGAGAGAGAGACAGAGAGAGAGACGTGCCAATACGCAAATCGCAGCGCAAATCCCTACATGTGTGTTCATACATACACGCGCGCACAAACACTCACACACACGCGCACGTTATTATAAATTAATTAATTAATTAATAAAAAATAATAAAGGATCGATTCGGGTGAGTCGTTATACATTCACGTTATACAGTGAATCACTGCTGGTTATTAGTGGAGGGAGCGGAGCGCACGTGTCTGTGTGTGTGTGTGTGTGTGTGTGTGTGTAAAGAGAGAATGTCAAACTGTACACTCAACACATTTTCAGGTAAAATATACATATTACAAGGTACCAATGACATGAGCCATCTTCAAACCCAAAAGTTTCATGTTCAATGAAGAACCAGTTAAACCTCTTTGTTTTCCACCAGAGGAATATGAATACTGTTTGTGCTCCAGATGCGAGGTATGTGTGTGTGTGTGTGTGTGTGTGTGTGTGTGTGTGTGTGTGGATCCTCGTGCTGTTGCTATTGAACTGACCGGCGTTCCGAAGTTTCTTGTTGCGGTAGACGGAGAAGATCACCAACAGGTTGCCGAGAATATCCACCACGATGGTGAAGATGAGGAAGCAGCCGAGCGTGGTGCTGACCCACGGTGGTCTGTGCAGCGCGCGCTCTCCAGCGGTGGAGCCGTTCACCTGACTCCGGTTCAGGAGCATCGCGAGCCGCCCGGCATCTGGCATTTCTCACTCAACATCTGGATCGCTGCCCGTCCATCCAACTGCCTGCTTTCAGCCGAGAGACGAGTCAGTGTCCTTGGGTGAACGTGCGCGCGCGCGTGTGTGTATGTATGTGCGTGTGTGTGCGTGTGTAAGTGTGTGTGTGTGCGTGTGTATGTGTGTGTGTGTGTGTGTATGTGTGTGTGCGTGTGTATGTGTGTGTGTGTGTATAAGTGTGTTTGCGTGTGTGTGTGTGTGTGTGTGTGTGTGTGTGTGTGTGTGTGTGTGTGTGCGCGCGCGTGAGGAAAGTTTCTTTAACTCCAGTCAGTGTGTTTGCGCGCGAGGTTGCCTCTCACCCTCTTCAAGTTCTGCAGAACAAAATAGAACTACATTCCCGAAAAACTGTCACGATGGCAGGAGATGACATACGTGAGGGCGGGGCTCATGTACAAACGGCTTGCGCGCGTGCCGGAGCGCGCCAATCACCTTGTCAACGTGTAAGGAGAGCGTGTGAGTTTAAATGCGCACGCGCGCACACATACACAATGCAATTTCGTATCAGACCCAGTCAATGGAATGTATTTAAAAGGTTGGAGGAAACTGGAGAACCCGGAGGAAACCCGTTCAGAGATATAAATAAACTTCAGGTTTGGATATAAAGTCAAGCCAAACTGATGAAGGCATCAAACGGATCTACAGTACTCGTCTTTTGGAGGACTATGCGGTCCTTAAACCCAGATTATCCTTAAATCAGATTTCTACATAAGGTACTAGCTGGCCTTTTAATGCTACCACACCAGGACTAGCCCTGTGATGGCCTGGAAAGCTGTCAATTGTGTACTTCACCCTCGCCCGGAGTCGGCTGAGATGGCACCATCCTACCCACGACCCTAATTAGGATTAAGCAGTTCAGAAAATGTGGGGCAGTGGTGGTCTAGTGGATCGGGCGCAGGATCGCTGATCCTAAGCTTGGGGGTTCGAGTCCCCACAAGGTTGTCACTGTCCCCCCAGTGCAGCTAACTGGGTTATCAAAGGCCGGCCATGTCTCTCAATGCCTATGGTGAGAGGTTCATGTAAAAGAACCATTGCTGACTTTCATAGAGTAGCTGCAAAGTCGTCAGCGTGTTTCTACGACCTAGAGAGGGATGGACTCTGCCAGGCCAAATCAGCCCAAGTCTCACCATGAAGGCGCCCCAACGACATCCTCAGATGTTAAGGGAAAAGTGAAGTGAGTGAGTTCAAAAAATGAATGAATTAGCCAACTCTGCACAAGGGTAGGGTACACCCTGGACAGCTCGCCAGGCCACCGCAGGGTCAACACTCACCCAACCATTCATACTCACACTCACACCTATAGGTGATTTGGAACAATGGGCAATTAACCTGCTGCACATGTTTTTGGACTGTGGGAGGAAACTGGAGTACTGTATTTGGAGGAAACCCACACAAGCACAGGGAGAACATGCAAACTCCACACAGAAACACCTGAGCTGGGAATCGAACCCAGGACCTTCTTGCTGTGAGGCGGACGTATTAACCACTACACCACTGTGCCTCCTCCAGTCACATTATGATGTAAATTATACATCATCATCATCATCATCATCATCTTTTCACTCCTGGCAGATCAGCTTTAGGACATGGTTGCTGCAAGCAAGGAAAACTTGACACCCAAAACTGGGATCTCCATCCAACCTCAAACACACCTCTTTTTGCTGATTAAATTTGCATGTAAGATGATAAGTGTTGGAGAAAAGGTCTTCAGGAGGGTCGCTCTTCAGGTCATAAACCCCAAGTAATTCTTCCTCCAACAACTGCTCTTCAGCTTTCTGTATTGCATCATTTCACATTCAGTACACATGTGCAATGTATTTAAGGTGCAGTACTGCATTGCACATGACGTGCACAATGGTATGCACAGTACATGCTAATGATAGCACTCCAGTGTCAAGTTCACTTTTATTATATATTTTTATTATTTTGCGTGTCTAATTTACTGCTTTACTACAATCACACAATAATTGTATCGTTTCATTTCATGTCTATCATTTCTATATTTATTACCTTTCTTTCGACCTTTCATCAAGTGATGATCTCTTCAACTCAAAGCTAAATCTAAAAGCAAATGACGCCATCTTCCGGAAGACAAGGGACACTACTACTACTACTGCTCCTACTGTTGCTGCTGCTGCTGCTGCTACTTCTAGACTTTTTCATGGATGAATATTTTAAAAATGAAATTCAGTAGTAAGTAAAGTGTTCTGTATTCTATAATTTAATTAGTAATGTTACATATTGCAAAAGAAAACAAGAAAAAACGAACTTATTTTATGTGGTGACATTTTTTTGTGATTGGAACATTTAAATCTACTACTACTTTCCTTTAAATATTATTCAAATATACATAATAGCATTAATTTAAACTCAATTTTAATTTGGTAACCAAACAAAGTAAGTATTGAGTGTTTACATTGAATGTTTATTTCATGGTCTAAAAATTTTCATTGTCTGCAAAAATACTACTACTATCCGATCATACATGTTCCTCAATTTCCAAATTATAGCAATTAATTAGTAAAATAAACAAACACATAACTTCCATGAAGTAGTGTGGGTGTGTGTGTGTGTGTGTGTGTGTGTGTGTGTGTGTGTGTGTGTGCGCCATGGCTGAAGAAAACTTTTTCTCAAAGTGTCAGTTGAGTTGTTTGAACACATGAGAAATAAAGAGGAAGTGTTGCACGAGGATGTTAAAATCTACTAATTTTTAAATAAAAATCCAGTTTTACTTTTCGTTATTTTCACAGCCAATCTCATAAATTCTGTGTAATCCTTTCAATTGGCACCTCTGGCCTGTTTCCAGAATGACCAACACATCTGGAAAAAAATCACCTCATTTACTACGAACTGTGAGAAAAAATTACAAACAAGGTGTTGAAATTCTGTGTGGTGGGCCCATGTGAAGTCAAAGCAAAAGTCACTCTTTAAAGCTGTGTAAGCTTATAATTTATTATTAAAGGAATACACACCGCTAAAGCCTGGATAATGCAGAGGGTTGCAACAGGAAGGGCATCCGGCATAAAACTTCTGCCACATTTCCAATGCAAATGATCAAAACAAAATTCATACCGGATCGGTCGAGGCCCGGGTTAACAATAACCGCCATCAGTGCTGTCAACCAACAGGGTGCTGATGGAAATTGGACTACTGTTGGTCGAAGACGTCGAAGAAGGAGAGGCGGGAGGCGTGATCGTAGGCAGAGAAAGAATAGGAAATGCGTGAGCCTAGGACTGAGAGTAGGGACTTTGAATGTTGGAACTATGCAAGGAAAAGGTAGAGAGTTGGCTGACATGATGCAGAGGAAGAAGGTAGACATACTGTGTGTTCAGGAGACCAGGTGGAAAGGTAGCAAGGCTAGAAGCTTAGGAGCAGGGTTCAAGCTGTTTTATCATGGTGTGGATGGGAAGAGAAATGGAGTAGGAGCCATCTTGAAGGAGGGGTTTGTCAGGAATGTTCGAGAAGAAAAAGAGTGTCAGACAGTGATGAGTCTCAAGTTAGAAATTGAAGGCGTGACGGTAAATGTTGTTAGTATTTATGCCCCACAGGCAGGATGTGAGCTAGAAGAGAAGGAGAGATTCTGGAGTGAATTAGATGAAGTGATGCAGAGTACCTCCAGAGGTGAAAGAGTGGTCATTGGGGTAGACTTCAATGGACATGTTGGTGCAGGCAACAGAGGGTACGAGGAAGTGATGGGCAAGTTTGGTAACCAGGACAGGAACACAGAAGGACAGATGTTGATCGATTTTGCAAAAAGGATGGAAATGGCTGTGATGAATACTATCTTCCAGAAGAGACAGGAGCACAGGGTGACTTATAAAAGTGGAGGTAGGAGCACACAGGTAGACTACATCTTGTGTAGGCGATGTAATTTGAAGGAAGTCAGTGACTGCAAAGTAGTAGTGGGTGAGAGTGTTGCCAAAAAGCATAGGATGGTGGTGTGCAGGATGATGCTGATGGTGAGGAAGGTGAAAAAGGCAAAGGTAGAGCAGAAGACAAAGTGGTGGAAGCTGAAAAAGGAAGTGTCGTGTTGTCTTCAAGGAGGAGTTGAAACAGATGACTGGACAACCACAGCCAATGTGATCATGGAGACTGGTAGGAGAGGACTTGGTGTGTCCTCTGGAAGGAAAGTAGATAAGCAGACTTGGTGGTCGAATGAGGAAGTGCAGGAGTGTGTACAAAAGAAGAGGTTAGCTAAGAAGAAGTGGGACACAGAGAGGACTCAACAGAGTAAACAGGAGTACAGGGAGACACAGCATAAGGCGAAGATAGCGGTGTCAAAAGCCAAACAGAGGGCGTATGATGACTTGTATGATAGGTTGGACAGTAAGGAGGGAGAAAATGATTTATACAGGTTAGCACAGCAGAGAAATAGAGATGGAAAAGACGTGCAGCAAGTTAGATTGATAAAGGACAGAGAGGGAAATGTATTGACTGATGACAGAAGTGTGCTGGGAAGATGGAGAGTACTTTGAAGAGCTGATGAATAAGGAAAATGAGAGAGAAAAAGAGTAGAAGGGGTGACCGTTGAGGACCAGGAAGTAGCAAAGATTAGTAAGGGTGAAGTGAGGAGGGCATTGAAGATTCCTGTTGGTCCTGATGACATACCAGTTGAGGTAGCAGTAGATTTTCTGACAAGAACATTCAACAAGGTAATAGAAAGTGAGCAGATGCTGGAGGAATGGAGGAGATGTGTGCTTGTGCCCATTTTTAAGAACAAGGGAGATGTACAGAGTTGTGGCAACTACAGAGGGATAAAGTTGATGAGCCATACAATGAAGTTATGGGAAAGAACAGTGTAAGCTAGGCTAAGGGCAGAGGTCAGCATTTGTGAACAACAGTTTGGTTTCATGCCAAGAAAGAGCATCACAGATGCAGTGTTTGCTTTGAGGCTGTTAATAGAGAAGTACAGAGAAGGTCAGAAGGAGCTGCATTGTGCCTTTGTGGATCTGGAGAAAGCATATGACAGGGTGCCGAGAGAAGAACTGTGGTATTGTATGAGGAAATCTGGAGTGTCAGAGAAGTATGTTAGAGTGGTGCAGGACATGTATGAGAGATGTAAGACAGTGGTGAGGTGTGCTGTCAGTGTGACCGACAAATTCAAGGTGGCGGTGGGACTGCATCAAGGGTCAGCTCTCAGCCCTTTCTTGTTTGCTATGGTGATGGACAGGCTGACAGACGAGGTTAGACAAGAATCTCCTTGGATTATGATGTTTGCAGATGACATCATGATCTGTAGAGAGAGCGGAGAACAAGTGCAGGAAAATCTAGAGAGGTGGAGGTATGCCCTGGAAAGGAGGGGAATGAAGGTTAGTCTCAGTAAGAAAGAATACATGTGTGAACCACAAAGACCCAAGAGGAACGGTGAGGTTACCGGGGGCAGAGATAAAGAAGGTGGAGGATTTTAAGCACTTAGGCTCAACAATCCAGAGCAATGGAGAGTGTGGAAAAGAGGTGAAGAAGCGTGTGCAGGCAGGTTGGAATGGATAGAGAAAAGTGTCCGGTGTGATGTGTGATAGGAGACTATCGGCAAAAATGAAGGGAAAAGTGTACAAGACGGTGATGAGGCTAGCGATGTTGTATGGTTTAGAGACAGTGGCCCTGGGGAAAAGACAGGAGTCAGAGTTGGAGGTAGCGGAGATGAAAATGTTGAGGTTCTCTTTGGGAGTAACGAGGATGGATAGGATCAGGAATGAGTACATCAGAGGGACAGCACATGTTAGATGTTTTGGAGACAAAGTCAGACAGGCGAGATTGAGATGGTTTGGACATGTACAGAGGAGGAATAGTGAGTATATTGGTAGTAGGATGCTGAGGTCGGAGCTACCAGGCAGAAGGCCCAGAGGAAGACCAAAGAGAAGATTTATGGATGTGGTGAAGGCGGACATGAAGGTCGTTGGAGTAAGAGTAGAAGATGCAAAGGATAGGGTGAGATGGAGGCAGATCATTTGCTGTGGCGACCCCTGAAGGGAACAGCCGAAAGGAAAAGAAGACACACCGCTATCCTTATAAACCAGCAAATTAAACCATCAAGTGATCGCATTTATACACAGAACATACTGGATTATCCGAAAAGTTTCTGAGGTCACACCAACAGTTCCAGCAGCTTCACAAAAGTTCCAAATGAATCCAAACAAAACTCCACAATCTCCCTAGCACGGGCTGTTCAGGAAAGAGAGAATTTTATTGTCACTTACAGGAATCCAGTGATTCTTGCAAATATTTTACCAAAGCTAAGGAGCGTTTACTAAACCCTTAGAAAGTCCTGCTTGCCGAGGTTTCCACAAGTGACTCACTCTCTCCAGTGCATTGTGAAATCTCTGAAATTCTGAGGGAAATGGGTCGTTCCAGACGTTATTCAGAAGAAGAGCGTATCCTGATTAAAAATGTGATTGGAGAGGGTAAAACGTATAAAGTGCAGAAAATGATGGGCTGCTCAGCTAAAATGATCCCAATTGCTTTAAAATGGCAATTAAAACCTACCTGACAGAAGTGGAATAAGGTGAAAAACTACCATTCAAAATGAGAAAGATGTTAAAATGGCAAGAACTCAGCCAACAATGAGCTGGAGGGGAATGAGGAGGGGACAGTGACAACCCTGTGGAGAGTGGGACTCAAACCCCCAACCTTAGGCTCAGTGATCCAGCACCCTGTTCCACCAGGCCACACATTATATATATATATATATATATATATATATATATATATATATATGTAAAGTCTGTTGGGTTTTTATACCCGAGCCTTGTGGCTTATCAGGCCGGTGCTTATTCTCGGTTTCCATAGCGTGAAGCGACCAGGAGTTCAACTCCCCCCTGGATGGGACGCTAGTCCATCGCAGGTTACCTTCCCAGTATATTTTTACTGGTACCCATTTATATTGCCGGGTGAACAGAGGCACACTTTTGGTTGAGACCTTGCCCAGGGGTCTTAGCACAGTGAGGGTCTCAGTGGGATTTGAACTCACAACCTCCTGGTCATGAGCGCAGCACCCTATATATATATATCTTCTTTTCTTTTTGGCTTTATCCCATTCTTGAGAGTCCCCACAGTGAACCATCTGATTCGCACATTTGATTTGGCTTGGGTTTTTTACGTCACAACCCTTTAGCAAGGGACAGAAACACGCTAACGGCATTGCAGCTACTCTAAGAAAGTCACCAACCTCTCACCATATACAGTGAGAGACATGGCCCACCTTTGATAACCCAGTTAGCTGTACTGGGGGATGTGTGTATATCTTCTTCTTTTACTTTTGGCTGCTCCCTTCAGGGGTCGCCACAACAAATCATCCGCCTCCACCGCACCCTGTCCTCCGCATCTTCTTTTCTGACTCCAACGACCTTCATGTCTTCCTTCACCACATCCATAAATCTCTTCTTTGGTCTTCCTCGAGGCCTTCTGCCTGGTAGTTCCAACCTCAGCATCCTACTGCCAATATACTCATTATCCCTCCTCTGTACATGTCCAAACCATCTCAATCTAGCCTCTTTGACTTTGTCTCCAAAACATCTTACGTGGGCTGTCCCTCTGATATACTCATTTCTGATCCTATCCATCCTCGTTACTCCCAGAGAAAACCTCAACATTTTCATCTCTGCTACCTCCAGCTCTGCCTCCTGCCTTTTCCTCAGCGCCACTGTTTCTAAACCATACAACATCGCTGGCCTCACCACCGTCTTGTGCACTTTTCCCTTCATTCTTGCTGACACTCTCCTATCGCACATCACACCGGACACTTTTCTCCAACCATTCCAGCCTGCCTGCACACGCGTCTTCACCTCTTTTCTACACTCTCCATTGCTCTGGATGTGTGTATATATATACACATATACATATATATATATATATATATATATTCACTTTATGTTGCAGATATGCAATGTTGGTTATTAGGTTAACATCAGCTCAAAGTCTAAGTGAGGGTGTCACCCACACGCATGTTTTGATGTATAACTTGTGTCGGACTTTTTCAAGTTTGGGCTGCCTTAATCCCTGAAATTTTCACTGAAGACTGACCATGACTATACTATTTGTTTACAGGATAGTAATACGTATGTAGTATGTATATAAACTAACTGTCCCCCTGTCCCAGTGACGATGATGTGTCGCATATACTCCGTGACATCATCACAAAGGGGGTGGTAGCTTCTTTCCGTGACATCATCAGTCACTGATTGATCAACACACTCTATGACATCAGCACTCCCTGCACTCTCGTTGACATCATCTACTAACTGACCCACACTGATGTTAGAGGGGCACTACCACCCTGGGACATCTTTCCCCTGGGGAGACGGATGCCTGGGCCTCACTGCTCAGACTGACTGCTGCACCTGTGACCTGACCTCGGATCATGTGGAAGATGACGACAACGTTTTTAAGGAGGGTAGCGTGGTGGTGTAGTAGTTAGCATGTTCACCACACCACAAGAAGGCCTGGGTTTGAATCTCGGGATAAATGGTCCTGTGTGGTTTTTGTATGTTCTCATGCTCACATGGGTTTCCTATGGATGCCCCAGTTTTCTTCCCACAGCACAGAAGTACTAATTTGTCTGTTCCAAATTGCCCTTGTGTGTGTGACTGCGTGTATGAACGATTGTGTGTGCTGTATACTGTGACTGACTGGTGCCAGCCTCCCTGTGACAGTAATCAGGATTAAGCGGTTCAGAAATGAATGAATGAATAAATAAATAAATAATCCAGGCTTACTATCTTAAAAGGGCAGTGGTGGCTTAGTGGTATAGGGCGCTGGATCGCTGATCCTAAGGTTGGGGGTTTGAGTTCACTCTCCACAAGGTTGTCACTGTCCCCCCCCAGTGCAGCTAACTGGGTTATCAAAGGCCAGCCATGTCTCTCACTGTCTATGGTGTGAGGTTCGTGTAAAAGAATCATTGCTGACTTTCGAAAAGAGGAGAGGCAAAGCTGTCAGTGTGTTTCTGCCTCTTACTAAAGGGTTGTATCAGGAAGTGCATCCAACGTAAAAACCCATGCCATACCAAAACGTGGGAATCATTCGCTGTGGCGACCCTGATAAAGGGAAAAAGCCAAAAGAAAATCTCTCTCAATCTCACTATCTTAAAAGATTCTGCCCACACATACTGCACATTGAACTCACAGCATTAGTATCAGTATTTGGAAATATATATTTAATGATAACCATTAACACAAAAATTAATACAAAAAATTAACACAAAAATGTATTAATTAAAATAACAAGATTTGGAAGATTGTAGATCATCCATCGCAGGTTTGCTGCATCATTTCCTGTAAGAACCGTCTATTTTGGGCCCCACTTGATATTAGAAAGTCCTTGAATGTGTCTCTGTAAAGCTTGCCTGTCTGACCACTCGGAGTCCAAATAAGAATCATTATCAGCTTCATCCAGTTTCTGCAACAACAAAAAAAAAAACTAAATTATCAAATAAAAATAAATATATAAATTAATAAATAACTAGATATTCCATTCTCAGAACAGTCCCGATAAAGACTAGATTACAAAAAAGTTAATAGATTGAACGGCGGATTTAAAAATAAATCCCATTCAGATTGAATTAGAAGCATATTTTGAAGAAAAGATCATCACACTTTTACAACAACAACAAAAAAAAAGTTATTTCCAGCATCCTATTGAAATGTTTGAGTGGTGATGATGAGGAGTGATGAAGACATGAAGTGATGAAGAGATTATCAGTCCTATGGAAAATGCAATCTCAAACTGCTACCAGGACACATCACACGTGATTTCCGATCGAGACTCATGCCTTGTGTGACGCATGCCTGAATCACCAGTGAGGATTTTCTCTACATTGCGAGCTGAGTTAATCCGTGACATTTCATGAAAGTATACAGGAGATTAACATGGTTCCTGCTACAGAAAGCAAACCAATCAAATTAGAAAGGAGAGGTTTCAATTGGACGCGTGGACTAATTACTTACACGGCAGCCTTACCTTGAGTTCCTCCTGCCGCTTGTAAAGGTGCAACATTATCTGTTTGCGCTCGTCTTCACTGACTACCGGCTCCCGTGCTGGCATCCCCTGGCCTGCCTGTGGTCAAAGGCAAACCAGAAACATGAATTAAAAATGACATCACAACATTTTGTAAAGACAATTCAGTAATTCAACAAGAACTGAGAGGAATAAAAGCAAAAATTAAAGGATGAAGGAAACTGTATATTACATACAGGACCACCGCTCACCTTCTGGATCTTCACAACGATCTTTGTTTTCTCATTTTTCCCAATATAATCTTGTAGCTTTTTGTCCTGATGTAACTCTTTACCTGCCCACCACAGCTGGGCTTCGTTCTCTGGGATCACCTGTAAAGAAGCCTACAATACACATTATTAATTACCTGAGTGTGAGATCAGTACAGGGAAATTTCAGACCAAGGTTTTGATGTATTGATCAAACCATAAAAAGTCAGTGTATCGAGGCTCAATTTTTCTGCACAGAAATAACGAGCTCGATAAGATCTTTGTTGTATGACATTTGCGTAAGAACAACACCCCTACACCACCCACCACCCACCCCCCAAAAAAATAAAATAAAATAAAATAAAAATGAAAAGGAAACTGAAAATGGATGCCTATGTCCAGTTATGTGCAAAAACCAAACAAAGCTTTCTTCAGCAACACAACTCTTCTTTCTCAAATTTGTGGATTTATTATGACAAGAGTAAGTGTAGATGAAATACTTTCTTTTTTTTAATCATTTTTAAGAATGATTGCATGAAAAGCAACAATATTTGGATTAAAAATATAAAATGAAATAAAAAATAAAATAAAAAAATAAGTTAATTTAAGACTAGAGGAGCACTCAGAGTGCAAAGCTCCACAGCAGGCACAATTACAACTTGGTGTAGTTATAATGAAATGTCTCCCCCCAATGGGCGTCTAATGAACACTTTGTATTTTATGAAAAACAATAACCATTTTTTTTTAGATATTCTGGATTTTTTCCCCAACATAATCTCAGGCATTTACCACACCCTACTTGTATGAAAAATTCATTAAAATATGTGCAGTTTTTGATATATATTGAACACAGTGTAGCAAACTAACGAACTAACTAACTTACTTATTTACTAACGAATACAAACATTTGTCGCTTAATCCACCTGTGTTCCTGTAAGATCCTCCTGATTTTCCAGCTCCATTCTAATGGGATCATGAGGCGGCAGTCCCATCGGGTAAACAATCATCACTGCTCCTCGTAACTGGTCCAAAGCCTGATTTACCATCTCCAGCGTTAAACACACATTCGCCTGCACTTGTTTCTAAAAGTGAAATAAAAATATTACACACAGTACAGCCCTTGAAATTTAAGAAAGTGTTAAATTTAGTCTTTGACTTACTTTTGAGATCAAGGCTTTGGATTCTTCCACTGTCTTCCGTAAAACAGTCTTCATTTTTTCATTGGGAGCTGAAATGAGAGAAAAAAGAGAAGTTTATTTCAACTGGATTTTAATGCAGAAAAGACTTCCTGGTGGCAGAACTTGGTGATTACCACGTCCATTCCTGCGTCCAATTTCGTCCTTCATGTAGTCCGCCCCACCACTGGGAACACACTTGACTTCCCACTCATCCCTTAAGTTCAGATCAGTGATCTGGTCATCTGTCAGGCCTTGCATGTTGGGGGGAAGCATGACGCCATGATCTGCAAGTTCAGAAATTTCTGGAGAAGCATACACAGGGTACAGGTTCACTTTTCTGTTTATTATCTTACACCAAAGCAGACAGCTGCACAACCCCAACTCCATCTAACTAGAACTACGACCTGACGGATATACGCAATTCCTCCACACATTATACAAAGCATTCAAAAGCAAGAGGAGAACAGGAAAGCCTTGACCTCCAATTCTAATTGAATCAGTTCATACTTGAGTCCAAGCTGACGTCTGAAACAAAAGCTCTCTCAACCCATTCCTGTGACGTGTTTTTAACAAGCAAGGGATGAACATGAGGCAACATTGACCTTGACCTTTGGCCCATTCAAAACTAATCAGCTCATCCTTGAGGCAAAATGAACTTAAAAGCAACATTAAGACGCTCGCTCAAAGCATTCTCGGGATATTGCATTTAAAAAATGGCACACATGAGACAGTAGTGACCTTTGATCTATGACTTTTAAATCTAATTAATCAAGGTGGCATTTTAGAAAGTTTGACAAAAATCTCTCAAAGCATTCTCCAGATTTCATTCACAAAAAAGGTCAGGACAGACAGACAATTAACCTAACAAAAATCGATGGTTTATATAATAAAAAAAAAAAATCAGGACAGAAGATGAGCTCTTTGTGCAGAACAGCGTTTCTTTAAATCTTTTTAAGAGCTTTAGTAATTTGTGAATAGATATTCATTCATTCAATTTCTGTAACTGCTTAATCCTAACCAGGGTCACAGAGAGGCTGGCACCCATCCCAGCCGACTCCAGGTGAGGGCAGAATACACCCAGGACAGCTAGCCAAGCCATTGTACGGCAGAAAGACGCTGATGCAGCTACTCCTGTCGAAAGTCAGCACTGGTTCTTTTGCACGCCTCACACCATAGACAGTGAGAGACACGGCCGGCCTTTGATAACTCAGTTAGCTGCACTGGGGGGACAATGACAACCCGTTGGGAGCGGGGCTTGAACCCCCAACCTTAGGATCAGTGATCCAGCACTTTTACCACCAGGCCACCACTGACCTGTGAATAGATAATGAAAGACAGTCTAAATAAAAGCAATCTCTATAGTTTAAATGTTGATATTTTAACCATGACTACTCAGGTAAGCTGTGTGCTTTAACCCTTTAAAGGCCACACAAAGGAAAAAAGCAATGATTTTTTATATCAAGTGTGACAATAAGACCAATGCTTGATGTTTTTGTTCAAACAAGCCCATGATATTTTTATATACACACTTGTACCAAATGGTTGAAATATCTGATAGGGTTAAAATTACTATTACCGGTATTTATAGTTAAAAAAGGGAAAGGGTCAAAAAGATGTTGAAGTGTTCTACCGAATTCTTAGCCAGAACATTAACGGGTTTAAATTTGAAATAGCAAATCACAGCTGTATTTTAGTGTGCTCATACAGGTGTTCAGAGATTAGCCTACAAGCTACACCAACACAGAAAACTCAGACTCTGTAATGGTGTGTCTTGCACACTACGGTAATTTGGAAGTTTACTATATACTACAAGGAAATGCAAGAAGAAAAAAAAAAACAAAATGAAATTTTTCTTCTTCTTTTCCTTTCGGCTTTTCCCTTCAGGGGTCGCCACAGCGAATCATCTGCCTCCATCTCACCCTATCCTTTGCATCTTCTTCTCTTACACCAACGACCTTCATGTCCTCCTTCACCACATCCATGAATCGTCTCTTTGGTCTTCCTCTAGCCTTCTGCCTGGTAGTTCCAGCCTCAGCATCCTACTACCAATATACTCACTATCCCTCCTCTGTACATGTCCAAACCATCTCAATCTAGCCTCTCTGACTTTGTCTCCAAAACATCTAACATGTGCTGTCCCTCTGATGTGCTCATTCCTAATCCTATCCATCCTCGTTACTCCCAAAGAGAACCTCAACATTTTCATCTCTGCTACCTCCATCTCTGCCGCTTGTCTTTTCCCCAGGGCCACTGTTTCTAAACCATACAACATCGTTGGCCTCAACACAGTCTTGTACACTTTTCCTTTCATTCTTGCCGATACCCTCCTATCACACATCACACCGGACACTTTTCTCCAACCATTCCAACCTGCCTGCACACGCTTCTTCACCTCTTTTTCACACTCTCCATTGCTCTGGATTGTTGAGCCTAAGTACTTAAAATCTTCCACCTTTCTTATCTCTGCTCCCTGTAATCTCACCGTTCCTCTTGGGTCCTTGTCATTCATGCACATGTATTCTGTCTTACTGAGGCTAATCTTCATTCCCCTCCTTTCCAGGGCATACCTCCACCTCTCTAGATTTTCCTGCACTTGTTCTCTGATCTCACTACAGTCTCACTACATGTCATCTGCAAACATCATAGTCCATTGGAAATCTTGTCTAACCTCGTCTGTCAGCCTGTCCATCACCATAGCAAACAAGAAGGGGCTCAGAGCTGACCCTTGATGCAGTCCCATCTCTACCTTGAACTCTTCTGTCACACCGACAGCACACCTCACCACTGTCTTACATCTCTCATACATGTCCTGCACCACTCTAACATACTTCTCTGCCACTCCAGACTTCCTCATGCAATACCACAGTTCTTCTCTCGGCACCCTGTCATATGCTTTCTCCAGATCCACAAAGGCACAATGCAGCTCCCTCTGACCTTCTCTGTACTTCTCCATTAACATCCTCAAAGCAAACACTGCATCTGTGGTGCTCTTTCTTGGCATGAAACCAAACTGTTGTTCACAAATGCTGACCTCTGCCCTTAGTCTAGCTTCCACTATTCTTTCCCATAACTTCATCGTATGGCTCATCAACTTTATCCCTCTGTAGTTGCTACAACTCTGCACGTCTCCCTTGTTCTTAAAAATGGGCACCAGCACACTTCTCCTCCATTCCTCTGGCATCCTCTCACTCTCGAAGACCTTGTTGAATGTTCTTGTCAGAAAATCTACTGCTTCCTCTCCTAGACACTTCCATACCTCCACCGGTATGTCATCAGGACCAACTGCCTTTCGATTCTTCATCCTCTTCAATGCCCTCCTCGCTTCACCCTTACTAATCTTTGCTACTTCCTGGTCCTCAACAGTCACCTCTTCTACTCTTTTTTTCTCTCTCATTTTCCTCATTCATCAGCTCTTCAAAGTACTCTTTCCATCTTCCCAGCACACTTCTGTCATCAGTCAATACATTTCCCTCTCTGTCCTTAATCACTCTAACTTGCTGCACGTCCTTCCCATCTCTATTTCTCTGCTGTGCCAACCTGTATAAATCATTTTCTCCCTCTTTACTTTCCAACCGAGCATACAAGTCATCATACGCCCTCTGTTTGGCCTTTGACACCGCTACCTTCGCCTTACGCTGTGTCTCCCCGTACTCCTGTTTACTCTCTTCGGTTTTCTCAATGTCCCACTTCTTCTTAGCTAGCCTCTTCCTTTATACACACTCCTGCACTTCCTCATCCCACCACCAAGTCTCCTTATCTACTTTCCTTACAGATGACACACCAAGTACTCTCCTACCTGTCTCCCTGATCACATTAGCTGTAGTTGTCCAGTCATTTGGAAGCACTTCCTGGCCACCCAAAGCCTGTTTCAACTCCTCCTTGAAGACAACACGACACTCCTTTTTCAGCTTCCACCACTTTGTCTTCTGCTCTGCCTTTGCCTTCTTCACCTTCCTCACCATCAGCATCATCCTGCACACCACCATCCTATGCTGTTTGGCAACACTCTCACCCGCTACTACTTTGCAGTCACTGACTTGCTTTAAATTACATTGCCTGCACAAGATGTAGTCTACCTGTATGCTCCTACCTCCACTTTTATAAGTCACCCTATGCTCCTGTCTCTTCTGGAAGAAAGTATTCACCACAGCCATTTCCATCCTTTTTGCAAAAAATGAAATTTTTATGTTTTTTTTTTAAGCCTGATAATGATGATGATGATGATGATGATGATGATGATGATGATGATGGCTGCTTGGGTGTTCATGGAAAACTTTAAAAAAAAAAAGAGAAAAAAAACATTATCCACTTGGAATAATGAGGTCTGATCACGATTTTGCAGACCAGTGCCATAATGGGGTTGTGAGCGCAGAAACAACAAAACACGGAGCAATGCGATGGAGCAGGGACCAGGAATTACTGGTTGGAAATACTTAATTGTAAGAAGAGTTAAAACACATTTCCATGTAATTCATCAGAAATTCTAATTGCTGTTTACACTGAACAGTACAGACATCTTTACCGGAGCAAATCCTGTCCACCTTCAGCCTTCTGTTGTAGAGCTGAGTGACCTCCTGAATTAGCGTCCCAACAGAAGTGTCTGTGGAAGTATTGTACAGAAACTGGCTTTCATCTGTGTGCTTGATGTGAAGCTGCACCATGATGTCTGTCAGGTGGAGAATGTGGAAAAATTCATTTGGATTTTGGAAGTACAATGTAATAAGGCTAGCTAGCATTACAGTGCTATGGTAATGGTAAGGCTTTGGTCCTCCTGCTAGAATGTGCTGCTAA
This sequence comes from Plotosus lineatus, assembly GCA_024760905.1. NCBI lineage: Eukaryota > Metazoa > Chordata > Actinopteri > Siluriformes > Plotosidae > Plotosus > Plotosus lineatus. The sequence goes on from CM045746.1 coordinate 8,588,106, forward strand.
CCAAACATAACGATTGAATTGGATAATCAAATGTTGACATGGTTCATGAAAATACCCGGGAGCTCTGCGAGTCGAATGGGATTGACCTGTCGACCATGGAGCCATTACTGAGTGTTGGACAGGTTCCAAAAACCATAAAGCTTGATGGTCCATTGTTCAAATTTGACACTGGCTAAAACACTAACACAACACAACCTTTTGTAGCTGAAATCAGTGTCCACCTCTTCAGAAGCTGACCTTAGTATTTTGCGCACATGGGGGAGGGGGACATATCTCAGTGGGACATCACACACACAGAGCTTTACACATTGCATCTACCTATTTTTGTGTCAGGACATCTGTCTGAGCCCTACAGGTTGGAGAAACCATCTCTATAAAAAATAAAATAACTGACCTTTTCAAATTTAGAGAAATATTTCAGTAGATTTATGTGTACTTGGTTATAAATACCATCTTGTATAAAATCCCACCATAGTAATAACTTACCAATTATCTCTAGTGTAGTATACATCAATTAAACCAAATTATTAAATGACATAATGATGGAGAACCTGCCACGACATCACAGGCACCGTTTATTCAAAATTATTATGATGGAACAAAATAAACAGATGAAGGTGTCACAGAGAAAGGTGAGAGTCTGTAGGTCATGTGATAGAGAGGCAAAGGGACACAATCCAATCCACATAAAAGCAGCACTAAGTGTTAAGATCCTATTCATTTTTTCAGTCATTCACCAAATTGCTTAATCCTACTAGGGTCATAGAGGTCTGAGCTTATCTTAGCCAACCCTGGGCAAAGGCAGGGTATACCCTGGACAATGCCTTTGCACCAGTGTGCTTTTCCTCTTTGGCACTCTTTGCACTTGCTAAACAATGCTAACAGTAGCCTGATTTTACATAAGGGCATACGGATGTTTTTCTTAGCGGAATAAAAAGCACTGTTTTCTAATACGTTCATACACATGAAGTGCTGCATTCATGCGGGAGTTTAATCACCAAATCTCTTGAGAAAGAGCAACATCTCTCTCTCTCTCTCTCTCTGAAATTTGCTGTTCATCAACATGATGTTGTAGACCTCCCTTGCTGAGATGTCAGTCATGTGGCTGACATTGAAAAAAAAACACATCCATCTGAATTATTTTCAAAATACTTTTTGATCAAATATTTTTGTTGCTCTTCTTGTAAGTGTTGCACCTTTTCTGTGTTTAATTCAATATCGTGGCTTTCCAAAAGTTCATGAACGTCTTATCTTTTGACTTCAAGTCCCATACTGTTTCCTGTGGACACAACTTCATCAATGAGAGCAATATCATCAGACTGGAACCCATCAAAATCTCACTATGCTACAGCGCCTGGCCAAAGTCTTTCCAGGAGTAATTCAGAGTTCTGTATGTCACTTGACTCCAAGCATTGGCAATTCGGGTGAGGCAATTCAGTATAGTGAAGTCATCTTTCCAAAATTCCCTAGGTGTTACCTGAGTGTTACTGGTCACTTCAAAACACTTTTTGGAAGAGTGCTCTCCTATAGACCTTTTTGTAGTTATAGATGACCTGTTGGTCCATGGGCTGTAGAAGAGGTGTCATATTAGGGGGTAGGAATATCATTTTGATGAAATCAAAGCATCAGGTAAGTTGTAATCTAAATCTTGAGGGTGAGCAGTGGCATTATCCATGACTAGAAGTCATTTTAATGGCAGCTGCTTTTCCTTTAAATATTCTTTCACTTTAGGGCCAAATGTTTATTAATACACCCACTCTACAAAAAATTCTCTTGCGATGGATTGTTACTTTGCAGCCGTGCAAGAGCTTGTGCACTCCAGAGACCCTGATAGTAATACCAGCCAAGATGCAATCAAACCGAGACAGCATATGGATAGTCCAAACAAGGCTTGCCTTCTCCTGCACCCACACCTCCAAAAATTATGAAAAACAAGTACAGTGGGGCCTTGGAATCCAAATGATCTAGAGTTTGAACAAATCGGAATCTGAACAAAAAAATCCATTATTCTTTTTTGCCCTGGAAACCGAACAAAAATCCGAAGTCGAACTCAAGAAAAAACGAGACAGAGAGGGAGAAAAAGTGCGCGACTTCAAGAAGTCTGGAAGTTGCTGATACTATGTATCACCCTGATAAAGCTGTCCTGGGGAAGTCCGGAAGTTCTTAATACAGTGCTATGTACGTATCACCCTCATAAAGCTAAGCTAAAGTGCTAAAGCTAAGCTAAAGTGCTAAAGCTAAGCTAAAGCGCTAAAGCTAAGCTCAAGCGCTATCAGCGTTGTGAACACCTTTAATGATGAGGTCATGAGCCACTTCCGTAAGGTTTTGAAAAGAAGGCAGAAACAAGCCACAAATGTTCTTCAAGAAAAGAAAGTAATATCCTGAACAAGAGTCATCCATGTAAAGCGGTAGCAAGAGAAAAAAAAATACCTTTGGCTGATTTACCTGAAGCTGTTATGGAAGGGAATCTGCTTGCTCTCTCTGTTAAAGAAGGGTTCTTCTCTTCCTCTCCAACATTTACATATGCCAACCGCTCACCACCACAAAGATTAAAATTCTTATCTTTATTGTTCTTATGCTTTAACTGTACTGTGGTTTTTATTTTAGTATGTTATGGTGTCTCACAAAAGAGTTGTGTGTTGAAATGTGCGTTGGAGAGGGGCATGGCTGTCACACACAGGTGGAGTGCTAAACACATACACACACCTTAGTCCACTTAATCACGGGCTATAAAGACTAGAAGCGCTCTTCCTGGTTCCTTCAAGATGTTTACGGTAGGTGAGTTGTCTGTCCAGGGCAGTGCTTCTCAAATAGTGGGGCGTGCCCCCTTGGGGGACTTGGTATGATGACGGGGGGTGCTGTGCGATGCTGGGGGGAGCGTGTATGACCATGAGGAACATGCTTTTTTTGGCATTGTGTACAACATTTAAGTGTAATTGCACCTCCGCTCCACCAGTTGGCAATGGCGCTTTCATTGTCTTGCTATGGTTTTTCACACAAACAAACAATATGAAGTGCAGTAAACAACCCGTCAAGAAACATTTTTCTAACAGGAATGAAGAGAAAGGGAGTTGAATGAGTTTAAGTAAGGATGTATTTTTTTTTATTTCATGCACATTGGTGCACTTTAAATCTTTTCTATTATAGATTAAAAAAACAATGTTAATGAACTTTTTTTAATTGTAAGTTGAACTATATCTCTTTCTTTTTTGTTTTTAATGTTAATAAAGATACAGTGTTATGCAGAGGTGTGCTAATAATTTTATAGACAAATAATACTATTTATAGTCGCTCGTGGGGCACTGGGGGGCATGAAATGTTTTTTTTTCTTCTTGGGGGATGCCCCAGAAAATAATTGAGAAGCACTGGTCTAGGTTTATGTCTAAGTACTTGGGCTTTTGAGCTGCTGGCAGAACCTTGTCTTTGACACGGATGTTAAATGTTTTTTACGCCTCGTGATTATTGAGATGAAATACAGTAGAAACTGACTTTGTTCTGTTCATTTTGAGGTACCACATGTCAAAGTAATCTTTAAGAGCACATATGTCTTTGCTGAGTGTTTCTTCAATTTCTGTCCTTGCTTTTGGCCGGTAAGTTTTATTGTTCACTGGGAAGGCACTAGATCACGGGGAAACCATAGTCACAGTTAGAAATGTGGAGAAACACGGAAATCAAACGAAAGTGGGAACTGGTGGAGCACGGAGCTGAGAGCCAGAGAGATCACGGGGAAGAGGGACAATGTTTTAGCACCGGGAGGAGCGCTCTGCTTGTCTTCATAGCCTGTGATTAAGGAATCAGGAATGTGTTTAGCACATCACCTGCATGTGACAGCCACGCCTCTCTCCAGCACATAGAGAGATGCCAAAACCACATTATATATATATATATATATATATATATATATATATACACACACACACACACACACACATACTGAGTACACATGAAAACACACCACTTGAAAAAAGTCAATATTTAAGTTCAAATGAACTTCAATATAATTTTTATACAACAACACTACAGTGACATCACCTGACATGCCAGCTGCAAGAAATGCGAGAATTTAAAGTTAACTGTAACGCTAGGCAATTTTTCGCAAAAATTCAGCATTTTGTATGCACACCACAGGAAAAATGAATTTCACTCTGAATTTGTGCACACAATGCCTTTAAAAGCATGTGAATCTGAACAAAATTTCACTTGTTCACTGACACTTGTGAAAAGCCGACATGATGCTGCGACTTATAGCTCCTGAACGAAAATGTGCCATAGGCATGCTTCAAAATGGTGCCAGCACCAGGGAACTTGCCAGACGACTGCACTGCGCACACAAGACAATCGCAAGACTCCATCAAAGGTTTCTGCAAACGGGGAGCACTCAGGACCATCCTCGACCGTGTCAACAACGTGTGACAACGGCACGTCAGGACCGTCAGATTCTACGGGATCATGTCTGAGACCGAACAATACTAGCGACAAGAATGGCTGCTCAAGCTCATGGAAGATGTGGATTCATTCACCCAAACACCGTACGGAACTGTCTGCGAGCTGCAGGCCTGCGTGCACGACATCCTTATTTTGGCCCCATATTGATTCATTAACATTATCGCATTAACATTTTCGTGAATGAAATTGAATGCTGTTTACATGTCTTCTTAAATCATTCATTATCTCATATGCATCATAAGTATATACAGTGATACCTCAGCTCACGAACATAATTGGTTCCCAGAAAGTGTGTGTAAGGCGAAAAGTTCGTCTTCCGAACATTTATTTCCCATAAGAAACCATTAAAATGAGAATAATCCGTTCCCAGGTCCCCATAAAACATAATTTTTAAACATAATTTTAAATAAGCCTTAAAACTACACAAAAATATACCTTATTTTATGTATAATAAATGTGCTATTGTATTGTAATTAAAGAAATAAACTGTACTGTATAATAAAGTGGTTTTATTTACCTTTGTGATGGTAGTTGATGGCTTGATGGAATGGAGTGGGAGGAGGAGGGAGGGAGGGACTTACTGTTTGGAAGGAGTGTTTGGAAACGCCTACTGTTTGGAAACACCCTTAGCCACACACGCACCCTTAATAGCTTCCTTGTTCTTAAGGATGGGAGCAATGGTAGACTTAGCGTACTGGTACTGGGACGCTAAGTCACACAAACGCACACCTCGTTCGTGTTTTTCAATGATCTCCGCCTGTGGTGGGGTCTTTTTCGGTCCCATAATAGCAAAAGTACACTCAATATGGTCCAAAATGTCTATCAAACACAAACCACTTCCGCACTCAAAGAAAGGGGGTGACGAACTGGGACGCCATGAGCGTGTGTCAGCTTCTCGTGGCCGCCACCGTGGCGCTGTTCGACCGCGTGGTTTGATTCGTCCGCCGAAAACTACTTCGTCAGCAGAGACTATATGCTCGCAAATTTAATGTTCTTGAGGCGAAAAGTTCGTGAGCTTAAGCGTTCGTCAGCGGAGGTTTTACTGTACTTCACATATCAATCCGTGGAGCTATTCCAGATTTCGTGAGTGGTGCATTTTCATATGGACTGAGTATATTAATCTGATAATTGCAGAATTTGAAATACAGTCAGACCTGTACTTATGAAATTAATCCGTTCTAGTGCCTTTTTCGTGACCTGGGTTTACGTAAGAAGAGGTGCATTTTACATGTAAAACGTGTGATTCGTTCCAAAGCTCCCAAGACTACCCCATAAACCCAATTAAAATTAAAATGAAACGTGTGAAATATGTGTTAAAAGTAAATGAAAATTATTTACCTTTTTTAAATCTATCGAACCACCCATGCGACGCATTAAAGTCCGGGGATTGCTGGTCTGAAGAAGCCCCCGCCCCCACCCTCCTTCACCAGGTCCTTAAATATGGCGATTGCCTTTTCCGAAATAATCGCCTCTGTCACTATCTCCGCTTTAAATGCCTCCTTGTGCTTCAATATCGTTCCAAAATAATCGCCTCTGTCACTGTATCTCCACCTTCTCCTTTTGCTTCAATATCGTCCCAATTATAGAGGGGTTTCGGCCATACTCCTTTGTTCAACTGCATCTCACTTTCATATTTTTTTATTATCTCCTGCTTCACTTCGATTGATAACGGAGCCCGCTTCTTCTTTTCGGTGTCACTGTGAATCACTTTCTTGGGGTCCATGATGGATAATGAAATGCAACGCTGCAATGATCACTTTCAAAAATACTCACGAGCCAAGTCTCATTCATGCATGTGACAAGCAGGAAGTATGGGTACAGGAAGTATGGGTACAGTTCAGCTCCCTCCTGGCCAATGGAATGCCAGTGGGGCGGGATGTTGGGAGACAACCAATGAGAGAGCAACTCATGCATTGTTTGAATTTTTGAATGGCACGTTTGGCGATTTTTTGTGAGAAGCGGTTGTTTCGTATACAGAGGACGAAAATTTAGGAAAATGTTTTTCGTAACCTGGATTCAGAGGTTTTCGTAAGTCGAGGGCCGACTGTATAGTATTGGACTAGTGGTACACAGTTGTTGTTTTCAGAAATAATGGCTTGTTCCAGCTGTAGTCTGCCAAAGAAGGAGTATAGTATATGGCTGATTTGAGGACCTTTGAAAACAATCTCTGGAAACAAACTTCCTTCAAATTAACAAGTGATTTCTGAGTTTTTATAGTTTTGATGATTTCTGCGATTTTTTTATGTTTTTTTATATTTTTATGTTAAATTTAAAATTAGATGACCATTTCAGACGTTTATGGAATATTACACATAATTTTGTAACTTTGGGGCGATTGAGCTAGCAGTAAAAATTGTTATAATACATCCAAACTTTGGTACTGTTTTTCTTCTCATATTACGAACACATTTATTGGGTGGGACAATAAAAATTAGAAACTTTTTTTTTTTTTTTTTTTGTGGCACCCTAGCCCGGGTGTACAAGCTGTGAGAGGAACTTAAGGTGCTTCTGACAAATGAGAAGTCTGATTACACAAAGCTACTTGCAAGTAATGAGTGGTGTGCAAAGATATTTTTTATTGTCTGAATGATCTGAACACATGAATACAAGGTAGAAATATAAAGCTGCTTACAAGTACAGATAAAATAAATGGCTTTCGTTTCAAAGGTGCAACAACATGTAGAAACTGTCAACCTTGCCATGTTCCCAGTCACCAAGGCATTAGCATTGCTGCATGATGTGAGGTAATAGTTAAACATTTAAAAACTCTTGAGGACAGGATGGCATTTTATTTCTCTTCAATGTTAACTGAAAGCCTTGACTGGGTCAGCGACCCGTACAGCTCAGTATCAGTTGGAAAGGACATGACTTTGCAGGAGCAGGAAGAACTAACTGAACTGAGACAAAATCAAGGTTTAAAATGAAGCTTTGCTGATCTACCTTTGGACATTTTTTTTTTACTGCCAACGAGTTCCCCATTCTGGCAAACAAAGCTATTTTAGCATTGCTCCCATTTTCCACGAGATATCTGTGTGAGGTGAGTTTTTCAAGCCTGACTGCCATAAAAACAAAAAACTGTGAGAGACAGAGCTGTTGAGGAAGAGCTTTCAATGTAAAAGGACATGAAGCGTAATAAAGTTTAAACTAAACTAAACTAAACTAACTCTTTATTGTCAAAGTACATTTACATACATTGAAATTTGCTTTGTGCACTAGGCACCTGTTGCCACTGTGCAGCGCCAGTTATTGCGTTGTTCTATCCTTTTGATGCTGAGCGCCAAGCAGGAAGCAACAACTGCCAAATTTTAACTTCTTATGGTATGATGCGGCCGGATTCGAACTACGACCTACCGGAGGATAAAGCGGACGCTCTACCAACTGAGCTAAATCCCCGGTATTCCTTTTGAAATCCCCCGTTATCCTTTTGCTATCGCTTGTTAAACATGCTACAGAACCTAAAATCTCACGTCCAAACATTCTCAGAATTAACTTAGGTACCGTACAGGAATAATAATTGAAAAAGAATTTAAAACGAGGGCTTTACAACAGTATATGCTGTATAATGTTTATATTTTATCATCAATAAATATAACAGTAAAAATTGAAAAGTTTTTTTTAATCATTACTATATTTTACTACATGAATACTGTATTAATGAGTAAGACTGTTTATAGAATGTGTTTAAGAAGCACATTTTAGCGCATGTATCTATTACATGCATCTAAAATATGCTTCTTAAACACATTCGCGCATGTGACGTGATACATGGGGTTTCACTTCCGGGTCCAGAACTCGCGGATTATCTCGATTCGTGGGAGGGCTCGGAACCGAACCCCCGCAAATGTCGAGGGCCTACTGTACAGTGAACCACACTGAGAGGAGAAACAGTAAAGGGAACATTTTGAATCGGAGCATTTGGCCTGAGAAAGTGAAACAGCACTGGCACATCAGGAGAGCTGCTCCAAAGGAATCTCTGGAATCAACAGATCAGCACTTGTGAATGGCACCTGGAGGTTGACAGAGGATGTTGGTGTATAATCAGTTGGAGGGTCCAGAAACGAGAAGCCCGGTCAGGAAGCAGTCCAGAAGAGTGAGGGGGTGAATAAGTAGTAGTTGTACATATCTGATCTGCAATTGATAAAACACAAAAAAACCAGCAAGCTCCTTTATACAGGTGGTATAATTATACTCACATTCGAGTGAAAAAGGAAATGCATCCCATTAAATTGTTGATTTTTTTCAACATATTGCAAACATTCTGTCCTCTTGATATATACTACTACTGCTCAGAGTTAAAGCGAATACCTGGATTCAAACTGTTAGTGCCTTCTGTGTGGAGAGTGGTTTCCTTTGCTGAATTGTGGGGGTTCACCCATAGACTGACAACGTCTGAAGGCAGGCAGAGGGATGCTGCATGTCCTGGCCTCATCCTGAGAATAAATTTCAAATGAGTTCTAAAAAATCCAATGAAATTCTGGACTAAATGGTGTAACTCTGGTGTAAATCTAGCACAAAACCTTATATTAAATTTTTGGAATATATATATATATATATATATATTTTATATCTTTGATCATGGAGTTTATTTTGAAGGGGGGAATTTGACTTTCACATAATTTTGATTGATGGGGTAATAAAACACATCTGCTTCCCCTCACTGATTGATCAGATGTGGTAACAAGACATGTTGGAGCTGGATGTACTATTTCTAGCTTTTTGATGTTACAGGGGAAAAAAAGTTAAGTAAAAATCTAGCTTGCACGCTACACTTTATTCTGTAATACAGCCGTGCGATATGAACTCAAAATTATATCACAGTTTTTTGTTTCCATTCAATGATAACAATTACCTTTGTTTTCTTTTCTGAAGGAAAATGATCATTTTGAAAGCACCTTATCACTTATTTCACAAAAGTGGTTAAAAACAATATTAAAGGGAGAGGAACTTGTTTACCAGAATATGTAATCCCTCAATGATATATCATCGACATTGAACTTTTTATTCTGAAATGGATATACAATTTTAAAGATCTAGCAAAACAAAACAAAACAAAAAAACAATGTGCTGATTAAACTGAGTAAGAAAACAAACCTTCTTCAAAATTAAGCACCAGGATCCACTAACTGGTGACATATGAAGGTAGAACGTTTTAGAGCAGGAGATCTATGAAAGAAATCACAATTTGCCTTTGAAATACAAAAACAATTCCACTTTGAGCAATTCAGTTCCACCCATCACAAAGCTCTGCCCATCACAAAACAGCCATCAATTGGTTTCTTCAAAGCATATAATCAAATGTGTAAATTATCACATGTAAATTACAGCATCTAAACACTTATTAGAGAAGTATTTATAAAAACCAAGACAGATGTAATCATACTGCATGTATCTGTGCATGGGACCACAATAATCTATACACTCCATAAAGCTGGCCTCTATGGAAGAGTGGCCAAAAAAAAGCCATTATTTAGTGTTAAAAAAAGAAGTCAAGTTTTGAGTTCTCTAAAAGGCATGTGGGTGACGCCCCAATTGTATGGAGGAAAGTGCTCTGATCAGATAAGACTAAAATTTAACCTTTTGGCCATCAAGACAAATGCTATGTCTGGCACAAACCCAACACTTCCTATCACCCCAAAAACACCACCACCACGCTTCACCTGTTCATCATGCTGTGGGGATGATTTTCAGCAGAGGGACTGTGATACTGATCCGAGTCGAGAGAAAGATGGATGATGCTAAATACGAGGATATTCTTGAGCAAAACCTGTTTCAGTCTGCCTGTGACTTGAGACTAGGACAAAGGGTCACCTTCCAGCAGGACAATGGTTCATGGGGAAACATTTAAATGTGTTGGAATGACCTAGTCAAAGCCCAGACCTCAGTCCGCTTGAGAATCTGTGTTTAGACTTGAAGATTGCTGTTCAAAAGAAGAAAACATCCAAGATGAAGGAACTGGAGCAGTTTTGCCTTGAGGATTGGGCAAAAGGCCCAGTGACAGCATGTGGCAGTCTCATAGAGACTCACCCAAAAGATTCCTCTCCAAAGTACAGTCGGCCCTCTACTTACAAAAACCTGTGAGTACGAAAAATTCAGATTAAGAGAAACATTTTCCTAAATTTTCATCCTCTTTTTACGAAAAGCGCCATTCAAAAATTCAAATGCGCCATTCAAAATTCAAACAATACGCAAGTGGCACTCTCATTGGCTGTCTCCCAATATCCTGCCCCGCTGGCCTCCCATTGGCCAGGAGGGAGCTGACCTGTACCCATACTTCCTGTACCCATACTTCCTGTTTGTCACACGTGTGGAGAGTTGAACAGGACTGTTGGCTTGTTTTGAGATCATTGCAGCATTATATTTCATTATCGTCAAAACCCCTCTACAATCGGAATGATTTTGAAGCAGAAGACCTTAAAGCGGAAATACAGTGACAGAGGTGATTATTTTGGCACGATATTGAAGCAGAAGGAGCATGAAAACAGATTGTAAAATGCTCCGGAATCCTGCGCGTGCCACAAATGTGTTGTTTGTGTGTGTGTGAGAGAGAGCGACTGAGCGAGATAGAGAGAGAGATAGAGAGACAGAGACAGTGTCGTGTGTGTGTATGTGCGTTAATAAAAAATGTTTAGTAATGATTTAATTAATAAATATGTTAATAAAATGGTTTAATATGTTAATAAAATGTTTAAATGGTTTAAAAGATAATTTTCTTTTACTTTTAACACATATTTCATACATATTTCATTACAAAATTGGTGTACTTTTATCATTTTTAAAGGGTTCATGGGGTAGTCTTGAGAGCCTTGGAACGAATTACGTGTTTTACATGTAAAATGTGCCTCTACTTACGAAAACTCCAAGCTACGAAAAAGGCTCTGGAACGGGTTAATTTCGTAAGTAGAGGGCCGACTGTACTGACTTTTGGGTAAATAGTTATGCATGCTCAAGTTTTCTGTGATTTTGTTCTGTTTATTGTTTACTTCAAATTTTAAAAACCTTTAAATATAGCATAATTTAAACAACCGATTGAGAGGCATTTAAATACCAAATAAAGTAAATTTTAATCACCCCATAGAGCAGCACTTCCATACCCAATGGAACTGTATTTAAACACACAATCATACAGTATTCACATATCCGACAGACAGGTATTTAAGCACCAAATAGAGAGGTAATTACACACTCACTAAAACAGAATTAAAACCCAGTGGGGATGTATATATATTATATATGTATATATATATATATGTACACGAAACAACATATATTTTAAAAACCCAATGGAGCTATATTGAAACCTCCATCAGAGAGGTACTTAAACACTAAAATAAAGTAGTATTTAAACGCCCAATTTAAATCCGTCAGTAGAACAGAATTCATACACCTAATGGAGAAGCATTTAAACACCAAATAGAGTAGAATATTAACACCCAATAGAGAGGGTTTCAAATACCCAATAATGTCTGTCTGTCTGTCTTCCTTTCGGCTTTTTCCCTTTTACTCAGGAGTCGTCACAGCGAACTATCTGATTCGCCCTTCCTGTCACAACCCTTTTTAGCAAGGGACAGAAACACGCTGACGGCTTTGCAGCTACTCTTTACAAAAGTCAGCAATGGTTCTTTTACATACCTCTCACCATAGACAGTGAGAGACATGGCCCGCCTTTGATAACCCAGTTAGCTGCATTGGGGGGGACAGTGACAACCTTGTGGAGAGTGGGACTCGAACCCCCAACCTTTGGATCAGCGATCCAGTGCCCTATACCACTAGACCACCACTGCCCTCTCAAATACCCAATAATAATAAATAATATTTTAAAAATACCCAATAGTATTTAAACATCCAAGAGAAACGTATTTCAACACCCAAATGAAGCAGATTTTATACACTCCATAGCGTCGTATTGAAACATCCAATAGAGCAGTATTTAAACTCCCAATAGATTGGAACTTACACATGTAAACAAAGCAGATTTTAACCACCCAAATAGAGAATTATTTAAACACCAGTCAAATGTATTTCAACACTTCAATATTGTTCATTTTCTGTAACTGCTTAATTCTAATTAGGGTCCTGATGAGGCTGGCAACCATCCCAGCCAACTCCAGGCGAGGGCAGAGTACACCCTGGACAGCTCGGCAGGCCATTGCAGGGCAGAAACATGCTGACGGCTATGCAGCCTACTCTTGTCAGCAGGTTCTTTTACATGCCTCACACCACAACTCGTTGAGAATGGAGCTTGAACCCCCAACCTTAGGATCAGCAATCCAGCACCTTGACCTGAATGCTATGTCATGATCAAAATTGTCAAATAATGTCTTCCTCGGCAATGGCAAACCACTGCACTAATCCTGCCAAAAAACTCCATGAAGATCGATAACCAGGGTGTTATCCTTCATGGCGGGTCGCCAATAGTGGTCCTACGACTCAGGCACTGGATAGATCAGAGGTCTCCAATCTTATCCACAAAGGGCCGATGTGGGTGCAGGTTTTCACTTCAACCAAACAGGAGCCACACCTTCAACCTGTTTCCACCAATCACTTATCATCAAAAGAAAAGTAAACAAAAACTAGATTCGACATTAGTGTTTCAATTCTGAAGTGGGGCCATCTTGGTGAGATCACCTTGCTTTAATACTTAAAGCTTTATAGTCTTGAAGCAAGGTGATGTCACCAATATGGCCCCAGTTCAGAATTGAAACAGTAATGTCCAATCTAGTTTTTTTTTTCTTTTCTTTTCTTTTGATGATCAGTGATTGATGGAAACAGATGGAAGGTGTGGCTACTGTTTGGTTGAAGTGAAAACCTGCACCCACACCGGTTCTTTGTGGATAAGATTGGAGACCCCTGGGATAGATAGATAGAATGTCTTCCTCAAATCTCGCCATTTCAATTTACTACATCTTCACTTCTATTGCTCCAATTTTCCTAATTTTTTCACTGTTATGAAGAGAAATCCATTCCTCAATTTATTTATGCTGGTTTGCATAATGTTTAAAAGAAGACATCTGATTGGTTTATTTTTCTTACATGTAATTGAGAAAATGTCTGGTACAGCCAATCAGAGCGCACCTTACCAAACAGTCCAGTCTGACTGTTTTCAACATGCTTGCAAACACACTAGTTTCAAATTGTTTCATTTGCTGTGATATTTTCTCCATAGTGTGAAGATAATTATTCAGAACATTTGTGAGAACAAAAAATGTCACTATCCCTTCAAAATTTAGAGCCATCAGACATAAAAAAATTTTTTTTAAAGACATAAAGAAACAACCTACAGTAAGCTACAGTGCAGGGGCATTTTAAATTGTTGGATGACAAACTGTAACATGTCACGTGTGCTGAAAAAGACTGTAAAAGTTTAAGTCGCGATTTCTCAGAATTGTATTTTTCTCTTTAAAATACACGATATCTTCACAATGAATGAATATTTTGCTATAATTTTTTGGACAGCTTGTCAATGATCGTAGTATCTATGTAATAAACCACTTTTCTTCTTTCTTCTTTTCCTTTCGGCTGTTCCCTTCAGGGGTCGCCACAGCAAATCATCTGCCTCCATCTCACCCTATCCTCTGCATTTTCTTCTCTTACTCCAACGACCTTCATGTCCTCCTTCACCACATCCATAAATCTCTTCTCTAAAGGTCTTCCTCTGGGCCTTCTGCCTGGTAGTTCAAACCCCAGCATCCTACTACCAATAGACTCACTATCACTCCTCTGTACATGTCCAAACAATCTCAATCTAGTCTCTCTGACTTTGTATCCAAAACCTCTTACATGTGCTGTCCCTCTGACATGCTCATTCCTGATCCTATCCATCCTCATTACTCCCAAAGAGAACCTCAACATTTTCATCTCATCTATGTAATATAACATTTGAAAAAATCTTAAATATTTATTGGGTAGGCCATACAGGTATATACATTTGAATTTCTAAAAACATGGGGGGAGGGGTTATAAGTGACCTTCCACAGATTCTTTTAAACATAAAATATATTATTTTGGTTCATTGCATTAAACTATTTTATAGTATCTACAGCGAAAAAATGAAGCATTTAACTTAATTAGTTTTAAGTTTACAGCAAATTCACTATTCAAAGTGTCTTAATGAGTTACACCTGTATATACAGGTGACACGCGGTAGTTTGTATGAATTTAACTTTTGATTGAGTGAATAATAGTATACCTGGTTTGCCACCTTAAGATTATGAATTTAGCTTGTATACACTAATTTTTAAAAAAGCTGCATTGTGCCTTTGGGGATCTGGAGAAAGCATATGACAGGGTGCCGAGAGAGGAACTGTGGTATTGCATGAGGAAGTCTGCAGTGGCAGAGAAGTATGTTAGAGTGGTGCAGGACATGTATGAGAGATGTAAGACAGTGGTGAGATGTACTGTCGGCATGACCGAAGAATTCAACGTTGAGGTGGGACTGCATCAAGGATCAGCTCTGAGCCCCTTCTTGTTTGCTGTGGTGATGGACAGGCTGACAGACGAGGTTAGACAAGAATCTCCATGGACTATGATGTTTGCAGATGACATCGTGATCTGTAGTGAGAGCAGAGAACAAGTGGAGGAAAATCTAGAGAGGTGGAGGTATGCCCTGGAAAGGAGAGGAATGAAGGTTAGTCTCAGTAAGACAGAATACATGTGTGTGAACGACAAGGACCCAAGAGGAACGGTGAGGTTACCGGGGGCAGGGATAAAGAAGGTGGAGGATTTTAAGTACTTAGGCTCAACAATCCAGAGCAATGGAGAGTGTGGAAAAGAGGTGAAGAAGCGCGTGCAGGCAGGTTGGAATGGTTGGAGAAAAGTGTCCGGTGTGATAGGAGAGTATCGGCAAGAATGAAGGGAAAAGTGTAGAAGACGGTGATGAGGCCCGCGATGTTGTATGGTTTAGAAACAGTGGCCCTGGGGAAAAGACAGGAGTCAGAGTTGGAGGTAGCAGAGATGAAAATGTTGAGGTTCTATTTGGGAGTAACGAGGATGGATAGGATCAGAAATGAGTACATCAGAGGGACAGCACATGTTAGACTTTTTGGAGACAAAGTCAGAGAGGATAGATTGAGATGGTTTGGACATGTACAGGGGAGGGATAGTGAGTATATTGGTAGTAGGATGCTGAGGTTGGAACTACCAGGCAGAAGGCCTAGAGCTTCCTCTAGGCCTTCTGCCTGGTAGACCAAAGAGAAGATTTATGGATGTGGTGAAGGCAGACATGAAGGTCGTTGGAGTAAGAGTAGAAGATGCAGAGGATAGGGAGAGATGGAGGCAGATCATTTGCTGTGGCGACCCCTGAAGGAAAAAGCCGAAAGGAAAAGAAGACACTAATTTTTAAAACCTTTTTCTTGTTCACACACTGAGAAGATATTGGAGCTGAAGTCACACTACAGCTAGGAGACATATACTGATAAACTCTTATCACGATATCATCATTTGCACATCAGCAAACTGAAAAATTATTAGTATCATGATGTTGTAAAACACCTGAAATTTTCTTCAGAAATTAACACATTTTTGTCCCCATGAACACATGAGTGAATCTGTATAATTCAGCATGATATGATGACGAGGAGGAACAGACACTGTTTCTGAGAGGAAGATTTCAGGGTGCAAGCACAGCAATGGAGCTTAGAGCTGCAGAAGAACATGAGAACGACGAGCATCCGCTGGTGCCTGTGTATTTACTGACGGTCTGGATGTCGCTGTTTTCTCTGAAAAGTATTCTCCTTTCAAATGATGTTATGATAAATAGACAAATATCATTATCATTATCATGAAAATGGGGCAATTTTAGCTCATATCTCCCATAAAGGATGTCATTGTCTATCATTAAAAGAAGAAAAAAGGACAAAACACTATGACCTAATTTTTGCCACATAAAAATATAGAATATACATTAACATACCTCCTTGGGCTCATTATCCCCCCCAAGTTAATGACTGTTTTTTTCAAGGAATTATAATGTTCACTAGCAATTAAACGCACAAATAAAAGGTACAGCTTCAGTGACAAAGTGACATCATCTAGCCCAAAGGCCCAATAATTAAGTCAGAGCGTGTACAGTATATATATATATACATACACACATACATACACACACACACACATAGGGGCAGTGGTGGTCTAGTGGTATAGGGCGCTGGATCGCTGATCCAAAGGTTGGGGGTTCGAGTTCCACTCTCCATAAGGTTGTCCCTCCCCCCCCCCCCCCCCCCCCCCAGTGCGGCTAACTGGGTTATCAAAGGCGGGCCATGTCTCTCACTGTCTATGGTGAGAGGCATGTAAAAGAACCATTGCTGATTGCTACACACACTAGTATATATATATATATATATATATATATATATATATATACACACATATATATATATATATATATATATATACACATACATACACACACACACACACACATCATGGGAAGTTCACGAGCCCTGTTATGTGTAGAAGACGATCTCTTCTGTTTCAGAGAAGTGTGATAGAAAGGAATCAGGAATTATACTGTACATGGATTTCATGTAGTAAACCTCATGAAAATGATGCAATCCTCACTGCACAGGATGTAACTCAAAAAACTACGACGCTTTGAGATACACACCGCGGCTGTGGGACTGCTGGGACATCCAGAAACCTTCAGTCGCCTCCAGAGGCCTCAACACACTTGACTTGTCGGAATGTGAAGAATCATGACGTGAATATTTTATCATGTAATAAACTAGAAATATACAATAAATCAGTCAAATTTTTTCCACATAAATATATACATATCTAATATATTTATCAAATATTTGAATTTAATTTATTGGGAAAACAAACAATTAACCAATCATGCTGTAAATTAGGATTCCGGCTTGTTTCGAACCAAAACCAACTATTCTTCTGTTTAAAAGATATTATTATCAACATATTCACAAAACACTATATTTGTTTGCTTGTTTCCCTTAAACTAATAAAATATGTGTACATGGGTTAGATAAGTGGTTTTGGGACTGAAAGGTCATTGGTTCGGTTCTCAAATCAGCAGGAAAAATATGTGGTGGGGGAGTGAGCTCTTCATGGCTATTTCCTTTGAGCAAGGCACCGAACCCCCAACTATACTTCAGACTATTCTTCAGTATGTGTGGCGGCCCACTGCTCTGTGTGTGTGTGTGTGTGTGTGTGTGTGTGTGTGTATGTGTGTGTGTGCTTGCGCGCTCACTCTTGGATGGGTTACATGCAGAGAAAAGAATTTCCCTGATTTGATTAATAGACTATATCAAAATAATAAATTACACGAGGGCTTTAATGAGAATCCTCACTGCAGTTACAGCTTTCTTCCCCTAGAGGGTGATAACTGACTGATGTTTTATCACCATAGGTTGCTGGTGGTTTTATTGTTTAATTTTTTTGAACAACTAAATTTTCATGAGGCTTTGTTCCTAATTCTTATTATTTTTTTTATATTAATATTAATACTACTACTAATAATAATAATCTCATCAATAATAATAATGATAATAATAATATTATTAATAATATTATTAATAATAATAATAATGTTATTAATTAATTTTAAGTGTCACTGCGGCTTATTTGTATATTTTATTACTACATGTACATGACTATGAATGGTGTTGTGAGTGTTGGCCCGGCGATGGCCTTCGAGTTGTCTAGGGTGTACCCCGCCCTCACCCAAAGTCAGCTGAGATTGGTGCCAGCCTTCCCGAGACCCTAATTAGGAGTAAGCGGTTCAGAAAATAAATGAATTATAGAATAATATTTAAAACTATATAGTTAGAATGCACAGAAAATATTTGGTACACACAATATATACAGTAATCCACTTTCCACATAATGTTGAGTTCATAGCAGAAAAATAACCCAGTTAGTACATTTCAATACATTCAACTGTACAAAACCTCTCATTAGCCATGTTTCAATAATATACTGCAATATTCAATACATTAATAATGACCGTAATCTTAACAACATCATCATCATCATCATCACCATCAGTGAAGGCTTTAGGTTGTTGACAGCATTAGCGCTCCTTAGATAACATCTTCCATGAACAAGATTGCTTTCTGTAAAAAAATGTTTAAAGTAGAAATGCATGTTTACCCCAATGAAAAGAAAATGTTAAAGATGTATAATTCAGAATAAAAAAATGAAGGATGAAAAATCGTTGGTTGTTCTTACTGAGAATCATGTTTTCAAAATGTGACTCTTTTATCACGATATGCTCACAACTCAAAATTCACAACTCCTAACCCTACCGGAAATTTCAGTTCGCTGCTGATGCTACATGTAAACATCATATACTTTTAAATAAATAAAGTACATTCCAATAATTTACTGTTATGGGCATGTAAATATTTGTATAAATGTCAATGTAAAAATTATGGCTGTATAAATGTTGTATATAATTAGATTCAGTTAGTGAGCTGTAAACAGTGGTACTGTATGACTCAACTGTTTGGGTCTGGATCTTCCATAAGGGGACCAAGTTGCGCATGCACCCTGGTGGCGGGTCTGGTGATGTGGAATTTTCCAGAATGGAACTTTCCCGAACTTTAGGGAATCTCGTGTCTCTTCGGGCAGATCATCTAAGGAAACTCATCTCGGCGGATCATCTTCATCCAAGGTGAACCATGAAATGCGCATCAACCAAGTTTCGTTGGTCGGGACTTCATCATCAAAGTCCATCATTCATGTTCACACACAGCCCACGCGTGGATGTTCATCATTTGTTTCTTTCGACACGCGGGATTGCAAGCCTTTCCCCGCCAGCACATGCACCATGTCTAAATTTACCCTGCTGCGGGTGCTTGGTGACTATGGGACCCTTTATTAATTTGTATGTGGTTTAGCTCTAAGATGTAAGTTATTATTTTGTCTTTTTTTGTTCATATTATTAAATTGTATATAGTTTATGTCTGTCGTGCTTTGCTGGTTTCACGAGGCAATTTCCATCTTTTAAATTTACCTATCCGTAACATTTACCCACTGATCTGGGGTAAATGTTGATGTTCTGGACTGGATGGGGTAATTATGGTTCACACTGTGCCTTCAGATTCTCAATCAAAATAATATTTACAATAGATTGGTATGTTGTTTTCACATCTTCATCCCAGTTGTTTCTCTTCCTGTCTTCGATCTGAATGAAACGTGCATTTATTTAAGAGCTAATGGTTTGTTTAATTCGTGTCTCAGACTAACTGTACATAAGAACAGATTGAACGTTGCTCCCAATCTGGCTGAGACGAAACATAAACAATGCAGGGGAGCTCAAAGCCTGGGACGCAATCACTTTAAGATCAAAATTAAATGTTAACAGGATTTCTAGCATGCTTCATTCAATTAACATCAATAAAGCTGCTTGTGGCTTTCGCTGAGGGGAAATGAAAGTGCTATTACGCTCTAATACTCCAAAATTAATAGTATACATTATTTACACTCCTGTCATCCTGAATGTTTTGCTGAAGAGCAGAAGAAATATTCGATTCGAGTTTAATCTATTCGAAACCCCATTGGTTTAAACAGAATAAGGAATTGAAAGTAGAGCGAGAAATCACAAAAATGCTATGATGCTCTGATCTTAATGTATCTTTGATTTCGGGATACGTATGTTCAGATAGGATGATCAGGACTGCGTGATAAGAAATGGAGGTTTATTACACAATACAGTACTGTACTGTACATCAGCATACAGTGTCTACACTTAGTACTTCTGTATCATATACATTATTTATAACTCACATACACATATCCATGTAGGTCCTTATTATTATTATTATTATTATTATTATTATTATTAATAATAATAATATTATATCATGTTTGGAAAATACTTGTTTGTGATTAGCTGGCAGGTGCCGCCATAATATAGACTTGAATCAATGCTCAGGGTATATACCATCGTAAAATGTAGTGTAGTGAAGTATAGTGAAACTACAGCGGTGATAAACAGGACATGGTTAGGTGAGTCCTGTATTTGCACCATGGCACAGTAGAGCAGGGGGAAGTGCTGCTACCTCATAGCTCCAGAATCGCTGCTTTATAACGAACAAAGGATATCCCAGTGTTCTCCGAAAAGGGAATACAACATATCCCAGTTTTCACAAGATAAGAAGTGTTTACAAAACAGGGAATTTGTTTATTTATTATATCCTAATTCTCACTGTGTACGGCGTGAGGTTCATGTAAAAGCACAATTGCTGACTTTCGAAAAGAATTACTGCAAAGCCGTCAGCGTCTTTCCGCCCTGCAATGGCCTGGAGAGCTGTCCAGGGTGTACTCTGCCCTTGGCCTGAGTCAGCTGGGATGGGCGCCAGCCTCCCCGCAACCCTAATTATGATTAAGCCAGTGCTTCTCAAATAATGGGGCATGCCCTCCGGTGTGACTCCAGGGAGAGATGACCATGGGGAACATGCTTTTCTGGAATTGTGTACGAGAATCAAGTGTAATTGCACTTCCACTCCACTAGTTGGCAGTGGCGCGCTCATTGTCGCGCTATGGTGTAGCGGTTTTTCGCACAAGAAAACAATATGAAGTGCAGTCAACAACTCTTCAAGAAACAACAAGAGAAAGGTGGAGAGAGACGGAGATACAGTGGTACCTCAACTTATGATAGTCCCAGCAAACGAAAAATCCAGGTTCCGAAAAAGATTTTCCAAAATTTTTTGTCTCTGTATACGAAACAAGTTCTCCTTAAGAAATGCACCAAACGCGCCATTCAAACATTAAAATGCGCCATTCAAACAATGCACAAGCTGCTGTTCCATTGCCATCTTCCAACATCCCACCCAACTGGCCTCCCATTGGCTAGGAGGGATGACGCAGCTCCCTCCCATACTGTGCATGTTTTTTTGGACTGTGGGAGGAAACGAGAGTACCCGGATGAAACCCACACAAGCACAGAGAGAACATGCAAACAACACAGAAACGCCTGAGCTGGGAATTAAACCCAGGGCCTTCTTGCAGTAAGGCAAACGTGCGAACCACTACACCACCATGCTACCTAAAAATATTTCTCACATTGATTTAACTGGGTTCTCTTTATCTTCTTTTAGGACTTGTGTGAAATCACACACACCTACCTTAAACACCTACACATGAAATGTATCATGGGATATCATTCCATTAATCAAGCCAGTCTGCATACAGTAGGTAGAATGCGGGCACAACCCAACTAATAAAACAAGCATCGTTCTGAAATGTGCACTAATGAGTCTGCATGCCACATCACACACCTCCAGACTGCAAATGTGGGAAATGCAGAAGGACAGAAAAGTACATTTGGGCCGCTGGTGATTTATCGCACTGCATGTAAACATTACACTGTAAACACGTACAAATGAAACCCGAGTTCGAACATTTCAATTCATCACACAGAGTCATGGCCTCGGGCAAAGCATCCCGCCTCTCACAACATGCCTCTCTATCTGATCATCAGCTGAAGTAATAGTTCAGATTAACCAGGAAGCAACGATGCGTAATTATCCACAGGATACACGTCAACACTGGCAATGACGGATTTCTTTCTTGCTCCCAGATGCCGTGCCGTGCATTCGGATCGCATTCACTAGTTGGCATTACAGATGAGTGCAGGCAATGTGACTTCAGAACTTTGTGATATTTCATCAGGGTGGGTGTCGAGGCCTTGAATAACAATGAACCTACAGGCTTTTAACGTCAATACCAATTAATCTACAGGTAACAGACTCTGCTATAAAAAAAAAAAAAAAAAAAAAATGAAGAGACAGTATACACAGGTGACAATGTTGCTCCTAAATAAGCAGAACTGCCCTGGTGTGAATGTCAGCCCTCTCTGATAGGACTTAGAGGCTTAAGGGTGGGAATAATATATTAATAAAATAAAATAATATACGCATTAAACGTAATAAGCACAAAGACTCATTCGTTCATTTTCTGAACTGCTTAATCCTAATTAGGGTTGCGGGGAGGCTGGCGCCCATCTCATCCGACTCTGGGTGAGGGTGAGGTACACCCTGGATAGCTCGCCAGGCCAATTAAACATTAACAATTAAACATTAAAAAGTAACGCATAAGATATAAATAAAATATAAATCCACACATACAGACACGTGTGCACGCACTCAGATGCGCACCTCACAAAAATGTAACTTGTTTTGTGGTTGTTTAGGGTTTTGTTTTTTTTTTGGGGGGGGGGGGGGTACATAGTGGTTAGGGTGCTGCACTCATGATCGGGAGGTTGTGAGTTCAAATCCCAGTTAGACCCTCACTGTGCTAAGACCCATGGGCAAGGTCTAACCACAAGTGTGCCTCTGTTCACCCAGCAGTATAAATGGGTACCAGTAAAAATATACTGGGAAGGTAACCTGCGATGGCCTAGCGTCCCATCCAGGACGAGTTGAACTCCTGGAAGCGTCACGCTACAGAAACCAGGAATAAGCACCGACCTGATGAGCCACTAGGCTCGGGTGTAAAAAGCCCATATGTGTACATATATAATATCAATAAATACCTATTCAATGCTATAAATGCTTGTAATAACAATTAAACATTAATGCATAAGATGTAAATAAAATATAAATACAGACGCGTGCTCAGATGCACACCTCACAAAAATGTGACTAGTTTTGATGGCGGATTGGAGTTGTTTTGTTGTTGGGTTTTTTTCATAATTGGCCTTGTTTTTGTGGCATTTTCCTTAACTTTCCCCCTATTCTTCCTTAATTTCCTTTTTTTAATTCGATGAATGTTTCAAAAAAAGTGTGATGCACTGAAACCGCATGAAATGAAGCGCAAAGTAACGAGGGATCCCTGTACATCATTGCTAATTACCTATTAACTTAGCAATAGCGACCTTAAAGCTACCAAACGAAAGCAGTGCAATAAGTAGTTTGTACAAAAAACTTGTTGGTGTTGTTGCTAAGATGGAGAATCTGTTGACGCAGTGTTTTTTGTGTAATCAAAGGTGAATATATCGTCATGTGATGAGTCAGTCGTTTTCTCATGCTGTGCTCATCGAATTCATAAGGAATTCGTAACTCTGATGTGAGACTGTCCTCGTCTCTTGCTTCCATCTCATATTCATCATATCTCAACTAAATTACATTCGATCCAACTCTCTGTTCATATTCTCGTCACCACACCACTATAAACGGTCCGGTTCGAACCCGTACCCCTGCTGGGGATCAAAATATCGTTCTGATCTTACAGCCAATCAGAACAGCACACACGTTTGGTTGACAGCTAATTATGTATGTCTGTATGTTTCATTGTCTTTAGTGTTATTAATACCATTACTACACTAATAGAAGCTGTCAGAGGCGTGTTCAAATAAGATCATCTCGCTTTCACATTCACATCCCATAATGCCTTGCAGCAGCTCCCCGGTGTTGTGAACTCACTGGGTTGTAGAGACTTCTGCATGCTCTGGCTGTCAGATTGTCTCAGACATGATGACACACTGAAGTAGAAGAACAAGAGGGAAAAAGTCTTTCTCACACACAGACACCCACCACAGTTATGTATTTCATATATTTCTAATTATCTCATAAATATAAAAAAGGCACAAAACTTGAAATAATCAGAAAGGAAACAACAGGAAATGGCATAAAAAAGAAGAGAAAACTAGAGGAAAAACAGAGGTACACACGTCCCTCCATCCATCACTCAACCATTCAACACATTCATTTCCACTGATTTTTCAACTAATCCCTCCATCCATTTCGCTTTATTTTTCATCCCATGTTCCCCCTCACCATTTCTTCATCTCTTTATATTTTTCCATCCATTCATCTTTTTTTCTTATTCATCAATCCATCCATTTTTAATCACACACTTCTCCCCAAACATTCATCCCATTCCTTCTGGCTGTTCAGCCATATAGTCCTCCTTCAATCCATCCATCTTCATCGCATGGTCCCCCCCATCCATTTCTCGCATTTATTTTGGTCATTATCATCCCTACAATCATGCATTCATTCATTCATCTATCCCTCTATCCATCCCACCTCCATCCATTCATCAATTCTGTTCATTCATCAATCCATCCACCATCCACTCATTTCTCCCATTACTTGTATCTTCTCATCCAGCTTCATCGAATAGTTCTCCCAACCCTCTCCAAGATTCCTTTTTCCACATCCAGTCATCCATCTACCATCATCCAATGGTTCTCCCACTGATTCTACTCATCCATCAAGCCATCTATCTTAATGCTCTTTTTCCTTTCCTTTATTCATTCTACCATTTATTTACCATTAACGATCAACACATGTTTATGTCTTCTATCATGAATATAGACTCATCCTTCCTTCTATCACTCAACCATACCTCAGTTCAGTCTCTCATTGCTTGTTTTCTCACACCAAGAAATCAGCAAAGGGAAAAAAGGAATCGGAGATGTGATAAGAGTGGCTGAGTGAAACAAATTATCTCTGAACATCATGGTTAGTGTGTGTGTGTGTGTGTGTGTGTGTGTGTGTGTGTGTGTGTGTGTGTGTGTGTGTGTGTGTGTGTGTGTGCGCGTGCTCAGTTCATCTGTCTCCATGTCCAATAGAAAGCTACAAGACCACTGTACAAGAATCACCACGGTAACAGTCCTCAGGGGGCGGAGCATCACAGTTTGACAGCAACCACACAGGCTCCGGCTCGACCCAAGCATAATGGTGCCACCTACAACACACACACACACACACACACACACACACACACACACACACACACACATAAATTATATTTTTTTCTTTTTTTAGTTCTGCAGCAAACATGGGCTAAAAGACAAACCAGTTTCTCTTTATTGTAAATAAACACACACACATTTACATACATACATGATGTTCGGTGATATTAAACCTTAAAAGCAAAACCAATATTAATTACTTTCTATTTCTCTTCCACAGTTTGAAATAAATATGAACAACATTTGTACATTTTCACCAGAATTGGACGTTTCTATGGTAACCACTTTAATATTATACAGTTTATTGCATGTGTGTGTGTTTACAATAAAGAAAGAGATTTTTTCACCACTTAAATACAACAGTTTAATTACTTTAATAATTCACAACTACAAATATTAAAATTTACTAAACACTCAATTCTAAATAAAAAAATCAAACATGGCATGGTTAAAAAAGATCAGACAGACGAGGGACACAGACAGACGTAGGACACAGAAGGACGGTGTGAAAGACAGACAGACAAATAGACAGACCTGAGTCCACTCATTGGTCTGAGGGTCGTATGCTTCCACTGTGTTCAGATAGACCTGTCCGTCGTACCCTCCCACAGCGTACAGGCGGTCCCCAAGTAAACACACTCCCACGGCATCCCTGCTAACGCTCATCGAGGCCACCGCTGTCCACGTGTCCGTCTTCGGATCGTACCTGAAAAAACGGGTAGAGCTTCAATCACACCAAAATTGAGCAACACTTTCCATATACTAGGGAATAAACCAAGTGGTGGATCACAGGCCTCTGCATGACCTTTGACCCCCTCACCTCTCAACGCAGTCCGAGAGTCGGGATGCGAGGCTGGATGCGGGGGCATCATGTCCACCAATGGCATACAGAAGGCCATTCCAGGTCGCCACGCCAACACCGCCTCTACGCTTGGCCATTGGAGAGCAGGCGCTCCATTTATTAGTGTGAGGATCAAAACACTCAACAGATTTCAGACATGAGCTGCCATCCCTCCCGCCGACTGCATACAACCTACAGACAGAGAGACAGACAGACAGAGAGAGAGAGAGAGAGAGAGAGAGAGAGAGAGAGAGAGAGGATAAATATATGAAAAAAAATGAAAAAGTGCAGTGTAAAATTTTAACCCCACACACTTGCTGTTAAGCACTGCAACGCCCACTGTGCTCCGGGGCGTGGCCATGGAGGAAACAAAACTCCATTGCCTCGCCTGAGGATCCCAGCGTTCCACTGTGCTCAGATAACTCCACCCATCATGACCTCCTACTGCATACATGGGGCCCTCCAACACTGCTACACCTACACACACACACACACACACGAATCCTCACGCTTCTGTAACACATACTGAATCAGTGTGAAAGGTCAGAGTTTGGTGTCTCACCGAGGCCATGACGGTGCGTAGCCATGGGAGGCATGACGCTCCACGTGTTGCTGCGTGGGTTGTAGCACTCTACTGTGTTGAGGGTTTTGAGGCCATCACGGCCACCCACCACAAAAAGGCGGTGGTCAATGACAGCAACTCCAAACTGTAGTCTTCTCCCACTCAGTACACCCACCTGCCGCCAGGTGTCCCTCCTCACACAGTATTGCTCCATACTTGTGGCTCCTAAGGGGATAACCGTGTCTCAGTGTGCTGTGTTGATATTTTAAGTGCATTAGAAACAAGTCATACAACTAAAGTTAACCCTTGGTGGCGTCCATGCCCCCAACGGCAAACAGCGTCCCCACAGTCGCCTTTCGAGGCCGTGTCCTTGGGCTTTGCAACAGCGGTCGACGCTCTGGTAGAAGGTGGTACTTCATCGCCTCCATGACTAAGCGCTGGCACTCTACACTGTCCCTTAGCAGCGGGTTGGCCTCCATGTCTGCTAAATACTAAAAAAAAAACAAAAAAAAAACAAAAAGGCATTACGTGGAAACCCTGAACAAACAGTCCTCATTTCAAATTCTGATGTGAACTGGTTTCCTAAAACACCAACAGAAACCTTCCCCAAACAAACTAAGGATTTTCTGCGTAGTCATACAATATTGAGGGCAGCCGGAAGCCTAATGGTTAGAGAAGCTGCTTTGGGACTGAAAGGTCACTGGTTTGATTCCCAAACCAGCAGTAAAAATGTGTGGCGGTGGGGGAGTGAGCAGAACCGTCTCTTCCTCCACATAAATGGCTGAAGTGCCCTTGAGCAAAGCACCAAACCCCCAACTACTCTCCAGGCACCAAATGTGTATGGCAGCCCATGCTCTGTGTGTGTGTGTGTGTGTGTGTATGTGTGTGTGTGTGTGTGTATGTGTGTGTGTGAGACAAGTTTGTGTATACAGTGGAACACAATTTGTTCCAAAAATATGGTCGATTACCGATTTGTTCGAGAAGTGAAACAATATTGCCATCAGAAATAGTTAAAAGTCGATTAATGTGTTCATATGAATGTTTACTTCCATCAATACAGTTTTATATACTTTGAAAATGAGTTGAATTTATGAAACATCAATATAGAATGCATCCATTAATGTACAAAAGAGCAGAACATAATACATAATAATTAACCTGAATCTTCTTCTTTTCCTTTCGGCTGTTCCCTTCAGGGGTCGCCACAGCAAATCATCTGCCTCCATCTCACCCTGTCCTCTGCATCTTCTTCTCTTACATCAACGACCTTCATGTCCTCCTTCACCACATCCATAAATCTCTTCTTTGGTCTTCCTCTAGGCCTTCTGCCTGGTAGTTCCAACCTCAGCATCCTACTACCAATATATTCACTATCCCTCTTCTGTACGTGTCCAAACCATCTCAATCTAGCCTCTCTGACTTTGTCTCCAATACCTCTAACATGTGCTGTACCTCTGATGCACTCATTCCTGATCCTGTCCATCTTCGTTACTCCCAAAGAGAACCTCAACATTTTCATCTCTGCTACCTCCAGCTCTGCCTCCTGTCTTTTCAAAAGTGCCACTGTTTCTAAACCATACAACATCGTTGGCCTCAACCCCGTCTTGTACACTTTTTCTTTCATTCTTGCCGATACCTTCCTATCACACATCACACAGGACACTTTTCTCCAACCATTCCAACCTGACTGCACACACTTCACCTCTTTTCCACACTCTCCATTGCTCTGGATGATTGAGCCTAATAATAATAATTGAGGAGTATTTAAAATCCTCCACCTTCTTTATCTCTGCTCCCTGTAACCTTACTGAGGCTAACCTTCATTCCTCTCCTTTCCAGGGCATACCTACACCTCTCTAGATTTTCCTGAACTTGTTCTCTGCTCTCACTACAGATCACGATCTCATCTGCAAACATCATAGTCCATGGAGATTCTTGTCTAACCTCGTCTGTCAGCCTGTCCATCACCATAGCAAACAAGAAGGGGCTCAGAGCTGATCCTTGATGCAGTCCCACCTCAACCTTGAATTCTTCGGTCATGCCGACAGCACATCTCACCACTGTCTTACATCTCTCATACATGTCCTGCACCACTCTAACATACTTCTCTGCCACTCCAGACTTCCTCATGCAAGACCACAGCTGTTCTCTCGGTACCCTGTCATATGCTTTCTCCAGATCCACAAAGGCACAGTGCTCCCTCTGAACTTCTCTGTACTTCTCTATTAACATCCTCAAAGCAAACACTGCATCTGTGGTGCTCTTTCTTGGCATGAAACCAAACTGTTGTTCACAAATGCTGACCCTTAGTCTAGCTTCCACTATTCTTTCCCATAACTTCATCGTATGGCTCATCAACTTTATCTCTCTGTAGTTGCCACAACTCTGCACGTCTCCCTTGTTCTTAAAAATGGGCACCAGCACACTTCCTCCATTCCTCTGGCATCTGCTCACTCTCTAAGACTTTGTTGAGTGTTGTTGTCAGAAAATCAACTGCTACCTCTCCTAAACACTTCCATACCTCCACAGGTATGTCATCAGGACCGACTGCCTTTTCACTCTTCATCCTCTTCAATGCCCTCGTCACTTCACCCTTACTAATCTTTGCTACTTTCTGGTCCTCAACGGTCACCGCTTCTTCTCTTTTCTCTCTGTCATTTCCCTCATTCATCAGCTCTTCAAAGTACTCTTTCCATCTTCCCAACACACTTCTGTCATCAGTCAATACATTTCCCTCTCTGTCCTTAATCACTCTAACTTGCTGCACGTCATTCCAATGTCTATTTCTCTGCAGCGCCAACCTGTATAATTCATTTTCTACCTCCTTACTGTCCAATCTAGCATACAAGTTATCATACGCCCTCTGTTTGGCCTTTGACACCGCTATCTTCGCCTTACGCTGTGTCTCCCTGTACTCCTGTTTACTCTCTTCGGTCCTCTCAATGTCCCACTTCTTCTTAGCTAACCTCTTCCTTTGTACACACTCCTGCACTTCCTCATTCCACCACCAAGTCTCCTTATCTACTTTCCTTCCAGAGAACACACCAAGTACTCTCCTACCTGCTTCCCTGATCACATTTGCTGTGGTTGTCCAGTCATCTGGAAGCACTTCCTGACCACCCAAAGCCTATTTCAACTCCTCCTTGAAGACAGCATGACACTCTTCCTTTATCAGCTTCCACCACTTTGTCTTCTGCTCTGTATTTGAATTCCTCACCATCAGCATTGTTCTGCACACCACCATCTTATGCTGTTTGGCAACACTCTCACCCACGACTACTTTGCAGTCACTGACTTCTTTCTTTCAAATTGCATCATCTACACAAGATGTAGTCTACCTGTGTGCTCCTACCTCCGCTTTTATAAGTCAACCTATGCTCCTGTCTCTTCTGGAAGAAAGTATTCACCACAGCCATTTCCATCCTTTTTTGCAAAATATATCAACATCTGTCCTTCTGTGTTCCTGTCCTGGATAGCAAACCTGCCCATCACTTCCTCGTCCCCTCTGTTGCCTGTACCAAAATGTCCATTGAAGTCTGCACCAATGACCACTCTTTCACCTCTGGGGGTACTCTGAATCACTTCATCTAACTCACTCCAGAATCTCTCCTTCTCTTCTAGCTTACATCCTGATTGTGGGGCATAAGCACTAACAACATTGAAAATCACGCCTTCAATATCTAACTTGAGACTCATCACTCTGTCTGACACTCTTTTCACATCTAGAACATTCCTGACAAACCCCTCCTTCAAGATAACTCCTGCTCCATTTTTTTCCCATCCACACCATGATAAAACAGCTTAAACCCTGCTCCTGACCTTCTAGCATTGCTACCTTTCCACCTAGTCTCCTGAATACACAGTATGTCCACCTTCCTCCTCTGCATCATGTCAGCCAACTCTCTACCTTTTTCTGTCATAGTTCCAACATTCCAAGTCCCTACTCTCAGTCCTAGGCTCATGCTTTTCCTCTTTTCTCTCCACCTACGGACACGCCTCCCGCCTCTCCTTCGACCAACAGTAGTCCAATTTCCACCAGCACCCTGATGGTGGTCGTTTTTAACCCGGGCCTTGACTGATCCAGTATGGCGGTAATATTTGTGATTTGCATATATTATCTGGCTCAGGTTTTACACCTGATGCCCTTCCTGACGCAATCCTCTGCAATTATCCGGGCTTGGGACCGGCATGAGGGGGAACACTGGCTTGTGCCCCCCTCACAGCTGCATTAATTAACCTGATTATATACCAATATGTACCTTTCTGGTTGTGATGTGTCAGCGTATGTGGATGGATGGGGCGGGAGAGATGGGGGCGGGTTATTGCTTTGTGGGGGCGTGGCGGTTTTTCCCTTCTCTGTCTCTTGGTCACAGTTGATTCATTCACGTTCTCACGACTTTTCTCTTTTCCTTTTCTGTAGAATTACTGCTGCTTTTCTTAGAACTCGAGGTTAAGGGTTAATGTAGTCATAATGTAATGAATAAACACAATACACAGTATGAGACTCTCTCATTGGCTGTTCAAAGTACTGTAAACTGAGCAGCATTCAACACACTTGGCTCTGCTCCATTCGAACTCGGATCATTTGTTCGAACAGCAAGGCATGTTTTCCTCATATTTTTTGATCGAACTCCGATTTATTTGATTAAAGAGTTGTTAGACCACCAAGGTTCCAACTGTACAGTATTTGTTATTATTTCAGATGTTTGTGTATATATTTTAACCGTTTAAAATGATATTTGAATAAATTTGAATTGATAAATGTCATTTTTTAAATTAAGTTTTATTTGATCAGGAAAGAATTAAATTGTTCAATAAATCTATGAACTTTAAATCTTTCAGACTTTCTGATTTCATTCCTGGTTGAAATTCTTTACCATTTCAACACTGCAGTGTTCATTAAATCCAATGGTGCTACAGCATTCATAAACCCATCTCACACCACACTGTCTGACTCAGCTCTCTAACCATCCAGCTTCTCCTTCATCCTCTTCTCTTCCATCTCCATCTTCTCGCCCATCCGCATTGTCTCCTTCAGTCCTATCTTCTCCATCCATCACAGCTTCTCTGTCTGCTTTACCTTCTCTCCTCTTACCTTTTCTTAAAAAACAAAAAAGCAAACATTTTGCTGTAAAGCCGCACCATGGCAGTGTTCCCGAATCCAATCTGTCAAAGTCATCGAGGTAATATTGTATCTCATCAATGAGGTGGCGGAGCAGGCCGCGGGCTGAGAGGAGGGAAAGAAAATCCTCCTTTCCACACAGAGGATGAAAGAAGCCGTGATTTCCATTTAGATTGAATGAAACGGGCGCGGCTAAATCAATGCCTCGCTCAAAATAGATCTGCATATCATCTCTGCTGCTTCCTGCTCAACTGCAGTTGAACAGATAGTTACAATTTTATGAGAGGCAAGAGTTTATAGTCAGAAGAAACTGACAGGACCATTCAAACAGTTCAAATTGTTACATTACAACAAAGTTCACATATGGAACAAGCTTCTCCAGAAATAGAAGTTACTAAGAAAAAGTTTCTCCTCATTTATTTTAATAGGCACATCCCCCAAGGCCTCAGTGTGTGTGTGTGTGTGTGTGTGTGTATAGAAACGGGTAGATGAATCCACAGAGGAGTTGTTGAAGCTTTCGGCGGATTGTGTGGCTGTGCGTGTGTGAGACAGTGAGGGTGTGTACAAATAAAAAGAGTGTCAAGAAGAACATCCTTTCTAAATAGGCAAACCCTCTCCTAATACCCAAAGAGTATAAACACACAAACACACAGACACACAGTCACACACACACACACACACACACACACACCACAATCTGCTCTTGTGAAATAGTAAAATGAGAACCATTTACAATGTATGAATGTGACAGAACTGGGGACGGGGCTAACTGGTGAACAAACCAACATCAAATTTAAGTGACTGGGTTGACAGTTTGATGGGCAGGCAGCTATGTTTCAGTATTTGATGGATTACTCCGACTGTATTAATGTTAAAGGGACTCAGACAGTTGGGTTATCTGCAAGTGATAGTCAGAAAGACAGGAGGACGGATGGATCTGATACAGGCGGCATGGTCTTACTGACTGGTTGTTAAAGGCATAGGTGAGCAGTTTGACAGGCAGCCAAGTTTAAGTATGTGACTGGTGAATTGATGGATCAGTGGAAAGATGAAACTAATTTGCAGGCTCATTTTGGGGTAGTAGGGAGGATGGATGGATGGATGGATGGATGGATGGATGAAGGGGCACATCCCTGAGAGGGAACTTGGTCTATGTGATTGTTGGGTGGGTGAATAGACGGACAGATAGATAATTGGACAGTTGGGGGCATTGTTAGTTGGTAATTAGATAGATGAATGAATGAAACTATATGGTGGACAGATCAAGCCGGCCTGTGTGAGAGGGGGACGGATGAAGCCGGACTGTGTGAGAGGGGGGGGACGGATGAGGCCGGACTGTGTGAGAGGGGGGACGGATGAGGCCGGACTGTGTGAGAGGGGGGACGGGTGAAGCCGGCCTGTGTGAGAGGGGGGACGGGTGAAGCCGGCCTGTGTGAGAGGGGGAACGGGTGAAGCCAGCCTGTGTGAGAGGGGGGACAGGTGAAGCCGGCCTGTGTGAGAGGCACTCCCTAGCCCAGCCGGGGTGCTCTAGGCCTGGAAGAGAATGACCGGACTTTGCTCTCCTAGCTTGTCACTCTCTCCTATAAACGGGGGACGGGTGAAGCCGGCCTGTGTGAGAGGGGGACGGATAAAGCCGGCTTGTGTGAGAGGGGGACGCGTGAAGCCGGCCTGTGTGAGAGGGGGACGGATGAAGTCGGCCTGTGTGAGAGAGGCATGGGTGAAGCCGGCCTGTGTGAGAGGGGGACGGACGAATCCGGCCTGTGTGAGAGGGGGACAGATGAAGCCGGCCTGTGTGAGAGGGGGACGGATGAAGCCGGCCTGTGTGAGAGGGGGACGGATGAAACTGCTCTATGTGAGAGGGAGATGGATGAAACTGTGTGGTGTATGTGAATGATCAGTTAGATATATGAACAGATTGGTGAGTAAAAGAATTAACATCCTGTAAACGCTGTACTCTCAGTACTGTCAGAGAGGGAGGGCTGACCTGCGGTGTGAGTAGTGGCAGGCGGACGTGCTGAAGCAGAGCGGGGAGCTGGGATTGGCGGCTTGTGGGATCGTAATGGACCCAGCTCAGCAGGGCCGACACTACTGTCTCCTCCTCTGGAACATTCATGTCATCTGACACCAGCAGCTTCTCCACCTCACATGCTGGGAGCAGCAGGAACTCCTGATTTTTCATCACGCCCAGGAAGTGCTCCTGTAGGGAAACAGACCACCTGACACTCTAGACATTTCAAACCCCACACACTCATCACATATAAGGAGCACACAAGGGAGAGTGGGACAGATCCTTTTGTATACATGATGAACATTTAGCTGTGCA
Source organism: Plotosus lineatus (assembly GCA_024760905.1). NCBI lineage: Eukaryota > Metazoa > Chordata > Actinopteri > Siluriformes > Plotosidae > Plotosus > Plotosus lineatus. The sequence goes on from CM045746.1 coordinate 8,622,056, forward strand.
TGGGGAAACTGTCAATCTAGTTAGATAGTTTGCCTATAAGCCCACACCCACTAAAATCAGCATCATCATTATCAATTATTTATGAATTAAACAGAAAAAGAGAGAGCGAGAGCAGATCTGAGCAAGGATCCAATGGACATAGAACAAAACTGATACTCAGTATCAAGGCTGTCTCCATAACAACCCAACACCCTTCCCCCACACCAATTGGTTACCATAGACAAGCTATTATGGGATGAAATTTTGATGAACAACATTCCTAGGGGATAGGACAACATAAGACAAGAGTCCTCTAGGTTTCTTCAGTGGAACACCCGTGTGACCAATTAAAAACAAACAGAGAGAGAGCGCAAGAGCGAGAGAGAGAGAAGGGAGGGTACAGGGAGAATTAACCGGGGAGGAGGATAAATCCTTCAGGAAGCAAACTGGATCTGTGTATTAAAAAAAAAAACCCACAGCAAAAGGAAAAGAAAGTACAGTAGTGGTAATAAGTCCATACACAGACACACACTAAAATGTCTTGAAGCTGAAAAGATACCGATAGCATCGTAAAAAGTGTTTAAGATTAAAGTAAATAAGAACTAATAATAAAATAAAACCTCTTTTTATTTAAACATAACACTATTTTTTAATTATTCCTTCTCACAGACAAACAGCAAATGAACCAATGAGACTAAACAGCCTGTCCAACCCAAACACACTTGAGTTACAAAATGATGGGGCGGGGTCTAATTATAGTGTAGACCAGCAGCAGTTATAAATAACCATAATTAACCACTGTGTGTTATTTACAGTAAAAAGGCGTGGCCACTGCATGCACTAAATGCATTTATATCAGTCTGTGTCGATGTGTATGTGTGTACCATGGTGTAGTTATGGGCCACTTTGTGCAGGTCTTGGCAGCCCTGGGCGTCGGCGAATGAGCGAATGCCCAGGCAGTTGGATGGATGCAGTTGCTTCATCAGGTAACTGCAGCAGGCCTGGACCACGGCTGACAGCTGCAGCAGGCATGCTGCTGACAGCAGAGCCTCAATCGTGTCCTCTCTCAACTCCAACCGTCCTGAGAAAGGGGGAGGGGTCCGGTTCAGTGCTGAGGGATTCCCCCAAATATCACTATAATTTAGGGCTGCAACGAACAATTATTTTAATAATTGATGAATCAGTCTATTTTTTTTTCTCGATTAATTGGAAAGAGCACAAACAGTTTTAAATTTCCGTTTCTATATTATATATATATAATATATATATTATAGATATATATGTATATCTAATCATTTGTTAATTCTGTGGTGGGTAGTTAATCATAGTTCAACATATTCATATGAATAATTACTAAAATATACATATAAGTAGTTATTATTTATTAATATAATTTTATACAAGCTATGGCTTATAATTACATGTTGTTTGGTTCTCAAATGCTGACTTAATTTTAGCTAATTTCGTATAAAGCTTAAATCTAGTTTTATAAATTAAAATTCATATATTTCAGTTTTCATGAAAATTGTGTATTCTCGAGAATCGGTAGAGATGTTTTGTTCTAAACTCTATTAGCATTGCCACATTGCTAATCATGAACGAGGTCTATTGCTTCTATAAATAATACAGTAATCCCACGCCACTTCGCATTTCCTACTTCGCGTTCCCACAATATCGTGGGATTTCTCATCGGGAAATTTTAAAAAATTAAAGATTACAGTACAGTATTCAAAATTCACGTGCACTACATTGAACTACGCTAACCAACATGCTCTGTTCTCCTGCTTGACTTGAGCGTTCTCTGATTGGCTGTGAATCCAGCAAGCTCACTGGTCGAGATTATATTTCCCAACATCCAACACATGGGGCTTCCTGTCTTTGTGTTCGAGCCGCACTGTTAGTTCATCTACGCTACGTATCAGCAGTTCTCCAGCCAAGTGCCTAAGTTTTTCTCTTTTTGTGCTCGTAAGTACTGTTGTACACAGTATTACGCTAAGGCCTTGAAAATGGCCCCAAAACGTACAGGAAGTGTTATGGTCTGTGCTAGTTGGTGGCGTTTAACTCTCTCTCTCTCTGCATACACTGGCAAGGCTGTTACCCACAGGTGAAATCCAGAGAGCGCACCTGAATTCACTCAGTCATCAGTGTGCTAGAGGAGCTCCGTGCTTGACACTCTCCCAGTGATTTTGGTTTTTGTGTTTTTCCCTTACCACTACAGTGAACATGATTTTTCCCAAAAATGCAGGAGACCAAGTAAGGTGAAACAAAGAATTTTATGAGCTAAGGTGGGGTGCTTCCCCACAGCTCAATAAAAGTCTTGTTTCATCGTACTTGATATCCTGCATTTTTGGGTCCGACTGATATTCTCCCGGCGTCACAGGAAGATCATCTAGTGAACCGAAAAAGAAAAGGAAAATGATGACAGTTCGTGAGAAAGTTAAGCTTCTAGATTTATTAAAAAAGGTGAAGTTTTGCGTCTGTGGCTCGCCATTACGGCATTAACGAGTCGACTGTGCACTACATTAAGAAGTAGGAAGAGAAAATACACATATCAGTCGGACCCAAAGATGCAGGAGACCAAGTACGATGAAACAAAGACTTTTACTGGGCTCCAGGGAAGCACTGGGTTGTGGGAAAATCGTGTTCACCGTAGTGGAAAATCACTGGGAGAGTATCAACACAGAAACTGCTCGAGCACGGCGCTCCTCTAGCGCACTGATGGCTGAGTGAATTCAGGTGCGCTCTCTGGGTGTCGCCTGCGGGTAACAGCCACGCCCCTCACCAGTGTATGCGGACAGAGAGGAGAGTTAAACACCGCCAATTAGCACAGACCATAACAGTAAACAGCGAAATAAGGCTGTTATGAAAATGGAAAATGACTTATCTTTGTGGATTACGAACTGCCATAAAAATAATGCGAGTTTGGACACTAACATCGTCCGTACTACTGTAAAGCAAAGGCTCGGGAGGTGCTGACGAGCCCCAATCAAGCACCAGTGCCGCCAATGATTCTCCTCCTTGACGTGGCTGTGAATTGGTTATTTATTAGGTTTGTTATACAGTATTTATATATAATTATTGTCATTATAAGGTGTATAATTTATTTATATATTAATATACGTTGCCTGTATGACATTAACATGCATAGAACACTTTAAAATTAACTTCTATATAAATTTTATATAATATATAGGTGGGTGGGTGTCCTTAAGAGGTGACAGAAGTAATTTCGCTGGTTTTCACATTCCGGGGGTGGGAGGTCCCCATTAACCGCAAAATAAGGAGGATTACTGTACAGCAATTTCCCAGCACTCAGCGTGAGTTTCTAATGCTAACATAAACAATTATTAAATGCTAATGAATAAATCATGACAAACAAACTTAACATTTTAAATAGTTCAATGAACTTTCGCAATCGTGCAACATTTCGGCCTTGCATTCCGGTAAAGGTTAAACAACCTCACTAGGAACATGACAGCTGCCATCTTGACTTGCCGGACCTACTTTAGATCACGTGACAAGCAAACATGATTGTTTATTACTATTCTTAGCTCATTAGCTACCCAGGCTGGAGCCCAAAGTTATTTCTCAATGAACGGAACTGGCGGATAGAGCCAATCTATTGCATTGTGAGCTTCTGTAATAAACTATCATATACATATATATTTCCCCTTCATAACAGAATAAATTTAGGATTCTGTAGTCACTTATCCTGCTGATGGGCCGGCTTCTTCAATAACATTTCCTACATGTTTTCTTTTAAGATGCTCCTGCGTCACTGTCGTGCTCCCGTGCTGAGCCATCTCACTTTTACAAAGCCTGCATTCAACACGTTTTCGGAGACTATGTAGATTAAAATGCTCCCAAACCTTTGAAGACTTCAGTCGAACAGTTTTTTCCCATCCCAGTGTCACTGGCAGTCGACTGAGCCATGTTTTGTAATGTTTATGAAGATGAAAAAATGCGAGTCGCACATACGACACGTCCAATTATCTCTGTACTGAGTGACACTTGCCTGTAGTGGCTGACTTGCACAATAATCGCGAGACTATTCGCTAACACTTTTAATAATCGATTTTTATCAATTAGTTGTTGCAGCACTACTATAATTTCTATTCTTAGTTCTTATAAAGTCTGTTACCCGTGTACGCGTACTGCACCAAAACCCACAATGCATCTGGGTCCATGCCTTCCATCTTCACTTCCTCTTGTTTGGCCTCCCTGACGTCACTAGTAAACATGGCTGCAAAGTAGTCGGACACAGAGGACAAAACCAACCTGAGAGAAAGAGAGCAAGAGGGAGTAGAGAGTGAGGAGAGAGCAGAGTGAGAGGAGATAGAATAGAAAGAGAGAGAGCGAGAGAGAGAGAAATCTTAATTTTATTGGAGTTGAAGGTAGACACTCAGCGAAGGTGAGGTACGCTCTGAAGAGGGATAGTCCATCATGGGGTCACACAAACTACTATTCAGAGTCAGACATAGGGGCACATATAAGCCTAATGTGAATGCCTTAACTATGGGAGGAAACTGTTTTTCCTAGTGGAAACCCACACAGGCACAGGCACATGAAAACATCATACAGATACTGCACACTGGAATGATAGCTGTGCCTTAATTCAGGAGTGGTATCCTCAAGCAACACAAAGAACATGGTCAAAAAAGTAGTGCCACTGGAACAAAGACCCTTCCTCCTTTTCTGAGACAAATACAGAGGCCACCCCCTTCACTGACAGAAGTCATGCTCCTTTACTGTTAGGACATCAAGATCCATAAAGCTTAAATTGAACAGTGAAAGAGCTAATGAGGGAGGCGATTAGAGAGGAGCTATAAACTCTAACCCTGTTACACTGTGACGACAAGGTAATGCTGTCTCAATTCAGTTCCACACACACACACACACACACACACAGCTTAATGACCGGACAGGACCATTAAATGACTGCACTTTTAAAAAGAATAAATCAAAGCACAGGTATTGAAATGCATGAAAACGGGTGTGTTACTCATGCATTCTGAGGACCAAATGTCCCCAAGTATGGAAATGTATAACAGTGTGTGTATGTGTATATTGCCAGTGGTGTCTGAGGATCAAATGTACCCATAGGACTTGAAAGATATGGCAATATGTGTGTGTGTGTGTGCATGCATATTGCTTTGCGAGGACTAAATGTCCAGAAGTATTGAAACAAATAAAAGTGTGAGTATGTGAGTGTGTGTGTGTGTGTGTGTGTATATATATATATATATATATATATATATATATATATATATAAATATACACACACATACAAGCCTCGAAAATTCAGGTGACCGATCGTTCGGTCGGTAGACCGGTCGGCACTTTATTAAAACACCCGAACGACAATACAGTCGCGTAGGAAGTTAATATCAGAGTTCACAACAAACAAACTTCGACAACTCGGGACACTCATTTTCTAGTAAAAGAGAAATAAAAAAACGTGTGGACGTTCGTAGTCGGCACAAATTGTAGACTTCTCCAGGAAAGATAAAAACTGTAATCAAACTTAAATAGTTGGCACATATAAAGCATACGGTCCTTCTTCTTTTCCTTTCGGCCTTTCCCTTCAGGGGTCGCCACAGCGAATCATCTGCCTCCATCTCACTCTATCCTTTGCATCTTCTTCTCTTACACCAACGACCTTCATGTCCTCCTTTACCACATCCATGCAACGGACACGCCTCCCGCCTCTCCTTCTTCGACGTCTTCGACCAACAGTAGTCCAATTTCCATCAGCACCCTGTTGGTTGACGGCACTGATGGCGGTCGTTGTTAACCCGGGCCTCGACCGATCCGGTATGTCATTCTTTCTTATGATTCGCATAGTTTATTTGGCATTTGTTTTACGCCGGATGCCCTTCCTGACGCAACCCTCTGCATTTATCCGGGCTTGGGACCGGCGTGAGGGAGAGACACTGGTTTGTGCCCCCCCTTCACGGCTGCATTTATAAAGCATACGGTCCTAGCATGTCGTAAACTGGTAATGCCACAAATAGCCGGATTGATCTCTCGGCAGGATTTTTTAATAAGATATTAAACAAAACAATGGTCAAACCTCTTTTATAAAATAAATCAATGTATTTCTTTGATCATTACCTCTTTTATACACCAGTCAAATAATAATGAAATCAATAAAAAATTATACTTTTAAAAAATTATTTTTAATGACACCTGCTTTAATATTAAAACATTTGGTTTTAATAATAAAAATGACATTGTTAAAGCTGCCCTGCCCACTATAAAACACACACCTGGTAAGAATTGTCTCGACGAGAAGCATTGATGATGCCAAGAGTTCAGCGCAGACTACTCAGAGAGGTAAAAAAAAAACCCTAGAGCAGGGGTCACCAACCCTATGCCCGCGGGCACCGGGTCGCCCGTTGGCTCCTTCTCAGTCGCCCACTGGACTTGTTCCAAAAATAGCCCTTATGGTTCGCAAAAAAATGCTGCACCTTATGTAAATTCTATCGAAAGTTTCACACATATATACACTCATGCCTCGGTTTTACGGATTTCAGATGCAACGCAGCTTCCGACTAGTCTGGATCGTCCGGATGCGGCCGTTGTTTCAGAAAGTGACCAGACTGGCTTGAAGGTACATGTAAATCTATTCAGCCAATCCTTTCTGTGTGGGCGGGTCCGATATCTTGAAACTCTAATTTAATTGGACTCACACATTACAGTGTTTATGTGACAGGAAGCTGGCCCCAAGTTTTGGCAATCAGCTGGTCTCCTGGGTTGAAGTTTTTCCATGTCTGTCCATTTGTGTTTGCTTGACAGCTGTGCTTGGCTTCGTGGAAATGAGTCGATCAAAATGAGGGAAATTTATCTCTTTACTCAAAAACAACACCAATAAAATTAGAGTTTGAAGGTATCGGACACGCCCACATACTGGTGTACTGAAAGGCTCTCCGCTGCTCGCCACAGTGATGTGGCATTGAAAATAGATGTATAGATTTAAATGCTTGAGATTTATTCATCTGTTTTTGTTTTACTTGATGGCTTTTTTTTTCAATGGTGCACCGGCAGTGGTAGGATGCCTTGTGGGCTTCATTGCACATTGCAAGAATGACCCAGACTTTCCACCTTTCCGACACTACCATTGTATCATCCACCAGGAGGCTTATATGCACGTAAAGTGACCGGGTTTGACCATGTAATGACCGCTGTTGTAAAAATCATCAATGGCATTCGCCTAAAGCCAAACAACACCGGCATTTAAGGTGCTTTTGGAGCTTTCTGCAGAACATGGAGGCCTGTTGCTACATACAGAAACCGATAGCTCAGCAGAGGGTGGATTTTGAAACGCTTCTTGGCACTTTTGGGTGAAATAAAGGAGCTTATGGATGTGGTGAAGGAGGACATGAAGGTAGTTGGTGTAAGAGAAGAAGATGCAAAGGATAGGGTGAGATGGAGGCAGATGATTCGCTGTGGCGACCCCTGAAGGGAAAAGCCAAAAGGAGAAGAAGATGCAGAGCACAGAAGAGGACACTCTCTTGGACAACACTGAGTGGTTGCTTGACCTTGCCTTTTTTAACAGACGCCACAGAAAACTGAACAATTTGAACTGTGAGCTGCAAGGCACAGGGAAGACAGTCACAAATATGATAAGTGCTATTAAAGCTTTTCAAGCCAAAATGAACATTTTCTCTGTGCATTTGCAAAGAAAAAGTGTTATGCACTTCCCTCTGTGCAAAATGTTCTACGTGACAATGTTTCTGCATCTATGGCTTTTGTTAAGTTGTAGAAAAGTTGTAGATAAATACTGCCAAGTGATGAACAGACTGATGAAAGAGTTGGAGAACAGGTTTTGTGATTTTGAGCAAATTGAGCCATGTTTTTTTGTGAACAACAGTTTGGTTTCATGCCAAGAAAGAGCACCACAGATGCAATGTTTGCCTTGAGGATGTTAATAGAGAAGTACAGAGAAGGTCAGAGGGAGCTACATTGTGCCTTTGTGGATCTGGAAAAAGCATATGACAGGGTGCCAAGAGAAGAACTGTGGTATTGCATGAGGAAGTCTGGAGGGCAGAGAAGTATGTTAGAGTGGTGCAGGACATGTATGAGAGATGTAAGACAGTGGTGAGGTGTGCTGTCGGTGTGACCGACTTAATTCAAGGTGGAGGTGGGACTGCATCAAGGGTCAGCTCTGAGCCCTTCTTGTTTGCTATGGTGATGGACAGGCTGACAGACCAGGTGAGACAAGAATCTCCATGGACTATGATGTTTGCAGATGACATCGTGATCTGTAGTGAGAGCAGAGAACAAGTGCAGGAAAATCTCGAGAGGTGGAGGTATGCCCTGGAAAGGAGAGGAATGAAGGTTAGCCTCAGAAAATCAGAATACATGTGTGTGAATGAGAAGGACCCAGGAGGAACGGTGATGTTACAGGGAGCAGAGATAACGAAGGTGGAGGATTTTAAGTACTTAGGCTCAACAATCCAGAGCAATGGAGAGTGTGGAAAAGAGGTGAAGAAGCGTGTGCAGGCAGGCTGGAATGGTTGGAGAAAAGTATCCGTGTGTGATGTGCGATAGGAGAGTGTCAGCAAGAATGAAGGGAAAAGTGTACAAGATGGTGGTGAGGCCAGCGATGTTGTATGGCTTAGAAACAGTGGCGCTGAGGAGGAAAAGGCAGGAGGCAGAGCTGGAGGTAGCGGAGATGAAAATGCTTGAGGTTCTCCCTGGGAGTAACGAGGATGGATAGGATCAGAAATGAGTATATCAGAGGGACAGCCCACGTAAGATGTTTTGGAGACAAAGTCAGAGAGGCTAGATTGAGATGGTTTGGACATGTACAGAGGAGGGATAGTGAGTATATTGGCAGTAGGATGCTGAGGTTGGAACTACCAGGCAGAAGGCCTCGAGGAAGACCGAAGAAGAGATTTATGGATGTGGTGAAGGAAGACATGAAGGTCGTTGGAGTCAGAAAAGAAGATGCGGAGGACAGGGTGAGGTGGAGGCGGATGATTTGCTGTGGCGAATCCCTGAAGGGAGCAGCCGAAAGTAAAAGAAGAAGAGCAAATTGAGCCATGTCTGTCATTCATTTCAAATCCCTTTATGTCAGTGGACATGACAGGCACAGCTGAGAACCTAAGTACAACCTTTCACCTTGATCCACGGCAGGTGGAAATGGAAATAATAACTTTGCAAAATGACCTGAACCTTAAAGCACATCGGAGTAGCCCAAACTTTTGGAACCTAGTGGACATGGAAAAGTACAAATCTATCTGCACAGCAGCTATGAAGGTTGCTTGTCTTTTTCGATCCACATAGCTCTGTGAATCAGCCTTTTCCAATATGAACTTTATTAAAAAAATAAACACCGATCACGCCTCACTGATTCACATCTACAGGAGTCACTGAGAGTGGCAGTGACAAACGACACACCAGAATACAGCAAACTAGTTGGACAACATGGAATGCCAGGTTTCTCACTAACTGACAAACAAGACTGAACAGTGTTTTAGTAAACCCCATGTCACCTGGTCACTTGATCATTGTTCAGCGATTAAATCAGATTCAAAGTTGGAGTTGACACAATCTCATGTATTGGGAAAACAATTTGAGTTCTGTTTTTGTTGAATGAAATTGTGACATGTTCATTTGCAAAAAATAAATGTCACTTTCACAATTACACATAAATACATTTATTTACAAGTACTTGTCCTAAAGTTATGATTATTGTTTTTGTGTGTGTGAATATTGTATGGTTTTGATTTCTTGATTTGTTTATACATATGTTTTGAGCTGGTAGCCCTCAAGCCATTTGGGAATCTTAAAGTAGCCCTTAGCTTTAAAAAGGTTGGTGACCCCTGCCCTAGAGTGTCTGCGAAAGACTTACAGAAATCACTGGCACAGTCCAATATCTCTGTGCACACATCAACTGTATGTAAGTTTTGGCAAAATATTTTGTGGACTGATGAAACCAAAGTTGAATTCTTTGGGAGGAACACACAATGTCATGTGTGGAGGAAAAATGGAACAGCTCACCAACATCAACACCTCATCCCCACCGTGAAGCATGGTGGAGGGTGCATCGTGGTTTGGGGCTGTTTTGCTGCCTCGGGGCCTGGACAACTTGCAATCATTAATGGAAAAAATGAATTCAAAGGTTTATCAGGATGTTTTGCAGGAAAACCTGAGGCCGTCTATCAGACAGTTGAAGCTAAAAAGAGGATGGATGCTGCAACAAGACAATGATCCAAAACACAGAAATAAATCAACTTCAGAATGGTTTCAGAAGGATAAAATACACGTTCTGGAGTGGCCAAGTCAAAGTCCAGACTTGAACCCCATTGAGATGCTGTGGCATGACCTCAAGACAGTGATTCATGCCAGACATCCCAGGAATCTGACTGAACTACAGCAGTTTTGTAAAGAAGAATCGGCCACGATTAGTCCTGATCGATGTGCCAGACTGATCTGCAGCTACAGGAAGCATCTGGTTGAAGTTATTACTGCCAAAGGGGGGGCACAAAATATTAAATGTGGTGGTTCAGTTACTTATTCCTCCCCCTTCTGTCATTGTTTGCATGCTATCCTCATTAAAATATGAAAACCTATAAATGTTTGGGTGGTTTTAGTTAAAGCAGACATATATATATATATATATATATATATATACACACACACACACACACACAGTATATATGTGTATATGTGTTTGTGTGTGTCGTGGAACATGTCAGTAGATGATGAATAGTGTGCTTACATTGTTCCAGGGTCTCCTGTCCACTGAAACGAAGCTTGAAAGAGGGCTTTGTGAAGCTTTGCTATTTTAAAAGTGAGATTAAGGGCCTGTAATAAATCAATCATGGAATAAAGAGAAACCTGATACAGCTGCCTAATTATTGATTCATTTATCCATCTACACGTTCACTGTACACATGAATAATACAATCCACTGAAGTCCTTCGCTTCATCAAGGTCTAGAAAACGCAGGTTTTCATAAAAATGTATTAAATCCCTCCCGGCCTGCAGAAATCATTCTCACACAAACAACAAGTGCACTCAGCGAGCACAAACCTCCATCAAGTCAAAAAATATAACCACCTAATGTAATACAGGGATCCCAGACTTCCGCCATTTCGCGGAATTCCATTATTTTTACCCGCCTATTTTGCGGAATTCAGCTATTTTCACTTGCCAACAAGATAATTATTTTTATTCTTGTATATTTCATTTCCTCTATTTCTGAACCAGTTTCCTAACCTCGCTGGGATTCCTGGTAATACCACATTTCAAAGTTCCATCTCACTATGCTAAACAATCTTTAAAAACAATCCTGGATCCAGAATTAGATCCAGAATTTCCGCTGAATGATCTCCAAGTTCTTACAGTATTCCTTATCCAAAGTGCCGCCTTCAGTAAAAATGTCATAAAAATCAGAACATACCGCTAATAAACGCACACGCGCACAAACTGAGGGTAAAACATAGCCTCTTTTGTGGGGGTCCTTGTTTAAATACAAGAAATGAAATCAAGTAATTTTCACCAGATATTAAAAACAGTGATATTCAATAACTGGAGAAAGCTGGAATTCTTCAATCGGAGTAGTTAAAACGAGTTTCCCATAAGTTCTTATAATTATCCACCATGAGGTTATGATGTCACGTGTGTCGGGTTTGCAAAACTGTTTGTGTTCAATACAGTTAAAAAAAATAAAGCACAGATTTGGATAAAGGTCTTGAAAATACATATTCTTTAAAATGCGCCAAAATAAGATGCCCAACTAGCAGGAGAGATTTCATTATAACTATACTACGTTATCATAATCTGTGTCTGGTTGAGGTACCGTACACTCTGAGTGCTGCCATAATTTAAATACAGGGATCCCTCGCTACTTCGTCCTTCAGTTTCTGCGGCTTCAGTGATCGCAGGTTTTTCAAAAATATTCATCAAAAACGAGAAAAGAAAAAAGAAAATTAAGGAAAAATAGGGGAAATTTTTAAGAACATGCCAGTAAACAAGGCCTTCTTCTTCTTCTTTTCTTTTCGGCTTTTCCCTTCAGGGGTTGCCACAGCGAATCATCTGCCTCCATCTCAGGCTTCAGTGATCGCAGGTTTTTCAAAAATATTCATCAAAAAAAGAGAAAAGAAAAAAGAAAATTAAGGAAAAATAGGGGAAATTTTTAAGAACATGCCAGTAAACAAGGCCTTCTTCTTCTTCTTCTTCTTCTTCTTTTCCTTTCGGCTTTTCCCTTCAGGGGTTGCCACAGCGAATCATCTGCCTCCATCTCACCCTATTCCTTTGCATCTTCTTCTCTTACACCAACGACCTTCATGTCCTCCTTCACCACATCCATGAATCGTCTCTTTGGTCTTCCTCTAGGCCTTTTGCCTGGTAGTTCCAGCCTCAGCATCCTATTACCAATATACTCACTATCCCTCCTCTGTACATGTCCAAACCATTTCAATCTAGCCTCTCTGACTTTGTCTCCAAAACGTCTTACATGTGCTGTCCCTCTGATGTGCTCATTCCAAATCCTATCTATCCTCGTTACTCCCAAAAAGAACCTCAACATTTTCATCTCTGCTACCTCCAACTCTGCCTCCTGTCTTTTCCCCAGGGCCACTGTTTCTAACCCATACAACATCGTTGGCCTCAACACCGTCTTGTACACTTTTCCTTTCATTCTTGCCGATACCCTCCTATCACACATCACACCGGACACTTTTCTCCAACCATTCCAATCTGCCTGCACACGCTTCTTGACCTCTTTTCCACACTCTCCATTGCTCTGGATTGTTGAGCCTAAGTACTTAAAATCCTCCACCTTCCTTATCTCTGCTCCCTGTAATCTCACCGTTCCTCTTTGGTCCTTGTCATTCATGCACATGTATTCTGTCTTACTGAGGCTAATCTTCATTCCTTCCTTTCCAGGGCATACCTCCACCTCTCTAGATTTTCCTGCACTTGTTCTCTGCTCTCACTACAGATCACAATGTCATCTGCAAACATCATAGTCCATGGGGAATCTTGTCTAACCTCGTCTGTCAGCCTGTCCATCACCATAGCAAACAAGAAGGGGCTGAGAGCTGACCCTTGATGCAGTCCCACCTCCACCTTGAACTCTTGTGTCACACCGACAGCACACCTCACCACTGTCTTACATCTCTCATACATGTCCTGCACCACTCTAACATACTTCTCTGCCACTCCAGACTTCCTCATGCAATACCCCAGTTCTTCTCTCGGCACCCTGTCATATGCTTTCTCCAGATCCACAAAGGCACAATGCAGCTCCCTCTGACCTTCTCTGTACTTCTCCATTAACATCCTCAAGGCAAACACTGCATCTGTGGTGCTCTTTCTTGGCATGAAACCAAACTGTCGTTCACAAATGCTGACTTCTGCCCTTAGTCTAGCTTCCACTATTCTTTCCCATAACTTCATCGTATGGCTCATCAACTTTATCCCTCTGTAGTTGCCTCAACTCTGCACGTCTCCCTTGTTCTTAAAAATGGGCACCAGCACACTTCTCCTCCATTCCTCTGGCATCCTCTCACTCTCTAAGACCTTGTTAAATGTTCTTGTCAGAAAATCTACTGCTACCTCTCCTAGACACTTCCATACCTCCACCGGTATGTCATCAGGACCAACTGCCTTTCCATTCTTCATCCTCTTCAATGCCCTCCTCACTTCACCCTTACTAATCTTTGCTACTTCCTGGTCCTCAACAGTCACCTCTTTTACTCTTTTTCTTACTCATTTTCCTCATTCATCAGCTCTTCAAAGTACTCTTTCCATCTTCCCAGCACACTTCTGTCATCAGTCAATACATTTCCCTCTCTGTCCTTTATCAATCTAACTTGCTGAACGTCCTTCCCATCTCTATTTCTCTGATGTGCCAACCTATATAAATCAATTTCTCCCTCCTTACTTTCCAACCGAGCATACAAGTCATCAAACGCGCTCTGTTTGGCCTTTGACACTGCTACCTTTGCCTTACGCTGTGTCTCCCTGTACTCCTGTTTACTCTCTTCGGTTTTCTCAATGTCCCACTTCTTCTTAGCTAATCTCTTCCTTTGTACACACTCCTGCACTTCCTCATTCCACCACCAAGTCTCCTTATCTACTTTCCTTCCAGATGACACACCAAGTATTCTCCTACCTGTCTCCCTGTTCACATTAGCTGTAGTTGTCCAGTCATCTGGAAGCACTTCCTGACCACCCAAAGCCTGTTTCAACTCCTCCTTGAAGACAACCTGACACTCTTCCTTTTTCAGCTTCCACCACTTTGTCTTCTGCTCTGCCTTTGCCTTCTTCACCTTCCTTTAAATTACATCGCTTGCACAAGATGTAGTCTACCTGTGTGCTCCTACCTCCACTTTTATAAGTCACCCTGTGCTCCTCTCTCTTCTGGAAGAAAGTATTCACCACAGCCATTTCCATCCTTTTTGCAAAATCTACCAACATCTGTCCTTCTGCGTTCCTGTCCTGGATACCAAACCTACCCATCACTTCCTCGTCCCCTCTGTTTCCTGCACCAACATGTCCATTGAAGTCTGCCCCAATGACCACTCTTTCACCTCTGGGGGTACTCTGCATCACTTCATCTAACTCCCTCCAGAATCTCTCCTCCTCTTCTCGCTCACATCCTGTCTGTGGGGCATAAGCACTAACAACATTGACCATCACACCTTTAATTTCTAACTTGAGACTCATCACTCTGTCTGACACTCTTTTCACTTCTAGAACATTCCTGGCAAACTCCTCCTTCAAGATGACTCCGACTCCATTTCTCTTCCTATCCACACCGTGATAAAACTGCATCATGTCAGCCAGCTCTCTACCTTTTCCTGTCAAAAAAAACCCCAAAAAAAAAAAAAAACCCAACTTACATTTTTTGTGTGAGGTGCGCGTCTGTGTGCGCACGCATCAGTATGTGTGTATATTTACATTTTATTTACATCTTATGCATCACTTTTGAATGTTTAATTGTTATTATAAGTATTTATAGCGTTGAATATGTATTTTTTGATATTATACATGCATATACATGTACGTATACGTGAGTCAGGGGAGTAAATCCTACTTCGTGGAAATCGGTGGTCGCGGCAGGGGGTCTCGTTCCCAATTAACCACGGAAAGTGAGGGATCCCTGTACATTGTTTTTATAGTGACCGCGATGTCACAGGGACCTAAGCTGCATCCATACAGGAAGTGATGACGTGGAGGAAGATCAGGGTATCAGGCACCATTGGGGCACTGTGTATTTTGGACCCAGGAACTGAGGGAGGCCTGCAGCAATTGTGTCTCATAAAATGGCCGCCAGAAAACAGCTAATCCAAAAGGGATGGAAATGGCAGATGGGATAAAATGTCTTTTCTTTTTTTATACGAGGTGGGACTCGATGTCTGAACATCCCTTGACAAAACGAGGCCTGTTAGTAGCTATCAAAGTGCTGCTTTCTCAGAGGCATAGGCATCGAAGAATCAACGCAGCTGCCAGCTGTTCCTGACACGCCTAACCATCAATCCGAAACTAATGAAACCGAGAGAGAGAGAGAGAGAGAGAGAGAGAGAGAGAGAGAGAGAGAGAGGGCGAAAGAAATTAGCTTACAAAAGTGTATGTGTCTGTGTGTGCGCACGCACGTCTCATTACCTTCGAACACCAACCACAACGCAGACTCCCACCCAATTACATCTGTCTAACTAGGTCACAGGCTACAAGAGAGGGAGAAAAGGAGGGAGAGAGGGATTGAAAGAGAGAGATAGAGACAGAGACAGGCTAGGGAAGGAAATAATCAGGAGAAAGTGGGAAAGTGAAAACAAAGGAAATGCGGGAAGAAAACTGCAGAGCTGCTGAAAATGCAGAGTCATCTCCAAGGTACAACTCACCCGTGACAAATACAAGCTGGTTCTGTGTGAGAGGGTGTGTGGGTGTGTGTGTGTGTGTGTGTGTGTGTGTGTGTGTGCACGCGTGTAAGAGAAAGAACACATAATTTGATTTGCCAGAATCTTGCAATGTAATACTTTATCTAAGCCACACCTTTACTGTCCGTGACAAGCATGCATGCCACGCCTCCTTAATTTGCAGTGACAGAGACAGAGGCCTCACATCCTTCACTAGGACTACAGTGGGGCTGGCTGAAATGGGGAGAACCTGGCCCAACTATCCAATAAGTCAGGGGTGGAGTTTCAACTAATCCATCAGGTCTGGGGAAGGTCTTGCTGAATGCAAGCAGAACTGACAAAGAGGCTCCATCTTCTTACGAAATGATGGATACAGAGACCACACCTCATTCATTGTGAATGACAAGACAATAGGCCACACCTCCTTCAATTGGATCCACAGAGACCACACCTTTACTGTGAATGACAAACAAAAGGCCACACCTCCTTCAGTCAGACTGAGACAGAGGCCACAAATCCTTTAGTACAATTGACAGACACAGAGGCCACGCCCTCACTGTGATTGACAATCTTGGCCACAATTACATAATTATTGAAACAAAAGCCACACCTCTTTCACAGTGAACAAACATAGATACAACCCCTCCTTTTATGAGACTGAGACAGGGGACACACCTCCATTGCTATGGATGAAATATTGGCCACATCTTTAATGTGAACAAAAAAAGACAGAAGCCCCGGCTTCTAAAATGAGAAATAAGACTGGGGCCACACCTCCTTCACTATGAGTGACAAGGACTGGGCTACACCTCCGTTATTGGGACTGAGGCATACAACCCACACCTCCCTCTCTTTCCTTTCGTCCATGTTCCTCCGCACACTCACTCTCTCTCTCTCTCTCTCTCTCTCTCTCTCTCTCTCTGTCTCAAGCTTGTCCAAACACACCCTGAAGGATTTATGTGCCTTTATGTTTCACTGTGCAAAACTTTCCACACACACACACACACACACACACACTTTGTAGGTCTTCTCTATAGAGAAAAGTGCTCTTTGCCTGCTGTCTGCACAGATAATTTATTTTATTTAGTGTGTGTGTGTGTGTGTGTGTGTGTGTGTGTGTGTGTGTCTGAGTGTCCTGAAACTGAAACAACCTCAAACCTATTTCTTCTTGCCAACCAAACTATCTGCTAACAGATGTGAGTGTTGGGTTGACTGTATAAATGTGAAATGTGTGTGTGTGTGTGTGTGTGTGTGTGTGTGTGTGTGTGTGTGTGTGTGTGTGTGTGTGTAAGCGATACCTGTGTGCAGGTATTTTGCGATCCCCTGCTACCAGCACCACATCACACAGTTTGCGAGTCCGAAGGTAGGTCTCCATGCGCTTGAAGGTGTGTTCGGCGTGGCTGTGAGACTGGAAGAGTTCATCAGGGACGCACGGCTCCATGGACACGCATGAGGACAGAGTCACGTTGCTGTTTGACGTCCTGAAGTAAAACAGACACAAAAAAACCCACCCAATTAAATGCTGCCTCATTACGAACACTTCATTAAGACAGGCTGTTAATCAGCACTGATGCGAGACATAGTCATTAAACATAAAAAGCTATTTATTTCCTTCCTGACACGTCTCCATTATCTCTCACCGTTTCTCTCCACAACTGCTTCCTGTCTCCTTTAACACATTTCTCTCTCTCTTCTCCCTTATCTTTTTCCTCCTCTGAGCACCAAACAGACATGGCAAGCTCTATAAATCTCTCTATTGTTATTGCACTCCCTCTCCGCTCTTAACTTTCAGCCTCTGGACATTCGAAAGCTTTTATAAAAATTAATATCTTTTCAAGCTGATAATTAATTACACACCTTGGGTTTCCAGCCTCATTACACAATCGGCATTCCCGCACTTGTGAAAATGTGACCTTGACTTTTCAAGGACGTTGATCAACGTATTTGTTGAGGAATAAAGGGCACATGTCAACGTAAAAATCCTTCCAAGACTGGGGCTCTGTTTATGCCCTGGGAAAAACGTACCCTCAGTCTTACATCACAGTCTGTATTTTTCCCTCAAAGTCAAAATGTTACATTTATTTCACACTCTCACAATTACCACTTTTACCTCACACACAAACACAGCTCTCACATTTACACCTTTTACCGTATACACACACACACACACACACACACAGCACTTGTGATTACACTCTTTACCGCACACACACAGCTCTCACATTTACTTTCTTGTACTGCTCACACACACACAGCACTTGCGATTACGCTCTTTACCACACACACACACACACACACACACACACAGCTCTCACATTAACATGCTTGTACTGCTCACACACACACACACACACACACACACGCACACACACACACACAGCTCTCACATTTACGCCTTTTACTGCACGCACACACGCACACACTTACTGTATATACACACACATATATACAGTAGGCCCTTGACTATTTTGCACTCACAATTTGCATATTCGCGGGCTGCCGAGCAACTGTCATGTCATTCAAATCCAGCCAATGGCTGTCCTCCTTCCTGCTGATTGGTTGAGATGATGTAACGCCCATTTTTCCTCATTTGCACACAAGTTGTCAATGAGCCTTTTTTTAGTGTGTTTTATTACCAGTTAAGTTCTATGATGTCACTCAAACGCCAGCTAAGCACCAGAAAAAGGTAATGACGTTGGATGGCTGTTCTGAAGAAATAAGACTTTCTCCGGAAGAACGAAAGTTTCCTCTGAAGTGCTTGAAGAGGAATAGTCATCTGAACTGTTGTTAAACACTCCACTATTAAAGTCTTTTGCAATTATTATTCTAGTACAGTACCCAAGTTAATGTTTAGAATGCTTGTGTGTGTGATTTTATTTACTGTGGTGTAGCATGTTTCTCATTTCGTTTTGTTTATCCAATTTATTATATTTCTCGTTCTTTTATGCCCTTTTTGTTTTGGTCTGTGTTTTTGTGGAACTTTGATTTTGGCGCTGTGCCTCTAACTAACTGTTTACTCTCAGCTTCGGCTGAGAGGCGCGGCTGAGCTGCTTGGTGGCTCACACTTGAATTCACTATTCTCATTTACTCCCAATAAACAAAAGCACGCTCACCTCTGCGCCAGAGGATTAACTCACATCACCGCTTCTTTGGTTTGTAATGCTCTCTAACCCTCTCACTCTAAAACTCTGATTTCTACCCACTCCGGCTGAGGGGCGTGGCTGAGCTGCTCGGACTGAATGCAGTTCATACCTCAATTCAGTCATCTCATGCCTCATAAATAATGCAATACCTTCCTCTAGTGGGCATTTTTGAAAACTACAGTGCTGTATGTTTCAAGGAGAATGCATTTAAAGGTGTTTTTATATTTATATGCTGTATATTTTATATAAAATATAGCTTATATTTTATTATCAATAAATATCACAGTAAAAAATACAATTTTCTTAATCATTACTACATTTTACTACATTAATACTGTATTAATGAGTAAGACTGTCTATAGACCCTTTTTGCTCTTGCGCAGTAACCCGGATGTAATCAGCATGTCCGCCATTTTGTGGGCCAAGCAAATAAAAGCCACTGCGTCAGGCCATTGTCATTCAGTGAGCACATGCGTGAACATGACCTCATATTCCAAGGCAAAGACAAAGACGAACTACAGAGACACTGTGGATTGTGTTTCTCGAGAGAGGTACGATGAAAAGTTGCTGTTGATCAGTGATTCGTACACTCGTACGAAGACATACCAGCACAAGAGTGGACGAAAGACAGAGATACTTTCCCTGATGTTACCTACATCGACATAGTAAACTATCTGGTGAATGGAAGAAGTGCCTACACACTTGAAGAATTAAAGGCCTACAAATCCCTAGAGGCGTACAACCAGTTCTTCTGTGGTTGGGTGACAGACGTGTGCCATTACCTACCATTACCTACCATTCTTAATTACTTATCCTTTTCATGTTAGATGCTTTTGGCAGTGCAAAAAGACTTCCCATAAAGGGGAAATAAAGTGATGTCTTAGGTTTATCTTGATTCTAGTAGGAAAACACTACGCATGTAATGGCATCGCCTTATCGTCCGAGTTGCTTTATCATATAAATGTGACTAATCACGTAAACAAAATGTTTTTACCTGGAATAAAATGATCGGAGCACACCTTTGAATAATTCGATGGCTGAAAATTCTTTCGGTTGATGCTGGAAATCCATAGCAAACGTCTTTCTCGACTCAGCTCTTCTGTTCTTTTGCATTCAGTCAAACGCACAGCTGGTATAGGGAAAACTTTTCTCTTGATTTTCTGATTGGACCAATTGCTACACCCGATTACAACACACGTGTGAACCATTTCCGTTGATATTTACAACAAATGATCAAAAGGCTTTCCCCAGGCAATTTTCGCCGAGATGGAACTGACTAATGGCGGCTGTCCGTCAAAGCCCGGATGTGTGACGTCATGTGAAAAGAGTCTATAGAATGTCTTTAAGAAGCATATTTTAGCGCATGTAATAGATACATAGTATTTTACTTCCGGTTGCTCATTCACGCATGTAATGATACATTGGGTTTTATTTCCGGGTACAGAACTTGTGGATTATCTTCATTCGAGGGACGGGCCGGAACCGAACCCCCACGAATATCGAGGGCCTACTGTACATGTATATATATATATAGTGATACCTCACCTTACGAAATTAATCCATTCCAGAAGTGGCTTTGTAACCTGGATTTTTCATGAGTTGAACTGCATTTCACATGTAAAATGAGTGATTCATTCCAAGGCCCCCTATACAACTCCTAAACCCTTTCAAATTTATAAAAGTATACCTTTTTTAAGGCCTTCTGCTTCAATATCGTACCGATGGTAGACGGGTTTGGCCATATTCCTTTCTGATATCACTCAAATACATGCCACTAGCCCACTTCTTCTTTTCACTCAAACCAAGAATCACACGCGTGTGTGGGCGCGCGTGTGTGTGTGTGTGCGCGCATGTGTTGACCATGTCTTCTTAGCAGAGTTATAATCTTACAAATGTTTATGCAAGGTTAAGCCTGAGGGGTGGGATGATGGGAGATAGCCAATGGGAGGCCAGTGGGGCGGGATGTTAGGAGATAGCCAATGGGAGTGCAACTCGCGCATTGTTTGAATTTTTGAGATGGCGCTTTCGTAACGTGAATTTGTTTCGTATTCAGACAGAAACTTTAGGAAAATGTGTTTCATGACCACGATTTTTCATTTGTTGGGACTTTCGTAAAGTGAGGTACCAGTGTGTGTGTGTGTGTATATATATATATATATATATATATATATATATATATATATATATATATTTATATATATTTATATATATTATATATATACACTACTCCTTCCCAAAAAATTAGCATATTGTGATAAAGTTCATTATTTTCTGTAATGTCCTAATAAAAATTAAACTTTCATGTATTCTAGATTCATTGCACACCAACTGAAATATTTCACGTCTTTAATTGTTTTAATACTGATGATTTTGGCATACAGCTCATGAAAACCCAAAATCCCTATCTCAAAAAATTAGCATATTTCATCCAACCAATTAAAAAAAAAGTGTTTTTAATACAAAAAAGTCAACCTTCAAATAATTATGTTCAGTTATGCACTCAATACTTGGTCAGGGATCCTTTTGCAGAAATGACTGCTCCAATGGGGCGCGGCATGGAGGCAATCAGCCTGTGGCACAGCTGAGGTGTTACGGAGGCCCAGGATGCTTCGATAGCGGCCTTAAGCTCATCCACAGTGTTGGGTCTGGTGTCTCTCAAATTTCTCTCCACAATATCCCACAGATTCTCTATGGGCTTCAGGTCAGGAGAGTTGGCAGGCCAATTGAGCACAGTAATACCATGGTCAGTAAACCATTTAGCAGTGGTTTTGGCACTGTGAGCAGCTGCCAGTTCGTGCTGAAAAATGAAAATCTTCATCTCCATAAAGCTTTTCAGCAGATGGAAGCATGAAGTGCTCCAAAATCTCCTGATAGCGAGCTGCATTGACCCTGCCCTTGATAAAACACAGTGGACCAACACCAGCAGCTGACATGGCACCCCAGACCATCACTGACTGTGGGTACTTGACACTGGACTTCAGGCATTTTGGCATTTCCTTCTCCCCAGTCTTCCTCCAGACTCTGGCACCTTAATTTCTGAATGACATGCAAAATTTGCTTTCATCCGGAAAAAGTACTTTGGACTACTGAGCAACAGTCCAATGCTGCTTCTCTGTAGCCCAGGTCAGGCGCTTCTGCCGCCGTTTCTAGTTCAAAAGTGGCTTGACCTGGGGAAGGCGGCACCTGTAGCCCAGTCCACTGCTTCCACAGGTCCCCCAAGGTCTGGAATCGGCCCTTCTCCACAATCTTCCTCGGGGTCCGGTCACCTCTTCTGGTTGTGCGTGCGTTTTCTGCCACACTTTTTCCTTCCCACAGACGTCCCACTGAGGTGCCTTGATACAGCACTCTGGGAAAAGCCTATTCGCTCAGAGATTTCTTTCTGTGTCTTACCCTCTTGCTTGAGGGTGTCAATGATGGCCTTCTGGACAGCAGTCAGGTCGGCAGTCTTACCCATGATTGTGGATTCAAGTAATGAACCAGACTGGGAGTTTTTAAAAGCCTCAGGAATCTTTTGCAGGTGTTTAGAGTTAATTGGTTGATTCAGATGATTAGGTTAATAGCTCGTTTAGAGTATCTTTTCATCATATGCTAATTTTTTGAGACAGGAATTTTGTGTTTTCATGAGCTGTATGCCAAAATCATCAGTATTAAAACAATTAAAGACCTGAAATATTTCAGTTGGTGTGCAATCAATCTAAAATATATGAAAGTTTAATTTTTATCAGTACATTACAGAAAATAATGAACTTTATCACAATATGCTAATTTTTTGAGAAGGACTAGTATATATATATATATATATATATATATATATTACAAATACTGCTTTTACCACACACACACACACACGCGCACACACACACACACACACACACACACACATACACACAGAGTACAGTGATACCTAGGCTAACAAATTTAATCCGTTCTGAAGGCAAGCTTGTAAGCTGAAAAGTTCATTGGATAAAACAATTATTCCCATAAGAAATAACAGAAAACCCATTACAGTGATCCCTCACTACTTCGTGCTTCAGTTCCTGCGGCTTCAGTGCATCACGGGTTTTTGAAAAATATTTCATCGAAAAATAAGGAAATTAAGGAAAGATAGGGGAAAAGTTAAAGAAAATGCCACAAAACAAGACCAATTATGCAAAAAAAAAAAAAAAAAAAACCTCAACTCCAAACAAACAAAACCAAAAAAGCCCCACAAAATACCCAAACAAAACTACAGTCAGCCCCCTACTTATGAAGACCCCTGGGTACGAAATCCCTGGGTTACGAAGATCATTTTCCTAAGTTTCCATTCCTTGGATACGAAAACAACCCCCTGTTACGAAAAGAAATTCAAAATTCAAACGCGCCAATCAAAATTTCACACGATGCGCAAGTTGCTCTCTCATTGGCTGTCTCTCAACATCCCACCCCGCTGGCCTCCCAGATAGAGACAGAAGGAAGCTTAACTCTTTAGTTTTTAGTTTAGTTTTTTAAGTTGTTTAATTCAGTAAAATGTTTCATAAACGTGGGCACATTTGAGCTCATCTGGAATTCCAATCCCGCAAGGAATGAAGTTAAAGTTGAGTTTGGACCTTCCAACTGTCAAGCAGGGAATGCGCTTTGAATTCCACGTCTTGTGGGCGTGGCCCGCAGCACGAGCACGTGCGCGAGAGAGCAAGAGAACGATAGAGAGCGAGAGAGAGAGACAGAGAGAGAGAACGAAGGAAGCTTCAATCTTTAATTTTTAGTTTAGTTTTTTAAGTTGTTTAATTCAGGGGCAGTGGTGGTCTAGTGGTATAAGGCGCCGGATCGTTGATCCAAAGGTTGGGGGTTCGAGTCCCACTCTCCACATGGTTGTCATTGTTCCCCCCAGTGCAGCTAACTGGGTTATCAAAGGCCGGCCATGTCTCTCACTGTCTATGGTGTGAGGCATGTAAAAGAACCATTGCTGACTTTCGACAAGAGTAGGCTGCAAAGCCGTCAGCGTGTTTCCGCCCTGCGATGGCCTGGCGAGCTGTCTAGGGTGTACTCTGCCCTCGCCCTGAGTTGGCTGGAATGGGCACCAGCCTCCCCATGACCCTAATTAGGATGAAGCGGTTACAGAAAATGATGATGATGATGAAGTTGTTTAATTCAGTAAATATTTAATAAATGTGGGCACATTTGAGCTCATCTGGAATTCCAATACCTCAAGGAATCAAGTTAAAGTTGAGTTTGGACCTTCCAACTGTCAAGCAGGGAAAGCGCTTTGAATTCCACGACTTGTGGGCATGGCCCGCTGCGCGAGAGAGCAAGAGAGCGAGAGAGAGATAGACAGGGGTATGTGTGTGTGTGTGTGTGTGTGTGTGTGTGTGTGTGTAATAAAAAATGTTTAATATGTTAATAAAAATGTTTAAATGGTTTAATAATTAATTTTCTTTTACTTTTAACACATATTTCAATAAAATTGGTGTACTTTTATCATTTTTAAAGGGTTTATGGGGTTTATCCAGTCCAGAGACTGGAGCTTTGGAACGAATTAGGCATTTAACATGTAAAATGTGACCCCAACTGACGAAATCCCCGCGTTACGAAAAAGGGCTCTGGAACGGGTTAATTTCGTAGGTAGGGGGCCGACTGTACTTACATTTTTATGTTAGGTGCACATCTGTGTGTGTGTGTGTGTGTGTGTTTATATTTTATTTATTTTATAATACATCTTATGCATTATTTTTGAATATTTAATTGTTATTATAAGCATTTATAGGGTGGAATATGTATTATATACACATATACATGTACGTATACGTCAGTCGGGGGGGCTCGAGCCTACTTCGCAGAAATTCGGCATTCGCAGAGGGTCTCGAGCCCCATGACCTACAAAAAGTGAGGGTTCACTGTAATCTGTTTCAAACCCCCTCCCAAACTCATAACCTGCCACAGACACGTATATTTGACCCAATATTTTAAAGATAAACATATAAAAACAATAAATATTTCATAACAATAATACATGTACATTAACATTAACAATAATTAATAACAAATAATACTGAAAACAAGAATAAACAATAAGTCAACTAACCCTTCCAATCATCAACTGCAGTAAAGATGTCATGTGGGCAGGCAGGAGGTGGTGCGTAACACAGGAGGTGAATTTTGTGTGTGCACGCTATGAATGCCAGCAAGTGCTATGGTGCAGGAAAAAGCAGCGAGCAAACAATATGAAGTGAAGTAAAGACTATAGTCATGCTGGGGGCATGAAATGTTTTTTTTTCTTCCTAGAGGGGGCATCACAGAAATTAATTCGTTCTCGAGCGCAGAGGAATACACGCAGAAGAATAATACAATGCTAATCAGCCCAGAAAAGCCAATTTGAGGAGAGCTCGTAAAGTGAATTTTTGCTCGTTGGATGGAGAAGATTTTTGGTGGGTTCGAATCTCGTATCATGAAAAAATTAGTTAGATGATGTACCACTGTACTTGCGTTTACTGCTGCTCTTGCAATTACTGTTTTTACCTCACACACAGAGAGCTCTTGTATTCACTGCTTTTGCCTCACATACAAACGTGCGTACACACACACACACACACACACACACACACACACACACACACACACACACACACACACACACACACACACACACACGCGCACACACACACACACAGCGAAAGCACTCGCATTTACTGCACATACACAGAGTACTGCTTTTACCTCACACAAAAAGCACTCGCATTCACTGCTGTTACCTCATACACACGGCACTCACATTTATTGTTCTAACTTTACATATACACACCACTTACATATACGGCTTTTACCTCACATACACCGAGCACACACATTTATTGCTTTTACCTCGCACACAAAAACTCATATTTACTGTTTTTAGTTCACATCCACACAGAGAACTTAAATTTACTGATTTTGCTTCACCTTTTACCTCACTTCACATTTACTTCACATAGAGCACTGCTTCTACCTCACACAAAATGCACTCACGTTTACTGCTTTGAACCTCATACACAGCACTCATTTATTGCTCTTACTTTACACACACACACCACTCAAATTCACTGCTTTTACCTCATTGCAGTGCGCACATGCATTTACTCCTTTTACCTCACACACAGAACACTCACATTAACTGCTTTTACCTCACAGAGACAGAGCGCGTGCATTTACCTCACACACCGAACACTCGTATTTACTCCTTTTACCTCACACACAGCTCTAGCATTTACTGCTTTTACCTCACACACAGCACTCATTTATTGCTCTTACTTTAAATACACACCATTCAAATTCACTGCTTTTACCTCATTGCAGTGCACACATGCATTTACTGCTTTTACCTCACACACAGAACACTCACATTATCTGCTTTTACCTCACACACAGTGCTTTGCTATTTTTTACCTCAGTCACTCTCACACAGCTCTTGCATTTCCTGCTTCTACCTCACAAGTGCACACACAAAGTTATTGCATTGTCTACTTTTACTGCACACATCTACATTTTTTGTTACTTTTTCCTTACACTCAGACACACACATACACACAGAGATAGCTCTCATATAAACTGCTTTTACCACCGCATACCCCTCAAGAACTCTACTTATACCTCCGACTTGTAAAATACTGCTTCTCTATTGTATTGTTGTTCTCTCTCACTGTCTCTCACACACACACACACACACACACACACACACACACACACACTTCCCAGTTTTACACTAAATCTTTCACAGATGGGAATTATTACATGTACAACATAAACATCAGCAACTGATGAGACATTAAATAAATTGGGAGTAAAATCAAAAGTGAAAATTTAAATAGCGTCTGAGGAAAAATGTATACAATAAGAATGTTAAAGTGCCTCTCACACACACACACACACACACACACACACAAACACACACACACACACACACACAGCAACTTAACACGGACTTCCTAAACATACTAGCATAACATGAAGTACTTCCTGTACTGAGGGTTGTGTATTACTCCCTACACACTGTGTACTACACAAGAATAGTGTGTGTGCGTGTGTGTGTGTGCGTGTAACGGTAACAGAAGCCACGTCGAATAAACGGACGCAAAGCCGGAAGTTCACTCCTGTGCGCGTACATTTCAAAGTTTGCACAGAACAACACAAATAATATTAAATCATCTCACCTTGTCACTCATCCACACACACACACACACACACACACATCTGGAGCTGATGTTTACGCATTAGGAAAAGAAGACTTTGAGTGTGTGTGTGTGTGTGTGTGTGTGTATACCTGCACGAGCTTGACTCGCTCTCGGCGTTATTATTGCTCGCGCTGGTGTTCGAGTTGTTGTTCTCGTCGTCCTCGCCAGCGGTGACGTTACTTTGGCTCGTGCCGTTCAGTTCAGCGCCCGCGCGCGTCACGTCGGAAGCTGAG
>CM045746.1:8661965-8751965 GCA_024760905.1 Plotosus lineatus
CACACAGTCTCTCTCTCACGCACACACAGTCTCTCTCTCGCGCACACACAGTCTCTCTCTCTCGCGCACACACAGTCTCTCTCTCTCGCGCACACACAGTCTCTCTCTCTCGCGCACACACAGTCTCTCTCTCTCGCGCACACACAGTCTCTCTCTCGCGCACACACAGTCTCTCTCTCTCGCGCACACACAGTCTCTCTCTGCACACACAGTCTCTCTCTCTCACAAGACACACAGTCTCTCTCTCTCTCTCGCACACACAGTCTCTCTCTCTCTCTCACACACAGTCTCTCTCTCTCTCTCTCTCGCACACACAGTCTCTCTCTCTCGCGCACACACACACACACACACACACACACACACACATACACCGTCTTTCTCTCTCATTCACACATAGTCTCTATCACACACACACACAACCTCTCTCTCTCTCAAATGGACAGTCTCTCTCTGTGTCTCTCTCTCTCACACACACACACACAGTCTCCTCCTGTCTCTCACACACACAGTCTCTCTCTCACACACACACAGCCTCTCTCTCTCACACACAGTGTCTCTCTCTCACACACATACAGCCTCTCTCTCTCAAACGAACAGTCTCTCTCTCTCTCACACACACACACACACATTCTCCTCCTGTCTCATACACAGTATCTCTCTCTCACACACACACACACATACACACACACACACATTCTCCTCCTGTCTCATACACAGTATCTCTCTCACACACACACACACACACACACACACACACATTCTCCTCCTGTCTCATACACAGTATCTCTCTCTCTCTCACACACACACACACACACAGTCTCTCACTCTCGACACACAGTCTCTCTCTCGCAAGACACACAGTCTCTCTCTCACAAGACACACAGTCTCTCTCTCAAGACACACAGTCTCTCTCTGGCACACACAGTCTCTCTCACAAGACACACAGTCTCTCTCTCTTCACACACAGTCTCTCTCTCGCGCACACACAGTCTCTCTCTCAAGACACACAGTCTCTCTCTCGCACACACAGTCTCTCTCTCTGGCAAGACACACAGTCTCTCTCTCGCGCACACACAGTCTCTCTCTCACAAGACACACAGTCTCTCTCTCACAAGACACACAGTCTCTCTCTCGCGCGCACACACAGTCTCTCTCTCGCGCGCACACACAGTCTCTCTCTCACGCGCACACACAGTCTAACACACAGTATATCTCTCACACACACACAGCCTCTCTCTCTCAAACGCAGTCTCACAAACACACACACAAACACACACACACACACACACACACAGTCTCCTCCTGTCTCAAACAGTCTCTCTCTCTCACACACACACACACACACACACACACAGTCTCCTCCTGTCTCAAACAGTCTCTCTCTCACACACACACACACACACACACACACACACACACACACACACCGTCTTTCTCTCTCATTCACACATAGTCTCTATCACACACACACACACACAAAACCTCTCTCTCTCAAATGGACAGTCTCTCTCTGTCTCTCTCTCTCTCACACACACACACACACACAGTGTCCTCCTGTCTCTCACACACACAGTCTCTCTGTCACACACACACACAGCCTCTCTCTCACACACACAGTCTCTCTCTCACACACACAGTCTCTCTCTCTCGCGCACACACAGTCTCTCTCTCTCGCGCACACACAGTCTCTCTCTCTCGCGCGCACACAGTCTCTCTCTCGCGCGCGCACACAGTCTCTCTCTCACAAGACACAGTCTCTCTCGGCCTTACACAGTCTCTCTCTCTCGGCATACACAGTCTCTCTCTCTCTGCGACACAGTCTCTCTCTCTCTACAAGACACAGTCTCTCTCTCTCTCACAAGACACAGTCTCTCTCTCTCACAAGACACAGTCTCTCTCTCTCTCTCACAAGACACAGTCTCTCTCTCTCTCGCGCGCACACACAGTCTCTCTCTCTCGCGCGCACACACAGTCTCTCTCTCTCGCGCGCGCACACAGTCTCGCGCTCTCTCTCGCGCGCGCACACAGTCTCTCTCTCTCTCGCGCGCGCACACAGTCTCTCTCTCTCTCAAGACACAGTCTCTCTCTCTCGCCTTACACAGTCTCTCTCGCCAAGACACAGTCTCTCTCACAAGACACAGTCTCTCTCTCGCACAAGACACAGTCTCTCTCTCTCTACAAGACACACAGTCTCTCTCTCAAGACACACAGTCTCTCTCTCTTGGCACACAGTCTCTCTCTCGCGCGCACACACAGTCTCTCTCTCGCGCGCACACACAGTCTCTCTCTCGCGCGCACACACAGTCTCTCTCTCGCGCGCACACACAGTCTCTCTCTCGCGCGCACACACAGTCTCTCTCTCGCGCGCACACACAGTCTCTCTCTCGCAAGACACACAGTCTCTCTCTCAAGACACACAGTCTCTCTCTCTCAAGGCACACACAGTCTCTCTCTCGGCGCACACACAGTCTCTCTCTCAAGACACACAGTCTCTCTCTCACAGCACACACAGTCTCTCTCTCGCACACACACAGTCTCTCTCAAGGCACACACAGTCTCCCTCTCGGCGCACACACAGTCTCCTCTCTCGCAAGACACACAGTCTCTCTCTCGCGCACACACAGTCTCTCTCTCACAAGACACACAGTCTCTCTCTCGCGCGCACACACAGTCTCTCTCTCGCGCGCACACAGGCTCTCTCTCGCGCGCACACACAGGCTCTCTCTCGCGCGCACACACAGGCTCTCTCTCGCGCACACACAGGCTCTCTCTCGCGCACACACAGGCTCTCTCTCGCGTACACACAGGCTCTCTCTCGCGTACACACAGTTTCTCTCTCGCGCACACACACAGTCTCTCTCTCGCACACACACAGTCTCTCTCTCGCACACACACAGTCTCTCTCTCGCACACACACAGTCTCTCTCTCGCACACACACAGTCTCTCTCTCGCACACACACAGTCTCTCTCTCGTACATACAGTCTCTCTCGCGCGCACAAACAGTCTCTCTCTCTCTCACACACACACACACACAAACACACACACACACATGCACACGCAGCCTTGCACAAAAGCATTCTAAAAGTGCTACAGTAAAAAGCACTGTACTGAAATGCATCCCTGTAAAAGGCAATAGCCTGAAAGGGTCTCCTAGAAACAGTGCTACAGTAAAAAGTGCCAGTGTGAAAAGTACTCCTGGGCTACAGTGAAAGGCACTAATGTGAAAAGTCATTCTTGAGAAAAGCGCTAGTGTGAAAAATGCAATTTGTTGACGAACTACTTCAATGTCTGCTGTTTATAGCTGTGTCCAGTTAATGGTTTCAGCCTGTAAAAACTACTGATGCTTTCACTCTTCCAGTTATATTAAATTCTCTAATCTGAATATTTGCCAGATCTTGTGGATGTTATCTTGATGCAGCATTTTTATAAAACAGTAAAATTAAAATACGAATTAATTATATTATTATTTCTCTAAATTAAATGCAGTCCTTTATTTTTATACTAAAAAGAAAGCTACACTTTTGACTATTTGACTGGGGCAGTGGTGGTCTAGTGGTATAGGGCGCTGAATCGCTGATTCAAAGGTTGGGGGTTCGAGTCCCACTCTCCACAAGGTTGTCACTGACCCCCCAGTGCAGCTAACTGGGTTATCAAAGGTGGGCCATGTCTCTCACTGTCTATGGTGAGAGGCATGTAAAAGAACCATTGCTGACTTTCGTAAAGAATAGGCTGAAAAGTCGTCAGTGTGTTTCTGTCCCTTGCTAAAAAGGGTTGTGACAGGAAGGGCATCCGATGTAAAAACCTCTGCCATATCAAACGTGCGAATAAGATGATTCGCTGTGGCGACTCCCGAGTAAAAGGGAAAAAGCTGAAAGTAAGACAGACACTTTTGACTATTTCCCACATGACCCCACACAGTCTTACAGTTTGCAAAGCCATTGCAGGGAAGAATCATGCTTACGGCTATGCAGTTTCTCTTTACGAAAGTCAGCAATGGTTCTTTTACATGAACCACAGACAATGGAGAGACAAACCACATGGACAACATGGTTCGCCTTTGATAACCCAGTTATCAACACTGGGGGGACAGCAGTGACAACCTGGTGATAATGGGGCTTGAACCCCTGACCCTGTTATCTGTGATTCAGCATCTTACCACTGGGCCACCACTGAGCAGAAATTATTATATGGTACAAATTATTATAAACCAATGATGAAAATATATTGAGATCAGAGTGTGAAAATGAATTCCTAGCCAAAAGTGGTGCGAACGACAGGTTCTGATTGAGCTGAAACGTTATGATGAAACAGTGTTTGAACGTCATTAAATAATCTTGTACATTAGTAATGTATGGGTCAACTTCACTAGACAGACCCTGGGTCACAGAACCTATTACAATAAACTATGAACAAATTATTAAATGTCTCTATAAGTGAAAGCATAAAAAAATAAATCAACTAGTAGTGTGTGTACATAAATACACAGACATACACCTCCGTTACTGACCCTTAAAACAAATGTCCTTATAAACTCACTTAGGTGATATATGAGGACTGTGTGTGTGTGTGTGTGTGTGTGTGTGTGTGTGTGTGTGTGTGTGTGTACAGCGATCCGCCAGGTCCCGTCTACATGCCTACATGTCAATGTAACCACAGGGTGACATACGCACTAGCATACACTGCTAACATCACAACCGTTTGAATGTTCAGTTAAAAGAAATTTTGCATTTTCGGAACTGAAATAAGATTCCAGTGATAACCTCCGCTACCTTCAAGATACCTCCAGATATTTCTTGACGAGAAGTGTGTTTTTCATGTGTTGGAATATGGACAAGGTTCTTCTGTATACAGGGATACGCTGACTTACGAGTGTCTTTAATAATGAATTTTCCGTGATACGAGCTTTGATCCCACCAAAAATCTGCCCTAACCAACAAGAAAAATTTTGATATACGAGCTCTGCTGGGGAAATGGCTTTTTCAGGACGATTAGCCTCGTATTCTTCCGTGTGTATTCCTCCGCACTCCGAGAACGCCCGGTGCAGTGCTTCTCAATTATTTTCTATGACGCCCACTAGACCAGAGGGAACATAGTGAGAGCGCTACTGCCACCTACTGTAGAGGATGCACAGTTACACTCAATGTAAATCAGTAAGGCAAAAAAACATGTTCTCCAGGGTCATAACCCCCCCTACACTATTTGAGGAGCACTGGCCTTGTGGGAGCTTACCACGAGTCTTTCCTCATTGGCATTCTTAGTGTGCACATACACAAAATTCTCCTCCTCCTTCTCTGTTACGCACCACCTCACGCCTGCCCACATCACATCTTCGTGCCCACATGACATCTTTGCTGCAGTCGATGATCAGAAGGGTTAGTTGACTTATTGTTTATTCTTGTTTTATTGCTATTTATTATTATGTTAATGTTCTTGTATTATTATTATTATTATTAAATATTTATTGCTTTTGTATGTTTATCTTTAATATATTAGGTCAAATGTGTTTGTGTCAGGTTATATGAGTTTCGAAGGAGGTTGGAACAGATTAATTGTTTTTGTATTATTTCCGATGGGAATTTTTGTTTTATCTAACAAACATTTTGACTTATATATCTATATACAGTGCCTACATATACTACTGCATTAATCCTACAAGGGAAATTTTTGCCTCTGCATTAAACCCCTCCAAAGTGAGCACGCACACATAAACAGTGTGTGCATAAACACTCAGAGCAGTGGGTTGCCATACACCCTGGGGCGTCTGGAGAGCAGTTGGAGGTTCGATGCTTTGCTCAAGAACACTTCAGCCATTAAGGCGGAGGAAGGGAAGGTTCTGCTCACTCCCCCGTGCCTGCACATTTTTCTTGCTGGTTGAACCAGCGACCAAAACCAGCAGCTGCTTCTCTAACCACTAGGCTCTGGCTGCCATCAGCTAGCACGTGTTTCTTCTTTCTTGTCTTTTATTCCTTACTTTCATTTTTTAAAACTTGGTAATGATCAAGTAAAACCTCATCATTATTGAAACAAATGACAGCAGTCTGGAAAATCAGCTGTTAATAAAACAAACTATAAATCTACCACCTGTTGACTTCCTCCTTCCCTTACACCAGGGCTGTCCAATCTTATCCACAAAGGGCCGGTGTGGCTGCAGGTTTTCACTTCAACCAAGCAGTAGTCACACCTTGATCTGTTTCAATCACTGTTCTCAAAAAAAAGAAAGAAAAGGGGAAGGATGGCAGATATCTTACTGATACCACTTTACTGTTGAAAGTCAAACTCAAATAGCATAAAAATGTGATCAAGGAAATAATCACATCCACAATGTACATTTTATTTTAAAACATTTTTTGTCAAACTTCAGCTAGGCAGAGATCTTCTATTTCAAAGAAATACAATTTACTGGTAAAGTTGAATGAACTGAAGGCATTCTAACTAACAATAGTAAACATCTTCCTGGCTTTCGAGCTGTGACGTTTTTGAGCTTTCATCGGTTCCATTTTGAGCTCTTAAAGCAAGGTAATATCACCAAGATTGCCCCCACTTCAGAATTGAAACACTAATGTGCAATCTAGTATTTTTTCTTTTCTTTTTATGATCAGTGATTGAAACAGGTGGAAGGTATGGCTACTGCTTGCTTAAAGTGAAAACCTGCAC
The DNA here is from genome assembly GCA_024760905.1 of Plotosus lineatus. Taxonomy (NCBI): domain Eukaryota; kingdom Metazoa; phylum Chordata; class Actinopteri; order Siluriformes; family Plotosidae; genus Plotosus; species Plotosus lineatus. Next base: position 8,668,622 of record CM045746.1, read on the forward strand.
CCACACCGGCCCTTTGAGGATAAGATTGGACACCCGTCTTACACATCCAGTTACACCTTTTTTTTTTTTTTTTTGCATTTCAGACCTTCCCTATAAAATTCCTTCTGATTGGTCAGCTGGAATTGGGTGTGACACCAAAGTCATCTGACCTTGGTATCATGTCCTGAGCTGTATAAAGCGCTATATATTACATCAATATTTAGTTATGAATTGCGTTCATGTTGTAGTGAATACTATTAAGAAGAAACACAGTGTGCTATGTTAGAAACATTATTACAAAAGACATTTATAGTGACAGTGTATGAGCTGATATCCCGTAAGGAGATTAGCCAGTCAGGGCGTGCAATTGTTAATATGGGTAAATGTCTGGATTGTGGATGACTCCCAGTGCTGCAATGTGCAAACAAAAATAAATTCTTCCAATTAAGGTTTCTGACACTCATGAGCAATTCAGCCGTACTCAGACAAATGACCCATCTTTGCTCAAATGTTGCTTGCAGTTACACCAGAAGCAGCTAAAGAAAAGATGGTCGCCTCGGTACATGAGATTGGCTTTGGTACATGAGATTCCCTGGTCTTGACACCTCTGGGTCAAATGTACAAAGTAGTGTTAAAGCATTTTTTGGCCTGGATTGAAGTCGACGGTGGCAGAATTCTGAAAAACATGCCATACATGCCAAATTACAGTGTAACCAAACCAAGCAATCCTTCCGACCGCTCTGTATCCTATAGCGGTAATTGGTGAACTATTTCAGCGTGTTCTTGTGGATTGCATAGGGCTACTGCCAAAAACTAAATCTAGAAATCAGTTTCTGTTCACCATTTTGTGTATGGCCACAAGGTTCCCTGAGGCTATACCTCTTCTTACAAAAACAGAAAATGCCACTTTAACCATTAATCTTGTCAAATCCAATTTGGCAAGGCGACCTTTACATACTTGGGTAAATAGGTCTGACTGGGGAAAGTCACCTATTCATAATAAAGTCGTTGCCCTCACTTACTTCCCTACCCCAGAGAATAGACGCGAGTTGCACAGATTTTTGGGTATGAACGTTTATTACCGTAGTTTCTGTCACAATTTCTCATCTGTTGTTGCTCCCTTGACAGGCTTACCAAGTATGACAAAGAAATTTGTTTGATCTTCAGAATGCCAATACTGTATGCCTCTGAGTGTGTAAAAGCTTCGATGTGTAGTGCTCCTGTGCTTGCAGCCCCAGACTTAGACTTTGTGGGTCCCTTTAAGTTGGAAGTGGATGCTGGACGTGAATGCTGGTGCAGGACTGTTACAGGAGGGTGCAGACAGAATTGATCACCCTGTTTGTTTCTTCTCCTGTATGTTCAATAAGCACTTCTTCTTCTTCTTTTACTTTCGGCTGCTCCCTTCAGGAGTCGCCACAGCAAATCATCCCCCTCCACCTCACCCTGTCCTCTGCATCTTCTTTGTTGACTCCAAAGACCTTCCTGTCTTACTTCACCACATCCATAAATCTCTTCTTTGGTCTTCCTCTAGGCCTTCTGCCTAGTAGTTCCAACCTCAGCATCCTACTACCAATATACTCACTATCCCTCCTCTGTACATGTCCAAACCATCTCACTCTAGCCTCTCTGACTTTGTCTCCAAAACATCTTACATGGGCTGTCCCTCTGATATACTCATTTCTGATCCTATCCATCCCCGTTACACCCAGAGAGAACCTCAACATTTTCATCTCCGCTACCTCCAGCTCTGCCTCCTGCCTTTTCCTTAGCGCCACTGTTTCTAAGCCATGCAACATCTCTGGCCTCACCACCGTCTTGTACACTTTTCCTTTCATTCTTGCTGACACTCTCCTATCCCACATCACACACTTTTCTCCAACCATTCCAGTCTGCCTGCACATGCTTCTTCACCTCTTTTCCACACTCTCCATTGCTCTGGATTGTTGAGCCTAAGTACTTAAAATCCTCCACCTTCGTTATCTCTGTTCCCTGTAACATCACCGTTCCTCCTGGGTCCTTCTCATTCACACACATGATTCTGATATTCTGATTTTCTTCATTCCCCTCCTTTCTAGGGCATACCTCCACCTCTCTAGATTTTACTGCACTTGTTCTCTGCTCTCACTACAGATCACAATGCCGTCCGCAAACATCATAGTCCATGGAGATTCTTGTCTCACCTCGTCTGTCAACCTGTCCATCACCGTAGCAAACAAGAAGGGGCTCAGAGCTGACCCTTGGTGCAGTCCCACCTCCACCTTGAATTCGTCGGTCACGCCGACAGCACACCTCACCACTGTCTTACATCTCTCATACATGTCCTGCACCACTGTAACATACTTCTCTGCCACTCCAGCCTTCCTCATGCAATTCTTCTCTTGGCACCCTGTCATATGCTTTTTCCAGATCCACAAAGGCACAATGCAGTTCCCTCTGACCTTCTCTGTACTTCTCTATTAACATCCTCAAAGCAAACATTGCATCTGTGGTGCTCTTTCTTGGCATGAAACCAAACTGTTGTTCACAAATGCTGACCTCTGCCCTTAGTCTAGCTTCCACTATTCTTTCCCATAACTTCATCGTATGGCTCATCAACTTTATCCCTCTGTAGTTGCCGCAACGCTGCACGTCTCCCTTGTTCTTAAAAATGGGTACCAGCACACTTCTCCTCCACTCCTCCGGCATCTGCTCACCCTCTGGGACCTTGTTGAATGTTCTTATCAGAAAATCTACTGTTACCTCTCCTAGACACTTCCATACCTCCACAGGTATATCATCAGGACCAACTGCCTTTCCATTCTTCATCTTCTTCAATGCCCTCCTCACTTTACCCTTACTGATCTTTGCTACATCCTGCTCCTCAATGGTCACCTCTTCTACTCTTTTTTTCTCTCTCATTTTCCTCATTCATCAGCTCTTCAAAGTACTCTTTCCATCTTCCCAGCACACTTCTGTCATCAGTCAAGACATTTCCTTCTCTGTCCTTTATCAATCTAACTTGCTGCACATCCTTCCCATCTCTATCTCTTTGCTGTGCCAACCTGTATAGATCATCTTCTCCCTCCTTACTGTCCAACCTATCATACAAGTCATCATACGCCCTCTGTTTGGCCTTAGCCACTGCTACTTTCTCCTTACGCTGCGTCTCCCTGTACTCCTGTTTACTCTCTTCGGTCCTCTCAATGTCCCACGTCTTCTTAGCTAACCTCTTCCTTTGTACACACTCCTGCACTTCCTCATTCCACCACCAAGTCTCCTTATCTACTTTCCTTCCAGAGGACACACCAAGTACTCTCCGACCTATAAGCACAAAAGAAAATATTCCATCACTGAGAAGGAGACATAGCTTTTAGCCTTAGAGAATTTTGAAGTCGCTTTTGGATCCAGCTCTCTATCTATTATGGTGGACCCCGATCATAATCCTTTAACTTTTGTAAACATCGCATGTGCAACCAAAATCAAAGATCCTTCAAAATATAGTAACGAATGCCTTGTCACAAGGTTTGTGTGAAATGACTTTCTGTACAAGTGACTTGTCGTCAGTCATTTAACTAACTTTCTTTGGGTAAGTTAATTCTTAAGCACGTTCACGGAAAAAAATTCCGACAGTGTTCCCTCACGTTCCGCAGTCCTTCCGCAGTTCCGTTCCGTCTTTCATGAACGTTCCGCGAAGATTCCTCAGGGATTCTGTGGTCAAAAGCGGCCACAGAATCTCCAAGGAATACTCACGGAAGATTTGTGAAATACATGCGAAACATTTGCGGAATGGTTGCGGATAACACGGAAGACTTGCGGAACACTCAAGGAAGTCACTTCCACTATAAATACAGTTGGCCCCCAATTTACGAAGACCCCTTTTACGAAATCCCCGGATTATGAAAAACATTTCCCTGAGTTTCCGTCCCCGAAATACAAAACAACCCCCTCTTACGAAAAGAAATTCAAAATTCAAACGCACCAATCAAAATTTCACAAGACGAGCGAGTTGCTCTCTCATTGGCTGTCTCTCAACATCCCGCCCGCTGGCCTCCCAAATAGAGACAGAAGGAAACTTCACGCTTTAGTTTAGTTTTTTTTAAGTTATTTTAATTCAGTAAATGTTTAATAAATGTGGTCGCATTTGAGCTCATCTGGAATTCCGATCCCTCAAGGAATCAAATTAAAGTTGAGTTTGTCAAGCAGGGAATGCGCTTTGAATTCACGTCTTGTGGGCGTGGCCCACAGTGTGCGCACGAAAGTGAGAGAGAAGGAATAACGCTTTAGTTTTTAGTTCACTCTTTTAAGTTGTTTTAATTCAGTAAATGGTCAAGCAGGGAATACCCTTTGAATTCATGTCTTGTGGGCATGGCCCGCAGTGTGCGCACAAGAGAGAGAGAGAGAGAGAGAAAGAGAGAGAGAGAGCGAGAGAAAGAGAGAGAGAGAGAGAAGGAATAACGCTTTAGTTTTTAGTTTTTTTAAGTTGTTTAATTCAGTAAATGTTTAATAAATGTGGGTGCATTTGAGCTTATTTGGCATCCCGATCCCTCCAGGAATCAAATTAAAGTTCAGTTTGTCAGCTTTAAATTCCACGTCTTGTGGGCGTGGCCCGCAGCGCATGCGAGAGAAGGAGATACAGAGAGAGAGAGAGAGAGAGAGAGAGAGAGAGAGAATGAGAGAGAGAGAAAGAGAGAGAAAGACGGAGAGAGAGAGAGTGTGAGAGAGAGAGAGAGAGGTGTGTGTGTGTGTGTGTGTGTGTGTGTGAATAAAAAAGTTTAATAATGGTTTAATTAATAAATATGTTCATAAAATGGATTAATATGTTAATAAAATGGTTTAATGGTTTAATAAATAATTTTCTTTTACTTTTAACACATATTTCATACAAAATTGGTGTACTTTTATCATTTTTAATGGGTTTTTGGGGACTTGGAACCAATTAGGCGTTTAATATGTAAGATGCGACCCCTACTTACGAAATCCCGCATTAAGAAACTGGCTCTGGAACGGATTAATTTCGTAAATTGGGGGCCGACTGTATTACTTCAGATCTGTGGTCTGGACTTGTGTGCATAGTTTTTAGTCAGGAATGATTTATTGAGGTGCAAATAAAAGGAATGTATTGACATTATTGATATTAAACATATTAACATATGTTAAATTTTAAATTAATTGTAAATTATAAACATATTGCACATTAGAAATATCAGGTAAATTACGGTTTTATGGTAAAATATGTTAAATTTTAAATTTATAGTACATTATAAACATATTATAAAATATAAACATATAGTATGAATGAGACAATGAGCTTCCTTGGTCATTCCACGTATTTATAGGCGGAATCAGGAGCAAATCCTTTGATCTTTGCCGATTTTTCCGCATTGAAACGTGGTTATGCCGGGTATTCCTCAGTCATTCCGTGTTGACCGTGAATGGTCCGCCTTCATTCCGCCTGTTCCGCGATCATTCCATGGGTCTTCCTTCTAAAAAGGAGTATTTCCATGGTCGTTCCTCGAGTGTTCCGTGCCTTCCGTGAACGTTCCGTGAATTATCCGAAGGTCTTCCTTTGCCGTCCGCACTGGTTCCGAAGGTAATCTGAGTGCTTTTATGCATGTGTTCTGCCATTGTACCGTGGTCTTTCCGTGTCTTTTCCGCACATTCCGTAATCGTTCCAAAGGTGTTCCGAAGGTGCAATTTTCCATAGGTTTTTGACCCATTTTCCGTGTAAAAATGCCGAAGCTCCTCTGTAGAGTGCGTTCCGCGCCTTTCCGCCATGATCCTTGCATTCCGCGCTCCAGTGAAATGGGAGTATTCGTGATGGCAGCATACACCATGAACAACTCATCAGTCCATCGCATGGCACTGCACACACACCCACTTACACTCACACCTAGGACCAATTTGAAGCATGCAATAAGCGTGGATGTTTTTGGTCTGTGAGATGAAACCAGAGTACCCGGAGAAAATCCACACAAGTGCAGGGAGCACATACACAAACACCCTCGCCAAGCCCAAGACTCAAATCTAGTGCATTCTTGCTGTGAGGAAGACATACTAATCACTACACCACCAGGCCAGAGTAACTTACCAACTAGTGTAAGTTGTGTTTTGTCCAGAACATCAGATGAGTATCAGTAATCCAACTTGGCTGCTAAACATCAGGATGAATCATCATAATCATCTCTCTCTCTGTCTCACTCTCTCCCCCCTCTCCCCCCGCGCTCTCTCACCTGAAGAATTACTGAAAGAAAAGAACAATAATTGCCTAGTTACACATTTGCCTAATGGCTATGACAACAGATTTAAAACCAATTTACCACCAATTATGCCCTATGTCCTCCTGTTCATGTGTATGGAAAGAAGACAAACTGTCCTACTCTTAACATCCTCTGGATACAGGTATATTGGCTCCATACGAAAGATCGCACAACCATTTGGATGCATGCAATACGCATTCGGGACCACAACACTTGCGTTTGCCACAGAGCATTAAATAAATACAGATGCTCCCCGACTTACATTCATCCGTTTTAGGTTTTTCTTTTCAATTTAATGTTTTTTTTTTTTTTTTAAAGACTCAAATTTTGAGTTCAGACGTACCAACGTAGCACACTGACGTAATGACGCAATGACACTGCATTCATTGTTTACGAACTACAGACTGAGTGTGTGTGTGTATGTATATCTTCTTCTTCTTGTCCTTTTGGCTGTTCCCTTCAGGGGTCGCCACAGCGAATCATCTGCCTCCATCTCACCCTATCCTCTGCATCTTTTTCTCTTACACCCACTGCCTTCATGTCCTCCTTCACCACATCCATGAATCATCTCTTTGGTCTTCCTCTAGGCCTTCTGCCTGGTAGTTCCAACCTCAACATCCTACGACCAATATACTCACTATCCCTCCTCTGTACATGTCCAAACCATCTCAATCTAGCCTCTCTGACTTTGTCTCCAAAACCTCTTACATGTGCTGTCCCTCTGATGTCCTCATTCCTGATCCTATCTATCCTCGTTACTCCCAAAGAGAACCTGAACATTTTCATCTCTGCTACCTCCAGCTCTGACTCCTGTCTTTTCCTCAGCACCACTGTTTCTAAACCATACAACATCGCTGGCCTCATCACCGTCTTGTACACTTTTCCTTTCATTCTTGCCGATACCTTCCTATCACACATCACACCGGACACTTTTCTCCAACCATTCCAACCTGCCTGCACACACTTCTTCACCTCTTTTCCAACATAGAAAGATGTTTAAAAAGAAATAAAATTTGACACACATTTTAGGCAAAAATATAAAACTATAGAAAACAATTTTTTCATTTCATTTTTTCATTTGGTCGCTCTAGGGTGGGCAACTACTAGGGATTTCCAATTCCATAGTGGTTGTCTAACAAAACTAATGTAATTTACATGGGACGCCACACCACAAGTGAATACTGTGGGCCAAACTGGAAAAGATCCTTCCTTTGCTTCCACTTTATCACACAAGCAGCATCAGTAGCTTCGTCCTCTAACAAGAGAATAGGGTAGGAAGCACGACCTCGGTTGTCGTACATATACACCGTGACCCTGGTAAGGAGGGCTAAGGGTGTACTGTCACTTGCCCAAGGTGAGCACCCAGACTAGTGGAGGGAAGGAGGCGTCTTACCTCTCCATTCTAGACTGGCTCCAAGCTGGGTCTAGCCACTGCCCAAGCCTTTTGTAGTATAAAAAATATTTGAAACAAAATTAAGGACAATTGTTAACGTCCCACTGAATCAGTATTAAATTAATTCCTCAGTTTGTTATCCAAAATTCAGAAAAACAGCTGCCAAAAGTACGAAAAAAATGCTGTTTCCCCTAACCTTACCAATCCCACAAAATCGTGGCAACCCAACACTTTTTTGGCATAAAAACCCAGTCAATCGGATTTTGTGTGCGTGTCAAGGTGCCAGCTGTTTATCATAAATAGATGTATCATATTACGATATTATAACAATGATTTATTTATTTTCCCCACTTTCTTCCATTTTTAGTCGTACTCCATTCCCATCAATCAAATGTTACTTCCATTACCACTGAACACTACCAATCAAGGAGGAGCTTAAGCATGCATATGTTCTCTTCAATGACGTGATCCTGCCAGCCGCTCGCTGATGCAAATGAACTCACAGACACCTTTGATTGGCTGATGATCACTGTGAGTTACAGCGAGGTTAGCATGTCATTCCTCAGTCATGAGAGAACTCAGCCAATTAGGTCCCATGGACTGGCTGTGGCATCAATTAGGATTCGACTGGCTTCAACTTTGGAGGTGTTTGGGTTTTGTATTGTGGATTCGTGCTATTTCTGTGTTAAAATGGTTGGTTCTTCTTGCACTGTTGGATGTGAAAAACATGATGACAGTCTAAAAAAATCTCTTTTCACCAGTGTTTTTACTCTTTGTAAGACCAGCTCCATGCTGATATTTATAGACAACAGCACAGCATTCCAGGCATGATCACTTAATAAAACAGACTACAGCCTGCTTAAGGAAGTACAGACTGATCTGAACAACACATAGTGTAGGGAGAAGCGAGCCACGGTCTGCAATGACAACATTCTACAAGAGACAAAAGAGCAAAAGAAGCTGTCTGAAGATTTGGGTCATTTTAAAAGTACTGACCTGTTTGTGCTCGTAGCAATATGGTGCTTATTTAAAAGGATTTACATTGGATGATGATTCCTTATGTTTAACTTTATTCGAGAGTTTGACTAAGAGAAACTTAGTTTTCAGATATATAAATACAGAATTATTATATGGCAGCACGGTGGCATAGTGGTCAGCACATCCGCCTCCCAGCAAGATGGTACTGGGTTCAACTCCCAGCTCGAGCATTTCTTTGTGGAATTGGCAGCTTCTCCAATTGTTTGTGTGAGTTTCCTCCGGGTACTCCGGTTTACTCCCACGGTCCAAAAATATGTGCAGTGGACTAACTGGCTGTTCCAAATCACTCCTAGGTATGAGTGTATGTGTTTGTATGAGTGTTTGGCCCTGCAATGGCCTTTCACCCCTAGCTGTCCAGGGTGTACCCCACCCAGAGTTTGCTGAGATGGACACCAGCCTCCCTGCAACCCCAGTTAGAATTAAACTAAAATGAATAATTATGCTTTGGGACTTGGTGCCGACATACAGTAGGCTCTTGACTATTCGCGGTTTTCCACTCACGGTTTGAGTATTTGCGGACTGCCAAGCAACTGACACGTCACTCAAATTCAGCCAATGGCTGTCCTTTTTCCTGCTGATTGGTTGAGATTATGTAACGCCCCTTTTTCCTCATTCGCGCACAAGTTGTCAATGAGCCTCTTTTTTGTGTGTTTTAATAAACAATAAGCCCAGGCAGATTTCTCAGAGTCTCTGGCGCTTGGTTAGCAGTGGAAGGTTAGCACTTCCGGTCATACTGCTTGAAAATGTTCAGTCCCTGCGAAACAAGATGGACGAACTTCATGCTCGGATTGCAGCGCAGAGGGATCTACAGGACTGCTCCATGCTGTGTTTCTGTGAAACATGGCTTGAGGAGAGTACACTCGACGAGGCGGTTGCACCAGCCGTCTACACGGCCTTCATCCCCTGCAATCCCAAGCGCCGGAGTTGTCGTTTGGCCCCTCCCACCTGGGATTATTGTTAGCCTGGGTGCGGTTAGCATTGAGCTACCGTAGCATATTAGCTCAGGATAGGAGTGGAGCGTGCTTAGTTATGCACACCCGCAGACTCTGATCTCATAGCTGTAGTAGGGTCAACCGGTCATAGACGAGCATAGTGCAAAACATGAACAAACAAAACAACAAATAAAACAAATTAAAACGAACAAAGAAACAATTTGACTCTGAGAACTCCGCAACGTCGCCCTCTAGGCAGCGCCATCTTGGAGACATCACTCCAAGACGTCACTCCAAGTTCAATGTAAAAGGACAATGAAGCGTAATAAAGTTTATCCTTTTGGTATCATTTGTTAAACATGCTACAGAACATAAAATCTCACCCACAAACATTCTAAACATTAACTTAGGTATTGTACTGGAATAATAATTGAAAAAGACTTTAATACTAGCGCTTTACAACAGTATAAGCTGTATAATGTTTATATTTTATCATCAATAAATATAACAAAGAAAAACTGAATAGTTTTTCTTAATCATTACTACATTTTACTACATTAACACTGTATTAATGAGTAAGACTGTCCATAGAATGTGTCAAGAAGCTTATTTTAGAGCATGTAATGGATACATAGTATTTTACTGTCGGTTGCTCATTCGTGCATGTAATATGATACATGGGGTTTTACTTCCGGGTACAGAACTCGCGGATTATCTTCATTCGCAGGAGGGGCCGGAACCGAACCCCCACGAATATCGAGGGCCTACTGTAATTTAATTTGTGGTATTTTGGGTGTGACAGAAAAAAATGCTGACATACTGACTCTTTTTTTAGCCTGTTAGGAGAAATACCACATTTTTTGGCTCGGAGACTGAGTAGTTTGTGGCTGGGGTGGGTGAGATCAGAGAGGATCCACTGGACCTTCCTCCTACATCGTAGAGGTCCTGGATGGCTGGCAGTTCAATCCTGGTGGTGTGTTGTGCTGATCTGATCTCCTTCTGTAGAGCCTTGTGATCCAGAGCATTACATCTACTTTGTAACATCAATTCCTGCCCAATATTTGTGCTGTATCCCGTTCTAAAGTGAACAAACACCTCTTAGTTTAAAATTTTTTAAATACAAACTTTTTTGTATTCATGTCACTATTAACTCAGGATCGCAAATTTGAATCAGGACTAATGCCACAGCCGTTAGTGATAGCACTTTACCTCTGAGTTTGTTAGACCGTTCCCAAAATACGCATGCACCACAGTTATAAAAAAAGAAGGCGCATGCGTTCGCCCCTCCCTGGTTCGTGGTGGTTGTTTGATAAGGACGGTAATACTTGATGGGTGGGAATTGGATACGACTAAATTTAGGGAGAAAATGGGTAGAAGAAACCATTTAAGACGCAGCTTTGAACACAAAAAAGCTCATTGCTTTGAGAAAGGAGCGGAGCTCTCATTCAGTGTCCGAATTTAATTGTACTGTACTGTAGATGAAAGACTGATACATCAAGTGAATACTACATCTATTACATCATGTACACAAATGATGAGGGGGAAATATAGAAAGATTTGTGATGTTGCTGGTCTGAAAAACATGAAGTACATGACACAGAACGCAATACAGGGATCCCTTGCTACGTGGTGCTTCAGTGCATCACGGTTTAAAAAAAAAAAAAAAATGAATAAATATTCATCGAATTAAAAAATTTGGAAATTAAGGAAGAATGGGGGGGAAAGTTAAGGAAAATGCCACAAAAACAAGGCCAATTATGCAAAAAAAAATCCCTAAACCAACACAAAATAAAAAACAACTCAAAATCTCCCATCAAAACTACTTACATTGTTGTGAGGTGTGCATCTGAGTGTTTGCACGCACACCTGGGTCTGTATGGGTGTGTATTTATATTTTATTTACATCTTATGCATTATTTTTTAATGTTTAATTGTTATTATAAGCATTTATAGCATTGAATATGTATTTACTGATATTATATACACATATACATGTACGTATATAATGCAGCCGTGAGGATGGGCACAAACAAGTTTCTGTCTTCACGCCGGTCCCAAGCCCGGATAAATGCAGAGGGTTGCGACAGGAAGGGCATCCGGCGTAAAACTTTTGCCAAAATACAGAATGCGAACACATGTACGTACATGTCACTCAGGGGGGTCCTACTTCATGGATTTTGATGGTCGCATAGGGATCTTGATCCCAGTTAACTGAGGAAAGTGAGGGATCCCTGTATATCATGTACGGCATGTAAAATATATAGAAGATGGTATAAAGATGTAACTATACAGCTTATACACAGTGTGGGAAATATGAGGCCCAAACTACTATGGCGCGCACACACACACACACACACACACACACACACACACGCACAACACGCACACACTTTTTCGAATATCTGCCAGAAGAGGAAAGCAGCAGGCGAGCGATTACAGCCATAAAGATCTGCCATCAATTATTAAGCTCGCCCTGAGGACAGCATCATCACCATGAACACCCAGCAGGTGGAGGGAGGAGGCTGAGCATAAATTTCAATCCAAGATACAGCCTCAGACTGTGTGTGTGTGTGAGAGAGAGAGAGAGAGAGAGAGAGAGAGAGAGAGAGAGAGAGAGAGAGAGAGAGAGTGTGCGCATGTGCTTTGAAAGCAAACGCTGCCATTAAAAAGATTCACAATCTGAACTTAATTTTAATCAGATCCCTTAATCCAAGTCTTAACTCTCAAACACCACTTTGAAAAAGTGAGGACCTCCAAAATGTCCTCACTTCACCATTCAAAAACCTATTCCCCTCCTAAATATGTAGAAAACAGCAAGTACATACACACAAACACAAAATTCCATAATTCTTTGTGGGGACATTGTTTTAAAGGGTACCTGTACCCAAAATTGACAGCGTCAAAAAAATATCCACTATACCAGGTGTGACGAACACGCGGCTCTCGAGCCGCATGCAGCTCTTGATCAATAAGAATGTGGCTCTTTGCCTCTTATCATATTTCTACATGCTGTGGCTCTTTGCCTCTTTTCATGTTTGTTTAGGTTTTTTTAATCTTAAAACACAGTTAAATCTTTAAGAGGTTATTAAAAACAAATAAATAATATTTTAAAAATAATTTTGACAGGTTGGGTGTTTTTTATGCCGCGTCTGACACATAAGTGACCGCCAATCATCTGAGTGGATGACGTCTAATGCTGGGAAATTAAGTAAACATTTTCTTGGCATGCAGGCTGACCCTCTGTGTAAAAATGGCAAAATGCAAAGCTAAACAAAAATATGAAGATGAACACAGGACATTTCTGGGAGAATGGGAAGATGCTTTTTATTGAACGCAATGGCAAATCGCTCTGTTTATTATGCAGTACCACCATATCACATTTCAAGAATTCAAATCTTCAGCGTCATTTTAGCAACTCCATGACACGGAATTCCCCAAAGGTAAAAAACACCTGATTCAACATGACTGTGTGTATGTTTCAATATTCATCAATTTATATTATACAGGCCACATCTACTAGTATGTATCTGAAGTGTGTTCAGTAGTTGTGTGTGTCAGAGCAAGGGAGAAAGTGAGAGAGGAGCCTGTGTGTGTGTGTGTGTGTGTGTGCGCGTGTGTGTCTGTCTTGGCAGGTCAGCACGTGGTGTGGCTCTTTAACTTTCACAGTTAAAAAGTTTGGCTCTTTGTGTCTAACTTGTTCGCCACCCCTGCACTATACCTTATTATTAACTTTTAAACATCGCGTGATGTCGGTAGTTTATGTATACGTCCACATTTCCGTTTCTTCTGTATGACATTCCTTGCTCACAAAGGTTCAGCGCGTGGACATGTTGGCTTTTTTTCACTGGGGTCAAAGGTCATTGTGACGTAACATCGTTGACAGTCGTATCACCAATTGCAGAATGTCGGTATATTTTCCTCAAGCAATTCGTGTTGTTTACAACAGTAGCACTCCTGATCGGTTTTTGATGCACACATCTTCCACAAGAGAACCAAATATTTGCTGGTTGTTTGCTACGATTTTCCCGTGTAAGAGCTTCTGCCGACTCTCCAATATCGTCCTCCAAGTCATCACTTTTCTGGTCCGATTTCACTAAATGTGGATCGTCTTTCTTCGGTGGTTCATATAAATAACCTTCTGCTCCTTCTATGAAATTGTCTTCGTCCATGATTTAAAAAAAAAATACTATAATGTCTTTTTTTTTTTTTTCCAAGTTTCCGTGAGCTTGTGTTGTTGTGTCAGGTATATAGCCATAGGTTTACGTTGCAATCTCGCAGTTCCGTTGGGGACTTTGTCAACGATGTGACGTCACAGGAAATGTGATGCTGCAAAACTCCTGTGCTCTGAAGCTTGACGTTAGTGAAGCCCTTAAATCGCTTAAAGCTGATTTGTGAGAGAATAATAAACACCTTATAGGTGTATTGTCACTAGCTATACACAATACATCAAATTAGGTATATGAGCGTTTTCACTCCAGGTACCCTTTAAATATAATGAAATAATGCATTTTGAGGGCAATGGTGGGTGGTGATAAGGTGCTGGATTACTGATCCCAATTTCGGGGGTTCAAGCCCCACCATCACCGACTGTAACTAGGATTAGGCCGTTCAGAAAATGAAAGAATGAATGATGCACTATATATATATCTTCTTCTTTTTCTTCTTTTCCTTTCGGCTGTTCCCTTCAGGGGTCGCCACAGCAAACCATTCGCCTTCATCTCACCCTATCTTCTACTCTTACTCCAACTACCTTCATGTCCTCCTTCAGCACATCCATAAATCTCTTCTTTGGGCTTCTCTTGGTCTTCTGCCTGGTAGTTCCAACCTCAGCATCCTACTACCAATATACTCACTATCCCTCCCCTGTACATGTCCAAACCATCTCAATCTAGCCTCTCTGACTTTGTCTCCAAAACCTCTAACATGTGCTGTCCCTCTGATGTGCTCATTCCTGATCCTATCCATCCTCGTTACTCCCAAAGAGAACCTCAACATTTTCATCTCTGCTACCTCCAGCTCTGCCTCCTGTCTTTTCCCCAGGGCCACTGTTTCTAAACCATACAACATCGCTGGCCTCAACACCGTCTTGTACACTTTTCCTTTCATTCTTGCTGATACTCTCCTATCACACATCACACCGGACACTTTTCTCCAACCATTCCAACACGCTTCTTCACCTCTTTTCCACACTCTCCACACTGCTCTGAATTGTTGAGCCTAAGTACTTAAAATCCACCACCTTCCTTATCTTTGCTCCCTGTAACCTCACCGTTCCTCTTGGGTCCTTGTATATAAACACACACACACACACAAACACACACACACACACACACACACACTATTTCTCTTCTTGCTTCCTTAATTTTCTTTCACAATCACAATGTTAACTGATTTTTACTGAATCTCGTCTGTTCTGTTGGTGTTTTTCTCTCATTTTCTTTTTTACGCTGGTCTTTTAAGTAGTTTTAAATACTGTACATGCAGATCTAACTGCAACACACACATGAAATGAGCTCTGCCCTCTTCTTTTTCCTTTTGATTTTTCATCCATGAGCAGCATTTCGAGTTTAGTCCCAGTTAAACAATCGGGGTCAATTCCTGCTCGGTCACACTTAATCAAACCACCTCCAGGTATTCATTTCAAAGCTCTCAACAACTCCCCAGCATACCCATCTGTCTGTCTGTCTGTCATGAACTTCTCACCTCTGTTTTGCTCTTGTGCCGTCATACTCTTTGTACAAATGCATCTCTGGGTTCCTTACACTTTTTTAAGAAAGATAAATTGAGTGTTTAAAAATGGATATGTCTTTATGCTGACTGGAGATCCTAACCCATAATGCTGCATACATAATCAAACACATTGATGTCAAGTTAAATATGCACGTTTAAAAGATTAAAACGGTCAACTTTTTAAATTTACTTTATTAATCCCGCAAAGGAAATTACTGTCTCCGCATTTAACCCCTCCAAAGTGAGCGCACACACACACACACACACACACACACACACTCGGAGCAGTGGGCTGCCACACACACTGAAGGCGCATAGAGAGCAGTCAGGGGTTAGGTGAGTTGCTCAAAGGCACTTCGGCCACTAATGTGGAAGAAGGGAAAGGAAGGTGCTGCTCACTCCCGCATCGCCACACATTTTTCACGCAGGTTTGGGAATTAAATCAACGACCTTTTAGTCCCAAAGCCACTTCTCGAACCATTAGACTACGGCTGCCATGTTTCTATGCCTGTTACATAAAAAGTGGTCTATTCCAGTCTAAAATGCAGAGAAACCTGCTTGAGTAATGAAATTCTGGATATCAATTAATCACAAGCCAGCACGTCATGGCACCTTATCAGGTGGTGGCTGCAGCAGCTGGACGCTATGCTGCATTCATTGAGCAATAAAATGCTGCTGTATTAGAGAACTGAAACCCTGAAGAGCACGCCGTCATCAGAACGTCACTGACATTGATGCAAGAACTGTAACTACACATCAAACACACCACCGTGACAGTCATCATTTTTACATAACAGCACACCTCAGAGTGTTAGGTCCCTGATTGGTTATTTTGAAGGGAATGAAAGTTATAAAAGTGCTAAATGTGACCCATCACATCAAAGTGAGTATTAGATCGGAAATTATTGATTTTGTTATTGGTACCATTTTGTAGCTGATATTCTAAGCTTTAAAATAATTCCAAATATTCTAACATATCTTTCAGGTTTGGGGCAGTGGTGGCTCAGTGGTAGCGTGCTAGATTGCTAATCTAAGTTACTACATTTTATCTAATTACTAGACTAGACAAATGGAAAGTATATTAACATACCTCTTCAAGGGAAGTTACTGAAAAGCCCAGTGCTTCTAGATACTGTCTGTAGTTAGCTTTATCCTGCACCTCCGGCTTTGAGGTGGCCATCCTTCTGCAAAGCCGTCAGAATGCTTCTGTCCCTTGCTAAAGGGTTGTGTCAGGAAGGGCATCCGACGTAAAAACCTATGCCAAATCAAACGTGCGAATCATTCGCTGTGGCGACCCTGATAAAAAGAGAAAAAGCCGAAAGGAAATCTCACTAAAAGTTTGGGGTTCAAGCCTCAAGATCACCAAATTGTTGCTGTTGTCCCTTTCAGTGCAGCTAACTAGGTTACCAAAGGTCAGCCATGTCCCTCACTGTACGTGGAGAGTGATATGTAAAAGGTCCATTGTATTCATAAAGGGTAGGCCATTGGGCTGCCTTCAGCATGTTTCTGCCCTATGATGACCTGGCGAGCTGTCCATGGCATTACCCGTCCTCTCTCAGAGTCAGCTCAGATGGGCACAAGCCTCCCTGCTTAAGTGGTTCATAAAATGAATGAATGGATGTTGCTGGTTTTGAAGTCATCCACCAAAACCTGGCAGAAAGTTTCAGCCTTTTAACCCTTTTAACCCTGAAACGTTGGAGGAAATCATGTTTAAAGTTCAACAACGTATTTAATAATTTCCAATGTTGCAGTGATGGCTCACAAATAGGCAATTACCTGAAACTGAAAATAAATTAAAACCCACTTGATGTTTTTAAATTGTTCACACAATTTGTTCATTTTCCTGTGAGTGAACAATCCTTCATCGATGACACGTGTTTCTGCCTCCTTAATGCTAACGTTCTGCAACAACTAGCTGAAAACCATCAGAGATTTCTATGTGTATGTAAAACTGTGTAGCACCTCTGATATCAGGGATCCCAGTGAGGTTTAGAAAAAAGAAACATGTTTAGAAATAGAGCAAATTAAATATTTCAGCTGAGGATCAAGGGGGCCACAGGGCCCCTTGTGGGGACCAGGGGTAGAGCATGTCACGTAAAAAATCATGCAAGTTGTACAAAAACAGTGTTTTGTAACATGCGTAAACACTAAACAAACAGCTTAAATAATCTACAAAATACTAAAAGGTTATTTCAGTGACACACAATTCAAGTAGCATAGCTCTCTCTATGGCTCGTCATTCATGTGTAACATAACAGTAATTATGAAATAATTTGTAGAATGATCACATAACACATGACATATCACAACAAACATTTGTGTTCAACAAGGTACTGTAGTACATTATGTTAATAGTATAACACTGTAATTCAAAATGTCACAACATTTACTCTGCACTAGTAAACAGTCTTACACTGTACTTATTGCATTCATTTATAAAAATAGCGGAATTCCGCTAAATTTTGGACGTCTGGGATCCCTGTAATATCCATAAGAAGCTTGTAATTAGGATCCTAAAGTTGCCATAAAATCAATTGAAAGATTGCGAGCAACAGCAGAGTACACCCTGGACAGCTCGCCAGGTTTCTCAAGGCGGAAACACGCTGATGGCTTTGCCGCTACTCTTGTCGAAAGTCAGCAATGGTTCTTTTACATGAACCTCTCACCATAGACAGGGAGAGACATTGCCGGCCTTTGATAACCCAGCTGGCTGCACTGGGGGGACAGTGACAACCTTGTGGAGAATGGGACTCGAACCCCCAACCTTAGGATCAGCGAGCCAGTGCCTTATACCACTAGGCCACCACTGCCCTTGTTATACAATAAAGGGGTGGATTTTTAAAATGGAAAATACTAAAATCATTAATATACATTCCAACAGAGACGTTAGTTTTCAGGCACGTTGTTCAAATTCAGATAGCACCATAAATCGCAAAACGCCTCAGGCCGCACTTCAAGCAGCGAGCTCGCGTGAAAATCATGCCGCCCTCAGAGCGTCACGCATCGGCTGCTCGGCTGCCTCATATCCGCCTTACAGAGCCTTTCTGTTTGCTCAGTAGCTCCGTTTCCCCGCAGAAAAAGTATAATAATATTCACTCGGGTGGATAAAACTAACTGTCTAGAATAGATAGACCATCTTACCTGAATGCTGAGATGGTTTACATCGCGTTGTTATCGTTTATAATCACTTTTAGGGAAGGTTTCTGGAGACCTGCGCCAACTTTATAATAAAGTTGGCACTAAAATCAGCATCATGTGAGATGCATAATAATACAATGATGCGATATTTATAAAGGAAAAGACGAAAGATATCGACTGTGCTTTGTATAATCAGCGGTTTAAAGGCAAAATTAAATTAATCTGTTTGATAAACTGTTTAAAAAATAATAATTAGAACAAAAATATATGACTGCGCGCGCGCGCTCGATGATGCGCGCTCGTCTCAGGCGCGCCTGGCTGCAGGTGCACGCGCTGCCTTTCGGACAGGAAGCGTCATAAAACATGCATACTGCTGACATTAATCATCAGCAACAAAAGAAAAGTTCAAATAATGCCCATTTTTGTTATAGATCGCAATCCTAAAATGCACAGCAGTCATTAAAAGCGTGCACAAATAAATAATGCAGGAATTCATCAACAACAACAACAACAACAAAGAGAAAAGAAAAATATTCTTGACACTGAAATCTATTTCAGGGCAGTGGTGGCCTAGTGGTAAAGGGCTCTGGATCGCTGATCCTAAGGTTGGGGGTTCGAGTCCCACTCTCCACAAGGTTGTCACTGCCCCCCCCAACCCGTGCAGCTAACTGGGTTATCAACAGCCAGCCATGTCTCTCACTGTCTCTGGTGTGAGGTTCATGTAAAAGAACCATTGCTGACTTTCGTCAAGAGTAGCGGCAAAGCCGTCAGCATATTTCCGCCCTGCAGTGGCCTGGAGATCTGTCCACGGTGTAATTTGCCCTCCCCTGGAGTTGGCTGGGATGGGCGCCAGCCTCCCTGTGACCCTAATTAGGATTAAGCGATTAAAGAAAATGAAGAAATTAAATCTATTTCCTGGATCTTGGATTAAACGGATGTCATAAATAAGAAACTTCACTGCCGCATTAATAAATATTGAGTCAGGTCAAATAAAATATCTTCTGCAACATCAAAGAGGGGGCAGTGGTGGTCTAGTGGTATAAGGTGCAGGATCACTGATCCAAAGGTTGGGGGTTCGAGTCCCACTCTCAGCAAAGTCCCCCCCAGTGTCCCCCCCCCCCCCCCCCCCAGTGCAGCTAACTGGGTTATCAAAGGCCGGCCATGTCTCTCACTGTCTATGGTGTAAGGCATGTAAAAGAACCATTGCTGACTTTCGACAAGAGTAGGCTGCAAAGCTGCCCTGCAATGGCCTGGCGAGCTGTCCAGGGTGTACTCTGCCCTCGCCCGGAGTTGGCTGGGATGGGCACCAGCCTCCCCGCGACCCTAATTAGGATGAAGCGGTTACAGAAAATGAACTGAGCTGAACATCAAAGAGAAAATAAAGCACAACATTCTCCAATTTCCGACTCTCTCCGACAGTCTCTTTCCCTGCGCAGCACACATGATTGATAGATTGGTGCAAAATGAGCCTTTGCTTTCAGATTCTGTTCTATACTTATGGTATATTTTAAATTGTTATTAGTCTTGCATTTGAATATACACAGTCGCTCTTAAATACGGTATGTTGGGTTTTACACCAATTTTATTAAAGAGTCTTAATTTCATTGAAAATGCAATAACTCTTGAACTTTCAGGTGATGAACTTATCTGTTTTCTTCTTTCACTCAAATGTTCATCATCATTTCGGTAACCGATTAATCCTAATTTGGGTCACAGGGAAGCTGGCACCCATCCCAGCTGACTCCGAGCGAGGGCAGAGTACACCCTGGACAGCTCACCTGGCTATCGCAGGGCGGAAACACGATGACGGCTTTGCAGCTACTCTTGTCCCAAGTCAGCAATGGTTCTTTTACAGCCTCACACCATAGACAGTGAGAGACAATGCCCCCCATTATGCCACGTGAGTGGGGCTCAAACCCCCTCAACCTTAAGATCAGTGATCCAGCACCTATACCACTAGGCCACCACTACCCAATTCACTCAAATGCTGTTAAATAAATTATACCCACTCATCATTCATGTAGAAATGAGAATGGGAGGAGGAATGAATAAACTGAATTCCTAATCACATTACATGCATTGAGTTTTACATAGGTCATGAATTTCAGAAGAATTATGACAGTCGCATAACATATTCCTGATAAACTGTATGTGCATGTTTTATAGCCATGGTATGAGCCTGCTTTGTTTTTTTGGTTTTTTTTTTGCTTGTTTTTTTTCTTTATTTTGGGGGTGATTGCAGCTCCTCAGTATTACATTATCCATGACATCCGCTACGAAATGTTGCTGATTCTGACATACAGTCTAGTACAGCATTTTGAATTCAAATATATTGCAGTACATTTTTCTCATGAGTCCATGTGATGTGCGCTGGAGGTCACGAGCAGGCAGCTGATATCCTCCTGGATCATAACT
Source organism: Plotosus lineatus (assembly GCA_024760905.1). Taxonomy (NCBI): domain Eukaryota; kingdom Metazoa; phylum Chordata; class Actinopteri; order Siluriformes; family Plotosidae; genus Plotosus; species Plotosus lineatus. The sequence goes on from CM045746.1 coordinate 8,689,483, forward strand.
GTAAGAGTGCTTAATTCTCCAAGTACTCATTTACCGCAGCAGGGTCCTGTAGGAATCTTATCCTGGCCTAGAGCGATAACAGAGAACAAGCCCCAGAACAGCATGAATGTCCTTCAGCCTCTAACGGAGAGCACTTTACTAGAGCTGAGTGGGTTGGGAGTGTACATTACATTGCTGGAACAAAGAAACAGTCTGCAACTCAAACGGAAGACTTTTATAGGATTGGTTTATTGTTACAGTAGAAAAGAACGCCAGCTTGGGTTCATAAAAACATTCTGATGTATAAAATACTGTGTATATTATATATAAGATTAGATATTTATTCATTTCCCAAACTGCTTAATCCTACTAAGGTTGCAATGATGCTGTAGTTTACTTTAGCCTAATGTGCAAACTCCAAACCCTCTTGGGGTGGAATGAGTAAGTATATAGGATAGGTCAGTAGGAAAGGTCAGTATTTTGGAAGAGGTAGGTAGCTGGGATTAGTAGGTTATTGTGTGATGAGTTGGGAGTAGGATTTGAAGGTAGAGTGGTAGGGTGGGTTGGTATCGGGTGATGGTAACGTTAGAGCTGGATAGGTAGATAGGGATGAGTTTGTAGGTGAGCTGGGTAGCCAAGAGTGTGGTGAGTAGGTAGATGTGAAGTGTAGTTAAGGATTGGATGAGAGTAAGTATGCAAGTGGTGCTTTAAGTGGTGAATGTGATACGTTACTGATCCAAAGGTCAGCGGTTCAATCCCCACTTGAGCAAGTCTCTTAACCCTCAGTTGTATAAAAAAAAAAATAATGACGTAATTGTAAGTCACTCTGGATAAGAGCGTCTGCCAAATGAGATAAGTGAGATGATTGGGTAGTTCATGGTGGGAGGAGTGGTTAGCAGGATGGGTAGGTATGGGGGTACTATAAGTATCTACAGTACGATATGATGAGTAGATAATATTAAAAGAAGGAATAATTCAATGCAAAAAAAATTGAGGTAAATTAGAAGTCTGAGAGCAAAGGGAATTATGGGTGGAGTTAGCTCATTCTGTGGTCGTGTGTGTTTATTTATTTATACCGTGTATACTTTATTAATCCTGTAAGGGAAATTATTTCCTCTGCATTTAAACCATCTAACGTGAGCACACACAAACTTGAAGCAGTGGACCGAGAGTGGACCAAACACATTGGGGGTGCCTGGGGAGCAGTTGGGGTTGTGTGCCTTGCACAAGGGCACATCTATGTATGCACATTTATGTAGATGAAGGCAAGGTGCAGCCAACACCACTACACATTTTTCCTGCAGGCTTGGGAATCGAACCAGCAACCTTTCAGTCCCGAAGACATTTCTCTAACCTTTAGCCCCACCCCCCACCCCAAACACAAACACACACACACACACACACACACACACACACACACACACACACTATGCGTTTTCCTATAAGTTTCTTTTATATCATCACCCAGAGCATGTTACATAAACACAAGTCACATATTAAAGTCCTGCACTGTCTCACTGCCCTGTTTATTGATTTAATACCCCAACACCAATATCACCAGCAACCCTCACCTACTTTACTCAGTCAAATCCAAGACTGATGCAACTCTCTCTCTCTCTCTCTCTCTCTCTTTCTCTCTCTCTCGTTTGTTTTTTTTCACACACACATCACTTCTGCAACAGGAAGACAGACAGGAAATACTGGGGCAAGACAGTTGTATAGTCTGACACGTGTTTGGGAGAGGTAGAACACATGAAGGGGTTATTAGAATGATTTGACATTTTGTGTTAGGTGATGACTATCTTGGTAGTGCCGCTGTATATATATGTGTGTGAGCTGTCCATCAACACGCTGCGTCCATGACTAAAGCAACTATTGCCAAACTCGCAGGACTCATCTTCTTCGCTTTCATTGTGTGCCTACTAGAGTTCTTCTCATCAGAAGGTGAGGTGTGTGTGTGTGTGTGTGTGTGTGTGTGTGTGTGAGAGAGAGAAAGAGAGAAGAGTAGGGTCACCTGATGAACATGTGTGAAATGTTTTAATTTAAAGCAACCAGAATTAAAAGGTAAGTTAGAATAACATATACTTTATTTATTGTAACTTGTCTTGGGCTCCCTGCTGCCACAGCAGACATTTCCCAACATCACAGTCCAGCTACATTTAACTGTACATATTATAATACGTATTAACACAATCAAAACATAAGAGAATAAGAATATTCCTGGTATAATTAGTTGTTGAACAGGAATAAGCATTACTGTTGTGAAAATCCATCAACACCTTCTGACCAATCAGAATCTTGAATTCTAACTGGGGTCAAATTTGCACCACAGGAACAGATCTTATTTACTGAAAGCAAGGTGGATATCACTAAATAATCCTTAACAGCACCGTCAAGGGGAATATTCAGAGCCATCCATCTTGCCTAAGGTGAATAATTGTTTTAGGGCATACAGTACTGCATGCTAACATAAAGCAAATTAAATTATATTTTTTAGGGTTTATCTTTGAATGTGTGAAACATAACAGTGATCACATGTTTTCAGTGCACATTAAAGCTGCGTCGACACAGGAAGCAACAAGAGATTGAGTAACTATTTAAAGTCAACGAAAGCCACCAAATCGAGCAATGAGATGCAAAATCTAAGCGATCCTGAGAGGTTTCAACTGACCTGAACTTTCACGCCACTCGATTTGAGTGATTAGCAATAAGGGCTTAAAGATACTTTTGATTGACAGATGCCACCAAACACTAAATTCCCCAAAACCTTTGCCACAGGGGAACATCGAACACGAGTTTAATAATGATCCTGGTAGACAGGATCATTATTGCTGTGTGATTTACAACTACACACAGAAATTATATAAGGATAAATGCCCACAGTCCAAATTAATGTACACTAATTTGCTGTTCCAAATCACCCCTGGGTAGGAGTATGTATGGTTGTGTGTGTTGGTCCTGTGAAGGCCTAGCGAGCTGTACAGAGTGTACCCAACCCTTGCGCACAGTTGGCTGGGATGGCTGCCAGCCTCTCCAAGACCATAATTAGAATTAAGCGGCTTCAAAAATGAATGAATGAATGAATATTTAATCATAGGGACCATCATAGGGCCAACACTCACACAACCATTCACACACACACTCACACCTAGGGGGGATTTGGAGCAGCCAATTAATCTACTGCACATGTTTTTGGACTGGGTGAGAAATCCGGAGTCCCATGCGAGCACGGGGAGAACAGAGAAACTCCACACAGAAACGCCGAGTTGGAAATTGAACCTAGAACCTTCTTGGTGAGAGGCGGCCATGCTAATCACTATGCCTCCATGCCGCCAAATTAATGAATAATATAGGCTAATTATTAGTGGACTACCTTGATACCCCCGTCCTTGAATCAACACCTTATTGTGGTGGGGTTTGTGTGACCTAATGATCCTAGGAGCTATGTTGTAGGGGGCATTATGCCCCTGGTAGGGTCAACCAAGGCAAACAGGTCCTGGGTGATGGTCCAGACAAAGTGCAGTTCAGAAACCAACACCACAGTGCCGACACGGTCAACAAGGGCAATGCTGGACATGACTATGTTCCTGCACCGGTCATCGGATGCGATTGGCTGCTCTGTGAAGACTGTCTTGGTCTTACCTTGCCTCTGCGCTTCCGCTACCGATGGAGAGGGTGCTCTCAGTACTGGGCAAACCACTAGTTCCTACCACAAGCTTTGGAGGGTATTTGGGTGAAGTCCTATGGCGATGGAGTGAAGGCGAACCCAACAGGTTTGATGAACTGGAATCCGCAACGTGATCTTTGCACATAGGCAGTTGAGGTGTGATGGTCGTGCTTTCGCTGACAAATGACAGCATTGCAAGGAAGCTGCCCTGACTACTAGGCAGCCTTTTTTAGGGATGCACTGCTTGCCCCAATCCGGGGAGGGTCCTAGAAAAGGTAGACTAAAAATTGCTCATTCAACATTTACTGGCTGGCAAACTGCGGTCAGCAGAAATCCACTACAGCGGTGCGAAAAGAACGAAAAAAAGGAATACTGAACTGATACTGGCTTCATAGAAAGTCAGAACTCTACTTGACAATGAAAGTATGCAACCAGAAAGAAGAACTGTGCTCGTCTCTAAAGAACTAGCTCGCTACAAGGTCAACATTGCAGCGCTGCAGGAAACGAGATTTTCTGATGTCGAACAACTCAAGGAGAATAGTCACACATTCTTCTGGTCTGGGAAGCCGAAGGGTGAATGGAGAGAAGCAGGAGTTGCCTTCGCAATTTCAAACAACTTGGTTAGCCAGTTGGAGTCTCTACTAACTGGAATATCGGATCGGTTAATATTTCTGCACATTCATATCGGTAAACAGAGGTATCTGATGATGATCTCAGTCTACACGCCAACCATGAGCAACAACAACAAGACAAACGAACTGTTCTATCTTTTACTGGATAGAGTACTTGTGGAAATTCCTCTAGCTGACAAAGTCATCATTCTCGGTGACTTTAATGCAAGGGTCGTAAGTGACCACAACACTTGGCAATGCCTTGGCAAGTTTGGAAGGGGCCAAATGAACTCCAACAGCGAAATACTCCTACTGAAGTGTTCAGAGTATCAACTGGCGATCACTAACACCTTCTTCAATCTTCCAGACAAATGGTACTACACATGGAAGCACCCACTATCGAAACACCTGACTCTGTTGGACTACATTATCACAAAGAGAGCCGACCTGAAAGACTTCCGTAGCACCAGAGTGATGCGTGGAGCTGAGTGTGACACTGATGGCATGACTGCCCGCATTCTGTGCAACAACGAATTCTCGGACTTGTTCAACATTGGGCATGGTGTGAAGCAGGGCTGTGCTCTCGTCCCAACACTCTTCACAATCTTCTTAGCCGCAGTTCTACGAAGCATGCCAGAATAACTTGGAGATTTCTACGGACGAACAAGAAGTGATGGCAATCTATTCAACCTCAGACGTCTACAGACAAAATGAAAGACACGCGCCCTACTTATCCGAGAGCTCCTCTTCACAGCCAGCACGTCGCTCGTGACGCACAGTCTGCAGGCAATGCAAAGCCTGGTGACTGCATTTGCTGATGCTTTTAAGAGATTTAGACTAAGTATCAACTGCAAGAAGACCGAAGTACTGATTCAGAACACTCACATCAACGTAGTGACCCCCAGGGAGGTGCTACTTGACGGCACACCGCTTGCGGAAGTTGAAATGTCTACGTCCCTGGGCAGTACCATGTCTAACAACGGAACTGTCGACCCTGATATTGCAAGAAGAACTCGAGCTGCCACAACAGCTTTCGGAAAACTTCGAAACTGACTTTGGGACCAGAAGGACATTTGCCTGAAGACCAAGACTAAGACCTACAGAGTGATTGTGCTTCCAACGCTCCTGTACGGATGTGAGACCTGGACTCTCTATAGACATCATTTGAAGCGATTGGACACCTTCCAGCAAGGACACTTCAGTCAGCCCATGAACATCTTGTGGAAAGATCACGTATCGAACTTCGAGGTCCTGAGAAGAACTGGCATTCCCAGCATAGAGGAGCTGATCACCACCTGCCAGCTAACGTGGACTGGGCATGTCACGTGCATGTCAGAAAACAAGCTTCTGAAGGGTGTTCTGTATGGTGAACTGCGACAAGGCACCAGAAAGACTGGAGCTCCGAGGTTGAGGTACAAAGACACGTTCAAGAAGAGCCTCAAGAACTTGATGAATTCGCCAACTGGAGACAAGCTGTTGAAGACAGGAGAACGTAGAGAAGAGTCTGGGCGGTGCTCCAGATGCAATCCGAAAAAGAAATGTAAAAGCCTGGACAGACAAGAGGGCGCGAATGAGCCAGCCAACAATGATGAATGAAGCGGCTGCTGCGTGTGACGTCTGCGGCAGAAGCTTCATCTCCAATTCCAGACTGTTCTCACACCAACGTCACCGGCATCGGACAATGCCTTCCACGTCATTGTCAGCCACGACGGACTGCTAAACAACAACAACAACAACCATGATACTGCTCACAGATAAACCCTTTCTGTAGGGAACATGCCATTCACTTCCCACGCTTCACTTTAAAGGCAGGAAACATGACAAAGAGTTACCAAGGCAATAAGAGCTGACCAACAGTGAGATTTGTGTGCATTGTTATGTGACTCATATGCTGTTTATTGTTTCCTGCATGGATGCCAATGCGGTTTTTGACCTTGAGTCACATATGGAGGCCATTGCGTTCTACATATTTTTTTATGCATTCTGTTGAAATTCTAGGCCTTCAGAATTCGTAATCTTGACACACCATGAGTTTTTGTGCGAATCAGATGATTCGCTGTGGCGACCCCTGAGAAAAAAAGGGAAAAAGCCGAAAGAAAAGAAAGAAAGAAAGAAAGAACACACCATGAGTTTTTGTAGACCGTTTTCACTGAAGCATTATATTGATAATGATGGAACATGTGGATAATATCCACAATCCCAAGAAAACAAACCAATGAGATTACACTGTTCATGTGTAGTATATGTAAAATACAAATAAATTTTAAGGCAATGGTGGCCCAGTGGTAAGGTGCAGGATTACTGATTCCAAGATGAGGGGTTTCATTCCAACTATCACTTGTCATTGCTGTTCTTCCAGTGCAGCTAACTTTGTTATCAAAGGTCAGTCATGTCTCTCACTGTCTAGTGCAGGGGTTGGCAACCCGCGACTCTAGAGCTGCATGCGGCTCTTTAGCGCCACCCTAGTGGCTCCCTGGAACTTTTTCAAAAATGGATGAAAATGGAAAAAGCTGGCAAGGGTTTTTTTATATATGGTTTCTGTAGTAGGACAAGCCTGACAAGCATTCCTAATCTTTCCAAGGTTTTAAAAATTTGTACAAAAAATATTAGTCCTACATTTCAACATTTCTGTCAACGAAGATTTGCAGTATAGCCTGCAACACATGTTTCAGTGCGACGCTTTGCCAAGTAGGTAGCTGTTGTAAACAAACCGGTGGGTGTGTCATGGGCCATGGATCCCAAAGGGAAAAAGAGAAAGATAGCTGATGAGAACAGAGGATATAAGAATGGACCAAATCATTTGTTTTCATTGCCAATGCAGAAGGATTGCCTGCATGTTTGCTTTGTAATGAAAAGCTGTCAAATAACAAAAAGAGTAATTTGGAAAGACATTTCCAGGGAAGGCATGCTAAATTTGCAGCCGACCACTCAATTGGGATTGAGAGAAAAAGTGCGATTGCAGTACTACTGGAGAAATTAGAGGAACACAAAGATGTGGATTGCATCTCCAAAGTCCACTACGGCTGCTAGTTTTGTTGCAACCCGAGAGATAATAAAGCATGGCGATAGTGCACAGATGGTGATTACATGAAGGATTCATTCATTCAAACATCAGAGAACTTATTTTCAGACTTCAAAAACCAAACCGAGATAATACAGAAAATTAAAGACGTTCCTCTCTCCGCAAACCAGTGAAGGAAAAGGCCATTAAATGGCAAGCAACATCACCAATTTGCAAATCAAGGACATTAATTCAGCTTCAGCATATTCAATTGCCTGTGATGAGTTCATGTGTCATTGAGCCACACAGATTCAGGGTCCTCTGTTTAATCATAAACCAGGTTTGCTGCCTGTGGAGAATTTCACATGCTCTATCTAGGTATATGCAGGCTTCCAAGATATTTTTTTAAAGGTTGTCTAAAAACATGGAAATCAGTGGATTGGCCTCAATAGATGTGATTTTCCATAGGTATGGATAGTAATAGAAGTTAAACTTAAGGCACCAAATATCTTACAATAGAGTAGTCACGTGGTGTCATTCTCTCCAGGATGCACTGCAGAGAAAATAACCATTTAATCCTGAATGCTCATTATGTATTTTAGCCTAGTTAGTTTTGATAGTAGGCAAACACTATAGCTAATATACACTTACAGCCTGTGTTGCCTTCATAGAAGACTTAAATGAGGGTTTTATTTTATTTTTTTTGCATCTCCAGATGGATTTGTTTTTAGTTTTTTTGGTCCAATATGACTCTTTGAACATTTTGGGTTGCCGATCCCTGGTCTAGTGAGAGGCATGTAAAAAACCATTGGTGGTTGATGTAAAGAGCAGGTGCATTGCTGTCAGCGTGTTTCTGCCCTGTGATGGCCTGGTGAGTTGTCCAGTGTGTACTCTGCCCTCGCCCGGAGTTGGCTGGAATGGGCACCAGCCTCCCTGTGACCCTAATTAGGATGAAGCAGTTTCAGAAAATGATGATGAACTGAACTGGAAGTTATCTGATCTACTGATGAGCATTAAATACATATTATAAAGAAAGTGTGGAAGTATTAAGAAGAAGAAAGTGCATTCAACGTCTGGCCCTGACGCAGATACATAGCTGGTTGGTGCTTTTAAAGAAATGCAACAGCAAAGTTCCATTAATTCATTTGTCAGAAACTTTAATATGAGGTTACTTTTATAAGTGAGTCAGAATCCAATCCCGGCCCAAAAGAAGGCCTCTGGCAGCCATGGGAATTAAATTCTGAAGCATCCTGAGACATGGACAGGACATTTTTAGACTGAGCTAGCTCTGAGTCCATGGTGAATAATCAGAGTTAGAGATGCTGGACATAAAAAACACCAAATTGTTTATAGTATAATGTGGGTCTGATTAGATTCCATTTATTTAATTAAAAAGCAACAACTAAGCTTAAACTAGCACTTGATTAAATAGATTAATCCTCACACTATTATTACAGGAAACAGTTTGACCATCAAACTAGCATTACAGTAAACAGGTCAATCCTAATACTAGAATTACAGCAAACTGGCTCATCATCACAGTAGCATTACAGTATACAGGTTAATCCTCACACTAGAATTACAGTAAACAGGTCATTCCTGACAATGGAATTGCAGTAAACAGGGTAATCGTCACAGTAGCATTAGAGCGAACAGCCTAGTCTTCAAACTAGCATCATAGCAATCAGGCAAACCCTCAAACTAGCATTACAGTAAACAGGATAACCCTCACACTACCTTTACAGTAAAGAGGCTGATCCTCAAACTAGCATTACATCAAACAGATAATCCTTAAATTAGCATCACAATAAACAGGCTAATCCTCAAACTGCCATTATGGTAATTGGGATAATCTTTAATCTAGTTATTACGGAAAATGGGTTGGCCCTCGAATTAGTATAACAGTAAACAAGACAATCCTCAAACTAGAATTACAATAAATAGGCTGTCAAACTCGCATTACTGTAAACAAGCTAATAATTAATCCAGTATGCCAGTAAACAGATTAACCCTCAAACTAGCCTTACATTACAGAGGCTAATCCTCACAGTAGCATTACAGTACACTGTCTAACCCTCAAACTAGCATTACAGTGAACAGATTAGTCCTCAGTTAGCGTTACAGTAAACAGACTAACTTTTCAAGATAGCATCACAGTAAAGAGTCTCACCCTCAACCTGGAATTATGATAATTGGACTAATCCTTAATATAATATGAAGGTAAACTGGTTAAGCCTCAAACTACCATTACAGTAAACAGCTAATACTCAAACTAGTATCACAATAAATAGGAAAATCTTCAAACTAACATGACATTAAACAGGCTAAACCTCAAATCTTCTTCTTTTCCTTTTGGATTTCCCTTCAGGGGTCGCCACAGCGAATCATCTGCCTCCATCTCACCCTATCCTTTGCATCTTCTTCTCTTACACCAACTACCTTCATGTCCTCCTTCACCACATTCATGAATCGTCTCTTTGGTCTTCCTCTAGGCCTTCTGCCTGGTAGTTCCAACCTAAGCATCCTACTCCCAATATACTCACTATACCTCCTCTGTATGTGTCCAAACCATCTCAATCCAGCCTCTCTGACTTTGTCTTCAAAACGTCTTACATGTGCTGTCCCTCCGATGTGCTCATTCCTGATCCTATCCATCCTTGTTACTCCCAAAGAGAACCTCAACATTTTCATCTCTGCTACCTCCAGCTCTGCCTCCTGTCTTTTCGAAAGTGCCACTGTTTCTAAACCATACAACATCACTGGCCTCAACACCATCTTGTACACTTTTCCTTTCATTCTTGCCGATACCCTCTGATCACACATCACACCGGACACTTTTCTCCAACCATTCCAACCTGTCTGCACACGCTTCTTCACCTCTTTTCCACAATCTCCACTGCTCTGGATTGTTGACCCTAAATACTTAAAATCCTGCACCTTCCTTATCTCTGTTCTCTGTAACCTCACCGTTCCTGTTGGGTCCTTGTCATTCATACACATGTATTCTGTCTTACTGAAGCTAACCTTCATTCCCCTCTTTTCCAGGGTATACCTCCACCTCTCTAGATTTTCCTGCACTTGTTCTCTGCTCTCACTACAGATCACAATATCATCTTCAAACATCATAGTCCATAGGGAATCTTGTCTAACTTCGTCTGTCAGCCTGTCCATCACCAGAGCAAACAAGAAGGGGCTCAGAGCTGACCCTTGATGCAGTCACACCTCCACCTTGAACTCTTCTGTCACACCGACAGCACACCTCACCACTGTCTTACATCTCTCATACATGTCCTGCACCACTCTAACATACTTCTCTGCCACCCCAGACTTCCTCATGCAATACCACAATTCCTCTCTTGGCACCCTGTCATATGCTTTCTCCAGATCCACAAAGGCACAATGCAGCTCGGTCTGACCTTCTCTGTACTTCTCTATTAACGTACTCAAGGCAAACACTGCATCTGTGGTGTTCTTTCTTGGCATGAAACCAAACTGTTGTTCACAAATACTGACCTCTGCCCTTAGTCTAGCTTCCACTATTCTTTCCCATAACTTCATCATATGGCTCATCAACTTTATCCCTCTGTAGTTGCCACAACTCTGCATGTCTCCCTTGTTCTTAAAAATAGGCCCCAGCACACTTCTCCATTCCTCTGGCATCCTCTCACTCTCTAAGACCTTGTTGAATGTTCTTGTCAGGAAATCTACTGCTACCTCTCCTAGACACTTCCATACCTCCACCGGTATGTCATCAGGACCCTGCGCCTTTCCATTCTTCATCCTCTTCAATACCCTCCTCACTTCACCCTTATCTTTGCTACTTCCGAGTCCTCGACAGTCACCTCTTCTACTCTTTTTTCTCTCTCATTTTCTCATTCATCAGCTCTTCAAAGGACTCTTACCATCTTCCCAGCACACTTCTGTCATCAGTCAATACATTTCCCTCTCTGTCCTTAATCACTCTAACTTGCTGCACGTCCTTTCCATCTCTATTTCTCTGTTATGCCAACCTGTATAAATCATTTTCTCCCTCTTTACTTTCCAACCGAGCATACAAGTCATCATACGCCCTCTGTTTGGCCATTGACACCGCTACCTTCGCCTTACACTGTGTCTCCCTGTACTCCTGTTTATTCTCTTCTGTCCTCTCAATGTCCCACTTCTTCTTAGCTAACCTCTTCCTTTGTACACACTCCTGCACTTCCTCATTCCACGACCAAGTCTCCTTATCGACTCTCCTTCCAGATGACACACCAAGTATTCTCCTACCTGTCTCCCTGATCACATTAGCTGTAGTTGTCCAGTCATCTGGAAGCACTTCCTGACCACCCAAAGCCTGTTTCAACTCCTCCTTGAAGACAACACAACACTCCTCCTTTTTCAGCTTCCACCACTTTGTCTTCTGCTCTGCCTTTGCCTTCTTCACCTTCCTCACCATCAGCGTCATCCTGCACACCACCATCCTATGTTGTATGGCAACACTCTCACCCGCTACTACTTTACAGTCACTGACTTCCTTCAAATTGCATCGTCTGCACAAGATGTAGTCTACCTGTGTGCTCTTACCTCCTCTTTTATAAGTCACCATATGCTCCTGTCTCTTCTTGAAGAACGTATTTACCACAGTATTTACCACGTATTTTCCATCCTTTTTGCAAAATCTACCAACATCTGTCCTTCTGCGTTCCTGTCCTGGATACCAAACCTGTCCATCTCTTCCTCATCCCTTCTGTTTCCTGCACCAACATGCCCATTGAAGTCTGCCCCAATGACCACTCTTTCACCTCTGGGGGTACTCTGCATCACTTCATCTAACTCACTCCAGAATCTCTCCTTCTCTTTTAGCTCACATCCTACCTGTGGGGCATAAGCACTAACAACATTGAACATCATGCCTTCAATTTCTAACTTGAGACTCATCACTCTGTCTGACACACTTTTCACTTCTAGAAAATTCCTGACAAACTCCTCCTTCAAAATGACTCCTACTCCATTTCTCTTCCCATCCACACCAAGAAAAAAACAGCGTAAAACCTGCTCCTAAGCTTCTAGCCTTGCTACCTTTCCACCTGGTCTCCTGAACACACAGTATGTCCACCTTCCTCCTCTGCATCATGTCAGCCAGCTCTCTACCTTTTCCTGTCATAGTTCCAACATTCAAAGTCCCCACTCTCAGTCCTAGACTCGTGCTTTTCCTGTTCTTTCTCTGCCTATGGACACACCTCCCGCCTCTCCTTCTTCGACGTCTTCGACCAACAGTAGTCCGATTTCCACCAGCACCCTGTTGGTTAACAGCACTGATGGTGGTTGTTGTTAACCCGGGCCTCGACCGATCCGGTATGACATTGTTTGTTGTGACTCACATTTTTTATTTGGCATTTGTTTTACGCCGGATGCTGTTCCTGACGCAACCCTCTGCATTTACCCTCTGGTTTGTGCCCCTCCCTCACAGCTGCATTAGGCTAAACCTCAAATGATAGGGGCAGTGATGGACTAGTGGTATAGACTGGATCGCTGATACAAAGGTTGGGGGTTCGAGTCCCACTAGGTTGTCTCTGTCCCCCCCCCCCCCCCCCCCCCCCCCAGTGCAGCTAACTGGGTTATCAAAGGCTCTCTGGTCTATGGTGTGAGGCATGTAAAAGAACCATTGCTGACTTTCGTAAAGAGAAGGCTGCAAAGCCGTTGGTGTGTTTCTGTCCCTTGCTGAAGGGTTGTGACAGGAAGGGCATCCGACGTAAAAACCTATGCCAAATAAAATGTGCAAATCAGATGATTCACTGTGGCGACTCCCGAGAAAGGGAAAAAAGCCGAAAGAGAAGAATATATATATATATATATATATATATATATATATATATATATATATATATATAAACACACACACAGTTATTAATCCCACAAGGGAAATTATTTCCACATTTAACCCCTCCAAAGTGAATACACACAAACAGTCAGCACACATCCGCAGAGCAGCAGACACATTGGAGGCACCCAGAAAATAGATGGTGGCTAGGTGCTTTGCTCATGGGCGCTTCGGCTATGAAAGTGGAGGAAGGTATGGTGCTGCTCACACTCCCACTGTCACACATTTTTCCTGCTGGTTCAGGAATCGAACCAGCGACTTTTCGGTCCCAAAGCCACTTCTCGAACCTTTAGGCTATGGCTTTGAGGAAAGAAGCAAGTCCTCACTGAAGAATTATGGTAAACAAGCTAATCCTCGCACTAGCATTACAGTAAACATGCTAATCACAAACTAGCATTACTGCAAACAAGATAATCCTTAATCTAGTATTACAGTGAACAGGCTAACTATCAAAATACAGTAGAACTATGGTAAGCAAGATAATCGTCACACTAGTATTATGGTAGCCAGGATAACCCTCAAACTATGCTAATTGTTAATGTAGTATTACAGTAAACAGGTGAACCCTCAAAGTAGCATTATAGTGAACAAGTTAATCCCACACTAGCAATGCTGTTAATAGGCGATTCATCAAACTAGCATTCTGGTAAATGGGTTCCCTTTGACTAGCAGTACCATTAAATGGGATAGTCCTAATCTAGGATTGCTGGAAATGTTATAATCCTCAAACTAGCATTACAGTAAACAGGCTATCTCTTCTCTTAAGTGTTACAGGTCCAGTTTCTTTGTTCACCATTGGATCCTTGTGACCCTAAAAGTGGGGGTGACCACCATTATGACACACAATTCTATGAGACATATGGAAATACAGACATCAAGATGCCCCCGTGTGAGGCAAAAAATTTAACCAATCAAGATGAAGCAGTGAAGGAATGGTTTGCGTGTGAGACTCAGGCTGACCTGCAGAGTCTCTGTGACAACGCCTCGGTTTCAGGTGAGCTATATAAAGTGATAAATGTTGTATATCTTGTGGTAGCAGGTCTACCATACAGTCCCTAGAAATGTGCATATTGAATGTGTTGCATCACTGCATGGAACATTACCAGCTAGAGTGGAAAGACATCATCTGTCATCTGGAATTAAAATAAAGTGATGAGTTTGGGTTTTTCCCCAGAAATGGATAAGGAGGTGACTGTTATTCTCCAGGTCACAGCTCCTCCTCTTCTGCAGAACGTGACTGTAAATGGAAATTTCAGCCATAGTGGACTTCATATTGAAACACAACACAGCATCACTCTGTTCGGCTGCAACCTCCAGAAAAACAGAACACGTGAAAACAAAGATGAGACACCACGGTCAGACTCCTCAAAACAAAACTCACTGTCTCACAAACTGGACTCTTCTGAACCAGGCATCTCCTCAGCAGGATCATATGAAATATCATCTGATGGAACCCAGTCAAGGAGAAGTCACTGCCTCTTCCACTTCAAGGATATTCGGAGGGTGTCTTCAAAATCAGGTGAAATTCTTGATTAGATGTGTAATTCAAGTCATGTCTTCTTATGCTTTAGATGTTTTCTCATCCAGTCTGAATAAGTCATACAGAGATGCTCAGCTAGAGAACAACAAACAATAGTTGCTATCCCACTATCAGGCCATGGTGAGTCAGAGCTATCTCAAGGTTACCTGAGGCTTGTAGCGTGGGGCTTTAAGCCCTGAGCCGAAAACCTGTTTGTGCTTCTATTTTCAAATAAACAGACCAGTAGTATTCCACATTCCTAACACACTTCCCTGCACGTTTTTTCTGGGTTTTCTGGTTTCATCCCATGGAGTTTTCCCTTCAGGGGTCGCCACAGCGAATCATCTGCGTCCATCTCACCCTATCCTTTGCATCTTCTTCTCTTACACCAACTACCTTCATGTCCTCCTTCACCACATTCATGAATCGTCTCTTTGGTCTTCCTCTAGGCCTTCTGCCTGGTAGTTCCAACCTAAGCGTCCTACTACCAATATACTCACTATCCCTCCTCTGTACATGTCCAAACCATCTCAATCTACCCTCTCTGACTTTGTCTCCAAAACGTCTGACATGTGCTGTCCCTCTGATGTGCTCATTCCTGATCCTATCCATCCTTGTTAATCCCAAAGAGAACCTCAACATTTTCATCTCTGCTACCTCCAGCTCTGCCTTCTGTCTTTTCTCCAGTGCCACTGTTTCTAAACCATACGACATCGCTGGCCTCAACACCATCTTGTACACTGTTCATTTCATTCTTGCCGATACCTTCCTATCACACATCACACCGGACACTTTTCTCCAACCATTCCAACCTGTCCACACGCTTCTTCACCTCTTTTCCACAATCTCCACTGCTCTGGATTGTTGAGCCTAAGTACTTAAAATCCTCCACCTTCCTTATCTCTGCTCCCTGTAACATCACCGTTCCTCTTGGGTCCTTGTCATTCATACACATATATTCTGTCTTACTGAGGCTAACCTTCATTCCCCTCCTTTCCAGGGTATACCTCCACCTCTCTAGATTTTCCTGCACTTGTTCTCTGCTCTCACTACAGATCACAATATCATCTGCAAACATCATAGTCCATAGGGAATCTTGTCTAACGTCGTCTGTCAGCCTGTCCATCACCATAGCAAACAAGAAGGGGCTCAGAGCTGACCCTTGATGCAGTCCCACCTCCACCTTGAACTCTTCTGTCACACCGACAGCACACCTCACCACTGTCTTACATCTCTCATACATGTCCTGCACCACTCTAACATACTTCTCTGCCACTCCAGACTTCCTCATGCAATACCACAATTCCTCTCTCGGCACGCTGTCATATGCTTTCTCCAGATCCACAAAGGCACAATGCAGCTCGGTCTGACCTTCTCTGTACTTCTCTATTAACATCCTCAAGGCAAACACTGTATCTGTGGTGTTCTTTCTTGGCATGAAACCAAACTGTTGTTCACAAATACTGACCTCTGCCCTTAGTCTAGCTTCCACTATTCTTTCCCATAACTTCATCGTATGGCTCATCAACTTTATCCCTCTGTAGTTGCCACAACTCTGCATGTCTCCCTTGTTCTTAAAAATGGGCACCATCACACTTCTCCATTCCTCTGGCATCCTCTCACTCTCTAAGACCTTGTTGAATATTCTTGTCAGGAAATCTACTGCATCCTCTCCTAGACACTTCCATACCTCCACCGGTATGTCGTCAGGACCAACTGCCTTTCCATTCTTCATCCTCTTCAATGCCCTCCTCTCTTCACCCTTATTAATCTTTGATACTTCCTGGTCCTCGACGGTCACCTCTTCTACTCTTTTCTCTCTCTCATTTTCCTCATTCATCAGCTCTTCTAAGTACTCTTTCCATCTTCCCAGCACACTTCTGTCATCAGTCAATACATTTCCCTCTCTGTCTTTAATCACTCAAACTTGCTGCACGTCCTTTCCATCTCTATTTCTCTGTTGTGCCAACCTGTATAAATCATGTTCTCCCTCTTTACTTTCCAACCGAGCATACAAGTCATCATACGTCCTCTGTTTGGCCTTTGACACCGCTACCTTCGCCTTACGCTGTGTCTCCCTGTACTCCTGTTTACTCTCTTCGGTCCTCTCAATGTCCCACTTCTTCTTAGCTAACCTCTTCCTTTGTACACACTCCAATACTTCCTCATTCCACCACCAAGTATCCTCATCTACTCTCCTTCCAGATGACACACCAAGTATTCTCCTACCTGTCTCCCTGATCACATTAGCTGTAGTTGTCCAGTCATCTGGAAGCACTTCCTGTCCACCCAAAGCCTGTTTCAACTCCTCCTTGTAGACAACCCGACACTCTTCCTTTTTCAGCTTCCACCACTTTGTCTTCTGCTCCACCTTTGCCTTCTTCACCTTCCTCACCATCAGCGTCATCCTGCACACCACCATCCCATGCTGTTTGGCAACACTCTCACCCGCTACTACTTTGCAGTCACGTACTTCCTTCAAATTACATCACCTGCACAAGATGTAGTCTACCTGTGTGCTCCTACCTCCACTTTTATAAGTCACTATATGCTCCTGTCTCTTTTGGAAGAACGTATTTACCACAGCCATTTCCATCCTTTTTGCAAAATCTACCAACATCTGTCCTTCTGCGTTCTTGTCCTGGATACCAAACCTGCCTGTCACTTCCTCGTCCCCTCTGTTTCCTGCACCAACATGTCCACTGATGTCTGCCCCAATGACCACTCTTTCACCTCTGGGGGTACTCTGCATCACTTCATCTAACTCACTCCAGAATCTCTCCGTCTCTTTTCGCTCACATCCTACCTGTGGGGCATAAGCACTAACAATATTGAACATCACGCCTTCAATTTCTAACTTGAGACTCATCACTCTGTCTGACACACTTTTCACTTCTCGAGCATTCCTGACAAACTCCTCCTTCAAGATGACTCCTACTCCATTTCTCTTCCCATCCACACCATGAAAAAACAGCTTAAACCCTGCTTCTAAGCTTCTAGCCTTGTTACCTTTCTACCTGGTCTCCTGAACACACAGTATGTCCACCTTCCTCCTCTGCATCATGTCAGCCAGCTCTCTACTTTTTCCTGCCATAGTTCCAACATTTAAAGTCCCTACTCTCAGTCCTAGACTCGTGCTTTTCCTGTTCTTTCTCTGCCTATGGACACGCCTCCCGCCTCTCCTTCTTCGACGTCTTCAACCAACAGTAGTCCAATTTCCACCAGCGCCCTGTTGGTTAACAGCACTGATGGCAGTTGTTGTTAACCCGGGCCTCGACCGATCCGGTATGACATTGTTTGTTGTGACTCGCATTTTTTATTTGGCATTTGTTTTACGCTGGATGCCCTTCCTGACGCAACCCTCTACATTTATCCGGGTTTGGGCCCGGCGTGAGGGAGAGACACTGGTTTGTGCACCTCCCTCACGGCTGCATAAAAGTAATAAAAATAAAATGATGATGATAATAATAATAATAATAATAATAATAATAATACAATAAATAAATCAGTCGATAACCGCAATAAATGAAATTGCACTAAATTATATTATATTACATTTATATTTATATTGTACTATGCCTATTGTTTTTTTGGAATAAAATGAACAGTTCTCTGGGTAAACAAAATGGCCGCAACTTCAAAGTTAGATGTTCTCCATTCTCAGAGCAAGGTTTAGAGATAATCTACCGTCAGTACACCAGGTTTATTTAACGAGAATTTGCCGTTCTTCTGCTGCGGTTGTTGTTGCTAGCCGCTGCGATCCGGTCCTCTCTGAAGGTCGTGTAGCCGGCTGGTGTAGTCGCCTCGTCGGGTGTCCCCTCCTCGAGCCATGTTTCACAGAAACACAGCATGGAGCAGTCCTGTGGATCCCTCTGCGCCGCAATCCGAGCATGAAACCGGTCCATCTTGTTTCGCAGAGACTGAACATTTTCAAGCAGTATGACCAGAAGTGCTAACCTTCCACTGCTAACCAAACGCCGGAGTTGTTATTCAGCCCCTCCCGGCCTGCCACGTCTCGCCCTGGGTTTATTGTTATCCGGGCTGCGGCTCGCATTGAGCTGCGGTAGCATATATGGCTTAGGATAGGAGATGAGCTTGCTCAGTTCTTAATGTCCAAAAGGACTTTGCTCTCGTAGCTGTAGTAGGGTCGCACGGTCATAGATGAGCATAGTGCAAAAAAGAAACAAACAAAAACAACATTTAAAACAGACAAAGAAACAATTTGGCTCTGAGAACTCCGCGACGTCGCCCTCTAGGAAGCGCCATCTTGACCATTCACTGTTGAATGGCAATCGTTTGTGCTGTTGACGTAGATTCGTCCACTGAAAACATTCCACCCATGATCCTGGAAACTTCAACAATCACGCTGCTATATTTTCAGTTAAAGTTCTCAATTTTGCTGTCAGAAAAACCATTTAGAAGCGGGACTCCCAGCCGGAGGACTCTGCCGTTCGTGAACCGGAACCACAAGGCAAAACTGAGGAGGAAGCAAAACAGAAATGAAAATTAAGCTATTCAATATTTTATATTTTTTAAACAACTAGTTTTAGTTTTCTTTACTTATATTAAAGATAATATATATATATATATATATATAATCCAGTATATATTAATGTTGTTAATAATAACATATGTGTCTTCTTCTTCTTTTCCTTTCGGATTTTCCCTTCAGGGGTCGCCACAGCGAATCATTTGCCTCCATCTCACCCTATATTGTGCATCTTCTTCTCTTACACCAACTACCTTCATGTCCTCTTTTACCACATCTATAAATCGTCTCTTTAGTTTTCCTCTAGGCCTTCTGCCTGGTAGTTCCAACCTCAGCATCTTACTGCCAATACACTCACTATCCCTTCTCTGTACATGTCCAAACCATCTCAATCTAGCCTCTCTGACTGTCTCCAAAACCTCTTAGATGTGCTGTCCCTCTGATGTTCTCATTCCTGATCCTATCCATCCTCGTTACTCCCAAAGAGAACCTCAACATTTTCATCTCTGCTACCTCCAGCTCTGCCTCCTGTCTTTTCCCCAGGGCCACTGTCTCTAAACCATACAACATCGCTTTGGCCTCAACACCGTCTGCTACACTTTTCCTTTTATTATTGCCGATACCGTCCTATCACACATCACACCGGACACTTTTCTCCAACCATTCCAACCTGCCTGCACACGCTTCTTCACCTCTTTTCCACACTCTGCATTGCTCTGGATTGTTCAGCCTAAGTACTTAATTAATCATTTATGTGTGTTATTATACATATCATCATATAGGTGGCATGGTGACATGGTTAGCATATCTGCCTCACAGCAAGAAGGCCCTAGGACCAAAATCCAGCATAAGCAAGGGTGTTTCTGAGTGAAGTTTGCATGTTCTCCAGGTGTTTGCATTGGTTTCCTCCCAAAACATACACTTCTTCTTCTTTTCGGCTTTTTCCCATTCTCGAGAGGCGCCACAGCGCACATTTGATCTGGCATTGTTTTTTTTTACGTCTTTCGCAAGGGACAGAAACACGCTGACGGCTTTGGAGCCTACTCTTTACGAAAGTCAGCAATGGTTCTTTTACATGCCTCTCACCATAGACGGTGAGAGACATGGCCCGCCTTTGATAACCCAGTTAGCACATCAGACTAAAAATGCTGTACCAAATTGCCCCTAAGTGTATGTGTAGTGGCATCTAGTGGTGACATTCTGGATTGCATCCAACTGAAGCCTGTGTGACTTGGAGCAACTGAATAAACATAGCAGCACAACATGGCGGCCTCCATGATGTGGGGACCCGCTCCCCATATGAATAAGAACAGATTATTCTGAGGCTCTGAAACCTCAATGATTATAGATTCAGAAAAATGTACACACTGTACCTTTAGCCCTGTTCTATATTAGGTCTGAATGAGAGTGTGCATGATGTGTTCCTACTTTGCACCCTATGTTCCTGGGATAGGCTCCTGTTTCCCTCCAGCCCTGCCCAGAACTAAGCGTTTGTCAAAAAGAGTTCTGTGGCACCATGCAAGAACCAGCTTGATTTTTTTTTTTTTTTAACTGAAAGGTGACTCTTTGCTGACTTTTGGAAAATTCAGGTTCCAGACTCCTAAGAGGCAACAGCCCACATATTCAATATCAATTTTGCTTTCTCTGTCTCCTCTCGCCTGCTCCCTGCCCCTCTGACCTCATCAGTCTTTATATATCAGGTCTAAAGGTTACCCAAGGCTGTGTTTTCATCCTATCTATCGATTCTGGCCAGGACGACGATGACAGCACCACTTTGTATTTCACCCCTGCTTCTGATAAATTGATTGCTTCAGTATGTCTCTCTAATCTGCTTAGAGTCAGCAGCAATGGTCCAAATCCCTCTGGGCTTTCTAAATCATTTACAGAGAGAAATGTAGCGCGAGCTCGGAAGGTTAAAAGAGAAGATTGTGAAAGCAGTGAGAGTTCGTCCTTATGAGATACAGAATAAATGAGGGAGACAGCTGAGCAGTTGAGGGTTACGGGCCTTCTCTAGGGGCCCAACAGAGTCAGCTTGCTGTGACTGGGGCTTGAACTCCTGACTTTCTGATCAGTAAACCTGATCCAGAATTTAAATTATTGAGCTACAAATACATTTTTTTAAACACAATTAATTCATGTGAACACATGACGTTTACATGATTAATCACATTCGTTCATTCAGTCATTTTCTGAACCATTCATTTATTCTTTCATTCATTTTCTTGAACCGTTTAATCCTACTTAGGGTAGGGGGGAGGCTACCGTCCATCTTAGCCGACTCCGGGCATGGGTAGAATACACCCTGGAAGGCTCGCCAGGCCACCATGGGGCAGAAACACACTGACGGCTCTTCAGCTACTGTTTACAAAAGCATTGGGTCTTTTACATGTAAAGCTGCTTTGCGACAATGCCAATCGTAAAAAGTGCTATACAAATAAAACTGAATTCAAATTGAATTGAATTTTACTTGAACCTCTCACCGCAGACAGTGAGAGACATCACCAGCCTTTGATGACCCAGTGATTAGTGAGGCTTGAACCCACAACCTTGGGATGAGTAATCCAGCATTTACCACTGGGCCTCCACCGCCTCACACGATTAAGCCGATTTACGTAATTACTTTCTTACTCATTTGCTGAACCTCTTAATTTGCTGGCCTCCTATTTAGGGCTCAGGGATCTCAGCTGACTCTGGGTGAAGGCGAGGTACACCCTGATCAGCTCATCAGACCATTACAGGGCAACACCCACACAACCATTTACGCTCACATCTAGGGGCAATTTGGAACAGCCAATAAGTCTAATATGCATGTTTTTGTGCTGTTGGAGGAAGCCAAATTAAGTACAGTCAAACTTCACACGGATACACCATCGCTAAACTTGGGACTTGAACCCAGGACCTTCTTGCAGTGAGTGCTTTACCACTATATCAGCATACTGCCATTTATGCAATTAAAAAAAATAATTTTCAAGCGAATTTTTTTTACAACTTTTTATTAATGTTTTGAACTGCTTAATCCTAATTGGGGACGCAGGGAGAATGCGCCCACCTCAGCCGACTCTGGGCGAGGGCAGAGTACACCCTGGACAGCTCGCCAGCCCATCGCAGGGCAGAAACATGTGACAGTTATGCAGCTGCTCTTTACAAAAGACCTTTCAACTTATTTAATTTAAAGAAACAATTTTAGTTCAGATCGAAATGCAGCCGTGAGGTGGGGCACAAGCCAGTGTTCACCCTCACGCCGGTCCCAAGCCTGGATAAATGCAGAGGGTTGTGACAGGAAGGGCATCCGGCGTAAAACTTCTGCCAAAATTGTTATATAAAAAAGAGAAGATTTATGGAGGACATGAAGGTAGTTGGAATAAGAGTAGAAGATTCAGAGGATAGGGTGAGACAGAGGCAGATCATTCGCTGTGGCGACCCCTGAAGGGAACAGCCGAAAGGAAAAGAAGAAGAATTTTAGTTCAGATCGTTTTTACCAACACACTTGAATTGTGTATTTTGCGTGACACATTAGAGAATGTAATTTTTTTTAATGTTTTTTTTTTTTTTTAATATACTGTATAATTAATTGTATGTGATTCTTTTTGGCATAGAGGTTATCATGTCTGCCTCAAGCAAGAATGTTCTGGGTTCAACTCCCATCTTGGGTTTCTCTGTATGGAGTTTGCATGTTCTCCCCATGGTTGCATGGGTTTCCTCCAGTTACTCTGGTTTCCTCCAGCAGTCCAAAAACATGCACAGTAGGTTAATTGGATGTTCCAAATCTCCCCTGTGTGTAAGTGTGAATTGCTGTGTGAGTGTTGGCCCTGCGATGGCCTGGTGAGCTGTCCAGAGTGTATCCCGCCCTCACCGGAGTCAGCTGAGATGGGTGCCAGCCTCCCTGCAACCCTAATTACGATTAAGCAGTTTCATCGTGGCGAGCACATCCATCTCACTTGCAAGCAGGACCTGGGTTCGAGTCCTGGGCTCAGTGAGGCCGTTTTTGTGTGAAGTTTGAATGTTCACTTTGTGTTTGCATGGGTTTCCTCCAGGTACTCCGTATTCTTCCCAAAGACATGCACATTAGGCTGAATTTCTGCTCCAAATCGCCCCTTATGTGTTAGTGTTGGCCCTGTGACGGTCTGGAAAGTTGTACCATGTCTTCACCCAGTTTTGGCTGAGATAAGCTCCAGCCTCACTGGGACCCTGATATGATTAGACAATTTGGCAAATGAATGAAGTTTTGCAAATACAGTTCACGTTTTATCTTTATATTTACACACATACATACACACGCATTATTCATATACGGTATTCATGATTTTTTTTTTAACTTCTCCTTTCTTCACATGTAACTTTTTCACAATTCCTTATTGTTTCATGACTTATTTTCACATGTGATCATTTTACAGTTTCAGGGTCTAGGAGATCCACTTAACATAACAAAGGTTGCACATATGAGATTTATTCTATAGGCTTCTCGTGGTGGCCCATGTTCTTGTGTTCTCAGCGAAATGGTGGAGTGTCAGTACCATAGTGTGGTTGGTTCTGGTGCTAATGGTGATGATATTCGTCCTTCTGGGGGTCAGGGATCGGGTCTTTAAGGACAGATACCACTGCCAAAGTAAGTCTCTTTCCCTGAAACCTGAAATTGAGTGTACTGTGAGAGAACACTAAACCCACCTCATCTCTCTTCGTTTCTAGGAACAGTGATGCCAGTTGTATCCCCTGTCAACCATCCAAAAATGTTTTACAAATCCAGGATTGAATGTGAGTCATTTAAATAACTTCCAAACACACTGGATTACTGGAATATATCTAGTCCCATTAAGAGCACACCTTTGGTACTTCTTAATAATTATTTGTACCTATGATGGTCTACATACTGTACCTTTAATTAGATTGGCATCATTAAGATTCAAAATACAACAATACAAAAGAAGTGTCCTTCATGATGAACTAGGAGACAGGAAGTTATGAAATAATACATCTAGAAATTTATCATTCTTCCTTTTGTTGTTTTGAAGCTTTAAGTGATTTGCCTGATGACGTACCAGCATTAGCTATAGAAGGTAAGTGTGTATCTGTCAACTCAGGCTGTGTTTAGTGGCTCATTTATAATGGCATCTTTGTACCCAGTCCCTATATTGATATTTATATACTCTACTGGATATCATTTTCCATTGAATTGCCTCCTTTTTCTTTATTAATAAGCTCCTTGATATCATAATTTTCCATGCGATGGCCTGGCAATGTTCAGGGTGTACCCCGTACTCAACCAGATCCGGCCGAGATTGGCTTCTCATCACCCCAATCAGGAATAAGCGGCTTGGAAAATAATTGCATGAACGCTATAATGGTCAAAGTGGAACAAATGGCTTGAGTGGTCCTTTGGGGCAGGAATAATGCTGCCCCATACTTGGTGGAGAAGCAAGGGACTAGACCAGGGGTGTCAAACTCACGCCACAAAGGGCCATGTGGCCGCAGGTTTTTGTGTCAATCACGCAGCAGCACACCTGACTTGACTCATTTAATCAACTGATCTAGGTCTTCAGGCAGCTGATTGGTCAATCTGTGTGCTCTGTACAGAGACTGACCAATCAACTGACTGGACGCTCAGCTCAGACCACTGTGCTGCCCTATATTATTATTTGACCTTCATTTTGACTCTTATGTACATGTTGAATATCCATACATTAGAAATGTGTGTCATGACGGTGAGAAATGCCAGGGGAAACGTCTCCATTTTCCAATGCCCGAGTGTTTTAAGTCTTTTGTATATGTCTTTTTATGTTGTTTGCCTGAAACTTGGCAATCCTGGTTAATAATGCTGTACTGTATTCTTGATAAACACACAGAATTCCTTAAAAATTTACTAGCTAGTCACCCATAGTGTCCATCGAGTGTTATAGCGTCTTGTGCTGCTCCTACAAATTCCATGGTGAGGAATTTCACCTGGCCGTATTTTTGTAGGAAGAAAAAAGAAAGTCAATCTTTTCTTTGATCTGCTCTGGACGCTTTAGCGCTCTCTGAGCCGAGAGAAAAACCCTATAAATAAGTAAACAGACAGGTCTTTGAGGATCACATAAAAGAAATGCACACAAGTTTCAATCTTTTTGAAACAAGTTCTATAGAACAAAGGTTTTCTTAGGACAGCAGGCATGAAAACTGTGTTTCTATCAGAACTGACAGCCTTTAAAACATCTCTTTCACACATCTGAGTCAGAGGCCTGGATTTCTAATGTACTCAACCTTCATAAACTCACACTGGGATTTATTCTAATAATTCATGCTGGCTTTGAAGTATTGACTAAAAAAATACCTTTTAGGCCGTTTCCTGTGATATTTGAGATTTATGGATTTTATCCATTAAGAACTGGTGTCAATAAAGAATATACGTACAAACCGGATGCCAAAAAAAGTTGGGACACTGTACAAATTGTTAATAAAACTGAATGCAATTGTGTGGCAGTGCCAAATTTCAATAGTTTATTCAGAATTGAACATAAATGACAGGTTAAAAGTTTAAACTGAGAAAATGCATAATTTTAATGGGAAAATGTTAATTTTAAATTTCATGGTGTCAACAAATCTTAAAGAAGTTGGGACAGGTAGCAATAAGAGGCTGTAACAGTCAATTGCACTTCTAACGAACAGTTGGAAGACTAATTACCACTAATGAGGTCCCTTAGCAACATGACTGAATATAAAAAGAGCTTCTCAGAGTGGCAGTGTCTCTCAGAAGCGAAGATGGGTAGAGGATCACTAATTCCCCCAATGCGCAGAAAGATATTGGAGCAATGTCAGAAAGGTGTTTCCCAGTGAAAAATTGCAACAAGTTTGAAGTTATCATCATCTACAGTGCATAACATCATCCAAAGATTCAGAGAATCTGGAACAGTCTCTGTGCGTAAGGGTCAAGGCCGGAAAAAAACATACTGGAAGCCCGTGATCTTCGGGCCCTTAAACGGCACTGCACCACAAACAGGAATGCTACTGTAAGCGAAATCACAGAATGGACTCAGCAATACTTCCAGAAACATTTGTCAGTAAACACAATCCACCGTGCCATCTACTGTTGCCAGCTGAAACGCTACAGTATAAGGAAGAGGCCATTTCTAAACAGGACCCAGGACCAGGCATTTTTTTCTGGGCTGGGAGTCATTTAAAATGGAGTGTGGCCAAGTGGAAACCTGTTCTGTGGTCAGACGAATCACAATTCAAAGTTTTTTATGGAAAACTGGAGCGCCATGTCATCCGATCTAAAGAGGACAAGGACAACCCAAGTTGTTATTGCACACCTGGAAAGGCACCGTCAATGCAGAAAGGTATATTCAGGTTCTTCAACAACATGTGCTCCCATCCAGACTTTGTCTCTTTCAGAAAAGCCCTTGCATTTTTCAACATGATAATGCCAGACCACATGCAGCATTAATTACAACATCATGGCTGCATAGGAAATGGATCCAGGTATTGAAATGGCCAGCCTGCAGTCCAGATCTTTCACCTATAGAGAACATTTGGTGCATCATAAAGAGGAAGGTGCAACAAAGAAGGCCCAAGACAGTTAAACAGATAGAGGCCTGTATTAGACAAGACTGGGACAGCATTCCTATTTCTAAACTTGAGAAACTTGTCTCCTCGGTCCCCAGACGTTTGCAGACTGTTGTAAGAAGAGAAGATGCCTCACAGTGGTGAAATTGCTTCATCCCAACTTTTTTGAGATTTGTTGACACCATGAAATTTAAAATCAACATATTTTCCCCTCAAAATGATACATTTTCTCAGTTCAAAGTTTTGACCCTGTCATCTATGTTCAATTCGGAATAAAATATTGAAATTTTGTCATTTCCACCTCATTGCATTCAGTTTTATTCACAAGTTGTATAGTGTCCCAACTTTTTTGGAATCCAGTTTGTATATTTTGATCATACCAGAGGTCAAGTGTGAATTAATTTCTGTGTATGTATGTGTGTGTATGTGTATGTGTGTATATATATATATATATATATATATATATATATATATATATATATATATATATAGTCTAGAATTGGTTTTCATACTTGGAATTAAAATTTACAGTCTAGTCTTTAGACTGTAAAATCTTAATCTGGGTCATTGCCTAAATACACCCTCAGAGAACTGAGCAAGAACTTGGAGAACTGAGTCTTGACGTGAGGTAGTCAGATTCTTGGTCTGGATTGATCATCAACAGAATCTTGGTAAAGAGTAGTCAAAATCTTGGCCCAGGCTAGTTCGTGTTTTGATGTAAATTATTCAGAATCTTGACCTGGGAAAGTCAGTGTCTTCGTTAGGGTTAGTCAGAGTTTTGGACAAGTTTGCTCAGGAATTCGGTCTGGGATTTTCAGTCTTGGACTTGGAGTAAGTCAGAGTTATGACCAAGGTTTGTAAGACTTTTGGTGAGGGTTGGTTAAAGTTGAAGTCTGGGTTAATCGGAGTCTTGGTATGAGTAAGTCAGAATCTTGGCCAGACATTTTCAGTCTTTTCCTGGGTTACACAGAATCTTGGCAAGGGTTAACTCGAGTCTTGTTCTGGTTTAGTCGGGATCTTGACCCGGGTGATTCAGTGTATTGGACTAGTTGGTGAGAATCTCTCTGAATTGTAGTTACCTGTGTTAGGGCTGTGGTTAAATGCACATTAAAATATTTTTTTCTTACAGGTCATGTATCATCTCATCAAAGAAGAATCTCTTTGGCTTGTACAAATAAGTTTTTTCAAGCCTTTCAAGAGTCGTACAGGAAAGGTGAGCGTTCTCGTACAGGTCGTGTGAATTACTGCACATGACACTGATGATGTAACTTTAATATTAAGTACAGATGCACTCGTGATATTTTTAAAAGAGCTCATATACCAAATCCTGAAAGTATTCATCTCATTTATTTCTGATTCCTCTGGGTAACCAGCCCTCTCCCCAATTCCCGAGTTTTCTTTAACAGGTATGTCATGAACTTCTTTCATTCTCACATCAACACTTAAACTCCTGTAAAATATTGTGGCTAGAAAGCAAGCACATCATTGGCTGTTATGTGTACGTGTGTCATGTGTCAGATGTTTCACTGGGAGGAAATAATGAAGACTGTGATGAAGAAGTCCAGTCTGATGGTTTACTGATGGAAGAAGGTTGCAGACCCTTTTAAGAAGTGTTTATAGATAAACAAGATACTGTAAATTGTTCTGGGATCATGTTAAATCTCGAATTGTCCATAATAATGCCTCATACTTTATCTTGCAGAGTGTGAGATGTGTCTGGACATTCCTTTAACACCAGCAAGTACACATTCAGAGAACTTCAGTAAGTCACATCATTCAGTTTTCAGTAAAAAAAAAAAAAGCATGAAATATGGGGTTTTGCCTCCAGAGTGATATTACTGGGGCATAACTTTATTGATCCAGTTTTATTTTCTTTACTTCTTTCTAGCTTTCTTGCATCATCGGAGCCATCCATCCTTGGAAAGCTGCCATTAGTCAAAAAGTCCAGGCAGAAAGGATATAAAAAGATGTTGGACACTTTAATTCAAGATCTTTTTTTAACACACACACACACACACACACAATGCTTCTGCACTTATCCATAGATTTATGAGAAGAGCAGAAGACTCATTGTGTGATGGTGTTACCTATGATTGTATGACTGTCTCTCACTATACAAAAAATACTCAGCACAGGCGAGGAGAAATAACTTTTCACTATCTTCGAATTCGAAGAACAGAGCCATCAACCTGTGCAGTAGAAATCTCTAGGAAACTTTTAGTATGAAGAATCTGAAGAAATTATGAAGAAATATTTCATTGTTATCAGATGAACCAAAACAGACTCATCCGTGAACAAGAAGCATGATGCTAACATAGCCCACAGGGTTTCATGCTAAATGTACCGAATTATGCATAAAAACAAATTGGCTAATGATACACAAAGGAATGCTTGCTAAGAACTGGGGTTCAGTTACAGAGATGGAAAATTACAAGAAACTCACCTGTATGGTGCCTTCAACATCCCCAAAATATATATATACACACATGCTGCCCTCACCCGGAGTCGACTGGGATGAGCACCAGCCTCCCTGTGACCCTAATTAGAATTAAGCAGTTACAAAAAATGAACGGATAATGAACGGATTATATAAACACACACCTTTTCAGCGATTCACATTAAAACTCTGGCATTCAGATGCTTGTAGAGGTCTAGTGATGACCGGAACGTGCAGTGTAGCTTAAAATTCTCAAAAGAAACCCATCTGATCTCAGGAGAAGAGCCATCATTTTCTGAGAACTAAAACTATACCAAGAATGTTATATAGTACGTTTGTTCAGTGGCTAGTGTGCTCAATAGCTGGCGCTATAACAACAGAAGTACAACTTCGCAGACAGCTCCAAGTCTAATTCTACCGATGTGTCTTCTTCTTCTTTTACTTTCGGCTGCTCCCTTCAGGGGTCGCCACAGCAAATCATCCGCCTCCATCTCACCCTGTCCTCTGCATCTTCTTTTCTGACTCCAACGACCTTCATGTCTTCCTTCACCACAACTATAAATCTCTTCTTTGGTCTTCCTTGAGGCCTTCTGCCTGGTAGTTCCAACCTCAGCATCCTACTGCCAATATACTCACTATCCCTCCTCTGTACATGTCCAAACCATCTCAATCTAGCCTCTCTGACTTTGTCTCCAAAACATCTTACATGTGCTGTCCCTCTGATATACTCATTTCTGATCCTATCCATTCATTTCTGATCCTATCCAATTCTACCCATGTGTAAAATGCTAAATTAAAAGGGTTGCGTCGGGCTAAAGGTTGAGGCAGTTAGGAGATGAGACGAAAGGCAAGGAGGGGCTGAACAGGGAGGCAACTGGGGCAAATAAGAAGGTAACAGGGGCCTGGGATGGTGTGGGAAACTTAGACACCTTTCTGAGTAGACATCGTATCACAAAATGGTTTAGGTCCCACTACTTTAATCAATTTTAACAGTCTTTTCTAAAATAACCAATAATCAAATCAACCAATATGTAAATCAAATATTCAATAAAAAAGTCTCTTAAAACTAGATGAGAAGACGCAGGTAATTCTTTATTCAGCAATACAAAAGAAGAGTCTGAAAATATCTTGAAAATACCTCGGGTTATATAAAATGCAGCCGTGAGGGAGGGGCACAAGCCAGTGTCTCTCCCTCACGCCGGTCCCAAGCCCCGATAAATGCAAAGGTCAGGAAGGGCGTAAAACAAATGCCAAATAAAACATGCGAGTCAAAAACATTCACACCAGATCGATCGAGGCCCGGGTTAACAACGACCGCCATCAGTGCTGTTAACCAACAGGGTGCTGGTGGAAATTGGACTACTGTTGGTCGAAGAAGGAGAGGCGGGAGGTGTGTCCGTAGGCAGAGAGAGAAGACGAAAGGCAGGAGTCTAGGACTGAGAGTAGGGACTTTGTAGGATTCTGAGGTTGGAACTACCAGGCAGAAGGCCTAGAGGAAGACCAAAGACATGATTCATGGACGTGGTGAAGGAGGACACGAAGGCAGTTGGTGTAAGAGAAAAAGATGGAGAGGATAGGGTGCGATGGAGGCAGATGATTCGCTGTGGCGAATTTTCCGAAAGGAAAAGAAGACCCCGGGTTATATACCTTTGCACCTTTATGGCACCTCCCCCTTTTCATCTGTTCGTACAAATCCATTTTCCATTATTTTTTAGCTTCGAGTCGATTTCATCTCGTCCTGACCATTTTTACCTATTTTCCATTATCTCTCTCACGCCTGATACCGCCCTCATTTTAACATCACCCGCACCTCTCTTTATTCCAATTCCCTCAGGAAAGAAGTTTCTAGGTCAAGGTTTGAGGATTTAAGGGGGAAAATAGCATTTATTCAAGCTTTTAATTCCTTGTTTGAATTCATTTGACAATTTCTGCTGGGTTTATTCACACTGCTCTGCACAACAATGTGCACATTTCTCTTCTCCTTTACTTTGGTGAGTAAATATTCTCAATCTTTTAACTGTTTTAGCCTTAAAACCTCTGTGGGGGCAGTGGTGGTCTAGTGGTATAGGGCGCTGGATCGCTGATCCAAAGGTTGGGGGTTCGAGTCCCACTCTCCACAAGGTTGTTACTGTCCCCCCCCAGTGCGGCTAACTGGGTTATCAAAGGCGGGCCATGTCTCTCACTGTCTTTAGTGAGAGGCATGTAAAAGAACCATTGCTGACTTTCGTAAAGAGTAGGCTGCAAAGTCGTCAGTGTGTTTCTGTCCCTTGCTAAAAAAGGGTTGTGACAGGAAGGGCATCCGACGTAAAAAAAACCTCTGCCAAAATCAAAACGTGCGAATCAGATGATTCGCTGTGGTGACTCCCGAGTAAAAGGGAAAAAGCTGAAAGGAAGACAGACAGCCTTAAAACCTCTGTAAGCAAGTCCAAGTAGATAGATACAGTCGGCCTTCTACTTCTACCTCTGAATACGAAAAATCCAGCTTACGAAATATTTTCCTAAATTTTCGTCCTCTGTATTCAAAAGAACCTCTTCTTACAAAAAGCGCTAAACACGCCATTCAAAAATTCAAAGTGCCATTGAAAAATTCAAACAATGTGCAAGTTGCTCTCTCATTGGCTGTCTCCCAGCATCCCGCCCCACTGGCCTCCCACTGGCCAGGAGGGAGCTGAATCTCCATAATACCGGACCCATAAGATTGTTTGTCACACGCGTAAAGGAGACATGTACTGTTGGTTCGGGAGTTTTTTTGAGAGTACTCATTGCAGCTTATTTATGGAGGTCCGGATGAGCTGCGCCCCGTCTCAAAAGCTCCGCATTCAGCCAGGAAGCATTTTTGTGCATGGAAGTGGGCGGCGCCACAAATGTTCCTTGCACAGAATGCTCCCTGGGACAAAAGACCTCCGATCTCGCAAAGAAGCAAGTTAATATTGAATCCGGACCTCAGATATTTCAAACAGGTAATTCCGCTTTAAATACAACACCCCGTCTCAAAAGCTCCGTCGGCTGCATGCTGTGTGTGGTGGGTGGAGCCCCCTGCACTCCCTGCATTCGGCAGAGCGAGCCATTCAAAGAGAGAGCGAGAGAGAGAGTTTTTCTGTGTGTGTATAGATGTGTGTGTGTGAGAGAGAGAGACAGTGTTTTGTGTGTGTGTGTGTGTTAATAAAAAATGTTTAATAATGGTTTAATTAATAAATGTTAATAAAAGGGTTTAATAAATAATTTTTTTACTTTTAACACATATTTCATACAAAATTGGTGTACTTTTATCATTTTTAAAGCGTTTATGGGGTAGTCTTGGGAGGCTTGGACGAATCACGCGTTTTACATGTAAAATACACCCCCTACTTACAAAACCTCCAGGCTACAAAAACGGCTCTGAAACGGATTAATTTCGTAAGTAGAGGACCGACTGTATATCATTATATTCTTTTATCATATTTTTCTGCTATCAGTGCTTCAGGGCTTATCTACGTTGGTTCTCGGTGTTTGTTTCGGTCAGCATGTTCTCGCATGTTACATTTTCTGTGATTTCAAGCTCAGTGTCTCATATTAACTATCTGGGTCTAAGTCCTCAGTTTCTTTTCCCGCTTATTCACCGCCTTCACCCTTCTGAGCCACTTCCTCACCTGACTGCTCTTTCCTGGACCCTCCAACTAATTATACCTCAACATCCCCATCAACCCCCAGGTGCCAGCCACAAGTGCTGATCTGTTGATCCAAGAGATTCCTTTGGAGCTGCTCTCTGATATGCCGATGCTGTTTCACTTTCTCAGGCCAAATGCCCCCCCGAATTATATCATTGTTTAATAAAATTTCCCTTTACTCTGTTTCACCGGTGGTTCTCTTGCACTAGTTCACCATATTCTCAAGATTAGATTACATACTTTGTGTCAAGGTTAACATGAGCTCACACAATGATTATACAAGCCTAGAGTCATAACCTACTGATTAATTAAGGACCTGAATTTCTGAGCTTAATACAAACAATTTCAACATCACACAATCATTAGGTTGATACAATTATCATACACACACACCCTGATGTTTACTGTATTGAAGTACAATAAGCTGTGAACGCTTCCATGCTAGAATGATGATGCTGTAATAAAATCAGCTAAATTTCCTTCATTTTTAGTAAGAAAAAAATAATAACGATAATATTAATAAACATGCCAAATTTTTAACTATTCATATAGAAAATGATAGAAATTGACCTCGTGCTGAATTTATACCTCACTCGACTCGCCATAAATTTCAACATAATTTTTATTCTGGTACCAAAACTTTTTTGTGTGTGTGACATGGATAATTTTTTTTTTTTTTTTGAAGCCAACAAAACCACCACAAACAAAAAAAAGTGTTAGTAATAAAGAATACACTTCAAAAACAATAAAAACAAAATGGCACCAGCCAAAATGAACGGCACCCATTTACGGTGATTCGGGTGGTGATTTGCGGGTGTACAGCTTGGTGAAACTGGGCCCACAAGTGCTGCAACCGGATGTTGCGATCCTGTTTGGAAGTCTGTTTGCAAAGTGACCTAAAATGTACGTATATGTGATACCTGAGCCTGTAGTTGGACTTAACACATCTCTTAATAACAGCACTATCACGTTGCAATTATACAAACCATCAATAATATTCAAAAACACAATATAACAAGGCGTGGCACTGCAGAGAGAGAGGGGGCATTTCGGTTCCAGGACATTTGCTCACAACCATAATGGAAAAAAAAAACGAACATTTGCTCACAACATAAAAACTTGTTCAATTTTAGCTCTAAACCCTAACGCTGAACCCTAAACCCTAATGTATAATGAGTAAATTTAGCATTATGTATTTATAAGATTAAATAATTTTTATAACACATTGTGATCTTTTTGTATTGTGCATTTATTAGAACAAAGAAAAAAAAGATGTGAGCAAATGTCTGTTTTTTCATTAAGGTTGTGATCATTTGTCCTGTGAGCAAATGTCCACGCACTAGGCACTTCATATATTCCTACTAGCGACTCAGAGCATTACATCAATTTTAATGGCATTTACCAGTGGAAGCTGCCAGTAAATTGGTCCTCAGCCAAAGGTAAACTTTCCCTCTACTTCCTCAACGTCTCATTACGATGTTTTGCTTTTCTGGAAAAGTCCACCTTGAAGAATTAAGTCTGACACCAAGTCAATTTCTCCTACTTCGTCAGTCAATGTGGGCGTAAAAAAATTCTGGGGGGGGGGATAAGTAACAACCATCACGTTTAATATTTTGTGGCACCCTCCTTTGGCAGCAATAACTTCAACCAGACGCTTCCTGTAGCTGCAGATCAGTCTGGCACATCTTTACAAAACTGCTGTAGTTCAGTCAGATTCCTGGGATGTCTGGCATGAATCGCTGTCTTGAGGTCATGCCACAGCATCTCAATGGGGTTCAAATCTGGACTTTGACTTGGCCACTCCAGAACGTGTATTTTGTTCTTCTGAAACCATTCCGAAGTTGATTTACTTCTATGTTTTGGATCATTGTCTTGTTGCAGCATCCATCCGCTTTTTAGCTTCAACTCTGACAGTCGGCCTCAGGTTTTCCTGCAAAACATCCTGATAAAATTTTTAATTCATTTTTCACATTAATGATTGCAAGTTGTCCAGGCCC
This sequence comes from Plotosus lineatus, assembly GCA_024760905.1. Taxonomy (NCBI): domain Eukaryota; kingdom Metazoa; phylum Chordata; class Actinopteri; order Siluriformes; family Plotosidae; genus Plotosus; species Plotosus lineatus. The sequence continues at coordinate 8,724,229 of CM045746.1, forward strand.
CGAGGCAGCGAAACAGCCCCAAACCATGATGCACCCTCCACATGCTTCACGGTGGGGATGAGGTGTTGATGTTGGTGAGCTGTTCCATTTTCCTCCACACATGATGTGTGTTCCTCCCAAACAATTCAACTTTGGTTTCATCAGTCCACAAAATATTTTGCCAAAACCTCTGTGGAGTGTCCAAGTGCCTTTTTGCGAACATTAAACGAGCAACAATGTTTTTGTTAGACAGCAGTGGCTTCCTCCTTGGAGTCCTCCCATGAACACCATTCTTGGCCATTGTTTTACATATAGTTGATGTGTGCACAGAGATATTGGACTGTGCCAGTGATTTCTGTAAGTCTTTAGCAGACACTCTAGGGTTTTTTACCTCTCTGAGTATTCTACACTGAACTCTTGGCCTCATCTTTGGTGGACGGCCACTCCTTGGGAGAGAAGCAACAGTGCCAAACTCTCTCCGTTTGTAGACAACTTCTCTGACTGTCGATTGATGAACATCCAGACTTTTAGAGATGATTTTGTATCCTTTCCCAGCTTTATACAAATCAACAATTCTTGATTGCAGGTCTTCAGACAGCTCTTTTGAGCGAGCCATGGTGCACATCAGACAATGATTCTCATCAAGACAATTCTTACCAGGTGTGTGTTTTATAGTGGGCAGGGCAGCTTTAAGCCACTCATCAGTGATTGGGCACACACCTGACTTCAATTGTTTGGTAAAAATTGGTTTCAATTGCTCTTTAAGTCTCCTTAGGCAGAGAGTTCAGTTACTTATTCCTCCCCCTTCTGTCTTTGTTTGCATGCCATCCTCATTAAAATATGAAAACCTATAAATGTTTGGGTGGTTTTAGTTAAAGCAGACACCGTTTTTTTATCTTTGATTTTGACAAAGATCAGATCACATTTGATGGTGATTTTATGCAGAAATTTCAAAAGGTTCAGATACTTTTTCATACCACTGTATATGGCAGCACATAAAAGCTGAAACTGGACAAAGAAATCTAACAAAGACAAAGAAATTGGACAAAGAAATCTAACATCCACATACACGTACAGTACTGGAAGCAGTGCAGCTAAGAGACACCACAAAATGAAAAGGACAGACCGTTGGAAATGAATTAATACAATTTAATGGAACAAATGCTAGAATTAAAGTTGTAAATGTTGGTCAATGCTTCTGATAGTGTTCACACACACACATGTATGGATCTACAGAAATCTCTCTCTCAAAGTTTTTGATGACTGGCAGTATACATTCTTTATTTTATAATAAAATAGAATTGGGTTTCTTGTACGATGATTTTATTTTATTAATATTAACCATTTGAATCGTTCAGTAAGGCAACCCCAACATTTATAGAATTTTACAGAAAATTTTCGAAAGTTTCTTATACAATTGCACTTAATTATACTGTAAAAACAAATTTATATTTTAAAATAAAATTTACATTCACACAGTGAAACGTAAACTGCATGTGCACTTCAGTGAATTACTAAAAATAATTACGTACTTTCCTTTAGGTTAATAAAATGCCACAAAAAACTGATAGCCTAGTTCTGAAAAATTAATCAGTAACTGAGGTAAAACAATTTTTTTTTTTACATTTAATTTTCTTACAGATAAACACTGCAGATTAAAATCTATAAAAAATATTGAGTGCTGAATGAAAACAGAACAAATGAGTAATACTGTATCTACATTGTTATTTATTTACTGTGTTGTTTAGTTTAAAAACAAATATTGTACATTCTTGGTGATTATGATGTGAAGTCTGGGTGCTGAAACCTCTGAAAGTCCGGCCACAACGTGGCACGTCGATCAAGATCACGCACAACTTTTCAATATAAAGTAAGTGTTTTTTCCCCATCCTCAGCAACATCCAAAACTCTTCACTTCTTTCTTGACTCTGAGCCTGAGGTGAATAATAGTTTTAGTACAACGTACAAGGCAAAATAAAAAAAAATCAAGTTTGAATCTCAAAAAAAAAAAAAAAATCCCATTTTCTGCCGAATTTTGTCATATCCAATTCCCACCTGTCAGGTATTATCTTCCCCATCACACGACTGCCACCAACCAGGGAGGTGTGAAAGCATGCACACACACACACACACACACACACGTGACACTGTCCACCCACCTCTTTTCAAACTGCGGCACATGCATATTTAGAGGCAGGTCTAACACACTCGGAGGGAAAGCGCTATCTGCGTCTACCACAAATGGGCTCAGACACCCATGATCGGCTGAAGATAGCTGTGAGTGGCAGGGAAGTGAGCGTATGCCGTCCCTCCCTCAAATGAGACCTCGGCTAATCAGCTCCCATGGCTACGGACAGTTGTGGCATTAGTCTGGATTCCAACTTGCAATCTCCAAGTTAATAGTCAGGCACCATTTCAATGCCCACTTCATAGCCTTCCTTTAAATTTTTGACAAAAGCTTTATTTCTTTATTTATTTTCAAACCTTGAAAAACACAGTAGCCTGGTTCTGGAGTGGTGCATTGGCATGCATTGACTATCAACCTGGAGATCGCAGGTTTGAATCCAGTGTGGTTGTCTACAACTAACTGTAAAGCTTCTGTAAACTACACTGGAAGGAGGTGTACCGGTTATGCTGTTCTTTTAAAGCACGAACACTAGAGACACCTTCCATCAGTAAACCGTACGAAAAATATCGTCTTCACAAATCATGGCTCAACAATCATATATTAAATCTGTTTACTATAATTTATCTGGCTATGAGGAGAGTATTATATTAAAAGGATTATCGTCCTGTAGGTGCTGTTACTATAGAAACAGCCATACGGTACAAGACGCAGTTACATCAACAACGAATGAAATGTATTGTGATTAAAATCATTATGAAATAAAGGACTGTGAATCGGTTTCGTACCAAAATATACACATCATACAGGCACTACTGTCACAAATAACTTAATCAGCGCCTTTAGAATGTTCCTTCTTTCGGAATCAGATAAAGCGAGGACTTGGTGTAGATATTCGCTGGAGGAAAATGCATACACAGGGCCACGGGACGAGGAGATCAGTCTGCACGAACTGGATCAGGTTCGGGTTCTGAGTCAGATCTAGCCAGGGTTCTGCCATTCTGCTGGATGTGTGAGATCTGAAGAATCGGCAGGAGAAGCTGGAACGCGTTATGGATGTAGGACGTGCTGTTAGAGCCCTAGAAAAGACACACACATACACACACACAAAGTTCAAAGGTCAGAAAAATCATTTAAAAAATTTTTGTCACGCCTGTTCTCCACTGATTTTTCTCTGTAATTTAGTCCCGCCCACCACACGTCTCTCCTTTGACAGATGACATGACATTTACATTTTCAGAATTAGCAGATGCTCTTAACCAGCGCAACTTTTATAGAAGAGCTTTAAAATCTCTATCAGTGAATATACAGTCACGGCCAAGTGTTTTTGAAGTGATGCAAATTTTGTGTTTCTGCAAATTTTGTTGCTTCAATTTTGTGGTGATGTTTCACATTGTTTCTAAACTATTATGCAGAGTGATCACAAGCATTTTAATGAATTCCAGAAAGCTTCTTGGGCATTAAAAAAATGACTACCACAAAAAAAAACAAAAAAAAAACAAAAAAACCCACTTAAAAAAACATGGTATTTGGTCCCTGGTGCATTTCAGTATGATATCAGCGCAGAAGGAAGTGCGAGTGATGACAAGAAAGTTGAAGCCACACTCCCCTTTTCATTTCATTTTAGGAGCAGACTAATTGCTATTCAGAGATAAGTCAGAGACATGCTTGAAATCATTATCTTCTTGTGTTAGCAATGGTTACCTCCAAAGAAACCTGTGCAGCAATCATTGCATTGCATCAAAATCGCCTCACATGCACGGAACTGCCGCTAAGAATATTGCACCTGAAAGAACCATTTACTGAATCATAATCATCTGCAGCAAAGAAGGCTCCAGGACGTCCCAAAGTGTCCGGCATGCGGCAGGACCGTCTCCTCTTCAGGAGTCAGCTACGGAATCGTGCAAAGCGTACGAAAACATGTGGTTTGCTAGAACACAGACTAAGACTAAGTGTACCATCAGTTAAAACTTAGTCAATAGGGGCTGTGTTTTTTTTTTAATTTATTTTTTTTGTGGTGTGTGTGTGTGTTTGTATACAGCATATTGCTTAATCTAAGTACTGCTGAAAAAGGTAAATTTTCAGCTGTCATTTGAAGATACCCTGTAAATCAGCTGTCCGGATGTCCAGAGGAAGTTCATTCCACCACCATGGAGCCAGAACGGAGAAGAGTTTAGATGCATTTTTCCCCTTGTCCCTTGGTAGAGGGAGGGACCAGTCTCGCAGTGCTAGAAGATCTGAGAGAACCTGGTGCAGTGTGTGGTGTGATAAGTGCTTTGCGGTAGGAAGGTGCAGGCCCATTTTTTGGCTTTGTAGGCAAGAGTTAGTGTTTTAAATAAAATGAGAGCAGCTACAGGAAGCCAGTGGAGAGTTCGAAGCAGTGGTGTTGAAAAATTTGGGAAGGATGAAATCAAGCTGTTCAGCTGTATTCTGAATCATTTGCAGGGGTTGAATAGCAGTCAAAGGTAGATCTGCCATTAGTGAGTTGCAGTAATCTGGTCTTGAGATGACAAGTGATTGAACAAGTACCTGAGTGGCCTTCCCGGAAAGAAATGGACGAATCCTTCAGATAGTAAATAGAAGAAATCGACATGATCAAGAAAGATTAGTGGTATGAGAAGGACAGCCACTTATTCATGGTTACTCCAACGCTTCATGCACTGCCATGGAGAGGCCATGCTTCCTCCAACTGCATCTTATTAAACTCCGCCACTGTGAAGTGGTGTAACACACTAGGACAAAAGCACTATCCATGACTCGTTAGTTTTAGTTGTGATTGACAGGTCATACAGAGTTCGACCAATGTCGTTCTTCTTTGATTACAAGTCACTGTCACATTCTCTCATATGATTGGTCGGGAAAGGACTGGACAATGTGCCGTGGTGCATTGGTTAACACATCCACCTTACAGAAGAAGGTGCTGGGTTCGAGTCCAAGGCTTGGGAAGGGTATTACTGTGTGGATTTTGCATGTTCACCCAATGTGTTTCCTCGGGGCACAACTAGTTTTCTCCAACAGTCCAATGACATGAACATTAGGATAACTGGCTGTTTCAAACTGCTCCTACGTGAAAGTGTGATAGTGACTGGTTGTGTGTTGGCCCTGTAGTGGATGGTTTGAGGAGCTAATCAGGGCTTATCCCCCCTTCACCCATTGGTGGATGAGATAGGCTTGAGCCCCTCCATAACCCTAATAGAAATAAGTGATTCAGCCAATAAGTGAGACAGAGATGAGAGAATAAAACAGCTTATAATCATTGATATGCTGAGTATTTCTATAAGATGATGTTTATCAATTATTTCTGGAAGGATTCTTCAGAGTCAGGGCTTTATAAAAGTCAAACATAACACCACCCTGTACCTAATTATTCTCTGACAAAAAGACACCCATACAAGCTTTCTTCCTTATATGGTCATCGTCATCAAGGGGCATGTCTATGGCATTAATGAATTAAAATTAATTATTAATTTAAAATCAAAATTAATCTTAAGATGGTCTGAATATGATGGGTAGATGTCGGTGTAATGTCTCTTTTAGTAATGAAATCAAGCTTGCACATCTACACATGAGAGCCCTCTACCATTTGGGAGGTGAACTGCAAGTGCAAGAAAAACATTGAAAAGCCTGATAAAATAACTACACCTCTGAAGATACCCTTACTGAGTCTATGGTCATTCATTCACAAAGGAACTTTGTGCATCAACCTCATAAAGCACATTTTCATGAAAAAATCATGTCTGAGCTGGAAAAATAACAAACAAAAGGCAGAATTGAAAATATTAGGCGGATCCATTGCAAGGCAGAACTGCAAATCCCTGTAATACTAGAATTTCTTGAAGATTTTATGACTCCTTTGGATCTTAATATTAAAAACCTTTTGAGCTATGATTCCTAGAAATTTAAAATTAATATTTAATGATTGAAGCCTTTGGTTATACAGATTTACACACAGAGCATACAGAGTTAAAAAGCTCAGGGGTTTTATAATTAAAAACCTCATTAGAAATAGAAGAAAATTTTAGAAGAAACACAGAGGGTCTTTACACACTCTGATCATTTCAGTGTACTCAGCTCTGTCTGAAAATAATCTCAAATAGAATTTGAACTCTGTGGTTTATAAAAGTCATTGGAATTGTGGGAAAATCTCAATGCAACACTGCCCCTAGTGATACTGCAGGGAATTTCCTTTAACAATTTAAACAGTGGGGCAGTGGTGGTCTCGTGGTATAAGGCGCTGGATTGCCGATCCAAAGGTTGGGGGTTCGAGTCCCACTCTCCACAAAGTTGTCACTGTCCCCCCAGTGCAGCTAACTGGGTTATCAAAGGCCGGCCATGTCGGTCACTGTCTATGGTGAGAGGCATGTAAAAGAACCATTGCTGACTTTCGACAAGAGTAGGCTGCAAAGCCGTCAGCGTGTTTCCGCCCTGTGATGGCTTGGTGAGCTGTCCAGGGTGTACTCTGCCCTCGCCCCGAGTTGGCTGGGATGGGCACCAGCCTCCCCACGACCCTCATTAGGCTGAAGTGGTTACAGAAAATGAGGAATTTAAACATTCACTTATTTTCTGAGCTGTTTAATTCTACTATTAGGGCCATGTGGATGGTGAATTCTCTTTCAGATGAGATTGAGAGACACACCCGAAACAACACCCAAAACAACTGCAGGGCCAACAAATACAACACACATTCTCATCCACATCTGGATATACCAACTAGTATATAACTACTAACTAGTGGATATACCAATTAGCCTAACATGCATGTCTTGGACTGTGGGAGGAAACTGGAGTACCTGAAGAAAACCCACTATGTAGAGGTAGAACATGCAAACCACACACAAAAACACCCTCCCCAAGCCCAGGACTCAAACTCAGGACCTTGTTGATGTGAGCTGGGCATATGAACCAATACACCACACCGTCCCGTCCTCATTTAAACACTGAATAATAATAATAATAATAATAATAATGATGATCACCTCGAGTGTCACACTGGTTGCCAGAGGATTCAGCTCTTCTGCTTTTCTCTGACTCTGAAAAGAGACAGAGTGAAAACGGGAAAATAAATACATTCTCACAAAAATACAAACTCACTCTCACTCCATGTGCATGAGTGTGATGTGTTACATTCACCCCGACAGCCACTAGTGTATCTGTGAATCTTTTTGCCAGGCAGCCAACCTCCTTACACATAGCGCAGGTCAGCCTGAAAACAAAGAGGTCAAAGGTCACAGAACAATTAAAAAAACAAAACAAAAAACAAATAGTCACACAGTAAAGTTCTCATAACTATTGAATGAACCCTTGTACACAACACCGGGAGAGTAGTGCATGCTTAATGTAGAGCACACTGCATTTTCGTGCGCGAGCGCACACACACACACACACACACACACACACACACACACACACACACACACACCTGGAAAGTATTTTGGCTTGCTGGTTCGCTGGTTTCTCTACGTCTTGTCCATGTAGAATGAGTTCAGCTACTTTATGGAGCTGCTCAATACTCCGAGCCGTGACCTCAGCCAGACTCTCTATAGACTGCTGATACACACTCTGTCGAAAAAAAAACCAAAAACAAAAAAAAACCGAGGCATACAAATAGCAAGTGAGATGGAGAGAAAAACAGACAAAAGAAGAGATAGACAGACAGACAGAGAGAGAGACAGCGAGAGAGAGAGATCAACTTTTTTTTAGTAATGTGAATTGTGCATGGAACAAATTATCTGCAGGAACAAACACACACACCTCAACTCTGTCCGTTTTATTTTTCCTTGAGTTTTCCTCATCATCTCTCCTGTTGTCTTGTTTTTCAGTGACATCCTCCTGTCCTGGTGGGGGCAACTCTGGGTTCTCGATCTTCACTTCCTCTTTATTTGCTTCCTCTGTTTCCTCCACTGTAACAGGGTTCTCTGTTCCTTTTATCCAATCATAGGCCTTTACTCGCGCCTGCAAATAATAAGCAGTGTAGAACAAGCATCATTTCACGTGTGTGTCTGTGTGTGTGAGAGAGAGAGAGAGAGAGAGAGAGAGAGAGAGAGATCTATAAATGCAGGAGTGTGTGAAATGTATTTACCTTGTTCAGTTTGTCCGGTGTCGCAGCAACATGAAGTTCAAACAACAAGTCTGTTAAAACACTGAAAAAATCCTCCCCATCTCCAGCTAACACACACACACACACACACACACACACACACACACAATTAAATAAGATCAGAAATAAGGAATAGATTAGTGTAAAGAAAAATTTTGAATGCTCAATAAATAAACAATTATACACCTGTAATAAGGTGAATATTACAGACCATTCAGTGATATCCACCCCGGCTGAGGTGAATAGTTATTTTACGATACCACATGAAATTAATCATGCTCTGATTTTGAACCTCCCCAGCATTTTATGGAAATATAACCAGACAGTGTCCGTGACTAGCTAGCATATGAACACGGACTGTGTAAATAAAGAGAACAAATTTAGTTTCATTCCATGAAACGGCTGCCATTTGAGTGCATCATTTGATGCAATGCAAAAAAGTATCAAAGGGTGTTGACAGAGTCTCAAGCTACCAAATCTAATATTCTTATAAACATGATATATCAGAAAATAACATTTCTAAAGAGCAACATAGTATTTTTAATGCAAAATATCATCAAATAATTTTCTATTTTTTTTCTCAGAAATGTATAATTTTAAGGATATGTCTGTCCCAGTTTACACAAGATATATTTAATCAAAACAAAAACATGATATTTTGTTAAAATGTTATGATTTATGTGCATCCCTTAGTCTGATTCATCACCCAGTCATGCAAACTTGTTTTGAACTGACCTATACTGTACTGTTGCTTTGAATGACATCACAAGGAGGAAGTGACATCATTTTGGCCTTTGGGGCAGCCAGGATCAAAAGAAAGCAAGTTCTGTCATTCGTTTATTTGATTGATTTATATACTAGTATTATATATATATATATATATATATATATATATATATATATTATATTAGTCTGTCTTCCTTTCAATGCAGCCGTGGGGGGGGGCACTTTCGGCTTTTTCCCTTTTACTCGGGAGTCGCCACAGCGAATCATCTGATTCGCACATTTGATTTGGCAGAGGTTTTTTACGTCGGATGCCCTTCCTATCACAACCCTTTTAGCAAGGGACAGAAACACGCTGATGACTTTGCAGCTGCTCTTTATGAAAGTCAGCAATGGTTCTTTTACATGCCTCTCACCATAGACAGTGACAGACATGGCCCGCCTTTGATAACCCAGTTAGCCGCACTGGGGGATAATATATTATATTTGTATATATTATATTTATATTGTGTGGAACTCAACAACCCTGTCACACAATATAGACCATGAAAAATGTTTTTATTCAAATATTTGCATTACTATTGTAAAGAAAATGAAATTTCACATTAATGTAAGTTAGGTCTTGGAACTTGACCAAATGGAGTACTGCAGCTGTTTTAAGATGAATTTGGGCAGTGGTGGTCTAGTGGATAGGGCGCAGGATCGCTGATCATAAGGTTGGGGGTTCGAGTCCCCACAAAGGCTGTCATTGTCCCCCCCAGTGCAGCTAACTGGGTTATCAAAGGCCGGCCATGTCTCTCACTGTCTATGGTGAGAGGTTCATGTAAAAGAACCATTGCTGACGTTCATAAAGAGGAGCTGCAAAGCCGTCAGCGTGTTTCTGTCCCTTGCTAAGGGGTTGTGACAAGAAGGGCATCCGACATAAAAAAAAAAAAAACCTATGCCAAATCAAATGTGCGAATCAAATTATTCGCTGTGGCGACTCCTGAGAAAAGGGAAAAAGCCGAAAAGAGAAGAAGATTAATTTTTTTTTAATTGCTGTTTTGAAGATTTTATGCCTGAGGTGCGAAATTTTAAGAAATTTTAAGAATTAACATAGAAAAGTTTACTCTTGAAATTTTTGAAAATTGCAAAGTGGAAATGGCATCCATTTCATAGAATCATCTTTTTGTGAGAAAAATAAAAGTTAAAAAAAAAAAATCATACTGTTCACAGCAAATAAAATATTCTGCTTCTTTTTACTTTTACAGTAAAAAGCTAGCTTTCTAGAATTGACCGCAGATATTTACAGTAGCAACCCACCAAAGCAACCTGTTTTCCTTTGTAAATGTATATAGTAGATTTCCTAAAATGCTAAATCACAAGCTAGCATACTGACTCACGAATTACCCACATTTCTATCATGTCAAAACTGTAAGTGCTAACACCTCTGCATTTTAAACGTACAGTGTGTAACATTTTGGAGGATCTCATTGCAGAAAGTAATTATATCATCAATGAAGAACTTTTCGGATGTTCCAGTATGGCGGTACACGAGGTGAACGCACACTTTCCTCCTCAGTAAATCTTGGCCAAGACAATCAGCCTAAAATAATACTTGAACATTAAAATACTAACAGAAACTCCACTGAAGTCTTCCTCATGTCCCTCGCACCAAGTAAATCGGATAAGGGTCATAACAAACCCTCACAACCCAAGATTTATTTTGGGTCAACTAAACAAAGCGGGAAAGCTAACGTTAATGCTGGCGCAATGTCGAAGGAGTCATTAGCGCCAAGGAAGGACCTGACCGCGCTCCAGGTCTTGAATTTTTCAGAGATTTAAAAGCCTACTTTTCCAACAATGTTGATGGACAGACTGACAGACGACGTTAAACAAGAATCTCCATGGGCTGTGATGTTTACAGTTGACATTGTGATCTGTAGTGAGAGCAGTGAAATCTAGAGAGGTGGAGGTATGCTCTGGAAAGGAGGGGAATGAAGGTTAGCCTCAGTAAGACAGAATACATGTTTCTGAATGAGAAGGACCCAGGAGGAACGGTGAGGTTACAAGGAGCAGAGATAAAGAAGGTGGAGGATTTTAAGTACTTAGGCTCAACAATCCAGAGCAGTGGAGAGTGTGGAAAAGAGGTGAAGAAGCGTGTGCAGGCAGGTTGGAATGGTTGGAGAAAAGTGTCCGGAGTGATGTGTGATAGGAGAGTATCGGCAAGAATGAAGGGAAAAGTGTACAAGACGGTGTTGAGGCCAGCGATGTTGTATGGTTTAGAAACAGTGGCCCTGGGGAAAAGACAGGAGTCAGAGCTGGAGGTAGCAGAGATGAAAATGTTGAGGTTCTCTTTGGGAGTAACGAGGAAGGATAGGATCAGGAACGAGCACATCAGAGGGACAGCACATGTAAGATGTTTTGGAGACAAAGTCAGAGAGGCTAGATTGAGATGGTTTGGACATGTACGGAGGAGGGATAGTGAGTATATTGGTAGTAGGATGCTGAGGTTGGAACTACCAGGCAGAAGACCGAGAGGAAGACCAAAGAGAAGATTTATGGATGTGGTGAAGGAGGACATGAAGGTAGTTGGTGTAAGAGAAGAAGACGCAAAGGACAGGATGAGATGGATGCAGATGATTCGCTGTGGCGACCCCTGAAGGAACAGCCAAAAGGAAAAGAAGAAGATTGGCTGAAGAAGCGAGGTCGGAGAATGCTGTTAAAGGTGTACTGTTAAAGGGTACCTGGAGTGAAAACGCTCATATACCTAATTTGATGTATTGTGTATAGCTTGTGACAATACACCTATAAGGTGTTTATTATTCTCTCACAAATCAGCTTTAAGTGATTTAAGGGCTTCACTAACGTCAAGCTTCAGAGCACAGGAGTTTTGCAGCGTCACATTTCCTGTGACGTCACATCGTTGACAAAGTCCCCAACGGAACTGCGAGATGGCAATGTAAACCTATGGCTGTATACCTGACACAACAACACAAGCTCACGGAAACTTGGAAAAAAAAAAAGACATTATAGTATTTTTTTTTTAAATCATGGACGAAGACAATTTCATAGAAGGAGCAGAAGGTTATTTATATGAACCACCGAAGAAAGACGATCCACATTTAGTGAAATCGGACCAGGAAAGTGACGACTCGGAGGACGATATTGGAGAGTCGGCAAGAAGCTCTTACACGGGAAAATCGTAGCAAACAACCAGCAAATATTTGGTTCTCTTGTGGAAGATGTGTGCATCAAAAACCGATCAGGAGTGCTACTGTTGTAAACAACACGAATTGCTTGAGGAAAATATACCGACATTCTGCAATTGGTGATACAACTGTCAACGATGTTACGTCACAATGACCTTTGACCCCGGTGGAAAAAAGCCAACATGTCCGCGCGCGGAACCTTCGTGAGCAAGGAATGTCATACAGATATATATGAACTACCGACATCACGCGATGTTTAAAAGTTAATAATAAGGTATCGGGATCTTTTTTTAAACGCTGTCAATTTTGGGTTACAGGTACCATTTAACGCCGAGTCGCAAATCCCAGACACGTTGCCAGTTTACAAGCAACAGTGCAGAGTCTTGAAATAAAGAACTTTGCATTCATCTATAATTATATCTTTTATTAAAAAGGTGTTGAGATTTTGGAACCTTAGAATAAGCTGTTTACATCTGGACCATTTTTAGAAAAAATGTATACAGTAACGGTTAGAACATTTCCAAATGAAAGACAGCCTTTTATGTTTTAAGTTGAAAACAGTGAACAAAGATAGCATATAAATTTTATTGTTTGTGAGGGATTTCTATAAATAAACATGGAAGTCATACTTCCTACAGGAAACATTAACTACTAAAGTGCAAAATGTTGTTATTATTACCAATGATAAAAATAACCAAAATGTGGGTGTGTCACCTAACACTGTGATTCTATGTGAGAGTTTTGTTCAGTTACATCAAGAAAACGATATAATCTATCAATCTATGTGCATTCCATGTGAAGTCATTGTTTTCAACTTAATGCATAAAATGCTGTCTTTCTTCAGAAAATGTCCTTAGTGTTATTGTATACGTTTTTTCTGAAAATGGTCCATCTACATCGGGAGCGGGTCCCTTCTCACGGAGCAGCCATCTTACACTGCCTTGTTTCAACAGCAGGCCAGAACCATACAGGCTTTGAAGAGGAGGGGTAAAGTATGTAATTCCCGTTGGCTGCAGTGTTAAACATCACCACTAGATAGCACTAAATCTTACACACTGCACCAGTAAAAAAGTTTCATCCAACAATTCATTCCTGTTTTGAAGCACAGGGCTGGTATAAATCCTAATCTTATCAGTCTTGATTTATGATTTGATTACATCTCAGATGTGAATCTGCATCTGTTTGATCTGAGCTCGGAACTCACAGAGCGGGCTGAAAGAGCGAATTTGCGAATTAAGTTCACCGTTTCCCCCTGAACCCATTTCCTTTGTCTCCTCCGTCTCATTCTGTTCCTCTTCTTCCCTCGCCTCAAAGATCTCCTTTATGTCAACAAGCTCTTTCTTCAATGCCTCTAACTGCTCGCCATCCAGGGAGGAAAGAACATCCTGAACCTGAGGGAGAAGTAAATGCAGGGATGGTAAACTTTAAAGGCTATCAATTTCGAAGCGAACAAAAGGAATGAGGGAACAGAAAACTTTCGTTTTCACTAAACATGCAATTGTCAGCTTTTTGCGATGATTATGAGTTCTTGAAAGTGGGAAGTCACTTTGTCTAGGATGATGAAAAGAGGAAAAGCGTACATATTATAAGATAGATTGACTACTATGCCCTGCAGCAGACGTCTCCGACAACATCTGAAGCGCTACAGTCCCGAGCTGTACACTTCATTTAATTTTCGGAGTATTGATGCTGCTGCCTCTTCTACCTCTATCTCTATACTTACAAAAGCATGCATATATATATATATATATATATATATATATATATAAAAACAAAAATAAAAGGACAGGACAAAGACTTTCTATTGAAACTCCATTTATCACTACAGATCTGTTTCTAGGGGTGGTGAAACCATCCTCTCTCTTCAGGTGATTATAGAAGAATATCTTCTATAATCACCTGAAGAGAGAGGATGGTTTCACCACCCCTCGAAAACAGATCTGTAGTGATAAATGGAGTTTCAATAGAAAGTCTTTGTCCTGTCCTTTTATTTTTGTTATTTGCTCTACCAAAAAGTATTGAGCACTCTCCTACGGAAGGATCTACTCAGAAAATCCTCTATATATATATATATATATATATATATATATATATATATATGAGAAAATAAAATAAAGTTTACAGCTCAGAACTTCAGTGCTTCTGCAGCCTGCCTCAGTGCACAGCCTATCCTTCTTATATAACATTTACAAGGACAAACACTGGCACATGCCAATCATGCTAAAATATGTGCCATGTCAGGAACTATTCAGCAATATCTTCCTCAGCCGAGCTAAGTAACTGTTATTTATATAAATGTTCAACGAGGCACTTCAGTATAAATCTGGGTAACACGAGTGAATTCTTTTAATTCACTCACACGAGTCACCTCGTTTAACTCATTTATGTTACTTTAAGGTAATGGCTTTTTTTTCCATCTAAATTCTTCATTGTAAGTACAGCGGTACCTCACCTTACAAAATTAATCCGTTCCAGAGCCTTTTTCTTAACCTGGATTTTTCGTAAATTGAACCGCATTTTACATGTGAAACATGTGATTTGTTCCAAAGCCCCAATACGACCCCCTAAACCCTTTAAAAATTATAAAAGTATACCTTTTAAGACCTCCTTTTGCTTTAATATCGTACCAGTGGAAGACGGGTTTGGCCATATTCCTTTGTGATAACACTCAAGCCCGTTTCTTCTTCTCATTCGCACCGGAAATCGCGCGTGTGTGTGCGTGTGTGTGTGTGTGTGTGTGCGCGCTTGTGTTGACCATGTCTTCTTAGCAGAGTTATAATCTTACAAATGTTTATGGAAGGTTAAAAGCCTGAGTCAATAAATAAAGCATGAAACAACAGTAACTCTGTCCTTTACACAAAAAGCATTATGGTAAATGCAGCTCCATAATAGCCAATGGGAAGGAGCTGTGTCATCCCTCCTAGCCAATGGGAGGCCAGCGGGGCGGGATGTTTGAACGTCATTGGTGGCAGAGCAGCTCGTTTGAATGTTTGAATGGCGCATTTGAATATTTGAATGGCATGTTTGGATGTTTGAATGGCGCGTTTGAATTTTTAAGATTTTGTAACGTGAACTTGTTTCGTATCCAGAGACAAAAATTTTAGGAAAATGCATTTCGTAACCTGAATTTTTCGTTTGGTGAGACTTACGTAAAGTGAGGCACCACCGTAGTAGTTTTATTGAGGCCATTATTTGTTGTTCTATACAGTATATTAATCACAAGTACAATATTTTAATAACAAGCCAGTCAAGGCTAATTGCATTGGTGAAAATGTGGTGATTCAAGCTAGCATTTATAAATTAACCTTAATAATGTTTACTAATGGTGTACGCAGGAGATAAACATGTAGATGAATAACTATCACTTTTTTGGTATGTTTTTATTTTAAAATACTGTTCTGTAGTCATGCATGTGTGTATGAGGGGGGGTGGGGGTGCTCACCCTCGCCTCGCTCTCATTGCTCAGGATCTCCAAGGCTTCCAGGTGAGATAGACCCTGATAATCATCAAACAGGATGCCGTAATGAGCCGTGGGTTCACACACCATCTGGTTGTTCACCCTTTCACGCGCCTTCTCTTTAGCTTCCTTCAGCATCTGCATAACACACACATACAAGTATTCATTGAAGTGAAGATGTTCATTAGACGTCTCACCAGCCCCCAATCAAGAACGTCTTGAGTCTTACCTGAGAGAGCGAGACGGTTCTCTGCATGAGGATTTTGGTCTTTTTGAAGCCTGGGTCACTCTCCGCCAGTACCGTCATCGTTTTCCTGCCAATAAACTCCAGAGCATCGAGTCCGCCGCTAAGCACAGACTTCCCCTGAGAGACGAAAAGGACGCTGACATCTCAGAACATACACACGAAAAAAAAAAAAAAAAACATGCAACAGAATGTATGAATAATTCATGACTTTCTATGTACATCTACTTCCTTTCATCCTTTTATATCAGGTGTGCTGGGCTAATTACAGAGCTGATATGAGTAGTTCCCCTCCTACAGTGAGTTTATCAAAGCTATTCAAGTAAAAACTTTCAAAAAAATTTCAATTAAAAAAAAAAAAAAAAAAAAAGGGTTTGAGCAGATATAGCTCCGCCTACATCTTGATGCTTGCTCTATTAGCAAACTGAGAAGGACAGATAAAATATCCTCTTTATAATATTGGGTCATGCCCACTGTGGTTCTCTGACTGAACTTTTGTACGAGTTGAAATATTTTAACTTGTTTCATTATTGATTTATTATTACTGTTTTCTGTACAGTCTAGTGTGTGACATTTACATGCATAGACAACAAACACAAACACCAAAAAGATGAAATAATTTCACCAAGAATACTGACAAAGCAGCGGAGGTAGAGAGTGAAGGATGGCGAGATGGAGGTGAGCGCTAACCGTGTTCTGAACAGCGTTGGTGATGGAGGAAAACACTCCTCTATTGGCTGGGCTCATGGGCTGAGCTGCTGAGCTATCCTCCTCCTCTGCCTCCTCTTCCTCATGATGATGATGATGATGACAATGTTCTTCAACCTCCAGCGCCTCCTCACATGATGATGTGCTGCGTATTCGCAAGGCCACACCCGCTTTCTCCCGTACAGAGTTTAACCCCTGACCTGGATGTTACAGTTACACAGAAACCACAAGATCACTGAAAGGGATTATATGGTACTGACCTACAGGGGTCAGGGTAGTGTAGATGGTATTGACCCACTGTTGGAAGGGGATATTGTAGTTGGTACTGACCAACTGTAGGGGGTGATGTAGGTGATATTGATCCCCTGGGGATGTAGTAAATGGTACTAATGCATTGTTTGGGTTTCTATACTAACAGCTCTAGGGCAGAATGGTTACCATGGCTACACATACCTACTGTGGTGGAGGCAGTCGTCAGCAAAGTCTTCCCCCAGGATCCCCAACTACCCCAACCTTTAGATGTGGGCTGCAGTGAGAGCTGAGACACAACACAACACACACATATATACACACACACACACACACACACACACCATGTCACATCAACTGAAAACACCCTCATAATCACACACTATTATTGAGGCCTTCCTACCTCCACCTCCTGTTCTGCCACTTCTGGCTCCAAGCTCACCGCTTCGCTGCATTCAGTAACCCGATCACATCCGTGTTCATCTGATTGGTCCTGTCGTGGTTCTGTGACCTGGCTGATGGAACCGTGTTCTGCTGGAGGACTGGAAGAAGACTCGTCAGTTTTGTCTGTTTCGACAGGAGCCGGTTCATATAACGTTGATTGAGAAACAGGAGGATCAGGGGTCACAGCGGTATCGCCCACTGCTTCCTCATGTGACATATTGCCCTGTAAATAGACACGAGAAAACATTTCTGACATTCAAGCAGCACGGATCGTAACAATTAAAGCAAAAGTCCATTCCAGTTCTCCACTCAGACTTCCGGTTTCCTTCAAATTTATTACTCAATTATTTATAAAAGTCTTTACTCTGAATTTATTGGTCCATGAACCCATTCCTGGTACTTATGAAAATTCTGAATGCTCAGGGTGTAACATGCTGAAATATCTCCACTCTGCCTGGACCCATCCATCCATCCATCTCCTGTGTTCTATCACTTCTTTCACTGCCAATTATTATAAACATGTTTCAAATAAATACAACAAAACAAACACTCAGCAAGTCAGCACTAACATCTCCATGGCAAAGATAACTGTGTGTGAGAGAGAGGGGGGGGGGACACAGAGATGGGGGGAAGGGGGGACACAGAGACAGAGGGGGGCAGAGCAAGAGAGAGAGAGATGACACACTTCTTTGTACCGAACACCCTCCAGTTCATCTTGAGGTTACAGCACCATCTCGTGGTGTGTGTGTGTGTTGAATGTAGTGTGTGTATGTGAGTGTGTGTGTGTGTGTGTGTATGTGTGTGTGTGTGTGAGTGAGTGTGTGTGTGTGTGTTAAACTGAGTTGCACATCTGACAATTTTAAATACAGATCATTTTAAACATTTAACATTTTAAACTTGTGCGATGCGGTTCATCAGTTTATTTCTGTTTATCGGTTCATCCATCAGTAAACAAACAACTTCATATCACACAGAAAACACGCTGCGCTACACACACACACACAAACTAACTATGTACACATATACCACACACACACACACACACACAGATCTCTTTGCATTAAATGTTAATAAAGTAAGAGAAACTCAAAGTGGTTTGCAGCTCACCGGCGTCTCTCGCAGTGCGCACAGCCCGTTTCCGCCCAGTCAGAAGCTCACGCGCCACGTCGGCAGCCCGGACCACGCGCAATGTGGACCATGACGTCACACGAACACTCTGAACTTCACTTAATGCAGGCGGGGATCACAGCAACAAAACTGCCAGCAAGAGAAGCGTCAGCATGAGATCTTTCATATTTACTTCTCATAAAATGTGTCCTTCAAATAAACAAATGCATGGATAAACAAACAAACAAATACATTTGTGGATAAACAACCAAACAAATACATTTATGGATAAACAAACAAACAAATAAATGTATGGATAAACAACCAAACAAACAAATGCATGGATAAACAACCAAACAAATACATTTATGGATAAACAAACAAACAAATAAATGTATGGATAAACAACCAAACAAACAAATGCATGGATAAACAACCAAACAAATACATTTATGGATAAACAAACAAACAAATAAATGTATGGATAAACAACCAAACAAACAAATGCATGGATAACAACCAAACAAATACATTTATGGATAAACAAACAACCAAACAAATACATTTATGGATAAACAAACACATTTGTGGATAAACAACCAAACAAATACATTTATGGATAAACAACCAAACAAACACATGTATGGATAAACAAACAAACAAACAAATGCATGGATAAACAACCAAACAAATACATGTATGGATAAACAAACAAACAAATGCATGGATAAACAACCAAACAAATACATTTATGGATAAACAAACAAACAAATAAATGCATGGATAAACAACCAAGCAAATACATTTATGGATAAACAACCAAACAAACAAATGCATGGATAACAACCAAACAAATACATTTATGGATAAACAAACAAACAAACAAATGCATGGATAAACAACCAAACAAATACATTTATGGATAAACAAAGAAACAACCAAACAAATGCATGCATAAACAACCAAACAAACAAATGCATGGATAAACAACCAAACAAATAAATGTGTGGATAAACAAACAAACAAACAAACAAACAAATACGTGTATAAACAACTAAAAACAAATGCATGGCTAAGCAAAGACAAACAGGTGTACCTTGCTCAGAGTGCTCCCTTTTCTCCATAAATCGATCCAAATACTGAAAAACAAAAGTTTGACACATTAAAACACGTGTCCTAAAAATTCTTAATGCTTATAATCATATTGAGAACAACAGCAGCACAACAACAACAACAACAACAATAATAATAATAAAGAGGTGGTTTAGTGGTATAGGTTGCTGATCCTAAAGTTGGGGGTTCGAGTCCCACTCTCCACAAGGTTGTCACTTTCCCTGTCGTGTCGCTCACTGTGTCCTCAAAGGTCAGCGATGTGTGTGGTGTGAGGTTCATGTGTAATATATTCGCTGTTCGACATTAAAAACTGTCCTCTACATTATCTTTTAATTTTAAAGAGAAATAATAAACATTATTTGAGAAAAGGAAAAAGCCGAAAGGAAATCTCATTTTTATGAATTTAGTCCTGTGGTGTTGATAGATTTAAAAGATAGCGCACAGTAAGTACACATTATTACTGCGAATAAAAAACTTGCCTCGGGGGGGCGCGATTTGAGGCGGAAGTGCTATGAGTGTTCAGCAGGACCTGTTTCTCGGGTAATGTTGATATTATTGCTGCTTTTGTTTGATACAAACATTGTTATTGCAGTTGTTAAAAGGAAAGACCAAAAAGTCGAAAGAAATGAATTTATTTAATTTTTTTTATTCTTATTAACAGAAATTCTGCCTCAGTATCGCGTGCGGCTCGTTGGTCTAGGGGTATGATTCTCGCTTAGGGTGCGAGAGGTCCCGGGTTCAAATCCCGGACGAGCCCAACTTTTATTTACATTTTTACAAAAATTATTAGATTTAGAGGAATGCTCTAAAAATACCTTCTGAAGTACAGTTGGTCGCCGACTTACGACTGGTCGACTTTACTAAAACCCATGATATAAAAAATATATATAAATAGCTTATGTACTTGGTTTTCATGTCTGTGAATATCATCAGCCTGCCTGATTCTATCCAATTTGTGAGGATCAGATGGGCTAAACCGTGCACGTGTGTGTATATATATATATATATATATATATATATATAATCATTAATTTATCGTTATCATTCATTCATTTTAATTTGCTTAATCCAGGGCAGGGTCATGAGAGCAGCAGCCTAAGCAATGAGGTCCAGAGGTCCCGCTCTCCAACCACTTCCTCCAGCTCTTCCAAGTTACTCCGAGGCATTCTCAGCTCAGCGGGAGACATAATCCCTCCAACGTGTTCAAAACCGAACCCAGGGTCTCTTACCAGTTGGACATGCCCAAAACACCACAGCATGGAGGCATTCAGGAGACATTCTTCTCAGATGGCCGAGCAACTTCAACTGGCTCCTGTCAATGTGAAGGAGAAGCGGTTCTACTCCGAGCTCCCCGAGATAGCTGAGCTTGCTTCTCACCCTATCTCTGACGGAGAGAAGCCCCGCCACCTGGGCATAGAAAGCTTATTTCAGCTGCTTGTGTCTGTTATCTTGTTGTTTCGATCGCCACCCAAAGCTCGTGACCATGGGTGAGGGTTGGAACGTAGAGCTACTGGTAAATTAAGAGGCTTTGTCTTGCGGCTCAGCTCTGTTTTCACCACGATGAACCTGTACAGGTTCCACTTTACAGCAGAGGCTGTAGTGATCTGTGTCGATCTCCCGCTCTATCCTTCCCTCACAAATGAACAAGACCCTGAGATACTTGAACTCGTCCACTTGGGGCAGGACCTCATTCCAGACCTGGACAGTGCTTTTTCACCATTTTCCAGCTGAGAACAATGGCCTTGAACTTGGATGTGTTGATTGTTACGGGCACTGAGCATGTGCAAGCCCGAGTTCACCAATCAGGGTGCTCGTTTCAGATCTTCCTTAGCAACTAGCAATGCAGATTGTTTACATGCATATCGTTGTTATAACCTTTATTTTATTCACTGAAACGGCATTTTAATATTAAAGCAGTATCCAAAATGGAGAGACGAGTTCACGGCCGTTCTTCTGGTGAATGGATTATATTGTGTCTTGTACCGAACTCGGTGAATAATTGCAAAGAAAACCGGTAAGTTTGCTACTGTTTTTATCTAGTTTTATGAGGGTACTCGTCAGAAAAATGGAAATAAAAGACATTTTTAGTGAGCTTTAGTCGATTTCACTTCAGCAAGTGATAGTTGAATACTTGTTTTAATGGTTTATGCAAAAATCCGAATTTCGATAAAAAATGACCATTTTTTACTTTTTTGGCCATTTTCTCGAAACTAGTCCGTGTGACAAGCGCCTACATTCAGTGGAGCGCCTCACAATTTTTAAGAGATTATTTTAAACTTGAAGAAAACACACTGAAATTATACTCACTATGTCAAAAAGCACAGATAGAAGTTTATTCAATGATACGTTTCATATCTAAAGTAATACAATATTAGCATGTACTGCATATACTGTATTTACACACACACACATATACAGTATATATATATATATATATAAAAGTTCACAGCTTGATATGAGTCCCATTTGAAGAAAAAAAAAAAAATCACAGAAAGATGGAAAGAAATTCCAGAAATAAAGATTCACATCTTTGTAGAAATGCATAATATCGGTCAGGATGAAAAATACAAAATATTATATAATGATCATAACGTGTATAAAATTCCTTAGATTTCCCTTTCAGTTTTATTAAATCCTTAAAAATATATTACAGTTTGCACGATAAGGTTCCGCTCAGGTGTGTGTGTTGTGACTTCATCTCTTTCAGTCTGTTTTTACCATTTGTTCCACCTACATCAAGGTGAAGGGCGGCGCTCTAATATAATTTGATTAGCACACGTGAAAAAAGTTCCTAATTTGGTAGTGGCTCTCTAATCGTAACTATCGAATCAGGTATTTTGCAGTTAGTGATGGAATGCTTTGCCTTTAGACACAATTTTGCATTCTGGCACTGTTGAATGCATCAGCGATCCAATTAGAAGTTAGCACGCTAAATACCTCATGTTAAGTCACAGCCAATATATTTGACACGAAAATATCTTTTGGATACAATTTGATGGAAATAAACATCTAGATCTGAAGGGAAGCACAATCCCTAATCTGTCACACACAAAATCTTGGTGGGTTAGCTGTTGTTTTTAAGCTGTTATAATGTTAACCGGAAAGTGAAATGTAAAAAAAAAAAAAAAGTGAAAATTTGATAAACATAAACAATCAGCCTCGGTGTACAGTATTTGGTGTATGTTGTTATTGCTAACATTAGCATTGACACTAGGGACAATGTTCATTCTTTTATTCAGTTTCTGAACCGTTTAATCCTAATTAGGGGAGGCTGGTGCCCATCTCAGCCAACTTGAGGGGGGGCAGAATACATCCTGGACAGTTCGCCAGGCCATCGCAGGGCATAAACATGCTGACAGCTATGCAGCTACTCTTATCGAAAGTCAGCAATGGTTCTTTTACATGCCTCCCACCATAGACGGTGAGAGACATGGCCGGCCTTGGATAACCCAGTTAGGAACAATGTGTAAAACATAATTAGGTCAATTTAGCTTTTTTTGTTTGTTTTTTTGCTAACTGGTTTATTGTCATTAACAAGCTTAAAGTGCACAGGTATCCTTTATAAAACTCTTTATATATAAAAGCAAACCTCAAAAAGAAAAAAAGTGGTAACACACACACACATAGAGACACGTTCTACACAAAGAAGCAGCATACCAAAAAAAAAAAAAAAAAAAAAAAAAAAGACATTCCCCACAACCAAACCAAACTCCATTACTGTAATGCCCCTATTTTTTAAAGGATTCACATTTAGCCGTGTAAATACAATCACCCTTTAATGAAACTCTGCTGTTTCCACGCATAACAGGCCTCAACTTACATCCACATCTCATTCTAACCTGACGTCAAACGGCAGAAATTCAATGCTACGTCATAGCAGCTAGCCGTTTGTTTTGAGGATCTGATGCACTCCTAATCACACTGTTGCTGAAATCCGCTTTCGGAAATATATGTAGATACCCCAGAGGAGTGCTTCATTTCAGTTGATATTGTTATTGTAAAAGTATCGGAGCCACTGCATAAAACAATGTCATTACTCAATGTGCAAGTACACAGTTCTGATACAGTACATAGTACTTACGTAAAAAAAAAAAAAAAATCGTATACGTACTGCAACAACGGGAGCCTGTTGATGCTCTGAGCATTTTATATGTATACACCGCATTCTGGAATACAAGACACATCATACTTTCATGAAAGTTTTAAATATTAAATTAGAACTTTAGAACATTTTAATTTTACATTAAAAGAACGCAACAAAGATCTGACTGGTTCACAAGCTAGTTCCAGTTAATACCATAATTACCATGGTGTCTACAAAACAAACCAAAAACTGGAACATGAATGCTGCAATACCAGTGTTCACCACAGGGGGCGGCATAATTTGTTAAAAACCGAAATGAGGCTGTGGTGAGTTGCATGTCGTATACGTAGGCATTATCCAAAACTTTTAATGCGAAATAAAAAGATTTCTCTGTTCTGATTTACGCATCTCAAATTCGTGTTCTGAATCCCAGAGTAAAATACTGTCTGAATGGGAGGAGGCGTGGTCTTTGTCTCTTTCAAGCACAGCAATATTCCTAATTTTGACTCTAGCATCAACTAGTGGATGTCACCACTATTCAATCTTCCAGGTCAAAAAGCAGCGACGTCCTGGATGCTGATGCGCCAACATCTGTACTTATAGTCATGTTGTAAGCTAGTCCTTAACGGATGATCAACAAAGTAACAGCTGCTAAGTCTTTATCATTGAATATTATTTAATGTTTGCACTATTTTTGAATAAATGATTTTTCAGGATGTTTTTATTCATCATATCTTTTGCGAGATGTTTCACATTTCGATATCGCAGGACGTGGTACTTGGCAGTGATATGCGTATTGACCACATTGTGCTAGCTATATTTTATAAAGCTTTATTTTATGATGTAACGCTAATCCATTCATACCCCCATGTAAAAGTAAAAGGGACGATTTAAAAGTTTTGGTTAGGTCCATTCATGTTCAGTGCATTTATTTTCAGTGCATTATATGTTCAGTGCATTATATTTACTGCAATTCATTTCGACATGAATTAATTCAGGGGACACGAATAATTTAAAAAGAACAGACTTTTAAATGACAGTAACTGTACATAAGTAGGATGCGTCCTGTAAATGTTCAACAATTTAACGCATTAAATAAATGCAAGAAAATCCCATGGCCTTCTAAAAAGGGAATAAATGTGTCTTATAATCCAGAAATACGGTCTGCAAACCCAGGAGTGTAAAATATGAATAACGTCCTTACACAAGCCCAAATAAACACAAAAAGCATCAAATAAACTGATTAAAGCCTGCCTATACAGGTGACACTTGTTGGTTACAAAATTACAGACTTAAAAGATTTTCCTAACTAGTTCATATTTAAAAAAAGAAAGAAGAATTCACATTATGCAGGATTGACCCAGGTATTGTGTTTTTTTTTTGGTAGCGCAATATACCCTTTGACCAGCAGAGGGCATCTGACAGGAGGTGTGTAAGTGAAATTGTGTGTAGAAAGAAAAAGATCGAAATAAAAAGACTTTCAAGGTGTCTGAATGGACCTAAACTCCACTAAAATCTGTCTGGCTGATGTGATGATAGGATGTGGAGGCTTCATGTATCGCAATATGTTGTTTTCTGCAAGAATTCTTCGAGCCAGAGGGGACAGGATGATAGTCGCGTTTGAGTGATGTTTGACTGCGTATGGAACACCCCCGCACTTATTAACAAGGCAGTCCGTCTCGAAGGTGCACCTGATGAAAGGGTGTAGCGATTTGGCGTCACACCAGCAGGTGGCGTTTCCTGTGCAGAGCCAGGTGATCGGAGCGTGAGAAACTACGGTCGCAATCAGAGCACTTGAACGGCTTCGAGCCGGTGTGTTTACGGTAATGGCGTGTCAGCTCATCAGAACGCGCAAACTTCCATGTGCAGCCTTCCCATGAGCACTTGTACGGCTTTTCTCCTACACACACACACACACACACACACACAACAAAACAAAACAAAAAGAGGTCAAATCACAACTGATTGATCTCTGTATTAACTTCCGTGTGTGTGTGTGTGTGTGTGTGTCTGTGTGTGTATATACATACATGCGTGTGTTTGTGTATATGTGTGTGTGTGTGCACGTGTACCTGTGTTGTGTGCACATGCGTGTACGTGTGTTTTTTATATTTGTGTTGTGTGTGTGTGTGTGTGTGTGTGTGTTTATATTTGTGTGAGTGTGTGCGTATATGTCTGTGTTTGTGTGTGTGTGTGTGTGTGTGTGTGTGTGTGTGTACACCCGTGACTTATATATGTGTGAGCGTGTGTATGTTTGTGTGTGTGTGTATGTTTGTGTATGTTTGTGTGTGTGTGTGTGTGTGTGTGTGTGTGTGTAGACCCGTGATTTATATTTGTGAGTGTGTGCGTATGTGTGTGTATGTTTGTGTGTGTATGATTGTGTGTGTGTGTGTGTGTGTGTGTGTAGACCCGTGATTTATATTTGGGTGAGTGTGTGCGTATATGTGTATGTTTGTGTGTGTGTTTATATTTGTGTGAGTGTGTGCGTATATGTGTGTGTTTATGTGTGTGTGTGTGTGTGTGTGTGTGTGTGTGTGTGTAGACTCATGATTTATATTTGTGTGAGTGGGTGCGTATATGTGTTTGTGTGTGTGTGTGTGTGTGTGTGTGTGTATGTTTGTGTGTGTGTAGACCTGTGGTTTATATTTGTGTGAGTGTGTGCGTATATGTGTATGTTTGTGTGTTTATATTTGTGTGAGTGTGTGCGTATATGTGTGTGTATGTTTGTGTGTGTGTGTGTGTGTGGACCCGTGATATATATTTGTGTGAGTGTGTGCGTATATGTGTATGTTTGTGTGTGTGTGTGTTGTGTGTGTGTGTATACCAGTATGTGTGCGTCTGTGGGCTTTGAGGTGTGAACTCTTAGTGTATACTTTATTGCAGCCACCAAAATCACATCGATGGATTCGCCTCTTCTTCAATGGGTCTGGAGATTCCACTTTCGGGGCGTGTACAATCACCGAGTGTGTGTTTGATCTGGAGGGTGGACAGAAAGGGAGAGAGGGGTTATGGTCAGTATATCTCCCCACCTATTTTTGTGTCTGTTTATTCATCCATCTATCCAACAGGTATCTGTCTGTTTATCCAGCCAGTGTTTTATCTGTGTTCACCCATCCATCCTTTGTCTGTTCATTCATTCATCCACCTATCCATCCATCATTCCACCAACCGACCTACCCACTGATCCACCCATCAATCATTCCACCCACTGACATACCTTTCTATTCATCCCTACGCAATGTGCTCACCCATCAATTTTTTTTTTAATTTCCCCTTCAAGTATCCCATGAGTCTGTCTGTCTTCCTTTCGGCTTTTTCCCTTTTTACTTGGGAGTCGCCACAGCGCATCATCTGATTCGCACGTTTGATTTGGCAGAGGTTTTTACGTCGGATGCCCTTCCTGTCACAACCCTTTTTAGCAAGGGACAGAAACACGCTGACGGCTTTGCAGCTACTCTTTACGAAAGTCAGCAATGGTTCTTTTACATGAACCTCTCACCATAGACAGTGAGAGACATGGCCCGCCTTTGATAACCCAGTTAGCTGCACTGGGGGGGACAGTGACAACCTTGTGGAGAGTAGGACTCGAACAACCCAACTGTTGGATCAGCGATCCAGTGCCCTATACCACTAGACCACCACTGCCCCCACAAGTAGCCCATGAGTCTCTCTTGATTATCCTTCCATCCATTCATCCCATCAATATCTTAATAGTCCGTTCATCCATTCAATGTTTGATCAACCCATCCTTCTCTTAGCTGTCCATCCAGCCATCTATCCATCCATCTATTCATGCTCTTATCTTTCTATTTATTCGTCCATGTTTTAATAAGTTTGTGACGTTCAGTTGTAATGACTATATTTGACCACTAGATGTCCCTGCAGGTTGTTGTTCTGAAGTAAGACGCCGCTGTATTCGTCTCCCACACCTGCTGCTGATTTTAGACACTCCAACATTCCAGTGTCACCAAACATCCACATCCTTCACCCATTAAAATGAAGCCTGGGTTTGGACACGATGCTCCTTTCAGTGGCGTTCAACACAGCTGGGACACTCAGCCACGCCCCAGGGTATGAACACAGCCCCTGAGTGTTTCATCTCTCTCTCTCTCTCTCTCTCTTTATGCTTCTCCTCGAGGAGAACATTTTTGTCCCACCTTCCTGCTCCTCCCTGTTTGCAGTCCTGCTCTTTACTTTTTCCCTTCGTGTTTTTTTT
>CM045746.1:8754465-8894465 GCA_024760905.1 Plotosus lineatus
AAAAGCCGAAAGGAAAAGAAGAAGTTTTTACAGCCTTCCTCTCTGGAGTTTGTTTACTATCCGTGTGTCAGATTCTCATGGATGTTTGTTTGTGGTAAAGGTGCTGGATCACTGATCCTAAGGTTGGGGGTTCAAGCTCCACTTTCAACAGGTTGTCACTGTCCCCCCCCCCCAGTACAGCTAACTGGGTTATCAAAGGCCGGCCATGTCTCTCACTGTCTATGGTGAGAGGTTCATGTAAAAGAATCATTGCTGACTTTCGATAAGAGTAGTTACATAGCCGTCAGCGTGTTCCTGCCCTGCGAACGTCTGGCGAGCTGTCCAGGGTGTACTCTGCCCTCGTAAAGAGTCGGCTGGGATGGGCGTCAGCCTCCCCGTGACCCCAATTAGGATTAAGCGATTACAGAAAATAAATGAATGACTATATATATGTATATGTATATGATGTTTATGGTTTGTTTTTTAAAAGTTTATCTTTTCTGTGGCGCCACAAGTGATAATTGAAATAATAATATTTTACATTTTTAAATTTGTTTTTTTTTTTATTTATAAATAAAATATTCACAAAGTGTTGTTCTTGAACATTTAAAAAAGTAAATATACTTTAGAGGTAGACTGTAATTGTAATTGTGAAGTTGTAAAACATACTACATAATTCACACACACACATAAATACAGTATATATTTTTTGTGTTGTTTATTTACTCATGCAGTATTATTGCTATGAAACATTTTAAAAATTAAATAAAGATATATACATGTTATATATGTATGTCAGATTTCACATTTTTAAAAAACAAATATTTAAGAGTAAATTAAATTGTATTTTAAAAATTTAATTTGCTCTGTGCTGACTTGGTGAGTTGTTCAGGATGTAACCCACCTTTGCTGAGAGTTGGCCGAGATGGCCGCCAGCCCCTGTATGGCTCAAATAAATGTACCTGCTTATATTTTCTGTAAAAATATTCCTGCTCAAATTTTTGTAAGTATACATATTTATATTAATTTAGATTTAATAGTAGAACATCTACCTGTACACAATCTTGTTTTTTGTATTTGTTTATGTAAGCAATATTTGGAAAGTTAAATAATTAAAAATTAATACCATATAATTTTCAGCAATAAAAAAAAATTAAATAGGGAGAATATGATGATAAATAATTTATATAAGTATAAGGTGGCCTATGGTGGGACCGGTGGTGTAGTGGTTAGGATCGGGAGGTTGTGTGTTCAAATCCCAGTTAGATCCCCACTGTGCTAAGACTCCTGGGCAAGGTCTTAACCACAAGTGTGCCTCTGTTCACCCAGCAGTATAAATGTGGGCCAGTAACAATATACTGGGAAGGTAACCTGCGATGGACTGGCACCCCATCCAGGACGAGTTGAACTCCTGGTTGCTTCACGCTATGATGCAGCGGTCCGATGAGCCACTGTGGCTCGGGTGTAAAAAGGACTTCACCAAGGTGAACTATGAATCATTTCCTTTCATTCATTTTAAGAAATCACCGGAATAATTCAACTCACTGATTAATAACGATCATTATTAGTTTATAATTGTATAACTGTATAATTTTTATTTTGAGTGAAATTATAGCCTGTAGTATTTTGGTTATGTTAATGTTATCCATTCAGCAGATGAAAATGAAAGAGTTTGTATATCAGTACATTTTTTTTCCCCCTTCGGCTGTTCCCTTTTTTCCAGGGGTCGCCACAACGAATCATCTGCCTCCATCGTCATGGAAGTCATATTAATGATTCGTATACTCGATTTTGGTATAGGTTTTTACGTCGCATGCCCTTTCTGACACAACCCTTAGCAAGGGTCAGAAACACGCTGACCGCTTGCAGATCCTCTTGACGAAAGTCAGCAATGGTTCTTTAACATGAACCTCTCACCATCGACAGTGAGAGACATGGCTGGCCTTTGATAACCCAGTTAGCTACATGAAGTGCAATAATCACAAATCCCTTTACAACTGTTTTACAAGAAATGAAATTGTGAAATCCTCGTAGACACCTGTAACGTTACCATACAGCACATAGAGCTCGCTCTTACACTCGATTGTCTCTGTCTCATAATGACATACTGAGACTCTGTGTTCATATAACGACAAAAAATGTGACCTGAAAGAATGTAGACGGATCCCGCTGGAGACAAGTCGAGACTCAATTCTATCTCTCTGTCTCAACACACACACACACACACACACACACACCCATCCAATTGCTTTGTACTAAACCTCATGCTGTTTGTGTGTGTGTGTGTGTGTGTGTGTGTGTGTGTGTGGGTGCATGTATAGACTCACTCCTTATAGCTTGGCACTGGGGACAATGGAATTTCCTGTTTGTACGTGCTGGAGGTTATCTCACTGTGAGGCTCGGATTTGATTGGCTGATGGTCCTGGGAGTCATCTGAGAGACAACAGTATAATTAGCCAGTCACATGATTCAGGCGTCTTATTGATATAACAAGAGAGTATACAGATAAACATATAGATTGACAGACACAATAATTTTTATAGCCTGAGAATTACGGTAATTACCAAATTTCCATTTCAACTGCTGTTTCTTTTGTAAAATGGGTTTAGGATTAATATTAGGATCATGTTTCAATATATATAAAAATATGATTTTATATATATATATATATATATATATATATATATATATATATATGTGTATGTGTGTGTGTGTGTGTGTGTGTGTGTGTGTACACATTATACTTTTTTATCTTTATTTCTAGTTTTTGTGAAGAATAATTCAGAATGGTGAAATAAAGAATACATTTAAAAATTATTAAACTAAAATAATAAAAAGCATGAAAACAAATACCACAAAAATGAAAATAAATAACATTTATGATTTATGTACTGTATTCTGTTTTATATTTTATAATATTGTACATTATATATTACATTACTTAGTTAGGAGGGCAAAAATGATTTACGAGGAAAAGTAAAGGACCGGACCTGCACCAGATGTGAAAGATTTGGCTCTGCCCTTCTGATCGTTGGGTGTGGTTCTAGGAACCAGCATGATGGGTGAGGGTAGAACATGGGGCGGGTACATCATGGTGGGCAAGATCACACTTGGCAGGACGGAGATGAAGCCGAGACCAGGTGCTGAAACCAATGGGGTCACAGGCTGAACCACACACACACACACACACACACACACACACACACACACACACACACTGTTTATAAGCTGGTTTGCAGATACACTGTGCATTACTGTGTTAATTAATTTAACTGCAGTATACCGAATGTATCGTTAATGTTAAATAGTTCCAGAACTCACAGAGAAGGGAACCGTTATGGGCGGAGTCAGCATCCTGGGTGAGCAGGAGGGTGATATTGTCATGGGGGTGGAGTCAGAGTGACTCACACGCTCATATGGGGACGGGGGCGTAGCTCTGGATGAGGAAGACAAGGACGATGCTGAAGATGGTGAGGAGGAAGGCAATGGCGTTGGAGGCGAAGACTTCTTGCTGAGCGACAGATCTACGGGCTCCAGCTGCGTGTGTGGGGTGGTGTCGGGGCCATAAGGAGGAGTGTGAGTGTGTGGGGG
Organism: Plotosus lineatus; assembly: GCA_024760905.1. NCBI lineage: Eukaryota > Metazoa > Chordata > Actinopteri > Siluriformes > Plotosidae > Plotosus > Plotosus lineatus. Next base: position 8,758,036 of record CM045746.1, read on the forward strand.
GGTGGGATACAGCGGGTAGGGAGGAGCGTAGCAGTACTGACCAGTGTGAGGCCCAATAGAGAACATAGCGCTGTATGATTCGGCTTGAGACCTCACCAAGGATGAGTAACCCTGAAATAACACACAGGGTGGAGGGGAAGAGAAAGTAAATATCCTGGAGCTCTCCGTCTCTCTCTCACACACACACACACACACACACACACACACACACACACACACACGTACACGTCTACAGAGGCAGCTGTGTGCTCAGGAGACAGAAGACAGACGATGAAAAACTACTTTTCTGATTTTGTTCAAATGAGTGTGAGCCAAAGCTAACTCCCAGGCCCCCTATAAAGCCTAACCTAATGAGAAAAGAATGTAAGTTCACCAGAACACACACACACACACACACACTGTGTTGTGCAGCACTGTAATTAGAACATGGTGGAAATCTTGAGCATGTTTCTGAATTAGAATAGATGGTATATAGAATAAGGAATATTATTACATTTTTTGTGATATTTGGTGTAATACTGTATATTCATTTATTTGCTGAGCCACTCAGTCCTGTTAGGTGTTGCCACTGAATTTGGGAAAAGGTGGGATACACCCTGGACAGCTCAACAGGTCACCTTGGGGTAACGTGTGTGTGTGTGTGTGTGTGTGTGTGTGTGTGTGTGTGTGTGTGTGTACACACGAAAGGATTTACTATCACACTGAGGGGCAATTTGGAAGTGTCAATTACTCTAATGTGCATATTTTGGGGCTGAAGGAGGAAACCAATGTAGATTAAAACAATGCAAGTCCAGCAAGAACATGCAAACTTCAGACAGAATTGCCCCTGCCCTCCCCATGTCCGAGAACTGCTGACCACTACACCACCGTGCTGCTCTATTAGTATTATAGCATGAACTATTAAATATCAAAGTAATATCAGGCTGTAAAATCCACCTGGTTCCTATGGGACAACACTACTGTGCCACACACTGCAATATTTTTAGTGAGAAGAAAGTCATTTGATATCCATCTTGAACCTCGGAAATGTCCGAAACCCTTATTCTCTGCTCCCTATTCCGTCCTCCCTGTTCCCTCCTCCCTTATTTTTTCTCCTATTCCTGGCCCCTATAATGGCGTCCTGCTCCTGATAACCCTTTATCTAGGCATTTGAGATGTTCTACACAATCCTGACATGTGATGTCCTGCCGTAATCACTACACAGGGTTTGTGTCATTCTTAAATTCAGAGAAAGTAACACAATGGAGACTATTCTGTGCGGCGGGAAATCCCACAATGCACTGCAGAAGGGTGGAGTATGTGTAATATATATGTTAGTGAGTAAATATAATATAGTGAACAGGAAGTGGGGTTTAGATTTACACTAAAGGTTCATGAACAGCAGTGTCTGAGTCGCGATTTCAGGTGTGTACGGGAAGTGAATAAATATCCAGTGCACTTGTGATATCCCACAGTGCACCACAAGAAGAATATGTGTGTGTGTGTGTGTGTGTTCGTGTGTGTGTGTGTGTGTGTGTGTGTGTGTGGCTCAAGTACAAGGCTCAGTACATACCGTCTCCCTGTCTGCATTCACTGGATAGTCATACATGAGCATGGCTGCTCGCACTGGAATTCTGCAATAGAAAAAAGCAAAAGGATCAGTAAACACACACACACACACACACATACACACACCCACACACACACTCACGTCACACACACTCACACTCACGTCTCACACACACACACTCACGTCTCACACACACACTCACGTCTCACACACACACACACACACACACTCACGTCTCACACTCATGTCTCACACACTCACGTCTCACACTCACGTCTCACACACACACACACACACACACACACACACACACGTCTCACACACACACACACACACTCACGTCTCACACACACACACACACACACACACACACGTCTCACACACACACACACACACACTCACGTCTCACACACACACACACACGTCTCACGTCTCACACACACACACACACGTCTCACACACACACACACACACACACACACACTCACGTCTCACACACACACACACACACACACTCACGTCACACACACACACACACACACTCACGTCACACACACATATAAACAGGCAAGAAAAGGATCTCCAAATGTTTGTTTAGTTTGTCACAGTGGGCTAACTGGCCTTTCCAACTTTCCTCGAGGTGTGACTGTGTCTGAATGACTGGAGGTGTGTTGGCCACGGTCTGGCGTGCTGTCCAGGGTGTACCCCGCACCAGCCATCCCGTGACCCTATTTAGGTTTAAGTGAATTAAGTGAATATTAGGTTTTAGTGTCAAAATGAATGAATGAGGTCATAGAGTACTTTAAGGCATTTCTTTGATAATGTCTCAGCCACAATATAACATCGGGCGGTGGTGGTCTAAGGGTATAAGGCGCTGTATCGCTGATCCAAAGGTTGGGGATTCGAGTCCCACTTTCCACAAGGTTGTCACTGTCCCCCCCCAGTGCAGCTAACTGGTTTATCAAAGGCCGGCCATGTCTGTCACTGTCTATGGTGTGAGGTATAAAAGAACCATTGCTGACTTTCGTAAAGAGTAGCTGAAAAGCCGTCAGCGTGTTTCTGCCCTGCGATGGCCTGGCGAGCTGTCCAGGGTGTACTCTGCCCTCACCCTGAGTTGGCTGGGATGGGCACCAGCCTCCCCGCGACCCTAATTAGGATGAAGTGGTTACAGAAAATGACGAACTGAACAATATAACATTTTATGTAATTTTTTTTTAAATGATATGAATGATATGCCTGTGCCCTGCGATGGCCTGGTGAACTGTCCAGGGTGTACTCTGTCCTGATAGGCCTCCTTTTTCACCGCAGGTGTCCACCACCGGATTTGGGGGTTACTGCCGCGACAAGCACCAACGACCTTCCGGCCGCAGCTATGGGCTGCCGCCTCAGCAATGGAGGAAGGAAACATGGCCCATTCGGATTCCATGTCCTTCGGGACGTCGTTGTAGCTCTGACAGAGGTGGAACTTAAAAGATTCTCTGACAGGAGACTCCGCCAAACGTTCCCAGGAAACCCGAACTACATGCTTGGGCCTGTAGGCCTGGCGTAGTGGTTAGGGTGATGCGCTCATGATTGGGAGGTTGTGAGTTCGAATCCCACTGAGACCCTCACTGTGCTAAGACCCCTGGGCAAGGTCTCAACCACAAGTGTGCCTCTGTTCACCCAGCAGTATATATGGGAACCAGTGGAAATATACTGGGAAGGTAACCTGTGATGGACTAGCGTCCCATCCAGGAGAAGTTGAACTCCTGGTCGCTTCATGCTATGGAAACCAGGGATAAGCACCGGCCTGATGAGCCATGAAGCTCGGGTGTAAAAACCCAACAGACTTCATGAGCAGAAGCCCGACCACCAGGCACTTGCCTTCGAGCCCCGCCCCAGGCCTGGCTCCAGGAGGGGACCTCGGTGACCCACGTCCGGGCAAGGCAAACTGTGTCCTTGTTTTCTGATTATTCTCCATAGAGGTCTTTTGAACCACACTTCGTCTGGACCTTCACCTAGGACCTGTTTGCCTTGGGTGACCCTACCAGGGGCATAATGCCTCTGATGGCACAGCTCCGAGGATCAAGAGGACACGCAAAAAGAGGACAATTCTAGGAGGGGTGTTTTTATTTTCTATAATGTATTTTCTGATGTATATTTTAAAATCTTTTTTAAAAGAATATTTACTATTTCCTAACTCAATAATTTATTCACAAAAGTTTTAAAATGTAAAAGTAATTAAAAAAAAAAGGAATAAAACAAAAATCTGAACACTCAAGACATTTCAGCTTGAAATGTTTTTTCCCAAAATATAAAATCTTTGAAACCATTAAAATAGTTAAAAAGTGACCTTTTTGAGACATGGTAGAATGTCATTATAAATAATTAAACTCCGTATTGTTTCCTTTTTATTTCTCTCGTGCAGAATAATGTCTCCGTGCCGAGGACCGATAAATAAAAATAACGAGGTAATACTTCGAAAGGTGTGGTTGCTATAGAAATGAATCCCCACCATAATGGGGTTCATAGTGCAGGATGTTATGGTCACTCGTGAATTTGTTCTCAGTAAGACGCATGTCATGGAGAAGTCATTATGCTGATGATGCAATTTGTGTTAAATATTTAACACTGCAATGTTTTCCAGCCCGTGGTCACGAATAAACAAACATGGCATACATTCTTTCATTCGTTTTCTGAACCGCTTAATCCTTATTAGGGTCGCGGGGAGGGCGGGTACACCCTGGACAGCTCACCAGGCCATCGCAGGAACAACAATCACACAACCATTCATACTCACACTCACACCGAGGGGTGATTTGGAACAGCCAGTTAACACCTACTGTGCATGTTTTTGGACTGTGGGAGGAAACCGGAGAACCCGGAGAAAACTAACACAAACACAGGGAGAACGTGCAAACTCCACAAAGAAATACCCGAACTGGGAATCAAACCTAGGACTTTCTTGCTGTGAGGCAGAGTGCTAACCAATACACCACTGTGCCACCCTACATGGTGTACATGTCTTAAAATTATTTAAATATTTAAAGATTTTAAAGGATGTGTTCAATAACATCACAGTCTGTGTCTGTGTGTATGTGCTTGCTTGCATGCATGCCTGTGTGTGTGTGTGTGTGTGTGTGTGTGTGTGTGTGTGTGTGTGTGTGTGTGTGTGGGTATGGGTGTGTGTGGGTGTGTGTGTAAGTAAGACATAGAAAGAGAGAGACCCACAGGAAACAGCAGTAGGGTGAGGCCGCATGAAAACGGCAAGTGTGAGACCACACCTGGTGTTACTACACACACACACACACACACATAACTTGTGTAACAGCAGATACGCCCTCTCACCAACCACCCAGCTTAGGGTCAGTTGAAGGTTAACCTTCCCTAACACTAAAACATTAAAACACACACACACATATGCACATTGCATAGTTTGAGCATCAAGCAGTGAAGCAATTACATAAAATCAGAAATAACTGTATGTGAATCAAACACACACACACACACACAGTTCTTTCTTTCTTTTTCTTCTAGAAATGTATTCTGTTTTCTCTCAACCCTTCTCTTTCTGACTGTACAGGATCATTTCTTTCTTTAAATGGGAAAAAACACACTAAACCTCTGATAATGACCTTTAACCTTTGACTGTACCGCCCCTTCCTTTCATTTCTTGAGTCTTGACCATGAGAATATGCTGAATATATTTGATCCCTGACCTTTTAACCTCATTCTGTCAGACTGAAGTGCATACCTGGTGAATATGACCCTTGACCCAAATAAGTATAAATCCCCTCACCTATATGGTGTGTGTGTGTGTGTGTGTGTGTGTATGTATACATTGCTCTTCATTGAACTACCTCTCTCTCTCTCTCTCACACACACACACACACACACACACACACACACACACACACACACACACAATGTGTGTATCTTCACCAGTGTAACAGCTGTTGAGAGTTTGCCACACTGTTGTATGCATGACCTCGTAACTGCCTATGATTGGCCAGTGATGGCTTTAAGTGACAGCGAAGAGAGAGTACCTTGTCCCTTACCTATTGCACTTTCCCTCACTCTCTATCTCTCTGTCATCCTTGGCCTTTATTATTTATTTCAAATATTTATAGATTTTAGATATTTCATCATTTTTACACCTCCTGCTTTCCTTTGTTCTTTCACGTTGACTTCATCACAAGCTCTTCTTCCACTGTCTCTCTTTTTTCTCTCCGTGTCTATTTTCCTTGTTCACACTTCTCTGTCTCGTTTCGTCCATCTCATTCCCACTTGTTCTCAACACTGTCGACTTTTCTTTCCATCTTTCCTTTCCTATTGTCCGTACCCCATTATGCTTTATCTCCATATTTCAGTTTATTCCTTTCCTTGCCTCTGTCCTTTACTTTCCTCCTGCATTATCTTTCCCTTTCTCCCCTTTTCACTTCTCTTTCTTCATCTCCTTTTGTGTTATCCTTCACTTCCTCCTGTGTAAAACACAATGATGGGTCCCATTACACCATTACAGACCACCACACACACACACACACACACACACACACACACACACACACACACACACACACACACACACACACACACACACACACACACAGCCCTGCCCATAAGGAAAGTCCCTGTCATGCTGCTTTATCCTTTATCCTGCTGATAACGACACCCACTGTTAAGAACACGCCTAAAGATGCTTATCAAGAGCAGAACAACAACTCATGTTTAATCTAATGGCAATATCCATTGTGTGTGTTTGTGTGTGTGTTTGTGTGTGTGTGTGTGTGTGTGTGTGTGAGAGAGAGAGATGTGGGTGTGTCTCACACACCCATGTCACAGCTATGTCATGTATGTTATTGTAAACAACACAGAGCATATTCTCTTAAGATTACAACCTTTAGAACGCAAACTTATCCTGGAACAAAATGTGTATAGAACTGTAATGATGTACAGAATTGAATAGGCCACGCCTTCCTTACTGAGACTGAGGCACAGAATCACACAGGCCATGCTTCCTTTAGTACAACTGATATAAAGTACAATACAGAATTAAACAAGCCACACCTTCACTGAAACTAAAACAGAATTAAACAAGCCACACCTCTTTCACAGCAACTGATATACAGAATTAAACAGGCCATGCCTACTTCACTGTGATTGACATACAGAATCATGGAGGCCACCTTTAATTTAGCTGACAGGTAAAAAAAATTAGAGGGCTTGTCTCCTCCACTGTGACTTACTGTCCTGTGTGTGTGTGTGTGTGTGTGTGTGTGTGTGTGTGTGTGTGTGTGTGTGTGAGAGAGAGAGAGAATTTGTGTTTGCATGTGTGTGTGTGAGAATTTGTGTTTGCTTGTGTGTGTGTGTGTGTGTGTGTGTGTGTGTGTGTGTGTGTGTGTGTGTGAGAATGTGTTTGCTTGTGTGTATGTGAGAGAATTTGTGTTTGCTTGTGTGTGTGTGTGTGTGTGTGTGTGTGAGAGAGAGAGAGAATTTGTGTTTGCTTGTGTGTGTGTGTGTGTGTGTGTGAGAGAGAATTTGTGTTTGCTTGTGTGTGTGTGTGTGTGTGTGTGAGAGAGAGAATTTGTGTTTGCTTGTGTGTGTGTTTTCTCCTTTAGCACTCTGAAAACAGGAAGAGGATCAGTCTGCCAGATGGAATGCATGACGCAAGACTGGGCCTTGAAACAAAAGGCCCTGAACACAGCAGCCTCACTGACTCTCTCTCTCTCTCTCTCTCACTCACACACACACACACACACACACAGAGAATATATAAAGAAAGAGATCGAGAAAGAGAAGGAACAGTTCTGATGGGATATAAAACACCTAATGTTCTGGTAACAAACACACTGTCTATGGTGAGAGGTTCATGTAAAAGAACCATTGCTGACTTTTGTAAAGAGTAGCTGCAAAGTCATCAGCGTGTTTCTGTGCCTTGCTAAAGGGTTGTGACAGGAAGGGCATCCGAAGTAAAAAACCCATGCCAAATCAAATGTGCAAATCAGATGATTCGCTGTGGCGACTCCCGAGAAAGGGAAAAAGCCGTAAGGAAGAAAGAAATATACACACACACATACTGTATATACATTATATATACACACACACACACACATAATATACATTATATATATATATATATATATATATATATATATATATATATATATATATATATATATATATACATACACACACATAATATACATTATATATATATATATATATATGTTTGAATTAGTGTACATTTCAATTTAAACACACACACACACACATCAATTATCTGATTTCTATTAAATGTTTTTTATACCTGTTAAAGTTAATAAGTTTACCTGTACACCGCTTTTACACTATAAATAAATAAATATAGCTACAGAAAGTGTCTGAGGGGCTGCAAACAATACTGAGCAACAGTTTCATTATTTATTTGTAAATAATAATAATAATAATAATAATAATAATAATAATATACAACAAATAAAACATTTCAATGCAAAAAACCTCTGTAATATAAATATTGAATTTCATAATTATATACTCTAATTTAAAATTTCTAAATATATTTGTAAAGATGATGTATTACAAATTTCTGATTATTTCCTTTACAATTTTTTCCTTTACCGGTGCAATAATTGTTTTATTATTACTAGTAAAATACAGGTGCACACTATTTAGTATATATTTAATTGTATCAGTTTTATATTTAAATAAGTACAAATACAACTAATAATAAAAATATTAAAATCAATCTGTCAAAGTTACATCATTACTGCATATCTGGGGTGGTTTCGAACATGAACATTATCACAGCATGTACTTTAAATTTTATAATTTGCTCTGGCGCCCTTCATCGTGTCACCCTCCATGTGTAAATAAATGTAAACTTTATTTTAATATACATCTTGTAGCACTTCCTCGACATCATGTGCGATAACTACATTTCCAGGCAAAACAATGAAATTAAGTTGTTGTTGTTGTTGTTATGAGGTAATATGTGGCACCATGTTGTGTAACCTGCTTGTCTGAGTGTTGACTCATCCCTACATGATTCCTAAGTAAACAAAAACACTCTGCTCTACTATTATGCAATATTTAATTACATTTTAATAACCGCTACCGGCCTTGTAATAGTGATATAATAATACTAGGATATAAATAAAGCGTGTTTATTTTGTCAATTATGGTCGTGTCCTAACATTGACTCTCAGAGAACTATAGGGCGCAAACTAGAGTGCGTGGAGTGCACGCGGGTCGCCATGGTTACAGGCAGACGCGCGCACTCGCGCGTGCTGAAAGTGGGAAATGAGTGCGAATGCTAATGAGTATTAGCCAGCGCGCGCTGCTTGTCAATAAACAAAATTTGTGAATTTTAACGGAGTATATTTACATAAACCTGATACATTTATATAGATAAAAACTTAATACTTCAGCAACTCCTATATAAGACTATCAATCAAGCATTACAGAGCTATCTTCATATACAGTACTTTGAGTTCATTTTGAGATGTTCGTTATTCCTGTCAGTGAAAGCCTGAGAGGAAAATAGGTGAGCAGACATATTATGAAGATAGTTTCAGGTATAAAGTGAAAAAAAAATCAACTTTTATTTTACTCACATGTCTGGGAAAACAGTTGCGCTTCCACCCTGTTCCTGATTTAGGTGTGTTTATAATTATGATGTTATTTATAATAGTAATAGTAATAATAATGCCCCAGACTTAAAGATGAAGGCAGAAACGGGTTGATAGAGAGCTCCGTGTTAATCTCCTGACGTCCTGAACCAGAACATTAAGTGCTCCACAAAGTTGTGTCACTTTCTTCTCGCCCCTACATGAAAGTACAGGCGAAGCGGGGTGGAGCAACAGGGTGTAGGCGGAGCGACATTGTGGAAGGCGGGGGTGGGGTGGGGTTGGGCGAGACGGTAGGGTGAGAGAGTGGGTGTGTCACTTCGCGTCCCCAGGAAGGAAGGAAAGGACGAAAAAAGAGAGTTTACAGGGATCTCTCTCTCTCTCTCTCTCATGTGTATATATGTGTGTGAATACATGGCAGCACGGTGGCATAGTGGTCAGCACGTCTGTCTCACAGCAAGATGTTCCTGGGTTCAATTCCCAGTTCAGGCATTTCTGTGTGGAGTTTGTATGTTTTCCCTGTTCTTTTATGGGTTTCCTCCCCCAGTCCCAAAACATGCACAGTAGGTTCATTTCTGTTCCAAATTGCCCATGAGTATCAATGGTTGTGCTAGGGTTGGCCCTGCAATGGCCTGGTGAGCTGTCCAGGGTGTACCCTGCCCTTGCCCAGAGCTGGCTCAGATGGGTACCAGCTTTCTTGTCACCCTAATTAAGATTTAGTGGTTCGGAAGAAGAAATTGTGTATGTCATTCTTCCTGTCTTTCATGTCCAGTCCCGGCCCTGTCCCGACATCATTTTCTGTCTCATACCCTTCCTTTCTAGTTCCCTTTTGCACTATATACTGTATATTTTTTTTGCACTCTCTCTCTCTCTCTCTCTCTCTCTCTCTTTCTCTGTTAATTAGGCATAATTAAACAAAGACATTAACTATTAAAATGTATATTTGTCCCCTGTGGGAGTTTGATCAGTGATTTGTATGATTTATACACAGATATAAAATTGGTGAGAAAGTAAAAGCGTACCTCCGTACTTGTGTGTGTGCGTGTGTGTGCAGAAGCTCAGCTATATTTAAATACAATTTTCAGTTCAGTTCATTTTCTATAACAGCTTAATCCTAATTAGGGTCGTGGGGAGGCTAGCGCCCATCCCAGCTGATTCCGAGTGAGGGCAGAGTACACCATGGACAGCTCGCCAGGCCATCGCAGGGTGGAAACACGCTGACGGCTTTGTTGCCTACGTTTGTCGAAAGTCAGCAGTGGTTCTTTTACATGAACCTCACACCATAGACAGTAGGAGACATGGCCGGCCTTTGATAACCCAGTTATGTGCACTGGGGGTACAGTGGCAACTTGTGGTGAGTGAGGCTTGAACCCCCAACCTTAGAATCAGTGAGCCAACACCTTTACCACAAGGGGAAAAAATCAGAGTGGGAGAGAACTCAACTCAGATCAAACAAAAGACGCAGGTATAAACCAAAAACCTACCATTAAAAAATATATATTGAATTACTTTGAAAATTACTCTCTCACCTCTTTGCCAAAACCACTTAGTCATATTACAGCCGCTGGGAGGTTTTAAGCCGACTGCTGAGTGAAGGCAGGGGACACCTTGGAAAGTTACCCAATCTATTGCAAAGCCAAAACACCCACAGCTATTCACACTCATATCGAGGAGCAATTTGGCACTACCAGTCAGCTAAATATGAGTGTCCTGGACTGTGGAAGGAAACCAAATTACCTGGAGGAAACCCATGCAAGCTCAGGGGAAATATGTACACAGAAACACCCTCATCAATCGTCGGACTCAATGTCAGAAGCGTCTTGCTGTGTGGCAGGAATGTAACTATTAAAAAAACAACAAAATCTTGCCATATTAGCAAGCTACATCTTCTTCTTCTTCTTTTCCTTTCGGCTTTTCCCTTCAGGGGTCGCCACAGCGAATCATCTGCCTCCATCTTACCCTATCCTCTGCATCATCTTCTCTTACACTAACTACCTTCATATCCTCCTTCACCACATCCATAAATCTTCTCTTTGGTCTTTCTCTAGGCCTTCTGCCTGGTAGTTCCAACCTCAGTATCCTACTACCAATAATCTCAATATCCCACCTCAGTACATGTCCAAACCATCTCAATCTAGCCTCTCTGACTTTGTCTCCAAAGCCTCTTTCTTGTGCTGTCCCTCTGATATATTCATTCCTGATCCTATCCATCCTCATTACTCCCAAAGAGAACCTCAACATTTTCATCTTTGCTACCTCCAGCTCTGCCTCCTGTCTTTTTCCCAGGACCACTGTTTCTAAACCATACAACATCGCCGGCCTCAACACCATCTTGTACACTTTTCCCTTCATTCTTGCCAATACCTTCCTATCACACGTCACACCGGACACTTTTCTCCAATCATTCCAACCAGCCTGCACACACTTCTTCACCTCTTTTCCACACTCTCCATTGCTCTGGATTGTTGAGCCTAAGTACTTAAAATCCTCCACCTTCTTTATCTCTGCTTCCTGTAACTTCGGCGTTCCTTTTGGGTCCTTGTCGTTCACACACATGTATTCTGTCTTACTGGGGCTAACCTTCATTCCTCTCCTTTCCAAGGTATACCTCCACCTCTCTAGATTTTCCTGCACTTGTTCTCTGCTCTCACTACAGATCACAGTGTCATCTGCAAACATCATAGTCCATGATGAATCTTGTCTAACCTCGTCTGTCAGCCTGTCCATCACCACAGCAAATAAGAACGGGCTCAGAGCTGACCCTTGATGCAGTCCCACCTTCACCTTAAACTCTTCTCTCACACCGACAGCACACCTCACCACTGTCTTGCATCTCTCATACATGTCCTGCACCACTCTAACATACTTCTCTGCCACTCCAGACTTCATCATGCAATACCACAGTTCCCCTCTTGGCACCCTGTCATATCCTTTCTCCAGATCCACAAAGGCACAATGCAGCTCTATCTGACCTTCTCTGTACTTCTCTATTAACATCCTCAAAGCAAACACTGCATCTGTGGTGATCTTTCTCAAACTGTTGTTCACAAATGCTGACCTCTGCCCTTCGTCTAGCTTCCGCTATTCTTTCCCATAACTTCATCGTATGGCTCATCAACTTTATCCCTCTGTAGTTGCCACAACTCTGCACATCTCCCTTGTTCTTAAAAATAGGCACCAGCACACTTCTCCTCCATTCCTCCGGCATCCCCTCACTCTCAACATACCTTGTTGAATGTTTTGTCAGAAAATCAACTGATACGTCTCCTAGACACTTCCATACCTCTATACCTCTGTCTTTATTTCATCAGTACCAACTGCCTTTCCACTCTTCATCCTCTTCAATGGCCTCCTCACTTTACTCTTACTCATCTATGCTACTTCCTAGTCTTCAACGGTCATCTCTTCTACTCTTTTTTCTTTCTCATTTTCCTGATTCATCAGCTCTTCAAAGTACTCTTTCTCTCTTCCCAGCACACTTCTATCATCAGTCAATACATTTCCCTCTCTGTCCTTAATCACTCTAACTTGCTGCACGTCATTCCCATCTCTATTTCTCTGCTGTGCCAACCTGTTTAAATCATTTTCTCCCTCTTTACTTTCCAACCGAGCATACAAGTCATCATATGCCCTCTGTTTGGCCTTTGACACCGCTACCTTTGCCTTATGCTGTGTCTCCCTGTACTCCTGTTTACTCTCTTCGGTCCGCTCAATGTCCCACTTCTTCTTAGCTCACCTCTTCCTTTGTAGACACTCCTGCACTTCCGCATTCCACCGCCAAGTCTCCTTATCTACTTTCCTTCCAGATGACACACCACGTACTCTCTTACCTGGCTCTCTGATCACATTAGCTGTAGTTGTCCAGTCATCTGGAAGCACTTCCTGACCACCCCAAGCCTGTTTCAACTCCTCCTTGAAAATAACAAAAGTCTTCCTTTTTCAGATTCCACCTCTGGGGGTACTCTGCATCACTTCATCTAACTCACTCTAGAATCTCTCTCTCTCCTAGCTCACATCCTGCCTGTGGGGCATAAGCGCTAACAACATTGAACATCACACCTTCAATTTCCAACTTGAGACTCATCACTCTGTCTGACACTCTTTTCACTTCTAGAACATTCCTGACAAACCATAACAGCTTGAACCCTGCTCCTAAGCTTCTATCCTTGCTATCCTTCCACCTGCTCTCCTGAACACACAGTATGCCCACCTTACTCCTCTGCATCATGTCAGCCAGCTCTCTACCGTTTCCTATCATAGTTCCAACATTCAAAGTCCCACGCTTCCCACCTCTCCTTCTTCAACCACAACAGTAGTCCAATTTCCACCAGCACCCTGTTGGTTCACAGCACTGATGACGGTCGTTGTTAACCCAGGACTTGACCGATCCGGTATGGAATTCTTATTTTTGACTCGCATGTTATATGTGGCATTGGTTTTACGCTGGATGCCCTTTCTGACACAACCCTCTGCATTTATCCGGGCTTGGGACCGGCGTGAGGATGAACACTGGCTTGTGCCCCCCCCTCATGGCTGCATTATTATCGAGCTACATAAACAACATAATAACAGCATAGGCAAATGTCCTTTCACAATATTAGTGGGCGAGGGCAGAGCACACTCTGGACAGCTCGTCAGGCCATCGTAGGGCAGAAACACGTTGACGGCTATACAGCTACTCTTGACAAAGGTTAGCCGTGGTTCTTTTAAACCTGTCACCACAGACAATCAGAGGCATGGAAGGCCTTTGATAGACCAGTTAGCTGCACTGGAGTCAGCAGTGACATTCTGTTGATGGTGGGGCTGAACCAAAAACTTTGCAATCAGTAATCCAGCATTTTACCACCGAGCCATCACTGTCTTCACAAAATTACTAAAATTTCAAACTAAATAACCAGTTACTTTCCAAGCTAATGATTCTCCCCATTTTCTCCCTCATTAAGTTTGTATCTATTTCCCACACATCAGGTATTGCCTTCCCTATCACATGACCACCACCCATCAGGGAGGGGTAAAATCATATATACGACCTTCTGTGATATTCAGTGCTAGCCGTCTTCCTCTTTTTGAACTGCGGCACCATGCGTATATGATTGCGGTCTAACACACTCAGAGAAAAAGCACTTTCTGCTCCTCCTCGTACGAATGAGCTCACAGATGCTCATGATTGGCTGGTGATCACTGTGAGTGTCAAGAACTGGAACTGAACTTCGATATCTGGATTAATAGTCACACACGTTGTCGATGTGCCACCTTGGAAGGTCATGATTCTTAATATTATGCATTCAGGTTTACCACTTTAATGTAATAGTGTACTAGTAACACTCCCAAACTATTCTCTCACTTACCCCTCATCTGACATTTACAAAAAAAGGTGAATATATGGGGAACAGTATAAACTTTCTGGAATTCTTGGATCAATCCACTTTTTGGTGACAAAGATCAGAGACAGCTGGTAAATAGATAGTCACAGCATAATCGTCAGATATTTGAGAAGTTTGCAGCAAGTAGTTAGAGAGCAGGTTGTGAAATGAATTTCCACCGAATTTCTTTTCTTCAAACAGTAAAATTTCACCAAAAAGTAAAAAAAATAAATAAATAAAAAATTGTTGAATTTAGTTCATGCCAATTTCACCAGCTTTTACAGAATATTTGCTTTTGGTGAGATATCCCTTTTGCCAGTTAGCACTTGTGTCATACTTCTATAGTCTTTATATTGTTTAACTATACGTAAATGAACAAAGACAGTGCAGACCTCCACCAAGGTAGAGCAGTCTCATCTTTACATGGGTTACAGGAGCAGATGTAGAGTTATAGTGCCTTCCTTTTGACCTGCGACATAATTATTTTTGAGCTCTGTGTTTTTTCCTCCGTCTGAGTGATTTCCATCTCCTTGCCCATACAATGTTAAAAATATAATGTTATTGTCATACAGTGTTTAAAATACCCTTTAAATCTGTCCTGTATCCAGATCATGTTTAAAATTTAATTTATTATTTGTTGGCCCAAGACCCATTAGTTTTTTGAGTTATTGTGGTCACCGACAAACACACATCTCATAACCTAGAGTGAAGGTAATAACAAAGTCAATGCTAGAGATGGTGCTAATATTTTCTGGAAGGAGAACTCTTATTTGTAGAAAGTTCTGGAAAGTCCATGTTGTGAGGTTGATTAATGTAGCATTGGGTAAAATAGTGCTATATTGCATCATATCCAACATCACACATACAAACACACACACACACCAGCGACAAGCAGAGTCATGCACATATAGATACACCCAGAGCCGTAAGCACACCCTCTCATACCTCACACATTCTCAGCTCTTATACCTTTCAACTCATTTTATATACAGTCATTCTATACACACACACACGCACACGCACGCACACACACACACACACACACACACACCTATATATATTATTACATGCAATGTATTTACTGGCTTAATGGACACAGCGCAAACAGGCGTGGACTTGTCTGTGAGCGCTTAAACACAAAACACACCCAGGTCTTAATCCTGATTCATACACTTCATTTTGTCTTGTTTCGACCCGATAAAGCTGATTTATGCAAATAAGTCATGACGTTATTTCCAGACAGACTTTTAAAGTGAGACATGTGTACAGAAAATATTCCCTGGAACAAGTTGTGAAAATGTTGTACAGAGAACAGCATAAATGTAAATGTTGAAGGAACGTTTTTATGTTTAATCATCATCATCATCATCGTTTTCCCGACGCTGGAGCCTTTGCTCCTCAGGGTGCACTCATTGGGTCCATCATCATTCTCCTGAGCTGCTGGGCAACTATTCCTAGCAGTCCCTCCAATGTCTTCCAAATTTTAGATCGTTCATCAAAAAGGACCTGTTTTCGCATATCCCCGTTACTCATCTGGCAGATATGAGCAAAGTACTTTAACTACTGTGTCTCAGTCACAATATAACATCGGGCAGTGGTGGTCTTGTGGTATAGGGCACTGGATCGCTGATCCAAAAGTTGGGGGTTCGAGTCCCGCTCTCCACAAGGTTGTCACTGTCCCCCCCAGTGCAGCTAACTGGGTTATCAAAGGTGGGCCATGTCTCTCACTGTCTATGGTGAGAGGCATGTAAAAGAACCATTGCTGATTTTCGACAAGAGTAGGCTGCAAAGCCATCAGCGTGTTTCCACCCTGCGATGGCCTGGCGAGCTGTCCAGGGTGTACTCTGCCCTTGCCCAAAGTTGGCTGGGATGAGCACCAGCCTCCCCGCGACCCAAATTAGGATTAAGCGGTTACAGAAAATGATGAACTGAACAATATAACATTTTATGTAATTTTTTTGATGAATGAATAATAAAGAAATCCAAGAAAAAACATTAACAAAAACATTCAGAGCTGATCAATTAATTGTGAATTTAAATAAAAAAAAATTCTGTTCAGAAAGTGTTTATGCTAAAATGAATAAAAAAAACCTAACATTTATGTGAAAACATCCTCACATTTACATAAACAAATGAACATTGGAGCTTAGATAAGTAGTTTATCTATCATGGAATATTTCCAACATTGAAAAAATAGAATTTCAAAATTTCTACATTAAAATATTAGATCTAAAATTAAAATGTTGTTTTGTTAAATTATTATTATTATTATTATTATTATTATTATTATTATTATTATAATATGACCATAATGGATTTAAATGAACATAGACGCATTTAGACTACAAAACTTATGATGCTCCAATAACATTGAAACACATTAAATACAGAATTCATTCTTTTTTTATACTACTAAAATTGTTGCGTGAGAAATGCAGCCATGAGGTGGGGGGGGGGCACTAACCAGTGTCTCTCTTCCTCATGCCGGTCCCAAGCCCGGAGAAATGCAGAGGGTTGTGTCAGGAAGGGCATCCGGCGTAAAACCAATGCCAAACTTTTATGATGCAAATCAGAAGTATTACCCCCATACCGGATCGGTTGAGGCCCGGGTTAACAACGACCGCCATCAGTGCTGTCAATCAACAGGGTGCTGATGGAAATTGGACTAGTGTTGGTCGAAGACGTCGAAGAAGGAGAGGTGGGAGGCGTGTCTGTAGGCAGAGAGAGAAGAGGAAAGGCATGAGTCTAGGACTGAGAGTGGGGACTTTGAATGTTGGAACTATGCAAAGAAAAGGTAGAGAGCTGGCTGACATGATGCAGAGGAGGAAGGTGGACATACTGTGTGTTCAGGAGACCAGGTGGAAAGGTAGCAAAGCTAAAAGTTTAGGAGCAGGGTTTAAGCTATTTTATCATGGTGTGGATCGGAAGAGAAATGGAGTAGGAGTCATCTTGAAGGAGGGGTTTGTAAGGAATGTTCTAAAAGTGAAAAGAGTGTCAGACAGAGTGATGAGTCTCAAGTTATAAATTGAAGGTGTAATGCTCAATGTTGTTAGTGCTTATGCCCCACAGGCAGGATGTGAGCTAGAAGAGAAGGAGAGATTCTGGAGTGACTTAGATGAAGTGATGCAGAGTACCCCCAGAGGTGAACGAGTGGTCATTGGTGCAGACTTCAATGGACATGTTGGTGCAGGCAACAGAGGGGACGAGGAAGTGATGGGCAGGTTTGGTATCCAGGACAGGAACGCAGAAGGACAGATGTTGATAGATTTTGCAAAAATGATGGAAATGGCTGTGGTGAATACTTTCTTCCAGAAGAAACAGGAGCATAGGGTGAATTATAAAAGCGGAGGTAGGGGCACACAGGTAGACTACATCTTGTGTAGGCGATGTAATTTGAAGGAAGTCAGTGACTGCAAAGTAGTAGTGGGTGAGAGTGTTGCCAAACAGCATAGGATGGTGGTATGCAGGATGACGCTGATGGTGAGGAAGGTGAAAAAGGCAAAGGCAGAGCAGAAGACAAAGTGGTGGAAGTTGAAAAAGGAAGAGTGTCAGGTTGTCTTCAAAGAGGAGTTGAAACAGGCTTTGGGTGGCCTGGAAGTGCTTCCAAATGACTGGACAACCACAGCAAATGTGATCAGGGACACAGCTAGGAGAGTACTTGGTGTGTCCTCTGGAAGGAAAGTAGATAAGGAGACTTGGTGGTGGAATGAGGAAGTGCAGGAGTGTGTAAAAGGAAGAGGTTAGCTAAGAAAAAGGGGGACATAGTGAGGACCGAAGAGAGTAAACAGGAGTATACGGAGACACAGCGTAAGGCGAAAGTAGCAGTGGCTAAGGCCAAACAGAGGACGTATGATGACTTGTACGATAGGTTGGACAGTAAAGAGGGAGAAAATGATCTATACAGGTTGGCACAGCAGAGAAATAGAGATGGGAAGGACGTGCAGCAAGTTAGATTGATAAAGGACAGAGAGGGAAATGTATTGACTGATGACAGAAGTGTGCTGGGAAGATGGAAAGAGTACTTTGAAGAGCTGATGAATGAGGAAAATGAGAGAGAAAAAAAGAGTAGAAGAGGTGACCATTGAGGAGCAGGATGTAGCAAAGATCAGTAAGGGTGAAGTGAGAAGGACATTGAAGAGGATGAAGAATGGAAAGGCAGTTGGTCCTGATTGACATACCTGTGGAGGTATGGAAGTGTCTAGGAGAGGTAGTAGTAGATTTTCTAACAAGAACATTCAACAAGGTCCTAGAGAGTGAGCAGATGCCGGAGGAGTGGAGGAGAAGTGTGCTGGTGCCCATTTTTAAGAACAAGGGAGACGTGCAGAGTTGCGGCAACTACAGAGGGATAAAGTTGATGAGCCATACAAAGAAGTTATGGGAAAGAATAGTGGAAGCTAGACTAAGGGCAGAGGTCAGCATTTGTGAACTACAGTTTGGTTTCATGCCAAGAAAGAGCACCACAGATGCAATGTTTGCTTTGAGGATGTTAATAGAGAAGTACAGAGAAGGTCAGAGGGAGCTACATTGTGCCTTTGTTGATCTGGAAAAAGCATATGACAGGGTGCCAAAAGAAGAACTGTGGTATTGCATGAGGAAGTCTGGAGTGGCAGAGAAGTATGTTGGAGTGGTGCATGACATGTATGAGAGATGTAAGACAGTGGTGAGGTGTGCTGTCGGTGTGACAGAAGAGTTCAAGGTGGAGGTGGGACTGCATCAAGGGTCAGCTCTGAGCCCCTTCTTGTTTGCTATGGTGATGGACAGGCTGACAGACGAGGTGAGACAAGAATCTCTATGGACTATGATGTTTGCAGATAACATTGTGATCTGTAGTGAGAGCAGAGAACTTACAATGGAAGAGATTAGCTAAGAAGAAGTGGGACATTGAGAAAACCGAAGAGAGTAAACAGGAGTACAGGGAGACACAGCGTAAGGCAAAGGTAGCAGTGTCAAAGGCCAAACAGAGCGCGTTTGATGATTTGTATGCACGGTTGGAAAGTAAGGAGGGAGAAAATGATTTATACAGGTTGGCACAGCAGAGAAATAGAGATGGGAAGGACGTGCAGCAAGTTAGATTGATAAAGGACAGAGAGGGAAATGTATTCACTGATGACAGAAGTGTGCTGGGAAGATGGAAACAGAACTTTGAAGAGCTGATGAATGAGGAAAATGAGAGAGAAAAAAGGGTAGAAGAGGTGACTGTTGAGGACCAGGAAGTAGCAAAGATTAGTAAAGGTGAAGTGAGGAGGGCATTGAAGAGGATGAAGAATGGAAAGGCAGTTGGTCCTGATGACATACCGGTGGAGGTATGGAAGTGTCTAGGAGAGGTATCAGTAGATTTTCTGACAAGAACATTTAACAAGGTCTTAGAGAGTGAGAGGATGCCAGAGGAATGGAGGAGAAGTGTGCTGGTGCCCATTTTTAAGAACAAGGGAGACGTGCAGAGTTGCGGCAACTACAGAGGGATAAAGTTGATGAGCCATACAAGGAAGTTATGGGAAAGAATAGTGGAAGCTAGACTAAGGGCAGAAGTCAGCATTTGTGAACAACAGTTTGGTTTCATGCCAAGAAAGAGCACCACAGGTGCAGTGTTTGCCTTGAGGATGTTAATGGAGAAGTACAGAGAAGGTCAGACGGAGCTGCATTGTGCCTTTGTGGATCTGGAGAAAGCATATGACAGGGTGCCGAGAGAAGAACTGTGGTATTGCATGAGGAAGTCTGGAGTGGCAGAGAAGTATGTTAAAGTGGTGCAGGACATGTATGAGAGATGTAAGACAGTGGTGAGGTGTGCTGTCGGTGTGACAGAAGAGTTCAAGGTGAAGGTGGGACTGCATCAAGGGTCAGCTCTCAGCCCCTTGTTGTTTGCTATGGTGATGGACAGGCTGACAGACGAGGTTAGACAAGATTCCCCATGGACTATGATGTTTGCAGATGACATTGTGATCTGTAGTGAGAGCAGAGAACAAGTGCAGGAAAATCTAGAGAGGTGGAGGTATGCCCTGGAAAGGAGGGAATGAAGTTTAGCCCAAGTAAGACAGAATACATGTGCATGAATGACAAGGACCAAAGAGGAACGGTGAGATTACAGGGAGCAGAGATAAGAAAGGTGGAGGATTTTAAGTACTTAGGCTCAACAATCCAGAGCAATGGAGAGTGTGGAAAAGAGGTCAAGAAGCGTGTGCAGGCAGGTTGGAATGGTTGGAGAAAAGTGTCCGGTGTGATGTGTGATAGGAGGGTATCGGCAAAAATGAAAGGAAAAGTGTACAAGACGGTGTTGAGGCCAACGATGCTGTATGGGTTAGAAACAGTGGCCCTGGGGAAAAGACAGGAGGCAGAGTTGGAGGTAGCAGAGATGAAAATGTTGAGGTTCTCTTTGGGAGTAACGAGGATGGATAGGATTAGGAATGAGCACGTCAGAGGGACAGCACATGTAAGACGTTTTGGAGACAAAGTCAGAGAGGCTAGATTGAGATGGTTTGGACATGTACAGAGGAGGGATAGTGAGTATAAGTGTAATAGGATGCTGAGGCTGGAACTACCAGGCAAAAGGCCTAGAGGAAGACCAAAGAGACGATTCATGGATGTGGTAAAGGAGGACATGAAGGTCGTTGGTGTAAGAGAAGATGCAAAGGATAGGGTGAGATGGAGGCAGATGATTCGCTATGGCGACCCCTGAAGGGAAAAGCCGAAAGGAAAAGAAGAAGTGAGAGCAGAGAACTCTTCTTTTTTTTTCCTTTCGGCTGTTCCCTTCAGGGGTCGCCACAGCAAATGATCTGCCTCCATCTCTCCCTATCCTCTGCATCTTCTACTCTTACTCCAACGACCTTCATGTCCGCCTTCACTGCATCCATAAATCTTCTCTTTGGTCTTCCTCTGGGCCTTTTGCCTGGTAGTTCCAACCTCAGCATCCTACGACCAATATACTCACTATCCCTCCTCTGTACATGTCCAAACCATCTCAATCTAGCCTCTCTGACTTTGTCTCCAAAACATCTAACATGTGCTGTCCCTCTGATGTACTCATTTCTGATCCTATCCATCCTCGTTACTCCCAAAGAGAACCTCAACATTTTCATCTCTGCTACCTCCAACTCTGACTCCTGTCTTTTCCCCAGGGCCACTGTCTCTAAACCATACAACATTGCTGGCCTCATCACCGTCTTGTACACTTTTCCCTTCATTCTTGCCGATACTCTCCTATCACACATCACACCGGACACTTTTCTCCATCCATTCCAACCTGCCTGCACGCCGCTTCTTCACCTCTTTTCCACACTCTCCATTGCTCTGGATTGTTGAGCCTAAGTACTTAAAATCCTCCACCTTCTTTATCTCTGCCCCTGTAACCTCAAAGTTCCTCTTGGGTCCTTGTCGTTCACACACATGTATTCTGTCTTACTAAGACTAACCTTCAATCCTCCTTTCCAGGGCATACCTCCACCTCTCTAGATTTTCCTCCACTTGGTCTCTGCTCTCACTACAGATCACAATGTCATCTGCAAACATCATAGTCCATGGAGATTCTTGTCTAACCTCATCTGTTAGCCTGTCCATCACCATAGCAAACAAGAAGGGGCTGAGAGCTGACCCTTGATGTAGTCCCACCTCCCCCTTGAACTCTTCTGTCACACCGACAGCACACCTCACCACTGTCTTACATCTCTCATACATGTCCTGCACCACTCTAACATACTTCTCTGTCACTCCAGACTTCCTCATACAATACCACAGTTCCTCTCTCGGCACCCTGTCATATGCTTTCTCCAGATCCACAAAGGCACAATGCAGCTCCTTCTGACCTTCTCTGTACTTCTCTATTAACATCCTCAAAGCAAACACTGCATCTGTGGTGCTCTTTCTTGGCATGAAACCAAACTGTTGTTCACAAATGCTGACCTCTGCCCTTAGTCTTGCTTCCACTATTCTTTCCCATAGCTTCATTGTATGGCTCATCAACTTTATCCCTCTGTAGTTGCCACAACTCTGTACATCGCCCTTGTTCTTAAAAATGGGCACAAGCACACTTCTCCTCCATTCCTCTGGCATCTGCTCACTTTCTAAGACCTTGTTGAATATTCTTGTCAGAAAATCTACTGCTACCTCCCTAGACACTTCCATACCTCAACTGGTATGTCATCAGGGCCAACTGCCTTTCCACTCTTCATCCTCTTCAATGCCCTCCTCACTTCTCCCTTACTAATCTTTGCTACTTCCTGCTCCTCAACGGTCACCCCTTCTACTCTTTTTCTCTCTCATTTTCCTCATTCATCAGCTCTTCAAAGTACTCTTTCCATCTTCCCAGCACACTTCTGTCATCAGTCAATACATTTCCCTCTCTGTCCTTTAACACTCTAACTTGCTGCACGTCTTTCCCATCTCTATTTCTCTGCTGTGCTAACCTGTATAGATCATTTTCTCCCTCCTTACTGTTCAACCTATCATACAAGTCATCATACGCCCTCTGTTTGGCCTTTGACACTGCTACCTTCGCCTTACGCTGTGTCTCCCTGTACTCCTGTTTACTCTCTTCGGTCCTCTCAATGTCCCACTTCTTCTTGGCTAACCTCTTCTTTTGTACACACTCCTGCACTTCCTCATTCCACCACCAAGTTTCCTTATCTACTTTCCTTCCAGAGGACACACCAAATACTCTCCTACCGGTCTCCTGATCACATTGGCTGTGGTTGTCCAGTCCTCTGGAAGCACTTCCTGACTACCCAAAGCCTGTTTCAACTCCTCCTTGAAGACAACACGACACTCTCCTTTTTCAGCTTCCACCACTTTGTCTTCTGCTCTACCTTTGCCTTTTTCACCTTTCTCACCATCAGTGTCATCCTGCACACCACCATCCTATGCTGTTTGGCAACACTCTCACCCACTACTACTTTGCAGTCACTGACTTCCTTCAAATTACATCGCCTACACAAGATGTAGTCTACCTGTGTGCTCTTACCTCCGCTTTCATAAGTCACCCTATGCTTCTGTTTCTTCTGGAAGAAAGTATTCACCACAGCCATTTCCATCCTTTTTGCAAAATCGATCAACATCTGTCCTTCTGTGTTCCTGACCTGGATACCAAACCTGCCCATCACTTCCTCGTCCCCTCTGTTGCCTGCACCAACATGTCCATTGAAGTCTGCTCCAATGACCACTCTTTCACCTCTGGGGGTACTCTGCATCACTTCATCTAACTCACTCCAGAATCTCTCCTTCTCTTCTAGCATACATCCTGCCTGTGGGGCATAAGCACTAACAACATTGACTATCACGCCTTCAATTTCTAACTTGAGACTCATCACTCTGTCTGACACTCTTTTCACTTCTAGAACATTCCTGACAAACCCCTCCTTCAAGATGACTCCTACTCCATTTCTCTTCCCATCCACACCATTATAAAACAGTTTAAACCCTGCTCCTAAGCTTTTAGCCTTTCTACCTTTCCACCTTGTCTCCTGAACACACAGTATGTCCACCTTCCTCCTCTGCATCATGTCAGCCAGCTCCCTATCTTTTCCTTGCATAGTTCCAACATTCAAAGTCCCTACTCTCAGTCCGAGGCTCACGCATTTCCTCTTCTCTCTCTGCCTACGGACACGCCTCCCGCCTCTCCTTCTTCGACGTCTTCGACCAACAGTAGTCCAATTTCCATCAGCACCCTGTTGGTTGACAGCACTGATGGCGGTCGTTGTTAACCCGGGCCTCGACCGATCCGGTATGAATTTTGTTTTGATCATTTGCATTTTTAAATGTGGCAGAAGTTTTACGCCGGATGCCCTTCCTGTCGCAACCCTCTGCATTTATCCGGGCTTGGGACCGGCATAAGGGGGAGAGACACTGGTTAGTGCCCCCCCCGCCTCATGGCTGCATTCTAGTGCAGAACTAGTGCAGGAAAATCTAGAGGTGGAGGTATGCCCTGGAAAGGAGAGGAATGAAGGTTAGCCTCAGAAAATCAGAATACATGTGTGTGAATGAGAAGGACCCAGGAGGAACGGTGATGTTACAGGGAGCAGAGATAACGAAGGTGGAGGATTTTAAGTACTTAGGCGCAACAATCCAGAGCAATGGAGAGTGTGGAAAAGAGGTGAAGAAGCGTGTGCAGGCAGGCTGGAATGATTGAAGAAAAGTGTCCGGTGTGATGTGTGATAGGAGAGTGTCAGCAAGAATGAAGGGAAAAGTGTACAAGACGGTGGTGAGGCCAGCGATGTTGTATGGCTTAGAAACAGTGGCGCTGAGGAAAAGGCAGGAGGCAGAGCTGGAGGTCGCAGAGATGAAAATGTTGAGGTTCTCTCTGGGAGTAACGAGGATGGATAGGATCAGAAATGAGTATATCAGAGGGACAGCACATGTAAGATGTTTTGGAGACAAAGTCAGAGAGGCTAGATTGAGATGGTTTGGACATGTACAGAGGAGGGATAGTGAGTATATTGGCAGTAGGATGCTGAGGTTGGAACTACCAGGCAGAAGGCCTCGAGGAAGACCAAAGAAGAGATTTATGGATGTGGTGAAGGAAGACATGAAGGTCGTTGGAGTCAGAAAAGAAGATGCAGAGGACAGGGTGAGATGGAGGCGGATGATTTGCTGTGGCGACCCCTGAAGGGAGCAGCCGAAAGTAAAAGAAGAAGAAGAATTGTTGTGTGAGGGTGCAGCCCATCTCGGCCGGCTATGGACAAATGTTGGGAATACCCTGACCAGTTTGTCAGATTATTGCAGAGAAAACACACAAACAAGTATTTTCACTTAACATTTAAATACAATTAAATATATATTTAAATTATTAATGATTGTAGAAGTAGATTGTAGAACTGTAGAAGAGCAATTGTATGATTTACTGCACTATTCAATTATTGGATGATTTAGTTGACTATTGCATGAGGAGTTTATTCCCTGAAATGAATATAAGATTATTTTATTTCAGACATTTCACACTGACCCTGATCACAGAACATTCATTTATTCATTCATTTTCTGAACCGCTTAATCCTAATTGGGGTCATGAGGAGGCTGCTGCCCTTCTCAGCCGACTCTGGGCTTGCCAGGACATCACAGGTCAGAAACACGGTGACGGCTTGATGAAAGACAGCAATGGTTCATTTACATGAACTTCTCACCATAGACAGTGAGAGCCATGGCCTTTGATAAGCCAATTAGCATGCGCTGGGGGGGGGACAGTGACAACCCGATAAAGGAGGGGCTTGAACCCCCAAGCTTGAGATCAATGATCCAGCACCTTATCACCGGGCCACCATTGCACCACAGAACACTGTAACAAAATGTTCTTCAAAAGAAACAAAATGTCAGTCCTTAGCGAGGGGTGGTTGTGGAGTCTAGACCATTCAAGGTGACGCAATTTTCTGAGGGACCAATCAGAGTCTAATGCTAGAGGATGGTAGTCCAATTAGAGAGGAAATGACAATTCTTTTGTGTGAGTGATTGTATGCTTTTCCTTCCCTAAAGTTAAAATAAAAACCTGAAAAATGAATTTGGATCTCTTGCTCGTGAACCAGACACTTTTGAGCACAACAACACCTCGTGATAATTTGAACCAGCCCATTAGCCCTCTTCTTCTTTTCCTTTCGGCTTTTCCCTTCAGGGGTCGCCACAGTGAATCATCTGCCTCCATCTCACCCTATCCTTTGCATCTTCTTCTCTTACACCAACGACCTTCATGTCCTCCTTCACCACAACCAGCCCATTAGCCCAATGTGCATATATTTGCACTGTGGGACGAAACCGAATACCTGGAGGAAACCCATGCAAGCACAGGAAGTACATGCAAACTCCACACAGAAACAGGACTATCTTGCTGTAAGGTGGATGTATTAACCAATGCACCATGTTCCTGATGCATTGGGATTTGTGTAAAAAAAATGTAAAATATTTTGTGAAATATATATATATATATATATATATATATATATATATATATATATATATATATATATATATATATATATATATATATATATATATATATATATATAAATGTCTAAAAATCATCACAAACAAGTGTAATTCTTTTCAATTACACACCTGATTTCAGAACTCCTGTCAACAGGAATTGTGGAGCCGGTGCTGAAGTGGTTAGGGTGCTGAGCCCATGATTGGAAGGTTGTGTGTTCGAATCCCAGTTAGACTCCCCCACACACTGTGCTAAGACCCCTGGGCAAGTGTGCCTCTGTTCACCCAGCAATGGGTACCAGTAAAAATATACTGGGAAGGTAACCTGCGATGGACTAGCGTAGTTGAACTCCTGGTTGCTTCATGCTATGGAAATTGGAAATAAGCACCGGCCTGATGAGCCACTTGGCTCGGGTGTAAAAAGCCCAACAAAAGTCTACGGGAATTAATCAACACCCTTGGACCAATCAGATTCAAGGATTCTGGATTATTCCCCTCAAAGAGAGACTGAAGTAGAACAGGCAGGCCTACATGCAAAATATGTATGAAAAACGTTTCTAAACTTGCAACTCACACACTCACACACACACACACACACACACACACACACACACCTGAGGGTTGGGTTGGTACTGGGGAATTTGTTCTACCCTGAAACTGACAGGAAAGCTCCAGGCAGATGAAAGACAAAGAGAAAGAGAGCACACTTAACACGTCAGATAACACGAGAATAACATGATAAATGCACGCAAACACCCTGCCCCATCGCCACCCACCCACATTTTCGTTCAGCTTCATGGCTGTACCTTAAATCTACCGCTTTAATAGTCTATGGCGGTCAAACATTTTTCACCCAAATTAATGTTTTTGCTGTTTTAACTTTTATAACATGTGAATTATTATAATAGGGAGAAGAACATGTTTGTTCTGTGTAGTTTTTATTTACGTAGTTACTTATTTATTGAGCAATACATTTACTTAATAAATCATCATCATTATCATCATTATCATTATTATTTGGTGGCACGTGGTGTGTTGGTTCACATTTCCACTTCATGGAAAAAGGGACTGCGTTCAGGTCCTGGGCTCAGAGATGCTTTTCGTGTGGAGTTTGCATGTTCTCCCCACACTTTCCTGGGGTTCATCCAGGTACTCTGGTTTCTTCCTACAGTCCAAAGACATGCACATTACGTTAACAGACTCCTCCTAATTAGCCCCAGATGTAAGTGTGAGTGGTTGTGTGTGTTGCGCTGTGATGGACTGATGAGCTATTTAAGGTGTACCCTGCCTTCTCCCAGAGTCGGCTAAGATAGACGCCAGCCTCCCCAAGACCCCAATAGTAAATAAATTAATATATAAATTACTGAATGAGCAAATTAATACATGTAGCTCTGCTTCTTCAAGGATCTGTCCACTTAAACTTTAGCAAAACTAAAGAGCTCCAGAGGTGGATACTACCACCGCCATGAAGAACATCTGTACTGAGTTGCATGGACGTTCCCATTGTACCATGTGCTCCATTTTGATCCAATGAGTGCTTTCCAAAACTCTTTTAATGGGACACCAAGAAGGTACCAGGTATCACCATCACCATCACCATCACCATCACCACCACTACCATCATCATCATCATCATCATCATCATCATCATCATCATCTAAAACCATACAAAAATATGAACTGTGACTCACATTACAGGTTTCTAACATGATATATCAGCAAAAAATCAGTATATTCTGGTCAGGATCTCATTCTCTCTCTCTCTCTCTCTCTCTCTCTCTCTCTCTCTCTCTCTCTCTCTCTCTCTCTCTCTCTCTCTCTCTCTCTCTCTCACACACACACACACACACACACACACACACACACACACACACACACACACACAAGTCCCACCCTGACCAAAACCTAAGCTTCAGAGAACCCTTAGCCCTTAACAGGTAACAAGAGCGTTATTGACAGACTCCCACCCACCACAGACATACGGACAGGGGGTGGTGGAGAGGATCAAGAGAGAGAGAGAGAGAGAGAGAGAATGGGATCCTGACCAGAATATCCTGGTCTAAAGATCAACATTAGTCATATTTTAAAGAGAATTAGTTTGCACCTCTGCACGGAACAGGGTGGGGTAGGGAGTGTGTGTGTGTGTGTGTGTGTGTGTGTGTGTGTGTGTGTGTGTGTGTGTGTGTGTGTGTGTGTTGCTTTCAGGACTCACAATGAAAATTCCAGTGTAGGGTTTGGCTCGCTGTATTCAATTGCCTCTTCCAGGCAAAGACAGGCCACAGAATGCAAACACACACACACACACACACACACACACACACATTTACAGAAGAATGTGTGCACCTTATCAAATTGCATGCCAGTTTCTTCACATTTGAACTCAGTACAACTGAATTCATCATGTGTGAATGTGAGGGATGTAAATATTGTTATCAAGTGAGCAGAAGGTTTGAATTTCAAATCCCAAGACAGCCAGAGAGCCCTTTATTTTAGTTTATTTTACAATTCTACTATCACACTGCAGTCATATTAAGAAACTAGAATGATTGACAATTAATTAAGGGGTTTGAATGCCTCGATTGTTTTCTGCCAATTAGTTGCCCTCTCTCCAGTCCATCCACCACTCATCTCCCATTAGCAATCTCCCAGTGTGTTAAATTGGAAAAATTAATCCATATTACCTATTTTTTGATTCCCAGCATTTGTTGCTTTGCTGTGAACAAAACCCTGACCACACCCATTCACAGATTTTCAGCAAACTTGGTGGAACCACTACTTTAAGTTTTAAAGATGATCTGCTCTTGCCACATCAAGCTCAAAGGTGAAGGTCAGAGCAAGGTCACAAATTTTTGGATCTTGGAGACCATATTACTTTGAAAGAAATGTTGTTACTGACACAATCAATCATTTACGAACAGCTTAGTCCTATTACGGTCACTGGGAAGTTGGAGCCTATCTCAGTCAACCTTGTGTGAGGGCATAGTACACCCTGAACAACTCACCAGTGCCAACACTTGCAACCTTTCACATTCACACCCAGCGGCAAGTTGGAAAAGCTACTTATTCTCGTGAGCACGTCTTTGGACTGTCGGAAGAAAACGTATGGAGTAGCAGAGGAAACCTCTTTAAGCACGGGCAGAGTATGCAAACTCCACAGAGAAATGCCCGAGCCAGCCATGGTACTCAAAGCCAGTACCAGCACAGTGTATTTCAGTTCACTTCATTCATGGGTTTGTTTTGAGCCCAACTTAACCATGCTGCTTATTGGTTGTTATAGGTCGCTTCTGCCCCATCCCTGCCCTGCCCACCCAACTGTCTAATTACATGTACTGATGATAGACAATACAAGTGGTTGTCAAAAGCACTCAGTTACACTCAAGCGTTCACGTGCTGTGTGTCAGCATTTATAATTATTTGCTCATGCTTTGACTTTTGAAGATATCCAGAGGAGCTTTCCTTTAATGTCAGCCTTTTTTATTTTTGCATGGCATTTAAAAGCAAATACAATTTGCTCAGTTATTAATTTTGTCGAAGTGAAAATCAGAACAATTGCTTATTTTTCTGTATTTGCTGTTATATTATTTTATCATTATTATCAGCAGTAAATGAAGAAAAATGAGAAAAAAAAAATCAAAGTTTCTGGGTGTGTATTTTGTGATATTGTTTCAAAATATTAGAAAAAGAACATACAAATTCATCATTCATTCATTCGCCAACTATTTTATCTTACCAGGGTGGCCTATCTTAGCTGACTCAAGGTGAAAGTGTGGTACCCCCTGAACAACTCACCAGTCCATCACAGGGTTAACAAACACACAACCATTCACACTCACACCTAGGGCTGATTCTGAACATCCAGTAAGCCTTATGGGCATGCATGTCTTTGTACCATGAGAGGCCCTCGCCAAGCCCAGGTCTCAAAGCAAGGACCCTCTTGATGTAGCACAGACGTCCGTACCACTATGCCATTGTGCCATCCTTATTTAATGTTTAATGATTGTGAATAAAGTTAAATTACTACATCACACAGAAATGGGACTAATATATAGTTCAAAGGAACGGTGTAATCCAATTGGTCTGCTGTCTAGGCATTAATCAACATTATCCAGCATGGATAAGGTTTGAATCATAAATGACGGACATTCACGGTTTCTATTTTTCCTCTGTCTTTTATCAAAAATGTATTTAAGCTCAGGGTTTTTTTTATTGGTCTGTGCTTTTGTGGATGGTATTAATGTGGATGGAAGTCCAAATCCTTCAGTGGGTATCATCAATTGGTTTAATATTATCTCAGCACTTGATAATGGAATTAGAACCATGCATAGATGTATAGCTTAAGTAAAGAAGCATAACAACAGTGGACTGAACATGTAGCCCTATGGAACACCAGTGCTCAGAATAAGGGTCCTCTACGTATGACGTAAGACTTTCTCCATGAAATAAAAGCATCTTGTTATGTCCTGTCAACGGTAACCCATCCACCACCATGATCCTGCAAATAAACAGACCCCGAAGCTGTAAGGAATGTTCTTGTTGGTAGACACCAAATGGAGGCAAGAAGGTTAAATGGGAATGCTGATTTTTTTCACTTACAATGGTGTAGAGTACTGATGTGTAGGTTAATTGTTTTGGAGTGTAGACCCATACATTATGGAATACAAGTGACATTTGTACCCTCTACTGTGGCTCCTGAGGCTGGTTTTGTAATCTCAGAAAATACTCAAAACAAAAATGAGTGGAATGAAAACAGGCTTAAAAACCAAACAGGATTTTCATGATCAGGTATTTTGAAGTGAGTAAACATCAGCTCTTCTAATGATTACAAGGATTACTCTACAGCCTCACTGCACGTGTCTGGAAATCCCTTTGTACGTGTGTTGCTGAGTAACAGAAAAGCACTGATGTAACACTCAGACTGATGTCTACATGCATGGACAACAGCCTTGCACCCGATTTACAATCAAGAATTCACAGATCTACAAGCTTCACAATTATTAGCGACTGTGTCCTGATTGCTTGGGTGTGTATAATGAGCAAAGATTGAAATATTGTTCAGTTCCTACTGAGAAATATAAAGGGTTGGAGTAATATGTGTGAGCTGAAAAAATTTTGCCATGTGCATTACAAAACAAAAAGGCATGGGCTTGTAGGCCATTGACAGCTGTCATTGCTGGCTGGGGAAAGTTCATTTCAGTGACAAATGAAGTTGTAAATCAATGTACAGTTCAGTATTTGTATTCAGAAACCACATGTGGGTGTGGCCTAATTATGAACTCTATCATGATGCCCCAAGTGGTCAGAATGACGTGTCAATTCTTGCTCAGACAATTCGTCAAGCTCAGATACATGTAAGATTTTCACACAAATTTAGTTGAATGAATGTTCCCAAAATTCAAACAAATAGTGAAATTGAAACCTCTGTGACTACATTCAGGCAGTTACTGGAGATAAACAAACGAGTAAATGAAAATTAATTCAGAGTAAAGTTTCACATAGCCAAAATGACATCACAATAGATGACAGTTGGCGATTTTTAAATTTGTTATTCTTTACCATACAGAGGTCAGCGGGCATTAACTCATTAGTATTTCACACATATCCCTTGAAGTCTGGGAACTACTATTTTTAGAACCAGGAGGATGTGGTCAGCATTCATAGGAAGTCTGGTGAGGCTGTTCAGAGTGTACCTGCCTGCATTCAGAGTCAACTGAGCCAGAGACCCCATGACCCCAATAGTGACTGAGCGATTTGAGTGAGTGAGGAACTTTTCATCCTTTCCGGGATCTTGGATAAGAATGGAAGAAAGGAAATAGGAGCGAAGAAATCTTTGGTATCATAGAGAGTCAACTTCTTAATTAGATGCTAAACTAAGCGTGGAGCAGAGGGTGGCATGGTCATGTTGTGGTTAGCACGTCTGTGTCACAGCAAGAAGGTCCTGGGTTCAAATCCCAGATTGAGCTTTTCTTTGTGGTGTTTGTGTGGGTTTCCTCCCACAGTCTAAAAACATGCACAGTAGGTTAAATGGCTGTTCCAAATTGCCCAGGTGTGAATGGGAGTATGAATGGTTGTGTGAGTGTTGACCCTGTGATGGCCTGGCGAACTGTCCAGGGTGTAACCTGCCCTCGCATGGAGTCAGCTGAGATGGGTGTCAGCCTCCCTGCAACCTGAGTTAGGATTAAGCAGAATAAATGTCTGGAGAAGTATTGGATGGGGTTGGATCAAAGGAAATAGGTTGTTGGATGATTTGTTGTCATCATTCTATCTTCTGTGAAAATGTACTGTATTGGACAATATTAAGTGGCTGGATGACTCGAGGATCTTAGAGACCACCTTGAAGTCATAAGCATAGCTCAGGATTGGAGAAGGTCAAAGTATAAAGGCCAGGGTAACACTCCTAGATTTCATGCAATTATACAATGAAGGTAACTAATCTCATAAAATATGGGCAAGAACAGGGTAAAGAACAAAAGAACATGGATGATGCCACAGATATCTATGGTCGAGAGCCCAAAGGGGATCACTTGGTGGGATGGATGGTAGACTAAACAATCACTGGCATGAATATGCTTGAATATGGTGAAAAAGATTGATATCAAATTGTTTGATGTTATTTAATATCAAAAAGCTGGTTGAAAGGTAGTTGGTGGGAACTGGCAAAAATATCCCCGTTGACAGTGGTGTAGTGGTAAAAAAAAAAAAAAAAAAAAAAAAAAAGTGGGCATACTATGAGCAGGTATAAATTACATTCCACTTCTCTCCAGCATAGTGATAATATTACAAATTCTCGCAAGACAAAATAATTGCGTACATGCTGCATGTTTGATAAAATAAGTGAATATACGGCATATACTCGCGTGAACGCCCAACTACAGCCCTGCCCGTTGATAGAAAATAAGGCAGAAATCCCAAAACAAGAAAGTGACAATAATTTGCTGATTTCACTATTACATCCTGGAAGTTCTCAAATCAAGATGGTTGCTATTCTAAATTAAAGAACTAATGGACTCACCATAACATTTACAGCATTTAGCAGATGCTTTTATTGAGAGCTTTAAAGTCACTATCAGATATTATTATATTGGTTTGTTAGAACATAGCCTATGTATACAGTTATCCAAACTCAGTCGTCCGGTGTTGGTGTATGTTTTTTGTTTGTTTTTTCTTTTGTGTGTGTGTGTGTGTGTGTGTGTGTTTGTGTGTGCAGTACAGTGCTAATCTAAATGCTGCCAAAACTCAGCTGTCTAGACATCCAGAGGATGTTCATTCCACCACCTTGGAGCCAGAACAGAGAAGAGTTTAGATGCATTTTCCCCTTGTTTTTTGGTCAAAGTAGGGACTTGTCTATCAGTACTGGAGGATCTGAAAGAACGTGGTGCAGTGTGGTGTGCAATTAGTACTTTGAGGTAAGAAGGTGCAGATCCATTTTTGGCTTTGAGGGTAAGCATTGGTGTTTTAAATCTAATGTGAACAGCTACAGGAAGCCATTGGAACGATCATAGCATTGATGTGGTGTGGGACAATTTGGGCAGTTTGAAAACAAGCCATGCAGCTGCATTGTGGATCATTTGCAGAGGATGAATAAAGACCTGCCAGTAGTGAGTTGCAGTAATCTAGTGTTGAGATGACAATGGATTGAACAATTGTCTGAGTGGCCACAGTGCAAAAAGAAATGGCCAAATCCTTCAGATGTTAAAGGGAAGAAATCGACATGATCAAGTGATTGTCCATGGTTACTCCAAGACTTTGTGCAGTGCCTGAAGGAGAGGTCACAGCATTGTCCAATGAAATTGCAAGATCTTAATGTGGGATGAGTCAGCTGAAAGCTTCAGCTGGTGTGCTGCCCTCCATGAGGAGACACTTTCCAGACATGCAGAGATCTTGACAGAAACATCAGAAACATCAATGTCTAAGGGAGGAAAAGAAAGAATAAGTTGAGTGCCATCTGCATAGCAGTGGTATGAGAACCCATGTGAGGATATAACATCACTGAGGGACATGATATAAAGAGAGAACAGACATGAACCAAGAACTTCCAGGTAGGAAGTAAACTATTGCCATGCTGCACCGTAAATTCCTAGACTCCTGAAGACGGACAAGTGAGTCTTGGAGTTGAACTTGTCAAATGCTGCTAAAAGTTCAAGGAGGATGAGGACAAATGACATCTTAGCTGATCTTGCAGCATGTAATTCCTCTGTGACATCCAAGAGTGTATAGTCTCTATGTGATGTTTTGAAGCAATTATTCAATTCAATTCAGTTAAATTTTTAGAGCACTTTTTAAAGTTGACATTGTCACAAAGCAGCTTTACACAGTAAAACAGTGAAAGTAGGGGCTTACAAATTATAAAGGAATTTAAACATTTTCTATTACCCATACATATCCCTAAAATAAATAGATTAATTGTTAAGTGAAAAGCAGCTATAGGATCACAGACATAAAAATGCACCCAATACAAGAGAGGAATATTTCAATCAGGACCAAATTTATTTATTTATGTTCCAAATTGGTCAACCCTATTAGGGCCACGGTGAGACTGGAGCCCATCTCAACTGGCTTTGTGTGAAGACAGGATAACACCCTTAACAGCTCACCAGTTACCATTACAGGGTAACACACAACCATTCACATTCACACCCAGGTGCATTCTGGAACACCCATTTAGCCTAATGTGCATTTATCTGGACTGAAGAAATACACTGGAGTGCATGGAGGAACCTCACACAAGCGCAAAAATATGCAAACTCCACACAGAAACACTGTTGCCAAACAATGAATTTGAACCCAAGACCTTGCTGTTTCATGAACATGCTAACCCTAAAGACAGGTTAACATACCAAGTATCCTATAGGCTGCCATACAGTTCCAAGTTTAAGAAGGAGAAGAAGAAGAAGAAGAAGAAGAAGAAAAAGTTGGTTGGGATTTACTGTAATTTACTGTAGGATTTATGGACAAGTAATAAACCCATGTCTCCACAGATAAAGCATATCTAAAGTCTACACAAAAACAATAATAAAAAGCAAGAAACAAACAAACAAAAAAAGACCAAGGCATCATCACCATCATCAACAGTATCATCATCATAACCATAACCACCATCATCATCAACATCATCACCACTATCATCATCACTATCACCTCATCATCATCACCACCACCACCATCTTCATCATCACCACCGCCACCTTCATCATTACCATCATCATTACCATCATCAGCAGCAGCAGCACAATTACCATTAGTAATATTTTGGAATGTTACAGGGCAGAACATCCATCTCACAGCAAGAAAGTCCTGGATTCCTTTCTCAGTCTAGGAAGAGGAATGTCTTTGTGGATTTTTCATATTCTCTATATTCCTTGTGTTGGTTTCCTCCAGGTAGCAGTCCAAATACTTTCACGCTCAGATAATTGACTGTTCCAAATTGACCCTAGGTGTAATTGTGAGTGTGAATAGTTGGGTGTGTATTAGAACTGTGATGGTTTGGCGAGCTGTTCAGGGTGTACCCCGTCTTCTCCCAGAGTCAGCTGAGATAGGCTCCATGTAAACCATTTAGACTTGTTTTTTTGTGTGTGTGCGGCTCTGATTCTTTATCTCTATGATTCACACCATGTGGGAGTTTAGCAGAATGTTTTGGATTGTGTGAGGAATCTTGAGGAGCCATGAGGAGAACCAAAACCGTTTTCTATTGAAGCAAATTCCAGACAGTAAACACATCTTTACTGATCAAACACATTTCAGTACACTTTGTCCAGACTCCATGTTTTGTTTTACTCCCCGTTATCTTTATAGCTGTACAAATATCTTTTTATATCTACTGCATGGTTCACCCGGTGTGTTTCACAATCTTTCCCAGCTGATCCATCCATTTAAGTCCAGGAATGAAGAAAGTTTTATCTAATCTTATAACCAAGTCCACAAATCTCAGATCGTGACAAACTTTCCTAAACAGCCTCAGCATTATCCTCACTGTTTATTCTTTTTATGTCTTTTTTTAGCTTTTTTAATTTGAGTTGAATTTGATTATTAATACATTTCCCATGATCACGTCCAGCTTTAAAATTATTATTTATGATTTAATGTGTAACTCGGGCGTTATTAAATGGAATGATGAAAGTGAGAAAATTGAAGAGTTGTAAAATCTTATCAGATATCTGATTATCAGATTAAACCTCATTTCCCAGCAAGACGTGATGAAATAGCCATTAATAACATCATTTACATTTCCAGTAAGTGTAAGTGCACCTGAAAGCTGCGTAATTGCGTTCGCATATAAAATGTCATGGATGTCTGCAGTGTAGAAAATAGATTGAAGTTGCAGGTAAAATCATGTGAAGCTTATAGGGAGTGCTATGATTGTTGCAAAAACACTTGTACTTTTACTATACTTTACCTGATATTGCTACAATACTCAGCTGATGTAGAACTGGTGTACAGCTCAACAGAAAAAAATGTCATTTTTTTTCTAATTGTTGTAAAAAATATCGAAAGTTTAATGTAGACCAATCATTACAAATGCGCCACATGATCCAAGAAGTGTATTACCTCATTTGCAGAACTGTACTCTAATCCTGTTAGGGTCCCAGGGAAGCTGTAGCCTATCTCAGCCAACACTGAACAAAGCTGAGGTACACTCTGAACAGCTCAACAGTCTATCGTCGGGCCAAAACTCATGCCATTGGCAATGTAGAACATCCAATTAACCAAATGTGCCTGTCTTTGGGGGAAACTAGAGTACATAAATGAAATGCATTCAAGCCAGGGACAACATGTAAACTCTATACAGAAACACAATTGTTGAGCTTGGGACTTGAACTGAGGATATTTTTGCTGTGACACAGGTGTAGGTGACACTTTCTTTTCCTTTCGGCTGTTCCCTTCAGGGGTCGCCACAGCAAATCATCTGCCTCCATCTCAGCCTGTCGTCTGCTTCTTCTCTTATGCCAATGACTTTCATGTCCTCCTTCACCACATCCATAAATCTCTTCTTTGGTCTTCCTCTAGGCCTTCTGCCTGGTAGTTCCAACCTCAGCATCCTACTACCAATATATTCACTATCCCTCCTCTGTACATGTTCAAACCATCTCAATGTAGCCTCTCTGACTTTGTCTCCAAAACCTCTAACATGTGCTGTCCCTCTGATGTACTCAATCCTGATCCTATCCATCCTCGTTACTCCCAGAGAGAACCTCAACATTTTCATCTCTGCTACCTCCAGCGCTGCTTCCTGTATTTTCGAAAGTGCCACTGTTTGTAAACCATACAACATCGCTGGCCTCAAAACCGTCTTGTACACTTTTCCTTTCATTCTTGCTGATACTCTCCTATCACACATCACACCGGACACTTTTCTCCAACCATTCCAACCTGCCTGCACACGCTTCTTCACCTCTTTTCCACACTCTCCATTGCTATGGATTGTTGAGCCGAAGTACTTAAAATCCTCCACCTTCCTTATCTCTGCTCCTTGTAACCTCACCGTTCCTCTTGGGTCCTTTTCATTCACACACATGTATTCTGACATACTGAGGCTAACCTTCATTCCTCTCCTTTCCAGGGCATACCTCCACCTCTCTAGATTTTCCTCCACTTATTCTCTGCTCTCACTACAGATCACAATGTCATCTGCAAACATCATAGTCCATGGGGAATCTTGTCTAACCTCGTCTGTCAGCCTGTCCATCACTGTAGCAAACAAGAAGGGGCTCAGAGCTGATCCTTGATGCAGTCCCACCTCCACCTTGAATTCTTCAGTCATGCCGACAGAACATCTGACCACTGTCTTGCATCTCTCATACATGTCCTGCACTACTCTAACATACTTCTCTGCCACTCCAGACTTCCTCATGCAATACCACAGTTCTTCTCTTGGCACCCTGTCATATGCTTTCTCCAAATCCACAAAGGCACAATGCAGATCCCTCTGACCTTCTCTGTACTTCTCTATTAACATCCTCAAGGCAAACACTGCACCTGTGGTGCTCTTTCTTGGCATGAAACCAAACTGTTGTTCACATATGCTGACCTCTGCCCTTAGTCTAGCTTCCATTATTCTTTTCCATAACTTCATCGTATGGCTCATCAACTTTATCCCTCTGTAGTTGCCACAACTCTGCACTCTCCCTTGGTCTTAAAAATGGGCACCAACACACTTCTCCTCCATTCCTCCGGCATCTGCTCACTTTCTAAGACCTTGTTGGATGTTATTGTCAGAAAATCTACTGCTACCTCTCCTAGACACTTCCATACCTCCACCGGTATATCATGAGGACCAACTGCCTTTCCACGCTTCATCCTCTTCAGTGCCCTCCTCACTTCATCCTTACTAATCTTTGCTACTTCCTGGTCCTCAATGGTCACCTCTTCTACTCTTTTTTCTCTCTCATTTTCCTCATTCATCAGCTCTTCAAAGTACTCTTTCCATCTTTCCAGCACACTTCTGTCATCAGTCAATACATTTCCCTCTGTCCTTTATCACTCTAACTTGCTGCACGTCCTTCCCATCTCTATCTGTCTGCTGTGCCAACCTGTATAAATCATTTTCTCCCTCCTTACTATCCAACCTAGCATACAAGTCATCATACACCCTCTGTTTGGCCTTTGACACCGCTACTTTTGCCATACGCTGTGTCTCTCTGTACTCCTGTTTACTCTCTTCGGTCCTCTCTGTGTCCCACTTCTTCTTAGATAACCTCTTCCTTTGTACACACTACAAAAAGAGGAGGAGTGCAGGAGCACTTCCTCATTCCACCACCAAGTCTCCTTATCTAGTTTCCTTCCAGAGGACACACCAAGTACTCTCCTACCTGTCTCCCTGATCACATTTGCTGTAGTTGTCCAGTCATCTGGAAGCACTTCCTGACCACTCAAAGCCTGTTTCAACTCCTTGAAGACAACATGACACACTTCCTTTTTTAGCTTCCACCACTTTGTCTTCTGCTCTGCCTTTGCCTTCTTCACCTTCCTCACCATCAGTGTCATCCTGCACACCACCATCCTGTGCTGTTTGGTAACACTCTCACCCACTACTACTTTGCAGTCACTGACTTCCTTCAAATTGCATCGCCTGCACAAGATGTAGTCTACCTGTGTGCTCCTACCTCTGCTTTTATAGGTCGACCTATGTTCCTGTCTCTTCTGGAAGAAAGTATTCAAGATGACTCGTACTCCATTTGTCTTCTCATTCACACCATGATAAAACAGCTTAAACCCTGCTCCTAAGCTTCTAGCTTTGCTACCTTTCTACCTGGTCTCCTGAACACACAATATGTCCACCTTCCTCCTCTGCATCATGTCAGCCAGCTCTCTATCTTTTCCCTTCATAGTTCCAACATTCAAAGTCCCTACTCTCAGTCCTAGACTCATTTTTTCCCCTCTTCTCTCTCTGCTTACGGACACGCCTCCCGCCTCTCCTTCTTCAACCAGCAGTAGTCCAATTTCCACCAGCACCCTGTTGGTTAACAGCACTGATGGCGGTCATTGTTAACCCGGGTCTCGACCGATCCGGTCTTCTTCTTCTTCTTTTCCTTTCGGCTTTTCCCTTCAGGGGTCGCCACAGCGAATCATCTGCCTCCATCTCACCCTATCCTTTGCATCTTCTTCTCTTACACCAACGACCTTCATGTCCTCCTTCACCACATCCATGAATCGTCTCTTTGGTCTTCCTCTAGGCCTTTTGCCTGGTAGTTCCAGCCTCAGCATCCTACTACCAATATACTCACTATCCCTCCTCTGTACATGTCCAAACCATCTCAATCTAGCCTCTCTGACTTTGTCTCCAGAACGTCTTACATGTGCTGTCCCTCTGATGTGCTCATTCCTAATCCTATCCATCCTCGTTACTCCCAAAGAGAACCTCAACATTTTCATCTCTGCTACCTCCAGCTCTGCCTCCTGTCTTTTCCCCAGGGCCACTGTTTCTAACCCATACAACATCGCTGGCCTCATCCCCGTCTTGTACACTTTTCCTTTCATTCTTGCCAATACTCTCCTATCACACATCACACCGGACACTTTTCTCCATCCATTCCAACTTCCATACCTCCACCGGTATGTCATCAGGACCAACTGCCTTTCCATTCTTCATCCTCTTCAATGCCCTCCTCACTTCACCCTTACTAATCTTTGCTACTTCCTGGTCCTCAACAGTCACCTCTTCTACTCTTTTTTTCTCTCTCATTTTCCTCATTCATCAGCTCTTCAAAGTTCTGTTTCAATCTTCCCAGCACACTTCTGTCATCAGTCAATACATTTCCCTCTCTGTCCTTTATCAATCTAACTTGCTGCACGTACTTCCCATCTCTATTTCTCTGCTGTGCCAACCTGTCTAAATCATTTTCTCCCTCTTTACTTTCCAATCGAGCATACAAGTCATCAAACGCGTTCTGTTTGGCCTTTGACACCGCTACCTTTGCCTTACGCTGTGTCTCCCTGTACTCCTGTTTACTCTCTTCGGTTTTCTCAATGTCCCACTTCTTCTTAGCTAACCTCTTCCTTTGTACACACTCCTGCACTTCCTCATTCCACCACCAAGTCTCCTTATCTACTTTCCTTCCAGATGACACCAAGTATTCTCCTACCGGTCTCCCTGATCACATTAGCTGTAGTTGTCCAGTCATCTGGAAGCACTTCCTGACCACCCAAAGCCTGTTTCAACTCCTCCTTGAAGACAACCCGACACCCTTCCTTTTTCAACTTCCACCACTTTGTCTTCTGCTCTGCCTTTGCCTTCTTCACCTTCCTCACCATCAGCATCATCCTGCACACCACCATCCTATGCTGTTTGGAAACACTCTCACCCGCTACTACTTTGCAGTCACTGACTTCCTTTAAATTACATCGCCTGCACAAGATGTAGTCTTCCTGTGTGCTCCTACCTCCACTTTTATAAGTCACCCTATGCTCCTCTCTCTTCTGGAAGAAAGCATTCACCACAGCCATTTCCATCATTTTTGCAAAAAATACCAACATCTGTCCTTCTGCGTTCCTGTCCTGGATACCAAACCTACCCATCACTTCCTCGTCCCCTCTGTTTCCTGCACCAACATGTCCATTGAAGTCTTCCCCAATGACCACTCTTTCACCTCTGGGGGTACTCTGCATCACTTCATCGAACTCCCTCCAGAATCTCTCCTTCTCTTCTCGCTCACATCCTGTCTGTGGGGCATAAGCACTAACAACATTGACCATCACACCTTCAATTTCCAACTTGAGTCTCATCACTCTGTCTGACACTCTTTTCACTTCTAGAACATTCCTGACAAACTACTTCAAGATGACTCCGACTCCATTTCTCTTCCCATCCACACCATGATAAAACAGCTTGAACCCTGCTCCTATGCTTCTAGCCTTGTTACCTTTCCACCTGGTCTCCTGAACACACAGTATGTCCACCTTCCTCCTCTGCATCATGTCAGCCAGCTCTCTACCTTTTCCTGCCATAGTTCCAACGTTCAAAGTCCCTACTTTCAGTCCTAGACTCATGCCTTTCCTCTTCTCTCTCTGACAACGGACACGCCTCCCGCCTCTCCTTCTTTGACGTCTTCGACCAACAGTAGTCCAATTTCCATCAGCATCCTGTTGGTTGACGGCACTGATGGCGGTCGTTGTTAACCCGGGCCTCGACCGATCCGGTATGTCATTCTTTCTTGTGATTTGCATAGTTTATTTGGCATTTGTTTTACGCTGGATGCCCTTCCTGACGCAACTCTCTGCATTTATCCGGGCTTGGGACCGGCGTGAGGGAGAGACACTGGTTTGTGCCCCCCCCCTCAACCGATTCCTTGACCGATCCGGTATGGACGTAATATTTGTGATTTTGCAAATCAAGTTTGGCATTGGATTTACGTCAGATGCCTTTCCTGACACAACCCTCTGCATTTATCCGGGCTTGGGACCGGCGTGAGGGCGAGACACTGGCTTGTGCCCCCATATATACACACAAACAATGTGAATGTGAGAGACACAGAGTAAGAGACAGAAAGAGAGAGTGAGAGTGAGAGAGACACACAGAAAGAGACACACAGACAAAGTGAGTGTGAGAGACAGGGGAAGAGAAACATGCAAAGAGAGAGAGAGAACGTGAGGGAGACAGAGAGAGACGCAAATAGACAATGTGAGTATGAGAGAAACGCAGGAAAAAGATAAACAGAAAAAATGAGTGTGACAGAGATACACAGAGAGAGTAAGTGTGAGAGTGACAGAGAGAGTGAGTGTGAGAGAGACACACAGATACAGAGTCACAGGAACATATTGAGTGTGAGAGACACAGAGAAAGAGACACACACACATAGTGAGTGTGAGAGAGACACAGATAAAGAGACATGCATACAGCCATAGTGAGTGTGAGAGAGACACAGGGAAAGAGACACACACAGCCAGTGAGTGTGAGAGACACAGAGAGAGATACACACATAGAGAGGAGTGACACAGAGAGAAACACACTCACAGAGACAGAGTGAGTGCTAGTCAAAGAGAAATAGACAGACAGAGAGAGAGAAAGAGAGAGAGAGTCTGAGAGAGACAGAAACAGACACACAGTCATAGTGAGTGTGAGACAGACACAGAAATAGAGACATACATATAGCTATAGTGAGTGTGAAAGAGAGACACACAGAGAGACACAAATACATTGTGAGTGTGAGAGAGACAGGGAGAAAGACACACACATAGAGAGTGAGTGTGAGAGAGACAAAGAGACAGAGATTCATACACAGAGTGGGTGCAAGAGAGACACAGAGAAAGAGACAGACAGAGTGAGTGTGAGAGAGACACACACGGAGTGAGTGTGAGAGAGAGACAAATGAAAAGAAACAGAGAGAGAGCGAGAGAGAGAGACAGAGATAAAGCGAGTGAGAGAGACACAGAGAGGGACACACAGAGTGAGTGTGAGAGACAGAGAAAGAGACACACAGAGAGAGTGAGTGTGAGGGAGACACAGAGAAAGAGACACACAGAAAGAATGAGTGTGGGAGACACAGTGAAATAGACAGAGAGACAGGCAGAATGAGTGTGAGAGAAAGAGAGACACACACAGAGAGAATGGGACAGCGAGAGAGAGAGAGTGTGAAAGAGAGAGAGAGAGAGAGCGACATAGACAAAGTGACTGTGAGATAAACACAGAGACACACAGAGAGAGTGAGTGAGAGAGAGACACAAAAGAGACACACAGAAGGAGAAGTGTGAGAGAGACCGAAAACAGGAGTCAAAAGTAAAATGTTTAAAATTCAGTTAAGTTGAAGATGAGATGGACAGCGTTGACAGATAGCAGAGGAATGCTATAACAGAAAAAATATTTCTTTGAATAAATTCCTTGGTGTTTACTCTGAATTCCTGACAACGCTGCATGAAGTTGAGCGGCACAACGGCTCAGCATTTATCTAACAGTCAGAAGGTTCTCGGTTCCAATCTCACAGGCTGGCTGGGTGCGTTCTGTGTGTGTTATAGAGTTTTGAGAATGCTTTTCCTGTGCTTGGTTGGGTTCCCGTTGGGTTTTCCCAACTTACACACCGGGACAGTTGGCTTCTCTGAATTACCCCTCAGTGTGAATGTGAGTGTGAATGGTTTGCGTCTCTATTCAATCCTGAAATTGACTGCTGACCAGTTTAACTCCGCCCCTCACCTCAAAGTAGCTGGGAATGCCTCTTGCTTCTGATGGATTGCATGACTGATAGATGAATTGATGGATGGATAGATGAATAGATAGGTGAATTGATTGATCGATAGATGGATTGATGGATGAGTAAATGGATTAATTGATGTATGAATGAATGTCAGAATGGCAAAAAATATCTAGTTTATGATGAAATTTCTTTCGGAAAAGAAAAGCATCCAGTCACTTACACAGAAGAAATTGTTCTGAGTAATGACCTTGAACCATGTCTACCAGCTTTTTCAGTTCTATAGTGCCCATCCCAGTCTGATTGTTCCCTCTAGCTCTGTTTCAGAGAAATGACAGAATGACATCATATATGTCATCTCTGATTGGCCCCCTTGTTAAATAGGACTCTTTCTGACCCATGCCATTATATGTCATGTTGACCTTGAAGGTCTGAACCCTATTAGGACTATTAGGTCCTATTATGTCCTAAAACTACGTCTGTTAGGACAGACATTCTGTTCCTTTTTCATGTGTACAGAGTCAAACAGCGGAAATAAAATGTTGTTACTCTCACTTCAGTGAATAAATTCCTTTTAGAATAGGCAATGATTAAATCAATCAGAAATCATTTTAAATATATATTTAATTAGAGACGACTTCATTGGACAGTTCTTCATTTCAGGATTACAAAACTCTACATACGATCAAGGCATAGTGGTTTGCATGTCTGCCTCACGGCAAGAAGGTTCTGGGTTTGATTCCC
Organism: Plotosus lineatus; assembly: GCA_024760905.1. NCBI lineage: Eukaryota > Metazoa > Chordata > Actinopteri > Siluriformes > Plotosidae > Plotosus > Plotosus lineatus. The sequence goes on from CM045746.1 coordinate 8,802,806, forward strand.
AGCTCAAGTGTTTCTGTGTGGAGTTTGCATGTCCTCCCTGTGCTTGTGTGGGTTTTCCCTGGGTACTCCGGTTTCCTCCTACAGTCCAAAAACATGCACAGTAGACTCACTGCTCTTCCAAATCACCCCTAGGTGTGAGTGTGAATGGTTATGTGAGTGTTGGACCTGAGCTGGGCATGGTGTACCCTGCCCTCACACAGAGTTGGCTGAGATGGGTGTAAGCCTCCCTGTGACCATAATTAAGATTAAACATCTTAGAGAATGAATAAAATATGGTCTGCATGCCAAAAATAATGCAATTTCTGTTCTCACATTCATACTAATGCTGTTCTATTTCAATAATTAATTTGAGTATGTGATCGGGGAGTCCAGCAGTTTGCATAAGATTTATGGAGGAACAAATATATGACATTTTGACAATTGATGGCCACATGCCTTCCTGGGTTTATAGGTACAAAACACAGTGCCCACAGTGACGCCTGATTTCCTTTGATTATTTCAGATTGATAGAAAGATTAATGAAGGGATGGATGGATGGATGGATGGATGGATAGATGGATGGTATCTAAAGCGATTTGTTGACCCAATCCCCAAACCAGATTAACTCAAGCAATATTGTTTATGTAGTAAAATAAGATAAGATAAGATACAGCTTTATTAATCTCACAATGGAGAAATTCACTGTTACAGGCTCTTGAGGTACTATCAGTAGGGGGTGCAAAAATAGATACAAGTACAAACATACACACATACATATATATTATATAAGTAAATAAATAAATAGATACATAAATAGTATAAATTACTAAACAATAAAAGAAAAGAATGGAGCAACTTTATAGACTGGCCTATATTAAAGTGTAATGTATCTGAGTGCAGAGTGGATGGGTTGATATGGTTCACAGTCAGTGGGGTAGATGTGGTTGATTAAAGTGTGCGGGGTTTTTATTGCACATAACCGGTATTTTCACAGACAGTTACAAAGTGGCGTTGTACAGTCTGATAGCGGTGGGAATGAACGACCTGCGGTGGCGCTCCTTCCTGCACTGAGGATGCCTCAGTCGTCCACTGAAGGAGCTGCTTAGCTCCTCTACAGTCTGGTGCAGTGGGTGAGAGCTGTTGAACAGGATGGATGTGAGCTTTGCTACCATCCTCCTCTCACTCACCTCCTCCACAGAGTCCAGTGGGCAGCCGAGGACAGAGCTGGCCCTCCTGACCAGCTTGTTCAGTCTCTTTCTGTCCCGCTCTGTGCTGCCCGGGGCCCAGCAGATGGCAGCGTAGAGGATTGCAGAGGCTACCACAGAGTCATAAAAGGTCCTGAGCAGAGGTCTGCATACGCCGAAGGACCTGAGTCTCCTCAGAAGGTGGAGGCGACTCTGGCCCTTCTTGTACAGGGCGTTGGTGTTGTGGGACCAGTCCAGTTTATTGTTAAGGTGAACACCCAGGTACTTGAAACTGTCCACTGTCTCAATGTCCTGTCCCTGGATGTTCACTAGTAAATGTGTGTGTGTGTGTGTTTGAGTGCTTCTCCTGAAGTCGACCACCATCTCCTTCGTCTTCCTAGTGTTCAAGCACAGGTGGTTGCGCTCACACCAGTCCACGAAGTCGACGATGACCGACCGGTACTCCAGCTCGTTCCCCTCTGACACACGGCCCACGATGGCGGAGTCGTCCGAGAACTTCTGGAGGTGGCAGCTGTTTGTGTTATATATGAAGTCCGAGGTATAGATGTTAAAAAGGAAAGGTGAGAGGACAGTGCCCTGCGGTGCCCCCATGCTACAGACTACCACCTTTGACTTACAGCCGCGCAGCCGCACGTACTGTGGACGGTTAGTAAGGTAGTCAATAATCCAGGCAGCAAGATGCCCGTCCACTCCCACGTCCTCCAGCTTCCCCCGCAGGCGCGCTGGCCTGATGGTGTTGAAGGCGCTGGAGAAGTCAAAGAACATGACCCTCACAGCGCTGCCGGCGATCTCCAGGTGGGTGAGTGCCCGCTGCAGAAGGTAGATGACGGCGTCTTCTACTCCGATGTTGGGCCTGTAGGCAAACTGCAGCGGGTCTAGGGTGGGGCTCACCATAGAGCGGAGGTGTTCAAGGAGGAGCCTTTCCATGGTCTTAATGAGGTGGGAGGTCAGGGCAACAGGTCTGTAGTGGGCTGGTTCCTTCGCTTGTGCTGTTTTGGGAACCGGAACCACACAGGAGGTCTTCCAGAGGACTGGAACCTTCTCCAGGCTGAGGCTCAGGTTGTACAGGTAGCATAGTACCACACAGAGCTGGTCTGCGCAGGTCCTCAGCAGCCTGGGACTGATGCCATCAGGTCCTTCAGATTTCCTCTGATTTAGTCGCCTCAGCTGTCTCCTCACCTGGTCTGATGTGAGGGAGAAGGGGGCTGGGGTGGGCTGCAGAGGGAGGGGATGTGTCTGTCGGGCTGTAGGAGACAAGTGAGGTTGGCCTGGGGAGGGGGGAGGAGTCAGCTGGTCTGGAGACGTGTGAAGAGGGGAGGAACGGGAGGGGTGCAGAGGGGAGGGGGAGAATCAAACCTGTTGAAGTAGCAGTTTAGTTCATCCGCCCAGCGCTGGTCACCATCAGCTGTCCCTCTGACACTCTGCCCAAATCCAGACATGGTCTTTAGTCCTCTCCAGACGTCCCACACGTTGTTCTGAGCCAGCTTCTCCTCCATCTTCTTCCCATAGTCCTTCTTTGCCCTCCTGATCCTCCACTGGAGCTCACGCTGGACCTTCTTCTGCTCCTCTCTGTCCCCCGAGATGAAAGCCCTCTTTTTCTGGTTCAGGAGGACTTTGAGCTCAGGGGTGACCCATGGGTGGTTGTTGGAAAAGCACCGTACCCTCCGTGTTGGCACAGTGCTGTCCACGCAGAAGTTCATGTAGTCGGTGATGCAGTGTGTGAGGCCGTCGATGTCATCACCAAAGGAGTTACAGAGCATGCTCCAGTCTGTGGTCTGGAAACAGTCCCTAAGCCTCTCGTTGGTCTCCTCGGTCCACACTTTCACAGACCTCTTCTGTGCAGGTTCCTTTCGCACCCTGGGTGTGTATTGGGGAGCAGGTAGACCAGGTTGTGGTCTGAGCGTCCCAGTGGGGAGGGGGAGGAGCTGTAAGCGTCCTTCACATTTGCATACAGTAAGTCCAGTGTTTTATTGTCTCTTGTGGCGCACTTCACGTATTGCGTGAACGTCGGAAGAGAGGCGGAGAGAGGGGCGTGGTTAAAGTCCCCGCTGATCAGAATCATGGCGCGGGGGTGACGAGTCTGTGTCTGATTAATGGCTGTGGAGACGCTCACACGCGGCCGCCGCTTCAGCCGAGGGCGGAATGTACACGCAAAACACAATCACGTGTGAAAACTCCCTCGGTAGATAATATGGCCGCGCGCTTACCGCGAGCAGCTCCACGTCCCGCGTGCACAGCTGCTCCTTCACGTGCACGTTTGCCGGGTGGCACCATCGTTCATTCACATAGACCGCCACACCCCCTCCTTTCTTCTTACCGCTCTCCGTTACACTCCGATCTGCACGCGCGAGTGTAAATCCATGAAGAGAAACCACAGAGTCCGGTGTGAGTTCATTCAGCCACGTCTCTGAGAAACACATGAGGCTGCAGTCCCGGTACTGCCTCTGCTGCCGGGTCAGCGCCGCCAGCTCCTCCGTCTTGTTGGCATCATGATGACAGAGGGAACACATGTCCTCCGCGTCTTTCGTCCCCCTCTGCAGCCTCTCCTTTTCCTCTGTATTTCCAAAGGAACAACGGGCTTTTCCGCGTGAAGGAGGGCGGGGGCGCGCAGGCCGAGGAGGGTCTCACGTGTGTAAGACCTGCGTTGCTCAGAGCCGTCGGTGAATGAGTTTCCTGACGCCGATCCAAAAAGTGAAAATAAAAGTGCACAGAAGAACAAAAGCATCATGAAAGTATGTTTTCCAGATGCAGGATTGAAGAAAGAAAAAGAAAATTTGAAAAAAGATAAAGAAACACGCCTATATACAATAGAAAAGAGAAAAAAAAAGAAAAATAAACTGAAGAGCTCCTGTAACTGGCTGCAGGTCACCCGGCGCCATCTTGAAAAGTATAAACCACAGTTATATCTCCAGCATGTCCTATAAATTTATATAAGCCATCAAGGAATGGGCAGTGGTGGTCTAGTGGATAGGGCGCTGGATCGCTGATCCTAAGGTTGGGGGTTCGAGTCCCCACAAGGTTGTCACTGTCCCCCCAATGCAGCTAACTGGGTTATCAAAGGTAGGCCATGTCTCTCACTGTCTATGGTGAGAGGTTCTTGTAAAAGAACCATTGCTGACTTTCGTAAAGAGTAGCTGCAAAGCCATCAGCGTGTTTCTGTCCCTTGCTAAAGGGTTGTGACAGGAAGGGCATCCGATGTAAAAACTCTGTCAACTCAAATGTGCGAATCAGATGATTCGCTGTGGTGACTCCCGAGAAAGGGAAAAAGCCGAAAGGAAAGAAAGATCAACGAATGAAATAGGTTCTTTATGAGCCTTTCAAGTTTCAGTAGATACTCATAAAACTCACTGTTAACAGAATTACAGCCCCTCCCCCCACATACACACACACTCGACTTCTGATTACTGATGAGCTCACAACTTATCTAAGCAGGCTGTTCGTTATATCCAGTCAGGATTCCACATAATGGAATAACTCTTTTATTCTGTACTGTGGATTGAAAAAAAAAAATCACATTTGTATTTAAATTCTTGAAAGTTAAAAATATATATTTAAATTCTACATCGAATATTTTCCAGGACAGAAGGTTAACTCAGAGGTATCTGGTAAGCTGGAGGCTTTGATGTTTGACAATCCAATAAAGTTGTGTTTAGTGGAAAAACTGTCTTACCATCAAATACCTGCATTCAATATTTTCTTGCCTCTTGTGCAGAGATGGTTTGCATGACTTCAACTCACAAGAATGGAGTTCGCTGATTAGATTTTGGCCCGTCACCTAATAAATATCTGTGTAGGATACAAAACCTGTTCCATGCTTTTTAATATTATTTTTTTTGCTGGGGCAGTGGTGGCCTCAACCACTCGACCATGCAACAGGTTGTACTGGCTTACACGTTACCAGAGGCAAGGAAAAACCTGACCTGACATATACCTGGCCTGCAACTAAACCAGCTCCCCTACCAGGTTTCAAATTTGGTGAGGAGGGTGGCTAGCAACCCAGTAGGCATAAAAACAATACCTATCAAAGGGCGGATGAACTCTTTAGAGTCAACGGCTAGCTAGCTAGAGATGGTGTCTAAATAAAAGCACCCTGCAGAAAGAACGTTGGGACTCTACTGTGGATTTTTTGCCCTTCATATACAGCCATGACAAGCAATGCAGCCATGAGGCGGGGAAGGGCATCCGGCGTAAAACGCCACATTAAAAATGCAAATGGTCAAAACTAAATTCATACCGGATCGGTTGAGGCACGGGTTAACAACGACCGCCATCAGTGCTGTCAACCAACAGGGTGCTGATGGAAATTGGATTACTGTTGGTCGAAGACATCGAAGAAGGAGAGGCGGGAGGCGTGTCCGTAGGCAGAGAGAGAAGAGGAAATGCATGAGTCTAGGACTGAGAGTAGGGACTTTGAATGTTGGAACTATGCAAGGAAAAGATAGAGAGCTGGCTGACATGATGCAGAGGAGGAAGGTGGACTTACTGTGTGTTCAGGAGACCAGGTGGAAAGGTAGCAAGGCTAGAAGCATAGGAGCAGGTTTAAGCTGTTTTATCATGGTGTGGATGGGAAGAGAAATGGAGTAGGAGTCATCTTGAAGGAGGGGTTTTTCAGGAATGTTCTAGAAGTGAAAAGAGTGTCAGATAGAGTGATGAGTCTCAAGTTAGAAATTGAAGGCATGATGGTCAATGTTGTTAGTGCTTATGCCCCACAGGCAGGACGTGAGCTAGAAGAGAAGGAGATATTCTGTAGTGAGTTAGATGAAGTGATGCACAGTACCCCCCAGAGGTGAAAGGGTTGTCATTGGGGCAGACTTCAATGGACATGTTGGTGCAGGCAACAGAGGGGACGAGGAAGTGATGGGCAGGTTTGGTATCCAGGACAGGAACACAGAAGGACAGATGTTGATAGATTGGATGGAAATGGCTGTGGTAAATACTTTCTTCAAGAAGAAACAGGAGCATAGAATGACTTATAAAAGTAGAGGTAGGAGCACACAGGAAGACTACTGTAGGCGATTTGTGCCTTTGTGGATCTGGAGAAAGCATATGACAGGGTGCCGAGAGAAGAACTGTGGTATTGTATGAGGAAGTCTGGAGTGGCAGAGAAGTATGTTAGAGTAGTGCAGGACATGTATGAGAGATGCAAGACAGTGGTGAGGTGTGCTGTCGGTGTGACAGAAGAGTTCAAGGTGAAGGTGGGACTGCATCAAGGATCAGCTCTCAGCCCCTTCTTGTTTGCTATGGTGATGGACAGGCTGACAGACGAGGTTAGACAAGAATCTTCATGGACTATGATGTTTGCAGATGACATCGTGATCTGTAGTGAGAGCAGAGAACAAGTGGAGGAAAATCTAGAGAGGTGGAGGTATGCCCTGGAAAGGAGGGGAATTAAGGTTAGTCTCAGTAAGACAGAATACATGTGTGTGAACGACAAGGACCCAAGAGGAACGGTGAGGTTACAGGGGGCAGAGATAAAGAAGGTGGAGGATTTTAAGTACTTAGGCTCAACAATCCAGAACAATGGAGAGTGTGGAAAAGAGGTGAAGAAGCACGTGCATGCAGGTTGGAATGGATGGAGAAAAGTGTTCGGTGTGATGTGTGATAGGAGAGTATTGGCAAGAATGAAAGGAAAAGTGTACAAGACGGGGATGAGGCCAGCGATGTTGTATGGTTTAGAGACAGTGACCCTGGGGTCAGAGTTGGAGGTAGCAGAGATGAAAATGTTGAGGTTCTCTTTGGGAGTAACGAGGATGGATAGGATCAGAAATGAGTACATCAGAGGGACAGCACATGTAGAAGGCCCAGAGGAAGACCAAAGAGAAGATTTATGGATGTGATGAAGGCGGACATGAAGGTCATTGGAGTAAGAGTAGAAGATGCAGAGGATAGGGAGAGATGGAGGCAGATCATTTGCTGTGGCGACCACTGAAGGGAACAGCCGAAAGGAAAAGAAGAAGAAAGAAGATACAGCCATGACAAGCCCCCAGTGCAGCTAACTGGGTTATCAAAGGCGGGCCATGTCTCTCCCTGTCTATGGTGAGAGGCATGTAAAAGAACCATTGCTGACTTTCGTAGAGTAGGCTGCAAAGCCGTCAGCGTGTTTCTATCCCTTGCCAAAAACGGTTGTGACAGGAAGGGCATCCGACTTAAAAACCTATGCCAAATCAAAAGTGCGAATCAGATGATTCGCTGTGGCGACTCCCGAGTAAAAAGGGAAAAAGCCGAAAGGAAGACAGACATACATACAGCCATGACAAGCTGTTATGGCTGCCGCCTATGCCAGAATTCTGGCACAGCACCCAGCTTGATTGATTGAGTGGTGGCCTGGTGGTAAGGAGCTGGATTGCCGATCCTAAGGTTGGAGGTTCAAGTCCCACTGTCAACTACTGTACTGCCAATGCAGCTAACTGGGTTATCAAAAGCGGGCCATGTCTCTCACTGTCTATGGTGTGAGGCATGTAAAAGAACCATTGCTGACTTTCGCCAAGAGTAGGCTGCATAGCCATCAACGTGTTTTTGCCCTGTGATGGCCTGGCGAGCAAACCAGGGTGTACTCTGCCCTCCCCCAGAGTCGGCTGAGATGGGTGCCAGCCTCCCTGCGATCCTAATTAGGATGAAACGGTTCAGAAAATGAATGAAAAAAATTTTTGCTACTGGAACAATAGGAAGTTAGCATTAGCAGCCCTGGTTTGCTAGCAGAACAATATGAAGCTAGCATTAGCGACACTACTGGTTTGATAGTAGACCAATAGGAAGTTTCGCTATTCTCTCGGAGATCTACTACTAGGATATCTCCTTGTGACCAAGGATAGAATATATAGATATAGATTATGTACTGTGCATAAATGTGTTTTATTTTTAATTCACCTCCAGTTTGCTGTAATGTTGCTGAACTGGTCAAACTTTGTGTTGTAATCCTCTGTATTCGTGACGATTTTAGAACAAGTTCCAATAATCATGGCTCTGTTTCGGTTTGTGCCAAAGACAACTGGAATTTTAAAAAAAACAAAACGCACAACTTGGCACAATAATCATGATCATGTTTGAACTTGCAGGTATCAGCAAGGCTTAAGTATCTAATAAAACTTTATAATTTCAAACAATCTATAATGAACTATAATGAGTAGTAAGTTGGAGTTATTTGAACTAATTAAGGGCTGGGTTTTAGTCTGTTATTTTATATCACAACTTTTATAAAAAAAAAAAAAATTTGTATTTTAGGTTATTACAGTATTATTAGTCTGATTTTTTTAGCTAAATATTAAATAACATCAGTCGGGGACAAATGAATTCTTTATTAATCACATGAGCAGTTTATTTTCTCATAAAAAGATTAAATAGCTCAGATCGGTCTACGCACAAATTTAAAAAACAATACTACCACCACCAACAACAACACCTAAAATGCTATAAATTCCTTGTTGAGGAAAACATGACCTTCTGCATTCTTATCAACAGATAGCCGATATACTGAAGCTTCCGAAGAAATTTAAATCAAAAGTTTACTCGGATTTCAAATGCCATACCTAAACTTTTGCATTCCAGCTACACATGTCACACAGTTCACCTGGAAAAAAATATGCGAAATAAATTAACTAAATAAAATGCTGAATATTTTAAAGTATGCAAAAGTCAAGAACTTTGAGCACAGAATATTTTTTTAAAGTCTTGTTATATTTGAATGTTAGATTTGAATAATTCAAAAAGATAACAAGCATATTGAGGCAAGACTAAAATTAAACAGTTAATTGAGTGAATGAATCACTAGTTGCCCCTACGGCTGAACAGAAGAGCGTGCTCCCCCCACCCACCCCCCCGGCCCGGGGCAGGGGGTGCCTGAGGCCGTGACCTTCCAGTCAGAAAATGGGCAGTGGTGGCCTAGTGGTAAAGGTGCTGGATCACTGATCCCAAGGTTGGGGGTTCAAGCCCCACTCACGAGTTGTTTCTGTCTCCCCCAGTGCAGATAACTGGGTTATCAAAGGCGGGCCATGTCGCTCACTGTCTATGGTGAGAGGTTCATGGAAAAGAACCATTGCTGACTTTCGACAAGACTAACTGCTCAGCCATCAGCGTGTTTCCGTCCTGTGATGGCCCGGCCAGCTATTCAGGGTGTACTCTGCCCTCGCCTAGAGTCGGCTGGGTTGGGTGCCAGCCTCCCCGTGACCCTAATTAGGATTAAGTGGTTACGGAAAATGAATGAATCACTAGTTTGGTTACTCATGAACAATAATATCTTTTCCAGACTTCTTTTACTTGGTTTCATTCCAATAAATACCCTTTAACCGGATTTTTAAAAAATGTAATTTCACTTTTGTACTATGTGAGAGTATTTCATGTAATCTTAACCCTTATTTTACATTGAGGCCACACAATCTCCACATCATCTCCACAACTCAAAAAGGCATAGAGCTCCAAGGTTTATGATCACACTTGGAGTATGATCGGGCTATAAAAGGCAACAGGGTGTATCCAAGAGAAGAAACTTGAAGAAATATCTGTTTCCAAGTTCATCAAGATCCCCCATGATGTTACATTCTGTTAAGGCATACTGAATTGCAGCAAATATTTTGTCACAGTCATCACGATTCCACCAAATTCATTTCAAATCATCACAATTTGGGACCCCCCAAATTCATCATGGACAAAATGTATTTGTGAGAGTCTATAGTGTTGATGTAAGAATGTATAGTGTGGAAGTGAGAATGTATTGTGTGGAGGTAAGAGTGCACGTGAGAGAGTATAGTGTGAATGTGGGTGTGCATGTGAAAGTGTATCATGCAGATGTGAGAGTATAAGTGTGCATGCAAGTGTATAATGTAGATGTGAGAGTGTATAATTTTGAATGTGAGAGTGTATAGTGCGGATGTGAGTGTATATGTGATGTGACGGTGTATAATGTGGATGTGAGTGTATATGGGATGTGACAGTGTATAATATGGATGTGAGTGTATATGGGATGTGACAATGTATAATGTGGATATGAGTGTATATGGGATGTGACAGTGTATAATGTGGATGTGAGTGTATATGAGATGTGACAGTGTATAATGTGGATGTGACAGTGTATAATGTGGATGTGAGTGTATATGGGATGTGACAGTGTATAATGTGGATATGAGAGTGTACAGTATAATTTGGATGTGAGTGTATATGGGATGTGACAGTGTATAATGTGGATGTGAGTGTATATGAGATGAGACAGTGTATAATGTGGATATGAGAGTGTACAGTATAATTTGGATGTGAGTGTATATGGGATGTGAAAGTGTATAATGTGGATATGAGATGGTACAGTATAATGTAGATGTGAGTGTATATGGGATGTGACAGTGTATAATGTGGATGTGAGAGTGTATAATATGGATGTGAGTGTATATGGGATGTGACAGTGTATAATGTGGATGTGAGACTGTATAATGTGGATGTGAGTGTATATGGGATGTGACAGTGTATAATGTGGATATGAGAGTGTACAGTATAATGTGGATGTGAGTGTATATGGGATGTGAAAGTGTATAATGTGGATGTGAGAGTGTATAATGTGGATGTGACAGTGTATAGTGTGGATATGAGATGGTACAGTATAATGTGGATGTGAGTGTATATGGGATGTGACAGTGTATAATGTGGATGTGAAAGTGTATAATGTGGATGTGACAGTGTATAATGTGGATGTGAGTGTATATGAGATGTGACAGTGTATAATGTGGATGTGAGTGTATATGGGATGTGACAGTGTATAATGTGGATGTGAGTGTATATGAGATGTGACAGTGTATAATGTGGATGTGACAGTGTATAATGTGGATGTGAATGTATATGGGATGTGACAGTGTATATGGGATGTGACAGTGTATAATGTGAATGTGAGAGTGCATAATGTGGATTTGAGTGTATATGGGATGTGAGAGTGCATAATGTGGATTTGAGTGTATATGGGATGTGAGAGTGCATAATGTGGATTTGAGTGTATATGGGATGTGAGAGTGCATAATGTGGATATGAGAGTGTGTAGTGTGGATGTGCAAGTGTATTGTGCAAATGTGAAATTGAAAGTGTGAACGTGAAAATTTGTAGCGTGAATGTGGGTGTGTGTATAGTGTGGATGTAAGAGTGTATGGTGTGGATGTGAGAGTGTATAGTTTGGATGTGAGATGTCTATCATATGGTTGCGGGAGTGTATAGTGTTTGCATGATAATTTACACTAATATTTGTGTGAGTGTTACAGCTACCACGCCCTCACCCAGAGTTGCCTGAGATGGGCACTAGCCTCCCCATGAACCTAATTAGGATTAGGTGGTTCAGAAAATGAACAAATGGATGAATAATTTACACTATACACTCTCATGGCCACACTATATAGTTTGTTATAGTTCTGTCTTCATCGTTGTCCCTTTGTCACACAAATTGTTATGTGTACAGATTATCAATAGCATATATTTCAGTTTCCAAAGCAGTTTCTCATATAAGCGTAATTAAATAAAAATGTACTTTATCAGACAGACGATTGTGTAGAAACTCAGGATTTCCTTCTGCATACTCTGGAAATTAGCAGAGGAATGAACCCATAGCTCCTTCAACAAACATTTCCAAAACCAACATTAGGCGTTAACCATGGACTTGGCAGGCGTGTAGGTGTTAGTTTGCATATCAACCCCTCCCTTGGTGCCAGTAGATCGTGTGATCCACACCATTGCAATGAAACAACCATTATATAAAAGGTCAGAGTTAACCACACATGGTTCCAATCATGTATTTACCCAGAAGCCTACCAGCTCCACCCAGTCAGACTGCATGAGCTATTTTTATAACCGGTTTCTAACTCTGACGTAATGACTGCAGATTAGCAGCCTGAAAGACGAGGTTTCATGAATGTGATTCATTATTAAATGATTCCATGTATTCAGTGTTTATGCTCACAGTTGAATGTGTAATCCCCTCCACCTGGAGCGAATAACGTCATATTCACATGATCAAAAAAATTCGGACTCTTAGTAACAGCTGCTGGTCATTAAAATGCACTTTTACATCTTCTTCTTTTCCTTTCGGCTCTTCCCTTCAGGGGTCGCCACAGCGAATCATCTGCCTCCATCTCACCCTGTCTTCTGCATCTTCTTCTTTTACACCAACTGCCTTCATGTCCTCCTTCATCACATCCATCAATCGTCTTTTTTGGTCGTCCTCTAGGCCTTCTGCCTGGTAGTTCCAACCTCAACATCCTACTACCAATATACTCACTATCCCTCCTCTGTACATGTCCAAACCATCTCAATCTAGCCTCTCTGACTTTTACATAAAGTTTAATAAAATAGGAGGAAAAGATTGAGTGTAAAATCTGTTTTTATTTTTAAAAAACACCTGAAATTTAATAATTATTGGTTTATATTGAAGTAATATTTACAAGCATTTCAACTTATTTTAACATGATTTTCATACTTGATTTAGTTATGATTCATTAAAAATGATTCGTTTATGATTTCATTTAATTTATTTTATGTAATTGTTTATAAATTAGCTCTTTATAATTAATTGAGAATTATTTTTATGATTTGAATGATTTTTCACTCATTCACTCGCTCAACGATCCGCTTAATCTCACTATGATGGTCGCAGGGAGGCAAACATTCACACTCACATCTACGGGCAATTTGGAACAGCCTATGAGTCTCATATGGAGTGTGGGAGGAAACTGGAGTTCCCAGGGGAAACCCACGCGATGATGAGGAGAACAAACTCCACAGCGAAACACCCAAACCCAAGACTTGAATCCAGGACCTTCTTGCTGCCGGGTAGATGTGCTCGCCGCTATGTCGCCATGCCACCCAATGATTTTTACAATTTATTTGTTTGTTATTTTTGTGTATCATATGTTTCATTTATGATTTGTTTATTTTCAGACATGACTCATAGGAAATTATTGATTAATGATTCATGTGATTCTTATATACTTTACCCCCGGTGCAGCTTACTGGGTTATCAAAGGCCGGCGATGCCTCTCACTGTCTGTGGTGTGAGGTTCATGTAAAAGAACCATTGCTGACTTTTGTCAAGAGTAGCTGCATAGCCATCAGCGTGTTTCTGCCTGTGATGGCCTGGCGAGTCGTCCAGAGTGTACTCTGCCCTCACCCAGAGTCGGCTGAGATGGGCACCGGCCTTCCCACGACCCTAATTAGGATTAAGTGATTCAGAAATGTGATTCTCATACTGGATTTGTTTCGGATTCATTTTTCATTCATCTTTATGATTAGTTTAATTTAATGTTATAATGATTCACTTTGAATTCAATCATTTAAGTGAGTTTAACATATGATTCATTTATGATTCATGTGGTTCTTATACTTGTGTAACTCAAACTTCATTTATTTGCATATGATTAATTCATTTTTAACCCACATGTTATTCACATACTGTCATGTGGTATATTTAATTCTTTTAACAGAAGGAAGATGATGATGAAGTTGTAAATGTTTCTTATGAGTTGTTTATTTGACTGATTTGAACACATGGCTCACTTGTGATTCATTTTGTGTGTCATAAATTTTTATTACAGGTACAGATGTAGGATGTTGGCTTCAGTCATAATGACATGTTTCAGCCGATTGTCTCTGCACATATATTATTTTTCTAACGTTTCCCTGAGGGCGAGTCTGAATCACTGTTTGTTTGATTGATGGAATGTGAACATCAGAGCTGATTTTTTTTTTTTATGGATAAGCAGAAAAGTTGAAGGAAAATAATGATCAGAATAGTAAATATTTCTGAATATCTCTACATCTCCCAGTGTTAGATCAGAGCCAAAAGCAGAGCGGAAGGGACAGAGAGGTGGGACCAGGTCAGGCGCCACATTTTGGGTGGGATCACAGACTCCTGCCAAGAACCGTCTCTGAACAGAACTGTTCATATTCACACACACACTTTTTAATGTGTCAAGAGGCCTTACAGGATGGGCTGGAACAACAAGGGAGGTTTGGGTGTGCCATGATAAGAGCACTGTGTGTGTGTTCTACATTTCCTCTAAGTGAATGACTGCTTCCTGTCCATCTTCACTGTGTGTAATCATTAAAACTCTCATTGTTCCTGAAATAATATCACACCAAGTGATGTATCCTAATCTGCTACACAGACACTTATTAAAAAAGACATACTCATACTCATAAGACGAATGTCATCATGTGATCGTTTATGTAACATCACAAATAATTCATTTTCAACAACCAATCTCTAATTCTTAATCAAATGCATACCTCAGATTATAGCACAACTGTAGCATACATATACCAGGCCACAGAAATCTCATTAAAGCTTGCGGCGAAACACAGCTCAACAACTGTTATTGGTCTACTTGCTAACTCGTATTTCCTCCTACGCATCTTTCTCTGAAAATATTGGAAGCCTACAATGAAGATATTTTATTTTATCAAACCTTTATATACACAATACAGTATACAGTTTGAGGCTCAGTAATGGCTGTAGTTCATTATGCTAGTCGGTTTAATCCACACTTAAAAACTAGTTACCATGCAGTGCATTAAGCTGCTCGTTCAGCTGAATATAGCTGACATAATATATTTCAGACACTGTTTCAGTACAAATTTACTCCGTGTATTATTCCTCAGGGCGGCACGGTGGTGTAGTGGTTAGCATGTCCACCTCACAGCAAGAAGGCCGAGGTTCAATTCCAGGCCTGGGCGTTTCTGTGCGGAGTTTGCATATTCTCCTTGTGCTTGTGTGGGTTCCCCTGGGTACTCCAGTTTTCTCCCACGGTCCAAAAACCTGCACAGTAGGCTAATTGGCTGTTCTAAATTGCCCATAGGTTCGCATCGTGCAGAAGGCAATGGCAAATCACTGCACTATCCTTGCCAAGAAAACCTCAATGAAGATGATAATTAAGGCGTTAACCTTCATTGCAGGTCGCCAAGAGTCGTCCTACGACTGGGAAGGTACCAGACCATTATTTCTCATGTAAGGCTTTACTCTACCCCAATAAATTCCTTTTTATTGAAAGTCAATTTTTTAATGGATCACGTGACACCAACCAGCCATCAATCATGACACCAACCAGGTTGCTCAAGTGGCACATCAACAAGGGGTGTGACTATCAATGTGAAGTTTGAATCCAGGTTAATGCTGCAGCAATTCATTGTTGAAAATCCATGGCAGCTAACTGTCCAAGCTCTAATGGGAGGGAGGGATGTACAGTATTCACTTAGATCGTCTTCACTTACAGTAATCACCAGCCAAGTAATAGCATCTATAATCTCATTTGTGTAAAGAAGTAGATGCTGTCTTATTTGACTGTTTGGCATCATGGTTTGGTGTTAAATAGGAGGCATGTCCTTGCTGATGTCCCTCCCAAGTTGGTGGAGGTTGTGTGTTTGTGTGTGATGGTACATATGTGCTGTGAGGGAATACTTTTCATCATTATTATCATCATCGTCTATCACTTATTCCGGGGTCAGGTAGCAGCCTAAGCAATGAGGTCCAGACGCCTCTCTCCCCAGCCACTTCCTCCTGCTCTTCCGGGGGGACACTGAGGCATTCCCAAACAAGCCGAGAGACATAGTCCCTCCAGCATGTTCGAGGTAGACCCCGGGGTCTCTTCCCTGTTGTACATGCCCGAAACACCACATCAGGGATGCGTTCAGCAGGCATTCTGACCAGATAAGAAGAAGAATAAAACCTGGCGACAGTACCAAGCAAATATTACCCCAGAAAATCATTTCATATACAATCCAGCCCGAAAAGGCTTCACCTATGTGTCCCGCAAGGCAAGAAGTGATTATAATAATCGTAAAAATGACTACAGGTCTTAAGAAGGGAAGCTAATGCTGGTGGTGAACTGCCAAGCGACTCATGGGTCAAGGTGGTAAATGTGACATCCCACTGCTAAGCCTCAATAACCAGACATACATACGATCTGAAGAGAAAGCGGAATGTTTCGCTGAGATATTTGCAGAGAAATCTACAATTCTGCGAAAGGATAATGAAAAAGAAATGTCCAGTATATTCAAAAAGCCTAAATCCAGCTTCAAAAAGGTGGTGTTCTGGACAAAACATGTCAAGAAAGCACTAATAAAGCTAAATACAGACAAAGCCACTGGTCTAAACTCCATACCTGCCAGAGTCCTTAAACAGGCAGCACCAGAACTGGCAAAGCCTTTAGCTAGACTCTTTCAGCTGCTTCATGATAAGCAATATATGCCTAAGCAATGGAAAATTACATACGTCATACCATGCAACAAAAAAAAGGATAAACATGACCCTAACAACTATAGGCCTGTTTCTCTCCTGAGCATTATTAGTAAAGTGATGGAGAGTCTCATAAACAGAGCCCTGTGGAAATACATATGCAAGCACCGGCTAATATCAGACAATCAATTCGGCTTCAGAGCTGGCTATTCAACTGTAGATGCACTGACATATGTTGCACAGAGCCTGCAGAATGCATTAGACAGGCAGCAAGAAGGTAGGTTAATCTGCCTGGACATAAGCAGGGCCTTTGATCGTGTCTGGCATAAAGGCTTAATTGCAAAACTAGAAGCCATTGGTATAAAAGGCACGCTACTGAGATGGATAGAGGATTACCTAGCTGACAGAGTACTTAAAGTGACCTTAAACGGCACCACCTCAAGTGCTAAGCCAATCAATGCAGGCGTACCCCAGGGGTCAGTACTGGGCCCATTACTATTCATCATGACATAATTAAGAACAAAGCTATCCTATATGCAGATGACTCCTCAGTTCTAAGCATCAATAAAGATAGGAAACAGAGCCACAGCAGCTAAAAGCTTAAATGAAGACCTGCATGAAATCCAGAAATGGGCAACTGAATGGAATGTCCTCTTCGGAGCAGCAAAGTGCACAAGCATCACAGTCAGTCGCCTGAAAGATGCAGAAGGGAACCACCCCAACCTCCATTTCATGGACGCCATCCTAGCAGAGGTGGATGAAGTGGAGTTACTAGGAATTACCATACGCAAGGACCTCACATGGACCCACATCGTGAAAAAGATGGCTAAAGATGCTGGCTGTCGCTTGGGACTCCTAAGAAGAGTGTCCAGGTACCTGAATCATGACCAAAGAGCTGTGATATATAAGAGTATGGTGAGGTCCAGAATGGAATATGCCTCATCGGTCTGGATGGGTGCCTCTCCTACATCATTATCATGGCTTGATACCATACAAAGAAGAGCTGTCAAAATAATAGGATCTAAGCCAGGTGACATGGATTCAATGCAAATTCAGCCTCTGGAACAACGTAGAAATGTGGGAGCACTAACACTGCTCCACCGTATGTACCACAAAGAAGCCCCTGCCCTACTAAATGCCCTACTCCCTCAGCCTAAACCAGCAGGATGTGTTACCAGACAGTCTAGTGCTCACAGCACTCAGCAACACGAGAATGCCCCCGCTCATCAACAACAAGCCACCTGAGGTCTTTTGTTCCAGCCGCAGTAAGATTGTGGAATAGTCTACCTGAAGAAACTGTGACCACACATGACAGGCAAAAATTCAAATGTGAAGTCAACACCTTCCTCAGTGCTCAACGTCAGCGTCCCACCAAGTGACTGGTGGCCCAACTGCTAATGCTGAGGTTCGGACAATGCATAAAAAAATAAAAAAATAAAAAAAGATGCCTGAGCCACTGGCCCCTCTCAAGGCTGAGGAGCAGCGGCTTTAATCTGAGCTCTCTCTGGATGGTTGAGCTTCTCACCTTATCTCTAAGGGAGAGCCCCATCACCTGGAGAAGAAAGCTCATTTCAGCCACTTGTATCCGTGATCTTGTTCTTTCGGTCAATACCCAAAGCTTGTGACCACAGGTGTGGGTTGGAATGTAGATTGACTGATAAATTGAGAGCTTTGCCTTGCAACTCAGCTCCCTCTTCAGCACAATGGACCGGTACAGGTTTCACTTTACAGCAGAGGCTGCAACGATCCATCTGTCGATCTCCTGCTCCATCCTTTCTTCATTTGTGAACAAGACCCCGAGATACTAGAACTCCTCCTCTTGGGGCAGGACCTCATTCCAGACCCGAAGGGTGCATTCCACCCTTGTCCAACTGAGAACCATAGCCTCAGACTTGGAGGTGCTGATTTTTCATCCCGGCCGCTTCGCACTCGACTGAATTGCTCCAATGAGAGCTGAAAGTGCCAGCTTGATGAAGTTTTTTTTGTCCTTTTAAACGTCATCCACAAAAAGCAGAGGCGAGAGTCGATGGCCACCAAACCAGAACCCCTCAACGCCTTGGATGCACCAAGAAATTCTGTCCATAAAAATTATGAACAGAATTGGTGACAAAAGGACAGTCTTGGCAGACTCCATCCCTCACCGGAAACAAATTCGACCTGTTGTTCCCAAGATGGACCACACTCTGACTCCAGTGATACAGCAATCGAATTGCCCGTAGCATCGCATCCGGAACGCACCACTGGAGCACGCCCCACAGGATAGCCCGAGGGACATGGTCGAAAGCCTGCTCCAAATCCACAAAACACATGTGAACAGGTTGGGCAAACTTCCATGCCAGGATCCTGTGGCATGTATAGAGTTGGTCAAGAGTAGCATGGCCAGGACAAAAACCACATTGTTCCTCCCGAATCCGAGGTTCAACTATCGGTCAGATCCTCCTCGCCAGTACCCCTGCATAGACCTTCCCGGGTAGACCGAGGAGTGTAATTCCACGATAATTGGAACACACCCTCTGGTCCCCCCTTTTAAATAATTTTCATTTTACCAAATTGCTTAACCCGATTAGGGTCACAGGTAAGCTGAAGCCTATCGCAGTTGACTATGGGCAAAGGCAGAGTACACCATGAACAGCTTGCCAAATCATAGGGCAACACACAAACACAACCATTCACAATCACTTTCACTACTAGGGGCAGACTGGAACAGCCAATTAAACTATTGTGCACATATTTGGACTTTCAGCAGAGTGGAGGAAACCCAAGCAAGCATAAGGAGAAATGAACACAGAAACCCAGGATCTTCTTGCTGTGATTTGGACAAGTAAGACGTGGCACTGGGTGAAACAGGAAAATCATTACATGATGAATTAATTGCAAAATGAAAGTACTGTAATGATGTAATAATTAGACTGAGAATCACACTCAACACATCTGTTTTTAGAAGCAAAAGTAATTAACAGGCAAAGAATGTGAATCCAAGCAGCACTTTCATGATAAACAGGTTGGTTCGAAAGCAATCTTCTACACAAACAAGCCGAAGGAAATGAACCATAAGACTTGTCGCAGTACACTACATACGCAATTGTTGTTTGTTCTGGACCAAACCTCACCCTTTCTTGCAGCACATCTGGAAGTTCATGAGTTTCATTTAACAAAAACTGTCCCGCATCCATTCCAGAACTCTGATCTGATCTCTGATACACCCAGTAAAAGGTTAGAGAATCTTAAGCCAACAACAGTAAACCTGTCAGTGATCACATCACTTCCAAGGAAAAGCTGAAAGAAAGCATTTATGCCAAAAATCAAACAGCTCATACATGCCACGACATCTCTAAATTCTAAAAAAAAAAAATAAATAAAAAAAAAAAAAAAAAAAAAAAAGCGAAGTGAAGGTTGGAGTTGTGGATTAACTTGCGTGGTCTGCTGTATAAGCTGAGCTGTTGCCCTACTCAAAAAATATATGATTGGTTGAATCTTGTACGTCTCGGAGACTCATTTCTGACCAGTTTACGGATTCTACTGGTAATACCGTGGGGCTGGTGGCATAGTGGTTAGTGTGCTGGGCTCATGATCGAGAGATTGTGTGTTCAAATCCCAATTAGACCCTCACTGTGCTAAGACCCCTGGGCAAGGTCACAACCACAAGTGTGCCTCTGTTCACCCAGCAGTATAAATGGGTACCAGTAAAAATATACTGGGAAGGTAACCTGCAATGGACTAGTGTCCCATCCAGGAGGAGTTGTACTCCTAGTCGCTTCACGCTATGGAAACCGGGGATAAGGACCGGTCCGATGAGCCCCTAGGCGGGTGTAAAAATCCCAAAGGACTTTACCTTACTAGTACTACCAAGGGAGGAAAAACCATAGCAAACCAAGAGCCTGACATCATTCATACTGCTGAAGTGGGTGCAAGAAAGCAGAGTTGAAGAGACCTCAGCAATTAGAATTTTGACAAAAGGCAATGCTGTCCGCTGCAACATCTTCAATAATTGAGACTCCGTGAGACCAGATTTGCAAAAGTAAACACATCCTCATGTAGGAAGAAATGTTTTTTTTTTTTTTTTTTTTAATTCCATAGAAAGTTCTACTAATATACCTTTCAGTGAAATCCCAACATCCGAGTGCATTTGGGTTGGTTTCGCTCTTGACAGAATAAAATATCAACTTTAGTACTCATTCAGGTCTGTCACTTGACATGTTTTCTTTTTCCAGGTCTGTCTGTCAAGTATGACTGCCTAAAACTGACCATGGTTCATAATGAAGTATAATGATGGACAACGTTTTGTTTTTCTTCTGGCACCCAGGGAAAATTTTGCTTAGCAGGCTAATCATCATAAGTCATGTGATCATGCATTTCGGTTGCGCTACTGTACAATCCCATCTACTGGTCCAATTGAGATTTGGGTGGGGAACAAAAGACCAAGATTGCGGATACAATTTGCTGATCTGAGTTTTCTCCGGAGGGTGTCTGAGCTCAGCCTTACAAATAAGGGTAGTTATGATAATTGGCTGTTCTAAATTGACCGAAGGTGCAAGTGTGAATGGTTGCATGTATATTGCTCTTCAAAGGACTATTGAGTTGTTCAGGATATATATTTCACCTTCGCCCAGAAGAAGAAACTTTATGGGAAAAAGCCGTCGCATGTGGTATGCAGAAGCACATTTGAACAAGCCAGCTTCATTTTGGAATAAGGTGCTGTGAACTGTTGAAACAAAGTTGGAATTATTTGGTCATAACGAGGGGAATTATACATGGCAGTGAAAGAACACAGCATTCCAAGAAAAACACTTTCTACCTACCATAGGCTACAATTTGGTAGTAGTTCCATCATGCTGTGGGGCTTTGTGGTTAGTCTGGGTACTGGGACTTTTATGGATTCCTCTCAATATCAGCAGATTCTTGAGAATACAGTTAATGAATTAAGCATGAAGTGGAAGTTGTGCCAGGTTGGGATATTTCAACAAAACAAAGACCTAAAACACTGCTCAAAAACAACCAAGTCATTCATGCAGAGGAAGAAGTACAATGTTCTGAAAGGCCATCCCAGTCTCCAGACCTGAAGATCATTGAGAATCTGTGCAATGATTTGTAGCAGGCTGTCCCTGTTTGGCAACCATCAAACCTGACTGAACTGGAGATGTTTTGTAGGGAGGAACAGTCCAAAATGGCTTCCTCCAGAATCCAGACACTCAGAGATGATTGGAAGGTTCTATCAAATATTGATGTTGGGTGCCCAAACGTTTTCATACAACTGTCGTGTGCACACAACAAAATTCTGAGCGGTAACCGAGATGAAAAAGCCGCTGTTGGGGGAGCTCACCTGACCTGCACCTGCCACGGTCACAGCATGTAAAATATAAAAGCTTGATTTAATCTGTGTATGTTAGAGTGTAGGACATGATTGGGATCACTAGATATTGCCTCCACCTCAGTAAATAAATGTTTAAATTATTTCATTTGCAGTCACACTAAACTACCAAACAAACAAAAGGAGACGCGCTGACTGAGCACTCAGTTCATTTAAAAGCAGCTAAAACAATGACACGTGGCAACAACACGGCTCCAGGGATGCCGATTCAGAGCCAATTTTTATGAGGTGTTAATATTTCTGATCTTGTAATATGAATTGTTATCATTTCTTAATCCTTCTCTCTCAGGCAAACAAACTCAACTACAAACTTTATCAGCTTGTAAAATTGTTCAGACAACAATATTTATGACTTGTAGCTAATTTGCTTTGGAGGAATTTTCACAACAGTCCCAAACATTCAGCTGTTTTTAAATATTATGTTTTTATATCGCCATAGGGACCACATTTCCAAAGAAAAATAGTGACCTTTTGACCTTGTGGGGACCAGTTTGATTGGTCTCTACTTTTGCCCTTCAAATCTTTAGCCAAGACAAAAGTTTTCTTTGACATTAAGGTGAAAGGCATTTCCTGCACAGGACAATTTATTTGCAACATTTTATGTGTAAAAATCAACTAAATACATGTATCATTAACGATAAAAATACTTCGACATGCAAGATATCGTGATATTTTTTTTTTCTTCCTGAATGAGAGCTAAGTAAACAAACAAAATTAACGGACACCAACTTACGGACTTAAATTTCACAGTTTGACATCACTTTCGGAAAATGTGGATCACAGGACAAATTTGCAGAAGAAAGATTGCAAAACATGGCAGCGTGCAAAAGACAAGCATTCAAAATTGAGTCTGAATGGAAAAGAGCAAGATGTGATCACATCTTGAAACGACAGAAAATCACTGGCAGAGGTGGCAGGAAATTCGAGAAGAGAGAAAGACGAGTTCAGATACAAATAGATCTTTAGTTGACTGGCGGGAACATCTACATTTACGGCATTTAGCGGACGCTCTAATCCAGAAAGACTTACACATACGCCTCTCCGTTTTATGGATATAATGTATTTAATCCACCCAACGTGAACAGCACTGAATTGTGGGTAACTTCTGTGTTGTTCGGATATTTTTTGTGAAAGAAAGTCAATGGTGGATTTGGAAACGCCCTGCTAGTTCTCGAACACTTTTGTACAGCATTATTAGTGTAAAATCGAGAAATGAGAAAATACAGTTGAGTTTTGGAGAGAGAGAACACTTAGTTGTGTTAAATTAGTGATGTTGAGCTCACGAGTGGCACATCGTTTTAACCCAGCGATCACAAGTTCGAATCCAGGTAAATGCCACAGCCATCCGTGGCCAGGAATTGATCGGAGCTGATTGGCTAGCTCACTTTGCTGTCAGTCACAGCAATCATCATGGTCGTCTTTGAGCTTATTCATACAAAGGAGCGGATAGCGCTTCCCTCTGAGTATGTTAGACCGCAACCGAAGTGCGTATGGCACCGCAGTTCAAAAAGAGGTGGGTGGCGAGCACTGCATGTCTCAGCAGGGGCATGTGCATGCTTTCAACCATCAGTGGTTGGTGGTGGGTGTGAGATAAGAAAGACAATACTTGGATGGGATTTGTATAGAAAAAAATGTGGATAAAAGCCATAAATAAATAAATAAATAGTGATGTTTTTCAAAAACCGTGGGATTGACCACGTGTAGGATTTAGTTTGAGCAGGACATGCCTTTAAGGTTGGGCGGCACAGCGATGTAGTGTTTGACATTTCCACCTCACTGCGAGAAGGTTCTGGGCTTGGTTGCAGTTTCCCCCCCCCAGTCCAAAGACATGAACATCAAGCTGGTTGGTTGTTCCAGCTTCCCCCTAGGCGTGGACGAGTGTGTGAGTGGTTATGTGTTTTGGTTTGCGGAGATCTAGTGAGCAGTGTACTACGCCTTTGCCCCAGGTCGGCGGAGGTTGACCATTGACTGTGATAGGATTAAGGGGTTTGGCTTGTGAGCCTGATTGAGGTTAAGATTAGATTCTGTTGCATATCAGCACAATTCTCCTCTCAGGTCATCACATGGAAGACAAAACAAAGTGATTGTCTAATGATGTAGAAAAATCAGACAAGCAGAAGGGTGTGTGCGCACGCGCCTGTTTTCGGTTGAAATGTTCTGCTTCCTGTTAATTGACAGGTTTGTTCAGTACTGACGGTTTCTTGGGGGGGGGGAGATAAATAAACAGGAACTGTGAGATGACTTTGGGTTCATCATCACAGATTTATCACTCTTCTGATTTGCATAAAGACTGTTCGAGCAGAAGTTACAAAATTCACCCAGAAAGCAGTTCATTGTAAAAGACATCCCTGAATCAACAACTGCAACATTGCATTCATTTGCTCAAATACTTAATCCTATTAGTGTCACAGTGAGACTGAAGCCTAGCTCAGCCTACTATGAGCAAAGGAAGAGTACTCATTCAACAACTTAGCAGTCTATTGAAGGGCCAACACACAAACACATAGTTACGTTCAAAATAATAGCAGTGTGTTTAAAAAGGTGAAAAGGTCAAAATCCTTATAATCGCTTTTATTTCTATAGACACGGATGCACTGGGAACACAACACATTCCATTCTAAATCAAAACATGAAGAAAAATATATCACACTCGTGTTATTCCTTTCAAGAAATTGAAAAAAAAAAAAAAGAATATTAGACTGTTCAAAAAATATCAGTGTCTTGCTTTCTTCTTTGCAAACTCAAACATTCACTGGATAAACCGAAACATGGTGCCGGATTTTACTTTCCATTGAATCACGGAAATAAAAATTGTACAATCACTGGTTCGGAGATCTGCTGCATATCTTCGCTGCATGGAGTCAACCGAATTCTGGCGCCTGTGAGCAGGTGTTCCAGCCCAGGTTGATTGAACTATATCCATAGTTCTTCTGTATTTCTTGGTGTTGCCTCAGAAACCGCGTTTGTGAGGTCACCCCACAAGTGTTCCCCAGGATTAAGGTCTGGGGATGGGCCGGTCACTCCATAACCCCAATCCTGTTGGTCTGGAACCAAGATGGTGCCCGTTTACTGGTGTGTTTGGGGTCATGGTTTTGTTGAAACAAAATTCAAAGGCATTTCCTTTTGAGCATAAGGCAGCACGTTGAAGTGTTATGATGGATTCAAACTGTTCCAGGATCCCTGGGATGCGATAAATAGGTCTGACCCTGACCCTGGGTCTAGAAATAGGTTTGACCCTGAGGAACATCCTCATATCATGATGCTTACACCACCAGGCTTCAATGTCTTTACAGCATACGATGGCTTGCATTCAGTCTTTGAGGGTCATCTGACAAACCGTCTCGGGCCACTAGACCCCAAAAAAACAACAACCAATCTTACCTTCATCATCAAGTCCACAAAATGTTGTGCTGTTTCTCTTTAGTGAACGCTAACCTTTTCAACATGTCTTTTTTTTTTTTTTTTTCCAACAGAGGAACTTTGTGGGGCTTCTTACCAACTGTTCAACTTCACATAGGCGTCTTCTGTCCATAGCAGGACTCACAGGTAATGTTAGACCTTCGATCTTCCTGGAGCCGAGTTCTTGCCCTTTTGGCTCTTCCATCCATTTGAATGGTAGTTTTCCAGGTTTTAGTTGCCATTTTAAAGCACTTACAATCGTTTTAGCTGAGCAGCCTCTCGTTTTCTGCACTTCTTTATGCTTCCCCCTCTCCAATCGACTTTTTAAATCAAGGTACGCTGTTCTTCTGAACAATGTGTGGAACAACCCACTTTCCCCAGGATTTCAGAGAGAAATGCTCGACAAGATTCATGTGCAACATTTGCTGCCTTAAATAAGGACAATAATTGGCATCTGTTTTCAAAGAATGAATGGCGTGACTGATTGAACTCCACACTGCTATTATTTTGAACACGCCCCTTTAAATTCGTGCTTCAATTACAGTATATAGAATCAGCAGTGTGCATGCCATGATTGTTGGTTCTGTTGGATTCTACTCCACCTGCTAGTAAATTATTTGCCATGTAGGAATATCATTTCTACCAAAAACACTGACTGAATTTATTTTTGAATTTTTTGAACGGTATACATTACAATGGGGTCAGTGGCGTAGTGGTTAGGGTGCTGGGATCATGATTGGAAGGTTGTGTGTTAGACCCCCACCGTCCTAAGACCCCTGGGCAAGGTCTGAACCAAAAGTGTGCCTCTGTCCACCCAGCAGTATAAATGGGGACCAGTAAAAATATACTGGGAAGGTAACCTGCGATGGACTAGCGTCCCGTCCAGGAGGAGTTGAACTCTTGGTAGCTTCACGTTATGGAAACCGGGGGATAAGCACCGGCCTGATGAGCCACGAGGCTCAGGTGTAAAAACCCAACAGACTACTACCTACACACACCAAACCCACAGAGCCATTCAATCCAAGGGATTAACAACAGCCAATGATCCATATGTGCCCATCTTTGGATTGTGGGAGGAAACCAGAGCACCACGAGGAAGCCCACAGGCACAGTCCACACAGAAATGCTTTTACCGTACACACAACTCGAACCCAGGGCCTCAATGCAGTGAGTTGGATGTGCTCACCACTAGAAACAACGACGTTTATGTGGAAGAAAAAGGATTTCTTTCGGACTTTATATTACACAATTTGAAATTATATATATTCAGTAGCTACATCATCAAAGTTCTTTCCTTATGTTGCCGGGTTCTATGATTTGGCTGCTTGGAAAACAAAGAACAGGTCAGCTCGCTAAGTGCATTACATTCAATATAAAGGAACAAGGTCATGTGAAGAGGTGGCGTTATTGCTACACTGCTAAAGTTAATGATTCTCCAATAACAGCACAACCCAACCACAGTGACTGACCAATCATAATTATTATTATTATTATTAATAAACTAGAAGCCCTCAGCACAATCCTCTGCCAAGGAAGGACGGTCTCTCTCCTGTTTGATCTCGTTGGTGGAAGTAAACGAAAAACTAACCATTTGTTCCTTTACGCATTCTATACTTTCCCTGAAAATTTCACGAAAGTCTGTGCATGAATTTTGGTATAAAGTTGATATACAGACAAAGCATAGTAAAATTATAAGCTCCAGTGACCTCCAATGGTAACGGTACACACTGCAGTGATACAAGCTGAACATGTTGTAGTATTTCCACAAAACAAGACCATTCTTGTTGTTTTGTTTTACAGCTATTGAACAGTCTCACCTTGCTCCAAGGTTGTAAGACACAAACAGGAACAATCAAAAGGCAGAAACCTGTCAAGCTCAGCAATCCCTTGCAAATATGTCAAAAATAGTCTTCTCATAATGTTAAACAATCCTTATAAAAATTCCTGAAACCTGAATTTGATATGGTTCGCGTTATCTATGTCTTCCTTGTCCAAAGCCCCACCAGCCACTCATTTGAAAGACGACGTTTATTTTTTTTTTTTGCATTTTTATAGAACCGGGTCCCAATGCTAATCTCTCTCACACACACACACACACACACACACACACACACCAAAAAAAAAAAGTAAATACATTTTACTGCCTGGGAACCTGAAGAAAAAATTATAGGCTCAAAGGTGGGCATAGCTTCTGTAAGTTTTTTTTAGGTTTAGTCAACAAACACTTACTTTTGGTATTTATTCCAGAAAAAGTAAAATCTGGCTTTTATTATTAATATTGTTGTTATCATGTATTATGTAAATAACTAAAGATGCATATTAAGAAAAGAAACACACATTTCCTGTTCCCACAATAAACCTGATTATTTTTCTCCGACATCATATCCAGGAAGTGACACTATTCATCACTGACAAGAATTTATTTACTAAAATAAAACCAGATAGATGTTTTATCCGTTTATACTCATGTATAATTTTAGAATGTCCAGGAGACAAGCAGCTGTATTTTCATATCGTCAGGAGGTTACAGTGTGAAACTTGAGACTCCTTCCACAAAAACTTTACCTTTTATGTCAATCATATGGACGTCCCTGTGAATGAGCTGTCACTATGCAAACGTTAATGTATTATTCGAATGTAGAGCAAAAGACGACCTGATGGAGTCATTGTGTGGTAGGACATGTCTGGCAACATCACAGTTTGATTTATAGACGGGTTTGATGTGTGACAGAGGTGCATTATGGGTATTGTTATTCAGGCAAGCCAGTGTATCTGAAGGGCTGGGTGGCTTCTTCTGAATACACGCCGAGATTCCCTGTCTAGACAGAGACGAGGTAATAATGAAAATAATTACAAAGACAAAAAAACCATAACAAAAAAATACTTTCATGTCTGGAAATTATGACAATCGTAAAAAAAAACAAAAAAAAAAACAAAAACAAAAAGAGAGAGAGAGAGAGAAAGAGAGAGAGAGAGAGAGAGAGAGAGAGCGAGAGAGAGTCATGAGTGCACATCTCATCCATTATTGTTCATCGCTAAACAGAATACAGCAGTGACTTTACATGAACACTCGACAAAGGGTGCAAATACTTCACTTACACTTACACTCACACACACACACACACACACACACACACACACATACACACATACACACACACACACACACACACACACACACACACACACACACACACACACAAAAGCAGGTTCAGTCTGAAATTGTTCGGGGCCTGGCACAAAGCCAATCAGTGCTGGTGTTATTGTCGTTATGACTTCAATAACAGAAAAGGTTCTCAGATCAAAAAAATCAGTAACCTTGGACCTTTAGGCACTTAAACGTTCCCTGTGAGTCAGAAACAGGTCCTACTCATAAATCTGCAACCTCTTCCTAGGGGGTCGAGGGGTAATAAGGGAAGGGAATGATGGAATAAGGGATAAAAACGGGGAAAATGAGGGAGAGAAGGAATAGGGGAGGGAATGAGGGAGTAAGGGGAACGGAGGAAGGGAATAAAGGCGCATTATGACTTGCTCAGAAATATCAGAACATGTCTTGCCCCCTTTGGCCAAGAGGTCACATCTCATTTTCTCTCTGAGGAGATAGAGGTGTGTGGGAGTGTTGGAGTGGAGGAGAGAAGTGTATTAGGACGGAGCAGAGGTGAAGTGGATGCCGTGTCGACTGAGCAGAGCCTGGAGTTGGGCGACGGAGGTCTGCAGCTCAGAGTTCTCCTGCTGCAGGGACGTGATTTCCACACGCAGTGTCGCCTCGCTCTGAACTAAACCTTCCACGTGCGACTCCAGGAAGTGGATCCGAGCATGAGCCACCTGAAAGAGAGAGATGGGGTGGGGAGTGGGGTGGGGATTATCTGTATGTCTGCAAAGCCCCGTAAATGTGTTCATCACATTCTATTCAGATTTCAGATTACTTTCTGTTCACCAGGAGGAGCGGCTGAGTGTTACCTGAACTTCCTCTAGCAGGTCGAGGTTTTGCTGCCGCAAACTGCTGTTGGTCTTCTCCAGTTGAGCGGCGCGCTGTGATTGGGTGAGAGTGGTTGGGCCGTCAAGTAACTCGTCCTGGAGCACGTGGTACTCCACCTCGTATGCTTGCAGCTGCTTACTGATATCCATCTCAAACACCTGCATGCATGCACACGTTTGCACACACAAACACACACAGTCACTTCTAAATATAGATTATAAATTCTGCACATCACAGAAATTCCTTATGACATGTAGGCAGAGCATAAAGCTAGGTTGCCACTCCTTTTTTTTTTTTTTGAATGGGTAGCACTTTCTCCTTATAATTTAATCATATCCAATTAACACCCATCAGGTATCGCCTTCCTTATCACACGACCCAACCACCACCGACTAGGGAGGGGCAAAAGCATGCAGACGCCCCTTCCGTGACATGCAATGCTCGTCACCTGCCTCTTTTCAAACTTTGGTGCATGCACATTTCGGGATGGTCTACACACTCACAGGGAAAGCACTGTCCACCCACTCGTACGAATGAGCCAACAAATGCCCATGATTGGCTGGCAATCACAGTGAGTGACAGGGAAGTGAGCAAACACTGTCCCTCCCTCCCGTGAGAGCTCAGCCAATTAGTTCCCATGGACTCCTGGCCCTGGACGGCTGTGGCATTAATCCAGATTCAAACTTGCGATCTCGGGGTTAATACTCAAATATATGGGGTTAATACTTGAAGTTTGCGGCCTTGGTGCATGGCGGTATTTTCCATAATTATCCAAAATTTAAAAATATTCATAAAAATGTCAAAATTCGCACTGAAACTCGCATGTACGCAAGTGGAAGGCAGAGACCCAAGGTAGGCTGCTTCCACTGTTTACAAACGACAGTCTGAAGTGCCCCTCCTTCAGTTCCAGTTCAGGCAGGGACCGCCCACTCAACTCAATCTCGCAAGCTGATAGGCTTAGACGCATGACGCTGTAGCCTCGCACATTCCCGTGGGAATTTTTGTGATTGAATAGTGTTTGTGACGCCCTTCAAAATGCCTCCTAAACGTCCTGCACCATCTGAGGTACCCAATGAGCCCAAGAAAAAGGCTATGATGGCAGTGACCCAAAAAGTGAAGTTGCTAGATATGCTGACGACGGGCAATACGTATGCCCATGTAGCACGCCATTACGGCATAAATGAATCTACCATGCGTTACATCAAGCGGAGAAGAGCTATTGTCAGAGGTGAGTACAGTACTTAAAGTATTTACATATAAATTCTATTTAAATATTAATACAATACAGTATTTACATATGCATATAACTGTAACGTTTAATATACACTAATAGACATATACGTATGGTAGAAATGAGAGGGGTGATCCTACTTCGCGGTTTTTCGATCATCGCGGTCAGGTCTAGTCTATAATATCCACGAAATTCAAGGGATGACTGTACCCCCATTTCACTGGACTACGGCATGCAAGGATCGTGTAGCGGAAAGGCGTGGACGCAATCTACAGAAGAACTTCGGCGTTTTTACACAGGCAACGGGTGAAAATCCTACAATTCAGAAACATTCTCAGAACATTCACAGCATGTGCGGAACAGGTATGCCAAACTACGCAAAAGTGACCCGAACACCGAACACTCACGGAATTTTTTTATAATATTCACGGAATATTTTGGCCTGCCGGAAGCATACAGAAGTGGAGGAAGACTTGAGGAATAACTACAGAATCGCACGGGAGATGAGAGAATAATTGAAAGTTTGCAGATGACAACATTTTTGCTTCCGTAAGTCTGCCGTGCTCCAGTGAAATGGGGGTAATTAGTAACTTACACACAAAAACATTTGCCCTTGTAAATTGAACCCTTGTGCACACACGCATGCATGCAACACACACACACACACACACACACACACACACACACACGGGTGGATGGATTTATAGTGATGTAAATACCACAAGTTAACACAAACATGCCATAATCATACGTGTGTGTATGTGTGTGTGTGTGTGTGTGTGTGTGTGCGCGCGCGCTCTACAGTGGAACAGTGATTGGTTATATACAGTTAGCTCAGTAAAATTCGCCCACAGATCTTTTTGATCTTCCCAAAACTTTACAGGTACGACCGTCTGACGACTCTTCGTGAGATTATTTGTTAATTTTTTGTGAAAGCGTTCACCTGTTACAGCCAATTAAACTCAGTTTCAAGACTACCAAACAGGAAGTGAAGTCAGATCTCAGCACAGTTTTGATTTATTAAAGCCGGCTTGGACTCAAGGACCTTATTATGAAGAAACAAAAAAAAAAAAAATCTAATTTGCCACTATGGTGGAAGAAGCAAAACTTGCATTTATCCTCCATATTTTGCAGCTTGCCGTAGTCAGGCTACTGATTCTCAGAAAACAGGAACTGCGATCATGTTGTGAATATGGCCGGATGTTTGCATGGCATCTTTAATTTGCAAGGTTTAAAATAATTAAAAATTCTATATTTGACCCCTGAGAACGGGAAAAAGCCAAAAAGAAAAGAAGAAGACGACAGTAAACGATCTCTTTCCTTTAGAAGGTTTAGGTTTTTTATTTCTTTATCCAAAATCTAATTTTGAGTTATTAGTTAAGTTTCTTTACCCACAATAAAATGGATATAATTTATTTTTTTAACCTTAGCCAGGATTTTTTCAATATTTTTCTAAAAGATTATGGATAAATAAAATATAATATTTTTTTATTAAACCAAGAAATACTCAAAATTATTAGAAAAATTTTAATTGCTTATTCTTTTGTTATTGCAATTTTTATACTGCATATGAATTATATGCAGGTATACATCAACCTATGTCTTTTGGAGTTAAGTTGTTCTCAATTATGCATCGGTTTTCAAACAACTAAATGAAAAAAAACAAAAAAAAAATTTGTCATTATAATCAACTTTACGTCTGTCTGCTACAAATATTGGAATCATAATATCACTAGAAAACCATTGAAATCACATGAAATCATGTTGTACAATAAATAAGAATAAAAGCATATAAAATCTTATTAAAATACGTACCGTAGTTCCAATATCTACCATTAGGCGTCGTCACTCGTCATTTCCGCAAAACCAATACTGTTTTAAATTGATTAGTTTATACACGGTATACATGTGCTAGAATGGAGACATGCTACTTCGAGTTAAGTCGTTTTTCGACTTAAGTCGTCTCTCCTGGAACCAATTAACGACGTTGGATGAGGTATACCTGTACGTGCGCGCACACACACACACACACACACACACACACACACACACACACACACACACACCTGATTGATGGTTTTCTCCATCTGCACCAGTCCCAGGTTGGGGAGGGTGCTCTTAATGAAATCCACTATTGACTCCAGATTGTCGTGTTGCAGAATCAGCGGCTTGTGGCTTCCCAAAAGACTCAGCGCCACCTTAAAGATGACCTCTGACCCCTGGAGGAACAGCATGTCTGAAAACACACACAATTCAATGTACTACCACACAAATTCTTGTGTATTTTTTCTCTCACGCACACACACACACACACACACACACACAAAAATTAAAGCTTAGCGCCCCACAGAATTGCCCGAGATGGGGAACTGAACCCACCCATTCTTGCTGTGAGGTGGATGTGCTACCTGCTGCCCTTCTCTCCTATGTGTGTGTGTGTGTGTGTGTGTGTGTATATATGTATACGAACATCCGGTCCAAGGTCGAGAGTGAAAGTGAAATGAAATTCAAGAACAATTAGTAATAGAAATTGAATAAAATATATAGAAAGATATATCATAAATATAAGTATGAAATATGATTAAATATTATTCTGAGGTACACTTAATACTAGGCTCCGGCAGAGGGGTGTGGCTGACACGGTCCGGGAAGAGATCTGAAGCAGAACTCTACATTTCTGAACTCCTGCCAAAAGTTTCAAAGAAGAAACAAACTGATTCCAGTATGATAATGAACTGAATAAAGAGTGAAACTCTCTGTAAATCTGATCAGATCCGCTGTGCTGTGCTTGAGAGGAACCAGGAGTTTAAACACGGGACATAATGATATAATGTGATGATTATGGAGAGAGAGAGAGAGAGAGAGAGAGAGAGAGAGAGAGAGAGAGAGAGAGAGAGAAGAGGTTAAAAGTTTTCTTAGTGTTTAATTTCATGTCCTTCACTAGTATGAACTTTCCACCTGCGAGCCAGTAATGTGTGTGTGCTGCTCTCAGAGGTCAGCACGTCTTGCACCGTTCCAGCGACTCGCAGCCTGAACCTCCAGATCCTACACAGATTCATTACGTGGGACCGGGAACCGTGACCGGTGGGTTAAATGGTGTCCCTTGGCGATGCTGAGAGGTTTTGATGTGCAGGATGATGTTTACTGCGGTGTCACGGGAGGAATGTTGTCATTAACAATGATTTGTGATGGTCATGATTTAACACCACAAAGACCACTAAAGCTTCAGGCGTGGGCAGCAGGTTGAATCGAGTTGGGTCAACGTGGGGCTGAGTGAGACACAAACCATGAATCATATTGGGAAATGATTCACAAATAATCCACCAATCAAACAGAATTATCTAGGAAGCATTACACACACTTTGGGTAAATTAATTAATTAATCAGATTATCTTCATGTCGAAGTTCGATTATAGTTCTCCGGTGCTCCTTCCAAGGGCACATGAAATATAGTGCATGCATATCACAGCATATTATAGGATATAAACAACATGGAATCTCACGCCAACGACACGCACAGTTTTTCAGCAGAAGACAAGTCATCTATTACTCTCAGAAGTCTGTCTTCCTTTCAGCTTTTTCTCTTTGACTCGGGAGTCGCCCCAGCGAATCATATGATTCGCACGTTTGATTTGGCAGAGGTTTTTACGTCGGATGCCCTTCCTGTCACAACCCTTTTTAGCAAGAGATAGAAACACGCTGACGGCTTTGCAGCTCCTCTTTACGAAAGTCAGCAATGGTTCTTTTACATGAACCTCTCACCATAGACAGTGACAGACATGGCCTGCCTTTGATAACCCAGTTAGCTGCACTTGGGGGGGGGGGGGGGGAGAGAGACAGTGACAACCTTGTGGAGAGTGAGACTCGAACCCCCAACCTTTGGATCAGCGATCCAGCGCCCTATACCACTAGACCACCACTGCCCCACATCTTTTACTCTCAGAAGACGAATCAAATATTATAGTTCAACCAAAAACATTCTCAAATTTCTTTCAAACTACATCTGTAAGTACATGTGCTAAATACATTTACAGATTGAGCTAAAGTTATTTATCTATTCCAAGGCACAAACAAATATTAATACATATTTACAGCACAAAAACATACTATTAATTTTATAAAAGTACTGAGCATTAGGCTGCAGATCCAGGCTGGATGGCTTATGATTATTTTATCCATTCATTCTTTGTGCGTCAATGTTTTTGTTCTAACACATGTGCAGGAGCCGGAGGCGGGACTAACAAACTGTGCTTTATTCTCACACTCGCACTTTGTTTGATTGACAGTGTTCAGCTATGATTGCTTACTGATAATATTATGTTTGTTGATTGGTCAGCTAGGGCTTGCACATGCACAGTGCCAGTTACACATTAACTTCCGGTTTACTTCCTGACTCTAGTCATGCGGAACTTATCTCTGACTTTCTCTTCAATAACAGTCATTACGTTTATTTACATACATCACATATTTACAGACATTGGCGAATCGTGCATTCAGAGTTTCAAATGTACACGCACAAAAAAAAAAAATATATATATATATATATATATATTCACGAGCGCATGTATTATTGTTGATCGACATTTTTATTTATATTAAAAAGTGTACACAGACATCTTACCCCCACCCCCCTAGCGAACGTTTTGTATGCTTAGGAAAATGTTGAATGACCCCTTAATAAATATGTTAATAAAACGGTTTAATATGTTAATAAAATGTTTAAATGGTTTAATAAATAATTTTCTTTTACTTTTAACACATATTTCATACAAAATTGGTGTACTTTTATCATTTTTAGAGGGTTTATGGGGTCGTCTGGGGAGCCTTGGAACGAATCAGGCATTTAACATGTAAAATGCGCCTCTACTTACGAAACTCCAGCGTTGCGAAAAAGGCTCTGGAACGGATACATACATACATACATACATACATACATACATACATACGTACGTATGTATGAGAGAAGGGCAGCAGGGTAGCACGCACTCTGCCCTCCATAATTTTTGACATGCCTTTGAAGATGTGTTAAACTCCTTTAAAATAAATTCAGTTTTTATTGCAGAAGCTACTCTCATCCTGAAAATTGTACAAAAATGTAACCTTCAACGCAAGTACCTTTTAAGGGGGGGGATCTAAAAAAAATTCTGATTTTTCATAAAACTAACTGTTTCACAATTATTGACACCCCTAACAATTCCTAGGAAATAAATGTAATTTAAGTATTTTTGTCATTTCTACAGTAGTTTACAAAGTTGATCAGAATATCTAGCAACATTCAACTAGTAACTGACCACCTCCTGTTTAACTGGGGTATAAATATGACATGACAGTGAGGCTATTTCTATTATCCACTCTGCGACATGGGAAAGACAAAGGAACACACCATTCAAGTAAGGCAGATGTGTATCAACCTTCACAATCTGGTAATGACTACAAGAAACTCAATGTTAAATAATTGCAACAAATGTGGGATTCTTGGGGTCACAATGTCTCCAAAACAATCCTCAGGTGCCATCTACATGCCAACAAGCTGTTTGGGAGGCATGGAGGGAAAAAAAATTCTCACAATAAAACGTAGACATCTGGAGTTTGCTAAGTGGTACTGGGATTTCAACTGGGACCTGGTGCTTTGGTAAGATGTGACCAAAATAGAGCTTTTCGGCAACAAACACTGAAGATAGGTCGTCATTGGGTCTTTCAGCAAGATAATGGCCAAAATCATGTGGCCAAATCTACACAGAAATGGTTCACCAGACACAGAGCATGACGTCTCTGTATGAGAGAGGGGTACATGTTAAGCATCAAACCCCCACACACACACACACACACACGAGTTTACCGGGGATTTAGCTCAGTTGGTACAGCGTCCGCTTTATCCTCCGGAAGGTCAGAGTTCAAATCTGGCCGCATCATACCATGAGATGTTAAAATTTGGGAGTTGTTGCTTCTTGCTTGGTGCTCAGCATCAAAAGGATAGAACAATGCAACAACTGGTGCTGTACAGTGGCAACGGGTGCCCGGAGCGCAGGGAGTGCTGAGGTCTTAAGCGCATTGAGCATACGCGTGTATGAAATTGTGCTATATAAGCATCCACAATAACAATAATAATAATAATATTAATAATAATAATAATTTATGATCAGATATAGGAGAGTCACTGTTCTGTCATCAGTTATGACTTAACAGATGCTTGATGCCTGCATGAAGTGTCTGACTCCCACAGACCCACACACATGCAATGTAGAAAGGCACATACAGAGAAAGACAGACAGACAAATAAACACACACACAAACATATACAGAAGAGGAACTCACACAAAGAAATACACACAAACAATAGGATGCATAGAAACAGAAGCACACACACACACACAAAATGTGGGGAGACCAAGAGGAACAAAGAGAGAGACACACGGACATGCACAAAGGAGAGGCATGGATACACATACAGGGATAGCATGTGTATGTGTGTGTGTGTGTGTGTGTGTGAGAGAGAGAGAGAGAGAGAGAGAGAGAGAGAGAGAGAGAGAGAGTACACACAACAACTAAGAAAAGACAAATGGAAACAGAAAGATACAAAGGTCAAAGAGATAAAGAAGAGACAGTGAGAGACACAAAGGGAGGGAGTTATACAAAGAGAAACACAGACCAAGAAGAGAAAGATGAAACACAAAAACAGACACCTATACACACACAGAGACAAAAAAGATTCCGAGACACAGTAAAAACACAAACACACATACAAAAAGACAACACTCTGAGAAAGAGACATGCATGGGACACACAAAGAGACACAAACACAGAGACAAAAAAAAGAGAGAGACATGCACCCAAAACAAGAGGCAGTGCCATGTAGACTAAAAGACACATGGACAGAGAGACACACTGGACACACAAACGAAAAAGCACACAGACAACTAAAGATGATGCATAAAGACTCAAAGGCAAAGGGACAGTGAAAAACACACAGGGACAGTGAGAAGCGCTACAAAGAGAGAAGACAAGAAACTGAAATATAGACACATTCATAGGGCACACAGAAAGACTGTCCCCCCCCCCCCCCCCACACACACACACACACAATGGAGTCACGTGGACACAGACAAAGAGAGACCAAGAAGAGATATCAGGACACCTAAACAAAAAAGACAGACACAAGGACAAAAAGAAAGAAAATATACAAATGGAGACTCAGAGATAAAAGACCACATATGGAAATATAGGGAGGGGGAGAGGGAGGGAGGGAGAGAGAGAGAGAGAAACAGAGAGAAGACAACTGACACAATGATAAAGGGACATGGAGACACACAGAAGGACAAAAGTTTAAAGTAATTATTATTATTATTCCCTAAAGTCTTTACTTATTAAAAAAAATTAGTAGTCATTATTTTTCACAGCTTGAAATATAATACGGCGATCCCTCATTTTCTGTGGTTAATTGGGACCGAGATCCCTGCTGCAACCGTCGAATTCCGCAAAGTAGGATCGACCCCCCCCTGACTCATGTATACGTACATGTATATAATATCAATAAATACAGATTCAATGATATAAATGCTTATAATAATGCATAAGATGTAAATAAAATATAAACATACACACATTTTTTATGTGAGGTGCACATTCAAGAAAACATGATGCTGCAGCGGCCACAGTGCGAGTACGGGAAAAAACATGGAACAAGGCCCGCCTTCCAGTCAGACCTTCCCATCATGCCGTGAAACAACTTGACAGATTAGTGCAGAATTGGGAAGCACTAAAGAAGAATCAAGGTCGGAGAACAAGTAAACAGATTGAGAATGAAGAGAAATTTAAGGAAACCTTTGACGATCCATTTGATATTGCGCACCAGGATGCTTTCTCTCTGATAAAAACACCCGAAGATAGAGAATTTCTAAATGCTCAGAGGACAGGAGTACAGTGGCCTTCTATCTAAGGATGAAGAACAACACCAGTTCCTCCTTCAGATCATTCAGGACCACAGGAAAAGATTCCCTGATGCCAGAAAAAAGACAATTATTCATGAGCTACAAAACTAAAAGAACCTCACATTTCAAACTTGACATTGTTTTTTTTGTTTGAATAGTATTATACAGGGATCCCTCACTACTTCGCGCTTCAATTAATGCGGCTTCAGTGCATCGCGTTTTAAAAATAAATAATTAAATAAAATATTAATCGAATTAAAAAATAAGGAAATTAAGGAAGAATATGGGGAAAAGTTACAGAAAATGTCACAAAAACAAGGCCAATTATGCAACAAAAAAAACAAAACAAAACCTAAACCAACACAAAACAA
The DNA here is from genome assembly GCA_024760905.1 of Plotosus lineatus. Lineage (NCBI taxonomy): Eukaryota > Metazoa > Chordata > Actinopteri > Siluriformes > Plotosidae > Plotosus > Plotosus lineatus. The sequence continues at coordinate 8,841,456 of CM045746.1, forward strand.
CCCAAAATCTCCCATCAAAACTGGATGCATTGTTGCATCTGGCGCATCTGCACTCGTGCACGCACATATGTATGTAGGTGTGTCATGCAATACCATCTGTATGTGTGTGTGTACAGACACTCCCCAGCTTACGAACGAGTTAGGTTTAGGACGGCAGTTCTTAGATGAATTTGTTTCTAAGTTGTTACAGAGCGTTCTTTAGAGGAGAACGTATGTTTAAACCTTGTATAAATCACCTATACGAGTTTGTACTGTATACAATCTCTCTCTCTCTCTCTCTCTCTCTCTCTCTCTCTCCCTCCATAATCATCAATATCATGTTTTAATTCCTGGTTCCTCTCAAGCACAGCACAGCAGATCTGATCAGATTCACACAGAGTTTCACTCTTATCCAGTTCATTATAATACAGGAGTCAAGTTGTTTCTTCTTTGAAAGTTTTGGCACGAGTTCAGAATTGTATCGGTTCTGCTTCTCTTCCCGGAGGTACCAGCTATGCCCGCTCTGCTGGAGCCTAGTATTAAGTGTACCTCAGGATAATGTTTAATCATATTTCATACTTATATTTATGATCTATATTTCTGTAGATTTTATTGCATTTTTATTTCTACTTGTTCTTCAATTTCATTTCACTTTCACCCTCAAACAGACCTTTTCATATCTCCAGATGTTTGCAAAATGAATGTTGGTAAGTTGGGGAGCATCTGTATTTATTATAAGCATTTATAGCATTGAATATGTATTTATTGATATTATATGCACATATACATGTACGTATACATCAGTCGGGGGGGTGGGGGGTGGGTGGGGGGTGATTCTACTTCGTGAATTTCGAAGGTCACGTGGGGATCTTGGTCCCAATTAACCGCAGAAAGTGAGGGATCCCTGTACAGTACTTCAAAATTTTATTGTTTTTGCCTAAAAGTGATTAAATTTTCATGATTTTTTGCACTAAGTGGAAATTTTATTAAATGGAACAAAATGCCGAGGTGAGAGGTCACAAATTAAAAACTTTAAAAATAAGGGCCACCCTAATGCACACGCATCTGCACAGCTTACATAAAAATGTAAGTAATTTTGATGGGGGGGGGGGTTTTGGGTTTGTTTTGTTTGTTTGTTTGGGGTTTTTTCTGCATAATTGGCCTTGTTTTGCAGCATTTTCCTTAACTTTTTCCCCTATTCTTCCTTAATTTCCATATTTTTTAATTTGATGAATATTTTAAAAAAAAAAAATCCATGAATTGAAGCGCGAAGTAGCGAGGGATCACTGTATACCAAAAAAATTTCCAGTACACGTAAGAGGTATTGGTACAGTAGTCTTCATAAACAGGTTAAACAGTGACCATGTTACACCACTCAACTACCTTTTCAATAAAAGCTGCTTTGTTCTGAGGCAATCTATTATTATTTATGTTGAGATCAGTGGCTTGCGACAGTATGTAATTTGCATAGTTTTCTTGAGAGCTTTCAGGGTGTGTGTGTGTGTGTACACAGAGTTGGCACTTTTCCTTGATAATGAAAGCTATTTCTGATCTGATGCCTTCTCTCCCATCATTGTGTGTGTCTTCAAGAAAAATACCAGCACTCGGAGAAAAAAAAACAACAAACAAGTTGGTGAGGATTCCTCACACTGCTCTGCTGCAGTTTAAAACAAGACGTTTAAAAAAACTAACAAACCTTATCTACTGCATCAAGTGTATCTACTGCATAGCTAAAGGTGAGAAGTTTTACATCAAGCCCTGTCTCCTCTCCATGCCCCACCCCTTGTGCTTTGAATAGAGTGGACTTCATGAAATTTCAACCTGTACATTAGTGAGTTAAGGTAGGGGTTTTAAAAAAAATTGAGAACAGGATCAAAAGTAATGGCACAAATCCATGCCAGATTTTCTTTAAGTTCATGGCATGTGGGCGAGTTGAAAGATCATCACATGTACTATCTGTGTATACATGGACCACTGAGAAAACAATGCTGACGTTTAGGCCATTAAGAACATCAGCTCTGATGAAAATAGGCGTGTGCAGCCGTGTTTACCAAAAACTCTGGCCACGAATCCCAGAGGGAAGTGTGATGCGAAGGCGGTGAGAAACCAGGGTGCGGCATACAGACTTGGGCCGATCTCGTGCTGCTCCAGGTGACTGTACAGCTCTCGATGATAATCATGCAGCAGCCGAGACAACTGATACATCTGGATCTGAAAGAAATCCGAGCAAGAGAGAGTGAAGGAGTGAACAAGATGTGTGAGAGAGAGCGCATGAGAGAAAGAGAGCACGAGAGGGCATATAAGAGACAGAGAGAGAGAGAGAGAGAGAGAGAGAGAGAGAGAGAGAGAGAGAGAGAGAGAGAGTGAAAGAAAGCATGTAAGAGAAAGAGACAGTGTGAGTGTGAAACAGAGCGAGAGAGAATGTGAGACACAGAGAGTGAGAGAGAATGTGAGCGAAAGAGAGAGTGCAAGAGAAAGAGTGAGTGCGACAGAGAGAATGCATGAGAGGGAGCAAGACCAAGTGTGAGAGTGTGAGAGTAAGAGTGAGAATCCCAGAGTGTGAGAGAGAGTGAGCGAGAGTCAGAGAGAGCGATAGTGAGAGAGCGAGCAAGAGCAGTAGTGAGGAGAGAGAGAGCATGATTCTTACACATTGGGCCAAATGTCATTCAAGCACTTTTCAAAGAAGAAATTTTCATTTTCAAGTTGTGTTTGAAAGAGTAAATACACCAAGAAATACAGTTTCTGACTTTCAGAGTGAAATACAGACGCTCCTCGACTTACATTTTAGTTACGTTCAGAACGGCCGAACGTAAGGTGAAAAAAATTGTAACGTTCATACTGTACTATACATTGATAAATACTATTTAGCATTCTCTATGATGCAATCTTTCTGCTTATAAATGGTTCCGAGGGTCGACGGAGCCATTTAGAAGACACGTACAACATTCACATGTTTTTCACCAACATCAATTTTCTTGATAATAGCCATCTTCATTTCAAATGAGATGGCTTGCCGCTTTTTCTGATTACCACTATCACTAGTAGGCTTACGCTTGTGACCAACCATATTTGCTTTGGGTTACAAATACGCAAAACAGTGTAAACAAAAAGTTCACAGAGAGGACTTCTTAACACAAGGGTAACATGCAGTGAACTGGGAAGAAGGGGACGTTCAGTCTGTCGTTTGTAAACAATGGACGCTGCGTCATGCGTAAGTAGCGTACTATGTCTAAGTAAGAACTTCTCGTACTACGGAGAGCACGCTAAACTCAAAATTTGACTTACAAAAAAATTTTTTTTTACAGTCAGTTCAAACGAAAAAAAAAAACATAAGGCACGTCTGTACACTAATTTTAATATACTGTAAATTAAGACATGTAAGAATACAAACATTCATAACATGTCAACTACTACATTTTCAATGTAATAATAAATGTGATTTAAATCATTTTGCTGGAAAATATGCAATAATTTTAATAAACTGTAACAAGACCACCACATGCTTTCTTAAAATGTACAGTGGTACCTCGGTATTCGAACGCTTTAGAAGTCGAACAAATCGGAATTCGACCAAAAAATCCAGGGTTTTTTTTTTGTCCCAGAAGTCAACTAAAATCCGGAAGTCGAATGCTAAACAAACGCGAGAAAAAACGAGACCGAGAGGGAGGGAAAATGTGAGCTTTCCGAAAGTTGTTGATACTATGTATCACCCTGATAAAGCTAGCGCTGTTCTGGGGAAGTCCGGAAATTGTTGATACTATGTATCGCTGTGAACACCTTTAACGATGAGGTCATGAGCCCCTTCCGTAAGGTTTTGAAAAGAAGGCAGAAACAAGCCACGTTATAAATGTTCTTCAAGAAAAGAAAGGGACATCCTGAAAAGAGTCATCCACACCAAAGCAAGTAGCAAGAGAAAAAACACCTTTGGCTGATTCACCTGAAGCTGTTATGGAAGGAGATCCGCTTCCTCTCTCCCTCTCTGTTATAGAAGGGGATCCACTTCCTCTCTCCCTCTCTGTTATTGAAGGGGATCCACTTCCTCTCTCCCTCTTTGTTATGGAAGAGGATCTGCTTCCTCTCTCCCTCTCTGTTATGGAAGGGGATCTGCTTCCTCTCTGTTATGGAAGGGGATCTGCTTCCTCTCTGTTATGGAAGGGGATCTGCTTCCTCTCTCCCTCTCCAACATTTATGTATGCCAACTGCTCACCATCACAAAGGTAAAAATTCTTATGTTTATTGTTGTTATGCTTTAACTGTACTGTGGTTTTTATTTTAGTGTGTTATGGTCTCTTTTGTGAAAGACTCTGGTTTTGGCTGCTGAACTCTCTCTATGCATGTAATGCTGAAGAGGGGCATGGCTGTCACATGCGGGTGGAGTTTTAAGCACACACACCTGATTCCACTTAGCAATCACAGGGCTTCTCGAACAGTGACTACGATTTTCCCGTGCTCTAGTGCCTTCCCTGTGAATAATAAAACTCCTCCATCACACTCTGTCTCCTGCATTTTTGGGTCTGAATGTTCCTGACTGATCATAGTCACTGTTAGAGAAGCCCGGTGATTGCTAAGTGGAATCAGGTGTGTGTGCTGAGGACTCCACCCGCGTGTGACAGCCACGTCCCTCTCCAGCATGCATAGAGAGAGTTACAGCCACCAAAGCCAGAGTCGCTCAGAACACAGACCATAAAATTGTGTACTGTATTCAATAATTTTTTTCACTTACTTTGATGACCATCGTATGAGTTACGGTACCGTGAACTTCTGTTCAAAAGACGACAGAACGGATTGAGACCATTTACATTATTTGTAATGGGAAAGGCGGATTCGGAATTCGACCAAATCGGAATTCAACCACGAATTATGGTCGAGTACCGAGGCACCACTGTGTATATATAAATATAACTGGTTGCAGATCTACTAGGCGTAGTCATGGTAACGCTAACGTTAGCATTTGTGGCAGTTGTTCTGACTGCATATTTTTATTTTTTTTTTTACGTTTACATTAGTCTGTTATCAGAGTCCCATAGTGCTCCTTAGTCCTTAAAAGTCTTTGCATGTTTTTTCAGTGAGTGACACTTGACTGTATGTGCGACTTTAATGCTCCTCCCCCAGAGCACCAACTGCAAATTTTTTTCCCCACAAGCCTTGCAAAACGCACAATGCCGGCTTTTGTCGACGTCCATCCAATCACTGTAGTCTTTGTTCTCCTGCCATTCTGCTTTAAATATACATCAACCGCCTGGCATTGTGGCTGTTGATAGAATACTCTTAAGCTTTTTTAAGATGCCATGGGATGCCATTACCAAACTGCCGAAAATGCAATCTTATGTTGTAAAACAGATCTAGAAGCTTCTATAAATTTGTGTCGTAAAGTAAATAATTTATTCTGTACTAAATTTAAATATGTGGGGCCGGTGGCATAGTGGTTAGAGTGCTGGGCTCATGATTGGGAGATTATGAGTTCAAATCCCAGTTAGACACCCACTGTTCTGACCCCTGGGCAAGGTCTTAACCACAAGTGTGCCTCTGTTCACCCAGCAGTATAAATGGGTACCAGTAAAAATATACTGGGAAGGTAACCTGCGATGGACTAACATCCCATCCAGGAGGAGTTGAACTCCTAGTTGCTTCCCGCTACAGTAAACAGGGATAAACCGGCCTGATGAGCCACTAAGGCTGGGTGTAAAAAGCCCAGCAGACTTTATCTACCTAAATTTTAATATATTGGAGTATTAAAGTTTGACACACTGTGTGAGTTTTATAAAATAAAAATACTTGTAATGGAGACTCTATGTTGTAAAATTACCTACCGTATACTCATACACAGTGTTCATCAACATAGAAGGGATAAATAACAACAACAGCAGCAGAACGTCTGGGAAGATGTGTTATAGACGACGCTTGAGAAAGCTTGATTTTCTGTGATTTTATTGTAGAAAACATAGAAATCAAAGGTTTCTCATAAAATGTTATGCATTTATTGCACAGATAGACCCAAAGCTAAAAATTAAGTTCTATTCAAGGACGGAGTAAGAAAACCATTGATTTTGAAGGGGTGGCCTGGCAATTTCAGGGCCCTTGAAAATAATTTATTTTTTCAAGTATTTTTCAAGACATTCAAGCACCCTTATGAACCACGTGTGTGATAGACTGACAGAGTGAGAGCAGATACAGAGAGTGAGAGCAGACAGAGAGAGAGACAAAGAGAGAGAGAGAGAGAGAGAGAGAGAGAGAGTGAGAGAGAAAGGAAGAGTGTGAGAGCGCGAGAGCAAGAGTGTGAAAGTGAGAGAGTAAGTGAGAGAGAGAGTGTGTGTGTGTGTGGGGGGGTTTGTTTTAAGTGGTGTGTTGTCTGTAATGCTTGTTCTGAAACTGCACTGTGATGGTTTTACCTGCAGGATGATCATGTCGGGTCGGTACTGTTTGCGCAGTCCCATGTCGTACATGAGGAACTTGAGCATATTGAAGGCTTCCTCCTCGCTCATGTGCAGCAGCAGCACTCCAGCCACGAAGCTCAGCCCCTGGCAGTAGCCCACCTCCGGATCCAGCAGAGAGTAGGCCTTCAGCAGGTTATAGAGCGACAGCTGACCCGCCCCCAACTGAGCGCTGAAATATGGGTGTGTAGGGAACGTACGGCCTGATGGACAGAAACACGGTCACACATGATGCCTGAAGTGAAACCACCTCCAGATATGACAATAAGCAGTTAATGCACAATTTACTTAATTATTTACTACATACTAAGAGGCTATAGATTGATTAAATCAGTGACAAATCAAATTAATTTCCTTCATTACTATAAAATATTCATTCTTGTTATTGTTTATGAAGAAAAATTTGTTTGTGTTATCACTTCCGAAAGAACTTGTTTCCTGCTATCGCCTGCTTAAAAGAAATTTACATATTACTAAAAAAAAAATCATTCCAATTATCACCTATTTAAAAAATCAGTTCTTATTCTTACAGAAAAATAATTGTTCCTGTTATCACTTATGAAAAAGTTAGTTTTGCAGTTGTGTTCAACATAATAGCAGTGTGCTAAAAAAGTGAATAAAACTCTTAAAATTCTAAGAACAGAAACAAAAATATTAATAAAAATAGAACACAAATGCATTGGGAACACTACACATCCTGTTTCTAATCAAAACAAGAAGGAAAAATATATCAAATTCATGTTAAAGAAATTGAAGAAAAGTGAATCTTAGACTGCTAAAATATATCAGTATCTGCTTTCTTCTTTACAAACTCAAACATTGCCTGTATAAACTGAAACATGGTTTAAGGTTTTGTTTTCCGTTGAATCACTGAACTAATATTTAGTTGTATAGCCGTTGTTTCTGAGAAATGCTGCACATCTGCCTTCCATGGAGTCAACCAACTTCTGGCACCTGTGATCAGGTGTTCCAGCCCAGGATGATTCCACAGAGATGATGCCTCATGATGATGCCTCAGAAGCTGCATTTGTGATGTCACCCCACAAGTTTGCGATCGGATTATGGTCCAGGGATGGGTTGGCCACTCCATAACCTCAATCTTGTTGGTCTGTAACCAAGATGTTGACATTGTCTTTGGTGTTGTCTTCTTGTTCTAACCCATTTCGAGGGCATTTCCTCTTCCGCATAAGGCAGCACGACCTCTTCAAGTGTTCTGATGTATAAAAACTGATCCATGATCTCTGTGATGTGATAAATAGGCCCGACATCATAGTATGAGAAACATCCCCATATCATGATGCTTACGCCACCAGGCTTCACTGTCTTCACTGTGTACCGTGTGGCGGTATTCAGTGTTTGGGGGCATCTGACAAATTGTCTCCAGCCACTAGACCCAAAAAGAACAATTGTACTTAAATCAGTCCACAAAATGTTGAGCCGTTTCTCTTTAGGCCAGACAATGTGCTCTTTGGCAAAATGTAACCTCTTCAGCACGTCTTTTTTCCAACAGTGAGACTTTGCGGGGTCTTCATTCCAAAAGCTGAGCTTCACAGAGGCGTCTTCTACTTGTAACAGGACTCACAGATAACTTTTAAATATCATTTACAAAATAATTGGTTCCCATTCTCGTTTGTGAAAGCTCGGTCCAACTTTCAGTTATGAACCGTCGGGGTGAGCTACCCTGCATGCTGCGGGTAACACTGCAGTCACACCAGACATCTTCCCACGATGCAAATGTTTCAAGTATTCCTGAACAACATGGGGTACACTTCTGTAGTAGTAGTTGTGTGTATGCGGATGTGTGTCTTTGCGTGTGTGTGTTTGTGTGTGTGTGTGTGTGTGATGTGTTCCTAACCTAGGTCTATGAGGATGGCATGTTGTTGAGAGGTGAGTTGCATCAGTAGCTCTTTATAAGGCACATCGTTATTGGGTGGTTTGGCGCTGGGCACCTGCTGTCTCAGTAAATACTGTTCAGAGAGAAACTTCCAGATCTCACCTCTGTGCTGCCGGGGCACACCTGGTTGGGTGGGGAGTGGATGAGAGAGAGAGAGAGAGAGAGAGAGAGAGAGAGAGAGAGAGAGAGAGAGAGAGAAGGATATGATTAAATATAAGTAAATAAACACTGATCTTTGTTATAATCACATTAATCAGGCTGACGCTGCAGGCGCACACGCTAAAATAACAACACACCCACAAAGCTTGTCCTAAATAAACCTCATACTGTAGTCAAAGATCCATCATATCCAAGTGAGTCTGAGCACAGTACACGCGAGTCATCAGATGTGTCATGTGAGACTAATTTGCATATTTGAAGATTCACCATGATCACATACAAAAAAAAAGTGCAGGAAAATCTAGAGAGGTGGAGGTATGCCCTGGAAAGGAGAGGACTGAAGGTTAGCCTCAGTAAGTCAGAATACATGTGTGTGAACGAGAAGGACCCAAGAGGAACGGTGAGGTTACAGGGAGCAGAGATAAAGAAGGTGGAGGATTTTAAATACTTTGGCTCAACAATCCAAAGCAATGGAGAGTGTGGAAAAGAGGTGAAGAAGCGTGTGCAGGCAGGTTGGAATGGTTGGAGAAAAGTGTCTGGTGTGATGTGTGATAAGAAGGTATCGGCAAGAATGAAAGGAAAAGTGTACAAGACGATGTTGAGGCCAGCAATGTTGTATGGTTTAGAAACAGTGGTCCTGGGGAAAAGACAGGATCAGGAATAATAGCAGAAGAATAGGATCAGGAATGAATACATCAGAGGGACAGCACATGTAAGAGGTTTTGGAGACAAAGTCAGAGAGGATAGATTGAGATGGTTTGGACATGTACAGAGGAGGGATAGTGAATATATTGGTAGTAGGATGCTGAGGTTGGAACTACCAGGCAGAAGGCCTAGAGGAAGACCAAAGAGAAGATTTATGGATGTGGTGAAGGAGGACATGAAGGTAGTTAGAGTAAGAGTAGAAGATGCAGAGAAAAGGGTGAGATGGAGGCAGATGATTTGCTGTGGCGACCCCTGAAGGGAAAAGCCGAAAGGAAAAGAAGAAAGAAAAAGACCACAAACACATATATCAAATGACAAATTCAGAAAAAGGAAGAAAGATGATGTTCTGAAAACGCACTGAAAACAAATATTAAGGAAAAAAGAAGAGGACATAAACAATAAAGATAGGCTGTGATTGATTTTATGGAACAACGGTGGCTTGTAATTGACTCTTTTCTGAAATAAAATCACGAAAGGAGTGTAAAAAAAAAAAAAAAAAAAAAATCACCAAACCCAATATTAAAGTATTCAAGTCGTGTGTGAAAGCATGTGTGTATTACCCTGCCCTACAGCGGGGTGGATCATCTCCGTGTCAAACTTGACCTTTGACCTCCCAGCAGTGTTGAGCATTTTCTCCCAGACGAGAGTCACGTCCTTAAGACAGGGTGTGATCTCTTCGTAGTCCAGTTTCAGACGCCTGCTCTGGCGGTCACTTTCAGAGGCTGTTCTCACACACACACACACAAAATGAGTACATGCATAAAACCATCAAATGGGAGAATACAATAACAGCCAGGTTAATCCATCACGAACTCTGAAGTGAAAGATGTTGCAATGGCGATTATCGAATGATAGATGGGCAGCACGAGGACTGAAATATATTCATTCTATTATTCTAACACATGCGTATACATGCTGCAATCCGTTCAGCCCTTCATCATACACATCTCTGGTAAACCACAAAGACAGTCGGCCCCCTACTTACAAAATTAATCCGTTCCAGTGCCGTTTTCGTAACGTGGGAGTTTCGTAAGTAGGGGGCGCATTTTACATGTTAAACGCCTGATTCGTTCCAAGGCTCCCAAGACTACCCCATAAACCCTTTAAAAATGATAAAAGTACACAATTTTTGTATGAAATATGTGTTAAAAGTGGGGCAGTGGTGGTGTAGTGGTATAAGGCGCCGGATCGCTGATCCAAAGGTTGGGGGTTCGAGTCCCACTCTCCACAAGGTTGTCACTGTGTCCCCCCAGTGCAGCTAACTGGGTTATCAAAGGCCGGCCATGTCTCTCACTGTCTATGGTGTGAGGCATGTAAAAGAACCATTGCTGACTTTCGACAAGAGTAGGCTGCAAAGCCATCAGCGTGTTTCCGCCCTGCGATGGCCTGGCGAGCTGTCCAGGGTGTACTCTGCCCTCGCCCTGAGTTGGCTGGGATGGGCACCAGCCTCCCCGTGACCCTAATTAGGATGAAGCGGTTACGGAAAATGAACTGAACCATTTAAACATTTTATTAAGATATTAAACCGTTTTATTAACATATTTATTAATTAAACTATCATTAAACATTTTTTATTAACACACACACACACACATACACAATACAGTATACGCATTAAATGTGTATTGTATACACATTAAATTTTTATTGTGGCGCTGCGGGCCATGCCCACAAGCAGGACGCCGGGAGCACTTTAAGACATGGAATTCAAAGCGCATTCCCTGCTTGACAGATCGGAGGTCCAAACTCAACTTTAACTTGATTCCTTGAGGGATCGGAGGTCCAGATCAACCTTGTTTTGCTCACATGCGCCACGTTTATTAAACATTTACTGAATTAAACAACTTAAAACACTAAACTAAAAACTAAAGAGTTAAGCCTCCTGCTGTCTCTATCTCTCTCTCTCTCATGTACACACACACACACGCGCATGTTGCGCGCGCGCGGACACACACACACACACACACACACACACACACACAAAATGCGCAGCTGACGGAACAATTCTATTTAAATGTTTAAATGGACGGGATGTTGTATTTAAAGCGGAATTACAGTACCTGTTTGAAAGATCAGAGGTCCTCATTCAATATTAACTTGCTTCCTTACGAGATCGGAGGTCTTCTCCCACGAAACACTCTGTTTTAATATCGTGCCAAAATAATCGCCTCTGTCACTGTATTTCCGCTTTAAGGTCTCCTTCTGGTTCAATATCATCCCGATTGTAGAGGGGTTTTGGTGATAACAAAATATAACGCTGCATGATAAATCTAAAAACAAGCTAACAGTCAACTCTCCTTCACGCGTGTGACAAACAGGAAGTTTGGGTAACGCTCAGCTGTGTCATCCCTCCTAGCCAATAGGAGGCCAGCGGGGCAGGATGTTGGGCGACAGCCAATGAGAGAGCAACTCGTGCATCGTGTGAAATTTATTATTTTGAATGCGCTTTTCGCAAGAGGAGGTTGTTTTCGGATCCCGGGGACGAAAACTTAGAAAAATGTTTCATAACCTGGAATTTTCATACTCAGGGGGTTTCGTAAGTAGGGGGCCCACTGTACATACTTTCTCAAACACATACACACACACCATCTTTCCACCATCTTTCCATCATCAGGATCATTCCATCATCACACACACACACACACACACACACACACACACACACACACACACAAAAGGCCTTCCTTCATCAGGACTGACACACACACACACACACCTCCCTCATCAGGACTGACTGACTGACACTGACACATACACACAACCCCTCCTTCATCAGGAATCTCTCTCGCTCATGCGCACACTCACACTCGCACACGCACACTCACACACACCAACACACCACCCTCCATCAGGAGAAACATACACACACCACCCCTCCTTCATCAGGACTATTACACACACACACACACACACACACACACACACACACACACACACACACACACCTCCCCTCCTTCATCAGGAATCTCACTATCACACACTCACAAACACACACACACAAAAGACCCTCCATCAGGACTGAATGACGAAAACACACACACACACACACACACACACACACACGCGCACCACCCCTCGTTCATCAGGACTGACACACACCCACACCACACAAAGGAAGAATTTGTGTGAGTGTATGTGTGCGAGTATGTGTGTGTGAGTATGAGTGTGCGCGTGTGAGAGTGAGTAAGCAAGTGTATGAGTGAGTTTGTGTGAGACAGTGTAAGAATGTGTGTGTGTGTGTTTAAGAGAGAGAGAGAAAGAGAGAGAGTGTGTGTGTGAGTGTGTGTGTGTGTCTGCGAGTGTCTCATCCCGTAACTTCTGATTCTCTCCTTCCATTCACAAGAAGAGCAGTGTGTGCGCGTGTGTGTGTGTGTGTGTGTGAGAGAGAGAGAGAGAGAGAGAGAGAGAGAGAGAGTGTCCATGCAAAGGTGTGTGTGTCTGAAGGGTGAGTAAATGTGTGTAAAGGGTGAGTGAGTGCGTGTGTATGAGAGTGTGAGGAAATATGTGTGTATGTGTTAGAGTGAGTGAGTATTAATGTGAGTGGATGTGAGTGTGTGTGAGAGGTAGAGTGTGTGTGTGTATATGTATGTGTGTAAGTGTGTGTGTGTGTGAGTGTGTGACTGCAAGTGTGTATGAGTGTGTGCGTGTGTGAGAGAGAGAGAGAGAGAGAGAGAGAGAACGTGTGTGTGTGTGTGTGTGTGTGTGTGTGTGGGTCTCACCCTGTAGCTTCTGGTTCTCTCGTTCCATTCTCAGGAGGAGGATCTGCTGCAGAATGGCCTTCTTCCATAACTCCCGTAGTTCCTCCGGATTCCTCTTCCTCCTCTCTTCAGGTACTGCCCCCAGTGTGCTCTCTCCACCCCCAGTTCCGACTCCTACCGTCAGCCTGCTGCTGACCTCTAAAGATGTTTCTCCTCTTTCTGAGCATGACAGAAAAAAAAGATTTATTTTAAATGCATATGCCGGTATACATGATATTTTTATGAATTTTGTTTATAAAATTAATTCAGAGCCTATCTGTATTACAAAACTTATTTATACACACGAGTATGAGTACAGTCATCACTATCACCCCATCATCTCATTGCTTGAAATAAAAAGGAACTCTATCTCTTTAAAACATTGCTAACTTTATCATCATCTTCCTCCGCTTTATCCGGGGTCGGGATGCGTCATGGGCGCAGCAGCCTAAGCAATAAGGTCCAGACATCCCTTCCCGAGCCACTTCCTCCAGCCGAGAGACAGAATCCCTCCAGCGTGTTCTAGGTCGACCCAGGGGTCTCTTCCCCGTTGGACATGCCAGAAATACCACACCAGGGAGGTGTTCGGGAGGTATTCTTACCAGATGTCTGAGCCAACTCAATTGGCTCCTGTCAATGGGGAGGAGCAACAGTTCTTCTCCGAGCTCCACCGGATGGCTGAGCTTCTCACCCTCTCTCTAAGAGAGAGCCCCACCACCCAGCGAAGGAAGCTCATTTCAGCTACTTCTATCCGCGATCTTGTTCTTTCGCTCTACCCTACGCTCGTGACCATGGGTGAGCGTTGGAACATAGATTGACTGGTAAATTGAGACCTTTGCCTTTAGGCTCAGCTCCCTCTTCACCATGACAGACCAGAACAGGCTCTGCTTTACAGCAGAGGCTGCAGCGATCGACCTGTCAATCTCCCACTCCATCCTTCCCTCACTTGTGAACAAGACCCTGAGATACTTGAACTCCTCTACTTGGAACAGGACCTCATGCTAGACTCGGAGGGTGCATTCCACCTTTTTCCTACTGAGAACCATGTGCTTGGGGGTGCTGATTTTCATCCCGGCTGCTTCGTACTGGACTGTAAATCGCTCCAACGAGAGCTGGAGGTCCAGCATTGAAGCCAAAAGGACAAGGTCTTCCGCAAAAAGCAGAGACAAGATCCGATGGCCACCAAACCAGAACCACTCAACACCTTGGCTACACCTAAAAATTCAATCCGTAAAATTATGAACAGACTTGGTGACAAAGAACAGCCTTGGTGGACTCCAACACTTACCGGAAACAAATTCGACCTGCTGTTACTAATGCGAACCAAGCTCTGGCTCCCGGCCCATAGCAATGGGTCCAGAATGCTGTACTCCCGGAGCATGCCCCACAAGATAGCCCGAGGGACACTGTCAAATGCCTTCTCCAAATCCACAAAACACATGTGGACAGATGGGGCAAACGCCCATGGCTCCTTCCAACATCCTGTAGAGCATATAGAGTTGGTCGAGAGTGCCGCGACCAGGATGAAAATCACATTGTTCCTACCGAATCTGAGGTTCAACTAAATTCAGGTTCAAATTCGAGGTTGTCTGATCCTCCTCTCCAGTACCTCTGCATAGACTTTCCCAGGTAGGCCAAGTGTGATTACACAATAATTGGAACACACCCCCAGTCCATATATACGAGTCCTTCTCCAAAAATTAGCATATTGTGATTAAGTTCATTATTTTCTGGAATGTACTGATAAAAATTAAACTTTCATATATTTTAGATTCATTGCACACCAATTGAAAGATTTCAAGTCTTTAATTGTTTTAATACTGATGATTTTGGCATACAGCTCATGAAAACCCAAAATTCCTATCTCAAAAAATTAGCATATCATGAAAGGTACTGTAAACGAGCTATTAACCTAATCATCTGAATCAACCAATTAACTCTAAACACCTGCAAAAGATTCCTGAGGCTTTTAAAAACTCCCAGCCTGGTTCATTACTCAAAACCGCAATCATGGGTAAGACTGCCGACCTGACTGCTGTCCAGAAGGCCATCATCGACACCCTCAAGCAAGTGGGTAAGACACAGAAAGAAATCTCTGAGCGAATAGGCTGTTCCCAGAGTGCTGTATCAAGCCACCTCAGTGGGACGTCTGTGGGAAGGAAAAAGTGTGGCAGAAAACGCTGCACAACCCGTAGAGGTGACCGGACCCTGAGGAAGATTGTGGAGAAGGGCCGATTCCAGACCTTGGGGGACCCGTGGAAGCAGTGCACTGGGCACCAGGTCAGCATTCCTCAGGTCAAGCCACTTTTGAACCAGAAACAGCGGCAGAAGTGCCTGACCTGGGCTACAGAGAAGCAGCACTGGACTGTTGCTCAGTAGTCCAAAGTACTTTTTTCAGATGAAAGCATGTCATTCGGAAATAAGGTGCCAGAGTCTGGAAGAAGACTGGGGAGAAGGAAATGCCAAAATGCCTGAAGTCCAGTGTCAAGTACCCACAGTCAGTGATGGTCTGGGGTGCCATGTCAGCTGCCGGTGTTGGTCCACTGTGTTTTATCAAGGGCAGGGTCAATGCAGCTAGCCATCAGGAGATTTTGGAGCACTTCTTGCTTCCATCTGCTGAAAAGCTTTATGGGGATGAAGATTTCATTTTTCAGCACGACCTGGCACCTGCTCACAGTGCCAAAACCACTGCTAAATGGTTTACTGACCATGGTATTACTGTGCTCAATTGGCCTGCCAACTCTCCTGACCTGAACCCCATAGAGAATCTGTGGGATATTGTGAAGAGAAAGTTGAGAGACACCAGACCCAACACCGTGGATGAGCTGAAGGCCGCTATTGAAGCATCCTGGGCCTCCATAACACCTCAGCAGTGCCACAGGCTGATTGCCTCCATGCCACGCCGCATTGAAGCAGTCATTTCTGCAAAAGGATTCCAGACCAAGTTTTGAGTGCATAACTGAACATAATTATTTGAAGGTTGACTTTTTTGTATTTAAAACACTTTTTTTATTGGTCAGATGAAATATGCAAATTTTTTGAGATAGGAATTTTGGGTTTTCATGAGCTGTATGCCAAAATCATCAGTATTAAAACAATAAAAGACCTGAAATATTTCAGTTGGTGTGCAATGAATCTAAAATATATGAAAGTTTAATTTTGATCAGTACATTACAGAAAATAATGAACTTAATCACAATATGCTAATTTTTTTAGAAGGACTAGTATATATATATTTTTAAAGAAACTTCCATCCCAGTTGGCCAATCCAGAGGTACAGCCCCCAATGACCACGCAATGTTGCAGAGACGTGTCAACCAAGACAGTCGTCCCAGATCCAGAGCCCTGAGATCGCAAGGAGCCTTTTGACTACCTCAGTGACCGCTGCTCCAGTGATGGGTGGCCCCACACAAAACCCTCCACAGAGCTGTTGGTAGAATTGAGGAGGTCCTCAAAGTATTCTTTACACCTCCCAACAATATCCGTAGTTGACGTGAGCAGCTCCCCACTTCTACTCTAAACAGTACAGACGCTCCTCGACTTACGTTTTTAATTGGTTCCGGACGGCTGAACGTAAGTTGAAAGTGAACGTAAGTTGTTACAGTGACGTATGATGTGTGACGCTCATACTGTACTATACATCCATAAATACCACTAGCGTATCTCATAAAACACCCCTAAATCAATTATTATAAACATAACATTGTAAAATAATATCAAATATATCAAATAATGTCAACATTAATTTCAAATAAGTCACTTATTTATACCGAGTCACTTACAATATGTGAGGTGCTCAATACCGAAAGTAGTGTACAGTACTTGCAAAAGTAGTGTACTTGCTGTGGGTTATACGGACTTCCGGCCTTTCAAGTGCACAAGGGCGCCGTTGAACTCGTTTACAACACAGCCTGCACTGATGTGAATCACGGAGTGGAGAGTTCTCTTTCCTGGATTCAGGTTTTCATTCATTTAACAACTCTCTTTGCTTAACTGAGTATGCATGGTAGATCGTGCCGATCCGAGCAGACAGTTAATTCATCTATGTGTATGAGACTTGTACCCACCATACATGTAGGCGTATGCTTCTGACCAACCATATTTGCTTAGAGTTACAAAAGTCGACAAAACAGTGTAAACAACGATCACAGAGACGACGTCTTAACACAAGGGTAACACGCTATATAACTGTCTGTCTTCCTCTCGGCTTTTTCCCTTTTACTCGGGAGTACGCCACAGCAAATCATCTGATTCGCACATTTGATTTGGCAGAGGTTTTTACATCGGATGCCCTTCCTGTCACAACCCTTTTTAGCATGGGACAGAAACACGATGACGACTTTGCAGCCTACTCTTTACGAAAGTCAGCAATGGTTCTTTTACATGAACCTCTCACCATAGACAGTGAGAGACATTTCCAGCCTTTGATAACCCAGTTAGCTGCTCTGGGGGGACAGTGACAACCTTGTGGAGAGTGGGACTCTAACCCCCAACCTTTGGATCAGCGATCCAGCGCCCTATACCACTGTATCACCACTGCCCTGGTAACATGAAAAATAACTGATATATATATATATATATATATATATATATATATATATATATATATATATAAAACTGAACAGGGAAGAAGGAGGAGCACTCAGTCTGTCGTTTGTAAACAATGGACGCAGCGTCATTACATCATTACGTCAGCGTACTACGTAGGTACGTCTAAACTCAAAAATTTACTTAATTTTTTTGGGGAAAAAAAAACACGTAAAATCGAAAAAACGTAAAACGGATGAACGGGGAGCGTCTGTATTTATAGAGAACTGCTTCCCCCTCCTGAGGTGTCGGATGGGGGTCCAAAACCTTTTTGAGGCCAACCGATAATCACTTTCAGGCCCTCACCAAACTCCTCCCACGTCCAAGAGACAGCATTAGAGACAGCTTGGTCTGCAGCACATTTAGCCTACCGGTACCCATCTGCTGCCTTGGGTGTTCCACAGGTCAATAAGACCCAATAGGTCTTCTTTCTCAGCTGGATGGACCTCCTCACCACAGGTGTCCACTTACTGGGTTTGGGGGTTACCGCCTTGAGAGACACCAACAACCTTCTGACCATATCTATTGGCTGCCGTCTCAGTAATGGAGGCATGAAAAAGCTCAGTCTGATTCTAAGTCAACCCACCTCCTTCGGGACATGGTTGTAGTTCTTCCGGAGGTGGGAGTTAAAGACCCTTCTGGCAGGAGACTCCACCAAATGTCCCCAGAAAGCCCTAACTATACACTTGGGCTTGCCAGGTCTTGAGGGCGAGCTCCCCCACCAAGTAGCAATTGGTTGACAGCTCAGCTCCTCTCTTCACCCAATTGCCCAGAACATGCGCATGCAAGTCTGGTGACACAACTACAAAGTAGATTATCAACTGCAGCCTAGTGCACATATGGACACCCTTATGTTCAAACATGGTGTTCGTGATGGACAACCCATGACGAGCACAGAAGTCCAACAATGAAACACCATTCTGGTTCAAATGGGAGAGGTTGTACCTACATATCACATCATTCCAGGTCACACTACCGTTGCCTACATAGGTATTGAAGTCTCCAGGGACAACGGGTGACTCCCCCGGGGGAAGCGTTCTCTTTAACTTTTCTCATTTGGGAAAAAAGTAAAATATAAAGTTAAGTAAAATAAAAACAGTGAAGTGGTATTTCTGTGGTTGGGGATCCAACCTGTCATTCTGGTGGCACTTATAGCTTTGTCTTTTTTTTTTCCCCCCACACGCAACTAGAAAGAAGGTGGTGATAGGTGAGTGCAAAATGTTCATGTGAAAAAGGATATTGCATCAGACCCCACCCAACCTCACTCACACACACACACACACACACACACACACACACACACACACACACACACCTTCATGAACACCCATGGGCCATGCCTTCCGCAAATAAGCTTCTGCACAACAGCTACAAGCCAACTCCCCTCTTTCTCTCTCTCGCTCACACACACTTGTGTCTTTGCTTCTTTTCTGGCAGCCTGTCAACACGTCCTCCAGCAAAAAAGTGCAACACCACACCCAACTCCACTACAAAACACAAACATGTCTATACCACACACAGAAAAAAATAACTTAATTTGCACAAAACTGAAGTTCTCAACCCTTTTGCAAAAAAAAAAAGGAAATATTCCAGCTATTTAATATACACATTAAAATAATTAGGTGTTGAATCCTTGAAATTTTCAATGAAATGCCGAGGTTCCCCTGAGACACTCCGGTCATTTCAGCCTTCAGAAAGTAAAAAGCATCCTTTATTCGAAAACCAGTTGAAAAAAATTCCATTTTTTTGGAGCAAGAAGTACTTGGATAGCTTTCAAGTTTACACTTCCTCTCTGTTTTGTAGAATTTTACTGAATATGAGCAAAAACTACACTCATCCCTTGAATATCGCGGATAATGTAGACCAGACCTGGCCGCGAAGTAGAAACGCCCCACCCCCACCCCCATTTCTACCATGTCTCATTTCTATATGTTTTCGCGCCTATACAATATCAAGAAGTGTATATTAAACGTTACACAGTTATATGCATATGTAAATACTGTAATGTATTAATATTTAAATAGAATTTATATATAAATACTTTGCCCCAGTGCGGCTAACTGGGTTATCAAAGGCGGGCCATGTCTCTCACTGTCTATGGTGTGAGGCATGTAAAAGAACCATTGCTGACTTTCGTAAAGAGTAGCTGCAAAGCCGTCAGCGTGTTTCTCTCTCTTGCTAAAAGGGTTGTGACAGGAAGGGCATCCGACGTAAAAACCTCTGCCAAATCAAACGTGCGAATCAGATGATTCGCTGTGGCGACTCCCGAGTAAAAGGGAAAAAGCCGAAAGGAAGACAGACATATGTAAATACTTTAAGTACTGTACTCAACTTTGACAATAGCTCTTCTCCGCGGTGCAGAACGTTCACAAACACGATACAGTAAGATCACGAAATCACAAAAAAATCCCGCGGGAATGTGCGAGGCAACAGCGTCATGCATCTAAGCCTAATCAGCTTGCGAGATTGAGTTGAGTGGGCGGTCCCTGCCTGAACTGGAGAGGAGGGGCACTTCAGTCTGCCGTTTGGAAACGCATGATGAACGCAGCCTGCCTTGGGTCCCTGCTTTCTGCTTACTTACATGTGAGTTTCAGCACGAATTTTGAATTTTTTTTCAACATTAAAATTTTTATTATTATTATTAAAATACCTCGATGTGCCAAGACCACGATGCTCAAATCGCGAAGCAGCAAGGGATGACTGTACTGCATTACTCACTATCTATTCAAAGCATTTTTGGGGCACCTGAGTGGCGCAACGACAATATGTGCGACTATTAACTCAGAAATCGCAAGTTTAAATCTGGTTTAATGCCACAGCTGTCTGTGGCTGGGAATCCATGGGACCTAATTGGCTGAGGTCTCATGGGAGGGAGGGATGGCATACACTCAGTTCCCTGTCATTCGCAGTAATCGCCAGCCATTCACGGGCATCTGCATGTTACGGAGGGTGTGTGTGCATGCTTTCGTCCCTTCCTGGTAGGTGTTGGTTGTGTGATAGGTAAGGCAAGATTAAAGACAAAGTGGAGGGGGAAGACTGCACTTTTTAATTACTGGGTTCCCTCACTTTCCACGGTTAATTGGGACCGAGATCTCCCTGCGACCACAGAATTCTGCACATGTCTATGTGTATATAATATCAATAAATCACATTCAATGCTATAAATGCTTATAATAACAATTAAACATTCAAAAATAATGCATAAGTCAACAGCAAGTAGGGAGTGTGTGCAGTAACAGGATTAAAATAATGATATCCAGGTTTAATAATGTTCTAGCTCTTGCTCTCTCTCTCTCACACACACACACACACACACACACACACACACACACACACACACACACATACACACACACACACACACTCAGAATTTCCACTAGAAATATGATGTGTTGGGGGGGGGACAAGATATTGAAAATCCTGAGAAATTCAGCAGGAATTCTTCTTAAAGGAATACAGTAGGCCCTTGACTATTCGCGGTTTTGCACTCACGGTTTGAGGATTCACGGATGGCCAAGCAACTGACACGTCTCTCAAATTCAGCCAATGGCCGTCCTCCTTCCTGCTGATTGGTTGAGATGATGTAACGCCCCTTTTTCCTCATTCGTGCACTATTTGTCAATGAGCCTCTTTTATTGTGTGTGTTTTAATTACCAGATAAGCTGTATGATGCCACTCAAACCCTGTGCGTCTTCCTTGGCTAAGCGATAGAAAACGCTGGATGTCTCTTCTGAGGAAATAAGACTTTCTCCTGAAGAAACGACAGTTTCCTCTGAACTGTTGTATTAAAGTCTTTTTCAATTATTATTCCAGTACAGTATCTAAGTTAATCTTTAGAATGTTTGTGCGTGAGATTTTATTTTCTGTAGCATGTTTTACAAATGATACCAAAAGGATAAACTTTATTACGCTTCATGTCCTTTTACATTGAACTTGAAGTGACACCTTGGAGTGACATCTCCAAGATGATACTGCCTAGAGGGCGACATCGCGGAGTTCTCAGAGTCAAATTGTTTCTTTGTTCATTTTAATTTGTTTTATTTCTTATTTTGTTTGTTCATGTTTTGCACTATGCTCGTCTATGAATGGTCGACCCTACTACGGCTATGAGCAGCTTCAGCTTCGGGCAACTAAGCACGCAACAACTGTAGCTCAATGCTAGCTGCACCCCGGCTAACAATAAGCCCAGGCGGAGTTCTCAGAGTCTCTGGCGCTTGGTTAGCACTTCCACTGCTTGAAAATGTTCAGTCCCTGCGAAACAAGATGAACGAGCTTCATGCTCAGATTGCAGCGTAGAGGGATCTACAGGACTGCTCCATGCTGTGTTTCTATGAAACATGGCTTAAGGAGAGCACACCCGACGAAGCAATTGCATCAGCCGGCTACACGGCCTTCATCCCCTGCGATCCCAAGCGCCGGAGTCGTCGTTCGGCCCCTTCCTGCTTGGGCTTATTGGGCTCGAGGATAGTACACCTGACGAGGCGATTACACCAGCCGGCTACACGGCCTTCACAGAAACACTTCCAGGTACAGAACTCGCGGATTATCTTCATTCGCGGGAGGGGACCAAACCCCCGCAAATAACGAGGGCCGACTGTACAGGGATCCCTCGCTACTTTGCACTTCAATTAATGCAGCTTCAGTGCATCTCAGTTTTTTAAAAAACAAATAGATAAATATTCATCGAATTAAAAAATAAGGAAATTAAGGAAGAATAGGGGGAAAACATATGGAAAATGTCACAAAAACAAGACCAATTGTGCAAAAAAACAAACAAACAAACAAAAAAAACCCTAAACAGACACTAAACAAAAAATAACCCAAAATCTCCCATCAAAACTGGATACATTTTTGCATTTGTGTGCGCACGCATCTGCGCACGTGCGTATTATCTATGTATGTCGTCTCATGCAATACCATCTGCACGTGTGTGTACATTTTGTGACCTGTTTTCTTCATAATAATGAGAAAGATACTCATTAAAACTAATTATATTCAGAGCAAAGCACACGACTGGGGGGGTTGTGTGTTTTAAACTATTTCGGCTGGGTAGAAGCAATGAGTTGAGACCATGCTCAGTGAAACCCGACTGAACATTTCAGACTGCACGGTGTTGAGTCTGCACTCGGTTGTATTACCTGTTAGTGAGGCTCAACTGCGTCATACAAAGCTAATTTCTGAAGGTGTCTCTGCGGAGCCGGTCGGAGAGAACTATGAAAGTAGACAGAGCTATTTGGACAGCCCTGAATCCTTTTGTGTGGTAAACTGTGTGGCCTCAAGTACAAGAACATGCTGCTGTAATCAGGAACAACACCTGGTCGCATGATCGTACTGACTTCCCCTCAAGTGCCCATGATTGGCTGGTGATCATTGTGAGTGACAGGGAAGCGAGTGCATGCCATCCCTCCCTCCAATGAGAGCTCGGCCAATCAGCCCCCATCGACTCCCGCCCTCAGATGACTGTGGCATTATAAACACACTGGTTGTTGTTCATATCCATTTAGAGTTACAATGTAAAGAGTCTCCCTCACCTGCTTCACTCTGTCGGTCTTTTGAAGTCAGTAAGACAAAAACAATAACAAAAGCTTTAATTCTGACACTGGAGACTCCTTCCTCGAATATAACTAATCAATCAGTTAATCGACCAATCAGAGACAAAACCATACGTTCCACATTATGCTTACAAATCTGTGAAGCATCTAACCTGTTATTTTGTGTGTAAACGCTCTCCGACTTACGTTCATCCGTTTTACGTTTTTTCCCCCCAAAAAAGTCAAATTTTGAGTTTAGACGTACCTATGTAGTATGCTGACGTAATTCGACAGGACTGTGTTTGATTTTTGCATGAAACGGGTCGTGTTTTAGAATGATAAACTTTCTAGATATGGAAAAAAAGACACCCAACCCTGAGCAAATGAGAGAAAACACTGATGTGTACTTGTGTACACATTAACGTGTCAGTCAGGGGTCAGTGTGCGGGTGAAGGCGAGCCGGGGCGAAACGAAACAAGTATGAAAGGAGCAATTGCTGAAGAACCTTTCCACTTGTAATGCATCGTTTAAAAGGATTAAAGGCTTAGCTGCTGACGTCAGGCTCCTGACATGTGTACTGTAACGTGAGTGACTTGGGTCACCGACACCTCAAGTAAATCATCCGATAACGGAATCTGCTCAACTCCGGCTGCGCCTCTCAGCAAACAACCCCGTTCTTATTTGACTACGTGCTCTTTCAGCCATTGAACCTTCCGTACACAGACTACATCAACACTCAGACCTCACCCTGGAAAAACGCTTACCGCCAAAGCCAAGAGGAAAGGCATATACCTGTAACAAGGAGCTATCAGGTTCCTGAATCCGATTGGTGTGGACTCGTTTCATCCCTCAGCAGTGCAGCAAGTTTATAGCCAAGCGCCATACAGTTTCTATAGCAACACCTTGTTCATTGGCAACCTTTGTAAAGTGGTGTTTATTCAAATATTAGATTCGTCTCAACATGAACCTAGCTTCTTCTAACATGACTCCGCCCCATCCACTGACTGTCAACCACAGCCAACCATCTCAAAACTCCAACTACTCAAGTCACAATTAAATACGTTATTTGTATGTATGTTACCTGTACCTGGTGTATCGGAGCCTTTTTGTGGCGTGGCCACTCTGAGGAAGATCTGCTGTCTCCAGGAGTGTCTGCGCTGTCGGAGTGGACTGTCCTGCCCCACCGCGCACATGCTGCCAGGGCTGGACAGGGCTGCAACATCTCTGTGTACAAACAAACGCAACAACATGTACAAATCATTTTACAAACTGCAACTGATAAGATTTTTATTGAATCCTAATGTTTTTCACAACGAACAAACATTACAGCTGTAATACACTACGCAGTTTAGTTATCAACTGATACCCTCTAGTGGACAGATTAAAAAAGCTTTAACATTTGTATTTCAGTGATTGAAACAGGAATTGTTATTTATTAAAAAAAAGTAAAAATAAAGAAAGTTAGTTAAAAAAAAACATGTCAAGATAAACAATTATTGTATCCATTTAAAGATAAGTATTAATTTTAATTTAAAGCACTGATATCAACAGAGGGTGAATAAAAGTATAAAAAGAAATGGAACGAAAACAAGTGGAAAAGAGAGGGAGGAGAGAGAGAGAGCCAGAGAGAATGGGAGCGGGAGGGAGGAAGGAAGCAATGAAGGACCTGTCTTTGGGAGAGACACAGGAGTCATCATGCTCCTCAACAGGAGTCAGAAACTTTAAAAAGTTCGGAACAGAAGAAGACACTCTGGCTCTCAATCCACTGAGAGAGAGAGAGAGAGAGAGAGAGAGAGAGAGAGAGAGAGAGAGAGAGAGAGAGAGAGAGAGAGCACTGAACATAAGTATTTGCTCCCGCAGTTAATATACAAGCTGAAAAGTGCATGCGGTGAAGGTCTACATGTCACAGCTTCTTATATCAATTTACAGGGATCCCTCACTTTCCATGGTTAATTGGGACCGAGATCCCCCACAACCGCCAAATTCCTCAAAGTAGGATTAACCCCCAATGACTGATGTATACGTAAGTGTACCCCCTTCAGGGGGCGTGACAGCAAATCATCTGCCTCCATCTCATCCTGTCCTCTGCAGCTTCTTCTCTTACACAAACTACATTCATGTCCTCCTTCACCACATCCATAAATCTCCTCTGTGGTCTTCTTCTAGGCCTTCTGCCTGGCAGTTCCAATCACAGAATCCTACTACCAATGTACTCACTATCCCTCCTCTGTACATGTCCAAACCATCTCAATCTAGCCTCTCTGACTTTGTCTCCATAACCTCTTCTTGTGTATATAATGTGTATATAATATCCATAAATACATATTCAACACTATAAGTTCTTATAATAACAATTAAACGTTCAAACATAATGCATAAGATGTAAATAAAATATAAATACACACACATACAGACGCACGTGCGTGCACAGATGCGGACCTTACATAAAAATGTCAGTAGGTTTGATGAAGGTTTTTGGGTTGTTCATTGTTTTTGTTTGTTTGGGGCTTTTTTTGCATAATTGGCCATGTTCTGTGGTATTTTCCTTAACTTTTCCCCCTATTCTTCCTTATTTTTTAATTTGATAAATATTAAAAAAAAAAAAAGGGATGCACTGAAGCGGGAACTAGCGAGGGATCCCTGTACTTCCTCTGGATCGTGCCAACAACGTTCAGGAAAGCTATGCCAGGCCACATCTCTTAAAAATCAGAGACTAGCTTTGTGAATCATACTACATAAATGAGAGACTTATTTATTTTTTTAAATAAAATGTGAGGAAGAAAAAAAAGAAGAAATAAAAACTTCATTATAATCTGTACTTATTACTTAAAACCTAGATTTCATGTCTCTCACTTAACTGGGGGTTCAGATCCATAACCAAAATGTACCATATGCATGAAGTGGGCAGGGCTTCGCATTGTTTAAATTTAGATGACGTTTTACAGACGTTTGATTTTCTGATACATTAACAGTATCGCAATATAAAGTTAACCGCCACCGAGTAGTAAATTTTTAAAATGCGTACAATTATCATAATTTTTTAGACAAAGTAAAGTCCTTTGTAATAAGTACCATCCAACTACTTTTACCAGAGGTTCTTTCCTTTCTTACTCTTTTTAAATGTTTACATGTTGCAGAATTTTGCTAACACCACGCATCGTAGAACTGCATTTAACGATCAACAACTACAAGCAAAAACATAAGTAAAACCACACCCACAACAAGGAAAAATAATTGCTGTTGTCAACCTTGCTTAAGTTTGAATTTGATTTTTTTTTTTAAGTTTTTAAATATGAGCCCAAAAGTTTAAAACATTTTGATAAAAGTTAAAATTATGAACAAAATAAAGTAACACACACACACACACAGGTACAAACAAACACACACACACACACACACACACACACACACACACACACACACACACACACACACACACACACACACCTCTTGAGGGGTTTTGCGAGCTGCTCAAAAGCTCTGGGCTTCACCAGCCTCACATACGCAGGAGAGGAAGAGAAAGTGAGGTGTGAGGAGGAGGAAGAAGCAGTGGAGAAGGAGGAGGAAGAGGTTGTCATGTTCCTGGTGATGGCGACGACAGAATGACCATGGGAGAAAATTTCAAAACAAAATGAGTGGTTTGGAGATGCGAACAGAAACTCGGCAAGCACAAAACAACAAAAAAACAAAAGTAGGAATAAAAGCTGAGAGGAATTGATTGTTTCCTAAAGAGGAAGTGATGGCATGGAGATTGGAAATGGGGCGGGACACACCCACCTGGTCTGATGAGGTGAGTCGGTGCTGTCGGAGTAATGGCGAATGAGTTTGGATTTGCTGCCAGACAGCGTTTGCTCAGTCAGTACGCTCAGCCTGCTGGGGCTCATCGATGGAGAGTGACTGATTGTACTCGCCCGCCTCCTGAAGCTTTGAGCCTGGGTGTCATGATCTTCCTGACCTGAATCGCCATGCTCCAGGCACTTCAGGTCTCCTGTGGAATTGTGTGCGCGGAGCGGGCTGGATGGCAGAACAAGCTGAGGGGACGCCGTTTCCAACTGGACGATATCCTAAACACGAGTTTGGATGATCAAAACGCCATAATCCTTTTATACCTTCGCGCTGTATTAACATCTGGAAAAGTAATATCACTGGAGAACCAGAAAAGCGTTGCGATCTACTTTGTGAGAACTTTCCCACCCAATTCCTTCTTTGCTTTCAGTATACATGATTATTACTGCAATTACGATTTTGATTATTTATTACAATACAATTTGACGTGATATTTTTGTGGTGCTGACACACCTCCCTACAACCAGTGGCTCTCACTCATAATATTACCACTGATATTTTAAACGACATTTCATTTCTTCTCATTACACTTTATAAAAAAAAAATAAATGAGGAAATATAGAAATATAAGTGTGCTTGGACCTGATGGGTACTGCTGAGGGTGGAGTTTGAGGAGGTGCTGTCGCTGCTCTCTCTTTGTAACCTGGACCTACTATTGCTCTGCTGTACACACAGACACACACACAAAATAGATGTTAATGCATAAGCCATGACCTCCTCTCTGTTGCTGTATAACTTCAGAAAGTAATATGATCGTAATATAAAAAGACACTGAGGAAAAAAATGAAAGACTTTAGGTAATTGTATCTATGTATGTGTGCATATATATATATATATATATATATATAAATATATATACACACACACACACACACACACACACACACACACACGGTCCCTGACTTGTGTTTTTAATTGCTTCCGGACGGCCGAACGCAAGTTGAAAGTGAACGTAACTTGTTACAGTGATGTATGACGTGTGACATATGACGCTTATACTGTATGTCCATAAATACCCTTACCGTATCTCATAAAACACCCTTAAATCAATTATTATAAACATAACATTGTGAAATAATATTAAATATATGAAATAATATCAACATTAATTTTAAATAAGTTATTTTTACCGAGTCACGATACATGAAGGAAATTAGGAAGAATAGGTGGAAAAATTAAGGCAAATGTCACAAAATCAAGGCCAATTATGAAAAAAAAAAACCAACTAAACCAACACAAAACAAAAAGCAACCCAAAATCTCCCATCAAAACTGGATACATTGTTGCATCTGTGTGTACAACCACGCCCCCCCTCTGCTAGAGCCTAGTATTAAGTGTACCTCAGGATAATGTTTAATCATATTTCATACTTATATTTATGCTCTATCTTTCTGTAGATTTTATTCCATTTCTATTTGTTCTTCAATTTCATTTCACTTTCGACCTCGGTTCGTATCTCCGGATGGTTTTGATGGGAGATTTTGGGTTGTTTTTTGTTTAGTGTCAGTTTAGGTTTTTTGGGGTTTATTTTGCATAATTGGTCTTGTTTTTGTGGCATTTTCCTTAACTTTTTCCCTAGTCTTCCTTAATTTCTTAATTCGATGAATACTTATTTATTTTTTTTAAACCGCGATGCACTGAAGCCGCATTAATTGAAGCGCGGAGTAGTGAGGGATCCCTGTATACAGCAGTGCTTCGAAATTATTTTCTGTGGTGCCCCCCCAGGAAGAAACAAAAAACATTTCACGCCCCCCCACCGCCCAGCAAGTGACTATAAATAGTATTATTTGACTATAAAATCATTATTAGTACACCTCTGCAGAACATTCTATCTTTATTAACATTAATAACAAAAAAGAAATGTAGTTCAACTTAGAATAAAGAAAAACTTCATTAACATCGCTTTTTAATCTGTAACAGAAAACATTTAAAATGCACCAATGTGCCTGAAATAATAGAAAAAAAAACACATCCTTATTTAAACTTATTTATGTCTTAATATCTCCGTCTCTCGCCTCCTTTCTCTTCGTTCCTGTTAGAAATTTCTCCGTGTTGTTTCTTGAGGGGTTGTTTACCGCACTTCATATCGTTTGCTCTTGTGAAAAAACGCTACACCATAGCATGACAATGAGAGCGCGACTGCCAACTAGTGGAGTGGAGGTGCAATTACACTTAATTCTCATACACAGTTCCCCAGGGTCATACACACTTTCTCCGGCATCACCCCCCCCCAAAATTCACGCTGAAACTCACATGTAAGCAAGCGGAAGGCAGGGACCCAAGGCCGGCAGCGTCCATCGTTTCCAAACGACAGACTGAAGTGCCCCTCCTCCCCAGTTCAGCTCAACTCAATCTCGCAAGCCGATTGGCTTAGACGCGTGACACTATTGCCTCACATTCCCGCGGGATGCACCGCGGAGAACAGCTATTGTCAGAGGTGAGTACAGTAAAGTATTTATATATAAATTCTATTTAAATATTAATACAGGACAGTATTTACATATGCATATAACTGTGTAATGTTTAATATACACTTCTTGATATTGTATAGACGCGAAAACATATAGAAATGAGACAACATGGTAGAGGGGGGGGCGTTCCTACTTCGTGGTTTTTAAATATATATATTTATATCCTATGCTGTTTGGCAACACTCTCACCCACTACTACTTTGCAGTCACTGACTTCCTTCAAATTACATCGCCGACACAAGATGTAGTCTACCTGTGTGCTCCTACCTCCACTTTTATAAGTCACCCTATGCTCCTGTCTCTTCTGGAAGAAAGTATTCACCACAGCCATTTCCATCCTTTTTGCAAAATATATCAACATCTGTCCTTCTGTGTTCCTGTCCTGGATACCAAACCTGCCTATCACTTCCTCGTCCCCTCTGTTGCCTGCACCAACATGTCCATTGAAGTCTGCACTAATGACCACTCTTTCACCTCTGGGGGTACTCTGCATCACTTCATCTAACTCACTCCAGAATCTCTCCTTCTCTTCTAGCTCACATCCTGTCTGTGGGGCATAAGCACTAACAACATTGAACATCACACCTTCAATTTCTAACTTGAGACTCATCACTCTGTCTGACACTCTTTTCACTTCTAGAACATTCCTGACAAACTCCTCCTTCAAGATGACGCCGACTCCATTTCTCTTCCCATCCACACCATGAAAAAACAGCTTAAACCTGCTCCTATGCTTCTAGCCTTGCTACCTTTCCACCTGGTCTCCTGAACATACAGTATGTCCACTGTCTTCCTCTGCATCATGTCAGCCAGCTCTCTAACTTTTCCTGCCATAGTTCCAACATTCAAAGTCCCCACTCTCAGTCCTAGACTCATGCCTTTCCTCTTCTCTCTCTGCCTACGAACACGCCTCCCGCCTCTCCTTCTTCGACCAACAGGAGTCCAATTTCCACCAGCACCCTGTTGTTTAACAGGACTGATGGCGGTCGTTGTTAACATGGGCCTCGACCGATCCATTATGAAATTTGTCTTTACGGTTTGCATTTTGTATCCTGGCAAAAGTTTTACACCAGATGCCCTTCCTGTCGTAATCCTCTGCATTTATCCGGGCTTGGGACACTTGTTTGTGCCCCCCCCACACGGCTGCATTGGCCGACTGTTTATATATGCGTGTGTGTGTGTGTGTGTGCTTGTACATACATATTTGTGTGAGTGTGTGTGCATGTATGTATGTATATATCTGTGTGAGTGTGTGTGTGTGCATGTATGTATCTATTTGTGTCAGTGTATGTATATATCGGTGTGAGTGTGTGTGTATGTGTATGTATGTATATATCTGTGTGAGTGTGTGTGTGTGTGTGTGTGTGCATGTATATATCTGTGCGAGTGTGTGCATGTATGTATCTCTTTGTGTCAGTGTATGTATATATCTGTGTGAGTGTGTGTGTGTGCACGTATATATCTGTGTGAGCGTGTGTGTGCGTGTGTGTGTGTGTGTGTGTGTGTGTGTGTGTGCATGCATGTATATATCTGTGTGAGTGTGTGCATGTATGTATCTATTTGTGTCAGTGTATGTATATATGTGTGTGTGTGTGTGTGTGTGTGTGTGTGTGCATGTATATATCTGTGTGTGTGTGTGTGCATGCATGTATATATCTGTGTCTATGTATGTATGTATCTAATGCAGCCGTGAGGGGGGGCACAAACCAGTGTCTCTCCCTCATGCCGGTCCCAAGCCCGGATAAATGCAGAGGGTTGCGTCAGGAAGGGCATCCGGCGTAAAACAAATGCCAAATAAACTATGCGAATCACAAGAAAGAATCACATACCGGATCGGTCGAGGCCCGGGTTAACAACGACCGCCATCAGTGCCGTCAACCAACAGGGTGCTGATGGAAATTGGACTACTGTTGGTCGAAGACGTTGAAGAAGGAGCGGCGGGAGGCGTGTCCGTTGCCAGAGAGAGAAGAGGAAAGGCATGAGTCTAGGACTGAAAGTAGGGACTTTGAATGTTGGAACTATGACAGGAAAAGGTAGACAGCTGGCTGACATGATGCAGAGGAGGAAGGTGGACATACTGTGTGTTCAGGAGACCAGGTGGAAAGGTCGCAAGGCTAGAAGCATAAGAGCAGGGTTTAAGCTCTTTTATCACGGTGTGGATGGGAAGAGTCGGAGTCATCTTGAAGGAGGAATTTGCCAGGAATGTTCTAGAAGTGAAAAGAGTGTCAGACAGAGTGATGAGTCTCAAGTTAGAAATTAAAGGTGTGATGGTCAATGTTGTTAGTGCTTATGCCCCACAGACAGGATGTGAGCGAGAAGAGAAGGAGAGATTCTGGAGGGAGTTCAATGAAGTGATGCAGAGTACCCCCAGAGGTGAAAGAGTGGTCATTGGGGCAGACTTCAATGGACATGTTGGTGCAGGAAACAGAGGGGACGAGGAAGTGATGGGGAGGAATGGGATCCAGGACAGGAGCAGAAGGACAGATGTTGGTAGATTTTGCAAAAAGGATGGAAATGGCTGTGGTGAATACTTTCTTCCAGAAGAGAGGAGCATAGGGTGACTTATAAAAGTGGAGGTAGGAGCACACAGGTAGACTACATCTTGTGCAGGCGATGTAATTTAAAGGAAGTCAGTGACTGCAAAGTAGTAGCGGGTGAGTGTGTTGCCAAAAAGCATAGGATGGTGGTGTGCAGGATGATGCTGATGGTGAGGAAGGTGAAGAAGGCAAAGGCAGAGCAGAAGACAAAGTGGTGGAAGTTGAAAAAGGAAGGGTGTCGGGTTGTCTTCAAGAAGGAGTTGAAACAGGCGTTGGGTGGTCAGGAAGTGCTTCCAGATGACTGGACAACTACAGCTAATGTGATCAGCGAGACAGGTAGGAGAATACTTGGTGTGTCATCTGGAAGGAAAGTAGATAAGGAGACTTGGTGGTGGAATGAGGAAGTGCAGGAGTGTGTACAAAGGAAGAGATTAGCTAAGAAGAAGTGGGACATTGAGAAAACCGAAAGAGTAAACAGGAGTACAGGGAGACACAGCGTAAGGCAAAGGTAGCAGTGTCAAAGGCCAAACAGAGCGCGTTTGATGACTTGTATGCTCGGTTGGAAAGTAAAGAGGGAGAAAATGATTTATACAGGTTGGCACAGCAGAGAAATAGAGATGGGAAGGACGTGCAGCAAGTTAGATTGATAAAGGACAGAGAGGGAAATGTATTGACTGATGACAGAAGTGTGCTGGAAAGATGGAAAGAGTACTTTGAAGAGCTGATGAATGAGGGAAATGAGAGAGAAAAAAGAGTAGAAGAGGTGACTGTTGAGGACCAGGAAGTAGCAAAGATTAGTAAGGGTGAAGTGAGGAGGGCATTGAAGAGGATGAAGAATGGAAAGGCAGTTGGTCCTGATGACATACCGGTGGAGGTATGGAAGTGTCTAGGAGAGGTAGCAGTAGATTTTCTGACAAGAACATTTAACAAGGTCTTAGAGAGTGAGAGGATGCCAGAGGAATGGAGGAGAAGTGTGCTGGTGCCCATTTTTAAGAACAAGGGAGACGTGCAGAGTTGTGGCAACTGCAGAGGGATAAAGTTGATGAGCCATATGATGAAGTTATGGGAAAGAATAGTGGAAGCTAGACTAAGGGCAGAAGTCAGCATTTGTGAACAACAGTTTGGTTTCATGCCAAGAAAGAGCACCACAGATGCAGTGTTTGCCTTGAGGATGTTAATGGAGAAGTACAGAGAAGGTCAGAGGGAGCTGCATTGTGCCTTTGTGGATCTGGAGAAAGCATATGACAGGGTGCCAAGAGAAGAACTGTGGTATTGCATGAGGAAGTCTGGAGTGGCAGAGAAGTATGTTGGAGTGGTGCAGGACATGTATGAGAGATGTAAGACAGTGGTGAGGTGTGCTGTCGGTGTGACACAAGAGTTCAAGGTGGAGATGGGACTGCATCAAGGGTCAGCTCTCAGCCCCTTCTTGTTTGCTATGGTGATGGACAGGCTGACAGACGACGTTAGACAAGATTCCCCATGGACTATGATGTTTGCAGATGACATTGTGATCTGTAGTGAGAGCAGAGAACAAGTGCAGGAAAATCTAGAGAGGTGGAGGTATGCCCTGGAAAGGAGGGGAATGAAGATTAGCCTCAGTAAGACAGAATACATGTGCATGAATGACAAGGACCAAAGAGGAACGGTGAGATTACAGGGAGCAGAGATAAGAAAGGTGGAGGATTTTAAGTACTTAGGCTCAACAATCCAGAGCAATGGAGAGTGTGGAAAAGAGGTCAAGAAGCGTGTACGGGCAGGTTGGAATGGTTGGAGAAAAGTGTCCGGTGTGATGTGTGATAGGAGGGTATCGGCAAGAATGAAAGGAAAAGTGTACAAGACGGTGTTGAGGCCAACGATGTTGTATGGGTTAGAAACAGTGGCCCTGGGGAAAAGACAGGAGGCAGAGTTGGAGGTAGCAGAGATGAAAATGTTGAGGTTCTCTTTGGGAGTAACGAGGATGGATAGGATTAGGAATGAGCACATCAGAGGGACAGCACATGTAAGAGGTTTTGGAGACAAAGTCAGAGAGGCTAGATTGAGATGGTTTGGACATGTACAGAGGAGGGATAGTGAGTATATTGGTAATAGGATGCTGAGGCTGGAACTACCAGGCAAAAGGCCTAGAGGAAGACCAAAGAGACGATTCATGGATGTGGTGAAGGAGGACATGAAGGTCGTTGGTGTAAGAGAAGAAGATGCAAAGGATAGGGTGAGATGGAGGCAGATGATTCGCTGTGGCGACCCCTGAAGGGAAAAGCCGAAAGGAAAAGAAGATGTATGTATGTATCTGTGTGAGTGTGTGTGCGCATGTATGTATATATCTGTGTCAGTGTATGTCAGTGGTTCTCAAATAGTGGGGTGCGCCCCCCTGGGGGGACGCGGTGCGGGCACGTGTGACCCCAGGGAACATGTTTTTTTTTTCAGGATAAAGTGTAATTCTATATCCACTACAGCAGGTGGCAGTGGCTTCCTCACTGTCAGAGTGTGCCCAGAGGTAAAATATGAAGTGAAGTTAATAAATCCACCATGGAAATTTTTAACAGGGACGGAAAGAGAGGCAGAGACAGTGAGAGAAACGAAAGTCCAGAAAGCTTAAGTCGAGGAGGTATGATGAAGCGGATGTAGCACTCGGCTTCACTGTGCTGCGGTGAGAAACGAGGAAAGACCGCTGTGTTTACTGTGTCGGAAAACATTGTCAGCTGACAGCATGAACCCAAATAAATTCAGGCGTCACTTAAAGAATCACACCCCAATCACGTGATGAGCCACGTGAGTTTTTTTCAGCGAAAATGTGCCGAGTATTGCCAACAACCACCCCGCTTTGTCAATGATATTCCAGCAAACCGAGCTCTTTTAGCATTAGATAAGGTGGAGTACCAAACTGCTCAGTGCAGAAAACCCCACAGCAGACCTGAGGAACTGATCCGACCTGCAGCACACATGGTCTCTCTCACGCTGGATGACGTCAGCGCTGTGAAACTAAGTCCAGGTCCACGTTCAGCATTGAGCAGGAGCTGAGAGTTCAGTATCGTGCTTTAAACCCTGTTTCAAAAAGCTGTGCACTGCAAAATGTGCTCACTGTACCATTAATATGGACTTAATCATTTTGATAATAATAATAATAGTTTTATTCATTTTTGTTTTGTAGGTTAAAGTGTTTTATATATCGTTCTCCTGAGTTAATATTGCTGATCAATTTGAATTTATTATTATTTATTGATTTTATTTAATTTTATTTTTCAGTATGAAATTGTTCAAATTGTTGGTCAAAAAATGTTGACAGTTTAAATACTTTTTCTTTCAGGCAAATTGATGCACTTTAAATCTTTTTGTTTAAAGACTAAAAAATTGTTAATAAAGTTATTCTTGGTTGTAAGTTAATCTGTATTTCTTCATTTTTTGGATTCCATAATGATCATAAGGATTTATCATGCTAATAAGGATACAGTGCATGCAGAGGATTACTTATAACAATTTTTAGACAAATAACACTATTTATATTGGGGGGGCGCGAAATGTTTTCCTCTTCCTCGGGGGGGGGCATGACGGAAAATAATTGAGGTGTATGTATATATCTGTGTGAGTGTGTGTGCGTGTATGTATGTGTACATCTGTGTGAGTGTGTGTGTGCACATGAAAGTATATATCTGTGTCAGTGCATGTATGTATATGTCTGTGTAAGTGTGTGTGTGTGTGTGTGTGTGTGTGTGTGTGTGTGTGTGTGCGCATGTGTACCTTCCATATTCCTTCCAATGACTCTGTGAGTGATCTTTTGGCTCGACTCTTTAGCTGCTCCAGACGCAGTCGGCTGCTGCTCATGCTGCCTTCGAGACACGTCTCCTCAGACACTGCAGGAGATTCCTAACATAAAAACAAACGCACAACCTAAATTGATCTCACTCTGCGTGAGGAAGTAGTACTTCTTAATAACTGGCTGTAACAGGAAACTAATAAAAACAGAAGAGAAGAGAGTGTGTATGTGTGTGTGTGTGGGGGGGTACCTGTTTTGTTTGTGCGATGTGTGTGTGCGTGTGTGTTTTTTGTCTCTCTTCATAGAGTCGCCTTAAACATGATATGACCAGCTCGTTTTCCTCCTGGTCCGACTTCAGTGAGGCTTTCTACACACACACACACACACAACTTTTCTTAATATCTTCAAACTCATGGAATGCATTATTATTATTATTATTATTATTATAAATATGAATATTATTAACAAAAGCGTGATTAAAATTGCATTATTTAAGAAAAAGACATACAATAAGAAGACAGATAAGTGCACATCTCCAAATGGCCATTAGATGTCACTTTAAACCAGTTTTTTTTTACTGCAAGTTTAAGAAAATCCTTCCAGCACAAAGACAAACCTAAGAACAGTTCAACATTACAAATGATCAGTACCAGACGCTCGTGCCTTATGACGTTGACTGTACTTCAAGCACAAAGAAACCAGTTATACCACTTATAACCACCACCACAAAAAACCTTGTATCACTGTTTCCTTTAATATCATTCACTTTACTATTCAGATAATACTGGTTACTGATTTGAATAATGATCTCAAAAACATGACAGCGGGAACCAAAAAAAATCTTCTGAACAGCAAAAAAGTGCTGCTGCTAAATTAGATCCTTTGACTGGGACTTTGTGATGTTGATCTTCCAATGATGACATTTAAAACAAAAACTTAAAATTTTACATTAGACCCATTTTCAGATCATCACAGAAGGGTGCACATACTTTTGGACCAAATAAATATAAATCCTCTCCAACATGCAGGATTGGACATCACCCAGCATCCTGAGGAGCATTACTCATTGTGTATTTTGAGTACACCCAAAAAGTTTAAAATAAATTCACAAACATCACACTCTACCGACCTGGATGGTCTCGAACACGCTCGCCTGCTCCTGATTATCCAGAAAAGCCATGTGTTTCTGCAGCTCCAACTTAGCCTTGTATGCAGCGAGACCTAAAAGAACACACCATTCACCCATCAGGCCTCATTTTTAGCCCTCTTTGCCTTTTATGACATTTTTTGGGCGTGTCTAAATGAAAATCGGCTGTGACTTATGAGTGAGTGGTGTTTCTGACCCTCGATGCAGTCACAGAGCCGGTGCAGCTGATGCATGGGGCAGGAGTCACACTGTAGGCCCAGAGTCCTAGTGCTGTTCTGCATGGCAGCCACTGAAAACGCCTGTTTCAGAGTTAGCATGATCTCGTCCACCTGCCCATGCAATTAGCATGTGAAAATAAATACACACACAAAAAAAGATCCAAAAAATAATCCACATGTGATCAAGTTTAATTCTAATATTAATTCATGACTCGATTCTTCAGTGGATCCTCACCAGCACTTCATCTGTACACTGGAACACGTAGCACACAAACTGGCAGCTCCCGCCATGATCAGACTCTCGACAAATAAATCCAAAATGATCCACGTGTCTGAGCCCCTGCACACACACACACACACACACACACACACACTACATATTTCTATAATGTCCTGCAGAGACGAAGCTGATGAACTGAAAAATAAATGCAAAAAAATCCTGTTGCGAACAGTTCAACTGAGGCGG
The DNA here is from genome assembly GCA_024760905.1 of Plotosus lineatus. NCBI lineage: Eukaryota > Metazoa > Chordata > Actinopteri > Siluriformes > Plotosidae > Plotosus > Plotosus lineatus. The sequence continues at coordinate 8,878,915 of CM045746.1, forward strand.
GTATTCAGGACCATCTCCTTCTTTGTGAATGACAAGCAATAAAGCCAGTCTCACGGAATAGAACTAATATTCCTTCAACTGAACTAATAGCCACATAAGTGATGCTACTTAAAGTAGAAAGAACAGTCACAGAGGTAAAAAGTAAATCTCCATTCATTGACGTTTAGTCTAAGTCTACTAGCCCACCAGCGGATGTTTCCTTCAAGTCTACTCGCCTGCCAACGGATATTTAGATTAAGTCTACTCACTTGCCCTTGGACGACTTGGGGGGAGGAACAGTATGGAGCCGCTGAGCCCAGAAGTGCCGAACACCGAAAGTAGTTCATGATCAAATATACGCAGAATCCTGCATGAATATATTACTAAAGAACTTAAATGGTTTCCTCTGTGTGAATCTTACAGCTTGGTGTTGCATGAATATGAAGGTTATTAAGGGATATTATGGAATATATTATTGAGTTATCATTACAGAGACCCTTTAGTTTTGAAGGCACTGATTGTTCAAAGTGAAAAAAGGAAAATAACAATTTTCATTGATAAAAACTGACCAGATCCCCATTTGAACATGTTTGACGAAGTATTGTGTCCCCTATGGTTGTTTCATATTTTAAAATGCAGTTAAATTTAAAATTGAAATATATTACTGGATATAAATAGTAAAGTTAAAATCTGTAACAAGTTTTATTTACCCATTTGGTTGTCAAAACTTTCCTTTTTGATGGCGTACAGTGGCCCCTCGGAATCCGAACACTCTAGAGTCCGAACAAATCGGAATCCGTACAAAAAATCCGTGAGCTCTTCCATCCAGGAAACCGAACAAAAAAACGGAAGTCAAACTGAAAAAACGCACAAGAAAAAATGAGACCAAGAGGAAGCCGGAAGTTGTTGATACTATGTCTGTTCTGGGGAAGTCCGGAAGTTGTTGATACTATGTAAGGTCTGTTTGGGCTTTTACACTCAAGCCTAGTGGCTCATCAGGCCGATGCTTAATGTATCACCCTAATAAAGCTGTCCTGAGGAAGTCCGGAAGTTGTTGAAACAGTACTAAAGCTAAAGCTAGCGCTAAAGCACTAAAGCTATCTAATCACTAACGCCATATACCACCTCCAGCGACAAATACGATTTAGAGTACTGAACAGAAAACCACAGATCAGCTTATAGGCATAACCGCCTGAACAAAGCTGAAGAGGATACATGTATGCATGTATGTAAGCTAAGCTAAGATAAAGTGCTAAAGCTAAGCTAAAGCACTTGCAGCACTGTGAACACCTTTAACGATGAGGTCATGAGCCACTTCCGCAAGGTTTTGAAAAGAAGTCTTTTCAAAAAAGGTTAAAATTCTTCTTTATTGTTCTTATGCTGTAACTTTTCTGTGGTTTTCATTTTAGTGTGTTATGGTCTCAGAAGAGAGTTGCGCGTTGAAATGCGCATTGGAGAGGGGCGTGGCTCTAACACGCTCATCTATGAAAACGGATTGTGTTTTATTGTTCACAGGTTTCTAGTGCTCTCGTGCCCATGCACTAGTGCCTTCCCTGTGAACAATAAAGCACAGCCGTTTTCATAGATGAAACAGGGAAATCTGTAATAGAGACTGGAGACACACGGAAATCAAACTAAAGCTTGAACTGCTTGAGTACAGAGCTGAGAGATCAAGAGGGACAGTCTTCTAGCACCGGGAAGAGCGCTGCTAGTCTTTATAGCCTGTGATTACTGTAAATGGAAATGATTAAATGTGTGTGTTTAGCACTCCATCCCGTGTGTTCGAGCCACGCACCTCTCCAATGCGCAACTCTTTCCTGAGAGACCATACCACTAAATTAAAAACCACAGAAAAGTTGAAAAGTCTCTCACAACACAAACCATAACATAATGTACTGTATTCAATGATTTTTTTTTTTCACTTAATTTGAGGTCCAATGGTACGAGTTATGGTACCATTATCTTCCGTTCAAAAGACGACGGAACGGATTAACACAATTTACATTATTTGTAATGGGAAAAGCGGATTGGGAATCCGAACAAATCGGAATCCGAGCAGCCGTCTGCAACGGATTAAGTTTGAGTACCGAGGCGCCACTGTACATTAAATTAACATTAAATAAATGTACTGTTAATTGATAAAACGTAATTGATAAACAGTGAATGAAAAGGCGGCAGGGTGGTACAGTGGTTCACTATATATATATATATATATATATATATATATATAGTGTGATTTTTGATACTGTATTTGATATTTGATGAGTGAATTTGATTAAAATTTATCTATTTGAAATTATTTTGCTTGAATATAATTTATTTGAAATTAATGTTGATATTATTTGATATATTTGATATTATTTTACAATGTTATGTTTAAAATAATTGATTTAGGGGTGTTTTATGAGATACGGTAATGGTATTTATGAATGTATAGTACAGTATGAGTGTCATACGTCACATGTCATACGTCACTGTAACAACTTATGTTTTTAATTGGTTCCGGACGGCCGAATGTAAGTTGAAAGTGAACGTAAGTCGGTGAGCGTCTGTATATAATATCAATAAATACATATTCAAAGCTATAGATGCTTATAATAACAATTAAACATTCATAAATAATGCATAAGATGTAAATAAAATATCAATACATGCACATACAGACGTGCTTGCACACACACAGATGCGCAACTCACATAAAAATTTAAGTAGATTTGTGGGTTGGTTTTTATTTGTGGGGTTTTCATAAGTGGCCTTGTTTTGTGGCATTTTCCTTAATTTCCACCCTTTTTTTTTTGATGAATATTTTTGAAAAACCTGCAATCCACTGAAGCCACAGAAACAGAAACACAAAGTGCAAGGGATCACTGTGTTACTTTTTCTATATACAACTGAGCAAATGAAGGTTAAGAGCTTTGTTCAAGGGAACAACTGGGGGTTGAACCGCTGCCCTGTGAGTCAGTAACTTGCCGCCCTTCACCACTAAGCCACCACTGCCAACCTTCCATCCATCACTGACTCTCATGCTATTTGAATACTTGGTTTATGAGTGTTTTAAGAATGAACATATAGCCTGAGATCTCTGTGTGTGTGTGTGTGTGTGTGTGTGTGTGTGTGTGAGAGACAGACCTGTGAGCAATAAGAGATTTCCTTGAAGCTTTTCTCGATGGCGACTTTCTTACTGTCAGGACTCACAAGGAAGATTTGAGAGCGACCAATCTACAGGAGAAGGGGAGATAAAGAGATAGAGAACAGAGAGAGATGAGAGGGAGGGTGAGAGAGAGAGAGAGAGAGAGGGTGAGTGACAGAGAGACAGGGAAAAGGAGGTTAAGAGGGAGAGAGAGAGAAAGGGAGCAGGTGTGAGAGAGACAGAGAGAGGGAGAGCTGTTCAATAGTTAAATACATGGGTTGTTCACACTTGCACTGGCTTTGATATCATCCTTTTACCATCAATCACCCAATGAAACCAGCGTGTTCAGACACTGTCCAGGCTGGGGTGTGTGTGTGTGTGTGTGTGTGTGTGTGTGTGTGTGTGTGTGTGTGTGTGTCAGAGACATTGTTTCATTCTCTGTTCAAATTCAAGGATGGCATTCTGGGAATGATTCATTCTTCTGGCAGGAAGAACAGCAGCAACAACAACCAGAAAATCAAACACTGGGGATTAACACACTTTCCCTGAACAGCTGATTCAGTCGAACCCCTCCATGTGACTTTGTTCAGTCTGGGGTTCTGTTCATCATCTCTGAATCCAGAGCCAACAGGAAATTACACTACTGTGTGTTATTGTGTATATCAGGCCATTTTCAAATATTTTAGCCACTCCCCATTGTATGTCCACCCAATCCACTTGACTGAAATCGGTAATCTCTGTGTCTGCGTCTGTGTGTGTGTGTGTGTGTGTGTGTGTGTGTGTGTGTGTGTGTGTGTGTGTGTGTGTATACCATAAACAACATGGTCCTGTTCTCCTGCAGACTGGTCGGCTGTACTCCTGCGGTGCCGTTGACCGAGCGTCGCTGTACCTCTGGTGAAAGACCATTCTCATCTAGCGCCTGCAGTGACGGGAAGCTTGGATTTCTTCGGAAGAACAGCGTCCTCTTTCCTCCTCCACCCCCTCCCTCATTCACTCCGTTTAATACCTACAGCACAGCAGGAGGTCACCTTGAATCTGCCTGTACTTTTACTACAATCTAAGAATATTTGATTAGAATAAATGGCATAATCTTTAATGTGGTGTGTCACACTGGGAAAAGGTGGGGACTCGGAGGAAGCCCATGCAAACAATAGGAGAACTTGACCAGTGCTGCTAATTGCTACACCACTGTACAAAGTTTACTGTACACCACAAAGTTTTCATTATTGTTATATTTGGGGGGTTTTGCCCCCCCCCCCATTTTATCCTTAATTTATTCTTATCTAATACCCATTAGGTTATGCCTTCCCTATCATGCAACCACCACCGACCAGGGAGGGGCAAAAGCATGCACACGCTCCCCCCTTCTTGACATGCGACGCTGGCTACCTGCCTCTTTTCAAACGACCACGCATGAGTATTTGTGGGACAGACGAACACACTCGGAGGGAAAGTGTTGTCCGCCGCCTCATACGAATGATCTCACAGACGCGCATGATTGGCTAGCAATCACTGTGAGTGACAGAGACGTGATCTTCAGGTTAATAGTAGCGCACCTGCAATGCGCCACTTGTGGGCTTTTGTTACATTTTCACTACTTTTCATTAATTTTTATATTAACGACTAATTAGCTCTCTCCCTTCAGGAACTATAGGAATGGGATCTGTCTGTTCCGAGTTAGTTTTAGCCTTCTGGTCTGTAGGAGGGGCCATTGGGTTGGTCTGGTATATACTTGTAATTCTTCAAATTCGAAGTCATAACTGTATTCAAGGTGGTCACATATTTTAGCACGAGCTTAGTTTTACAATTTTAGCACAATTAATGACTCGTGAGTCGACACAAATTCAATTTAAAGTTTAAATACTTAAGTGAGGGAGCTACCCCAAAACATGTCTTACTCCATCTTTGGCTCACTCCACCCCCTCAAAAACTTGCTATATATTTTTTTTTCCCTGTAGTGGCACATAAGCCTGGTCCTTTCTACCGGAGTATCTGGACCCCTATGGTCCATTTTCTTTTTTATTTTAGTTCATTTTATGTTCATTGTTTAACTTTACACTTTTGCTGCCACCTATTAGGAATCCCTCACTTTCTCGTGGTTAATCTCGAGCGCCGCCCCCCGCCGAATTCCACGAAGTAGGATCAACCACCCCCTGACTGACGTATTTGTACATGTATACATAATATCAATAAATACATATTCAACACTATAAATGCTTATAATAACAATTAAACATTCAAAAATAATGCAGAAGATGTAAATAAAATATAAATACACACACATACAGACGCGCGCATGCATGCACTCAAATGCACACCTCACATAAAAATGTAAGTAGTTTTGATGGGAGGCTTTGGGTTGTTTTTTTGCATAATTATCCTTGTTTTTGGGGCATTTTCCTTAACCTTTCCTCCTATTCTTCCTTAATTTCCTTATATTTTTAATTAGATTAAAAAAAAAACAAAAACGTAATGCACTGAAGCTGCATGAATTGAAGCGAGAAGTAGCGAGGGATGCCTGTATCACTGTTTAATCTTCATTGTTCAAGTAGTGTCACGACCAGAGCAAAAATTGGAGGTGAAAGTAAAAAAATAAAAATAGAAGCTGATTTATTCCGCAGTTTAATTTCAGAGTAGCCCTGTAGCACCCTATGTTGCATATGCGCAACAAATTCTAATTAGAATTTTTCCCACGTTGCTTTCTATGACTGGGCTTTGTGGGCTTTAAGTCACTATGTCAGTCGAACATCACAGGATGGTGTTAGTTTATTCAGTTTTCTGTTCTGAGAGGTTCTGAAACGAATGATGAATAAATGAGGAAGTTGAAGGATGAAAACAGGTAGAGTGAAAGCACCCAGCATCACTATCGATCTTTGCTTAAAAACAGGATGTGCCAAGTGTTACCCACTACAAAAAGCATGGAAAAAGAAAGAAAGTAAAACTTGAATAAATTATAACTTGCATATAGGAAGGAACTGGTCAATTCGAAATAAATCAGCACCATTTAGTTTGTGAGACTTGCGTTGTCAAGCAGCAGGACCAATAGATGTTGCTATCCCATGCGTCACCTCATAATTTATTTTTCAATTTGTATCCATTTAAATGGACACAAGCAAACTGACACCACCTTATTAGCTTGCTAAAATGTGTGATATATAATATGCAATGAAAAATAATTTTCTTAAAATGTTAGGGGAGTTTATGCTATCGATAGGTAGTAAACTTTGACCTGGAGCGTAGGTATCGCAAGATCCATCTTTTAGCTACTGGAAGATGTAAGCCACATCTGGTTAGATTTTGAAGGGAAGTGTCTTTGCATACATAGTTAAAAATATAATTATAGGTGCTATTTAACAAAAAAAATCCTTCGGGTAAAAAAAGGTGATGGTATATACGTGTAACCAACTACAAAAATGTAAATGTTACTGAAAAAGTATTCATGTTCTATACTTTGGCTTTTGTAGGGGGAAAATTCATACACTTGGATGAAACTCTACTTTTTGACCCCCATTACAAATTGGCTTGCTTTTTTGTTTTACTCCTTAAAATAGAAAAAATGCGGGGGGTTTTTTAATCCACTTTACTCCGTGTCCAAAATAATCCACTCCGTTACCGTATGTCTCCCCCTCACAGGTACACCAGCACCTTTGGACCTCGCTGATAATTACTCATGTAACCCGCACACATCTGAGGCTAAAAAATACTGTGATGTCGCCACCATTTAAAAAAATTTTTTGACTATAGCTGACCCGTCCAATGAGTATGCTTTTCATTTCCATTCTGTTATGGGAAGCAGTTTCAATGGAAACCGCAGGGACAACTTTGTTTTTCAAGTAACGTTTCAAAAAAGATAATGGTGGACCAAAGGTATAGTAAAGAGAACCTTCAAGTTCAACCTCATTGTTCTACCTGTTGTGGTAACAGAGTAGAGTTATGGAAACATAGTATAAAGGCTTCATGTATCATTCTGCACATAGCAAATCTGGACCAAATGACAATTCTCACATCAAATGCAGTCTAAAAATAATTTCTGACAATGTGACTTTTTCCCAAATCAACGAAGACCTTGAGAAAAGGGAAGGTGTCTAAGGAAGAAAGACATTGAAAAGGGTGAAAAGTGTAGCAGACGGGACCACATGAGAAGTTCATCTTGCACAAAGAAATGTAATCTAAGAAATCATGAAACGAAGGCGGCAACAGAAAACTTGAATAAAACACCTCTTGAATAGAACTCCTCCAACCAGTCCTCCACTGGAACTGTTCCCACAAGTCCCAGCATCACCACGGCCTGGCCCATCAAAGGTATTAGCACAGAAGAAGCGGGGCAGCAGGGCCATAGGCGGAGAGGGTAGCGTATTCTACAGAAGGAATGAATACCACTGTTCTGCATTTGTGAGATGACAATCCCAGAGGTTTTGTTTCATTGTTGCACCACTGATCATAAAAACACTGCGATCCTTTAGAATCCCCTTGTGTACCGAAGGTTTTTTTTGTTGTTTATTTGTATGTCTATTGCATTTAAATGGTTAAAATCAGCACAGAACTGAACTACTGCCTGGGTCAGGTACAACTCTTAGATTTATTAGTTGGAATAACAGAGGTTTGGGTAATCCGGTTAAGAAGTCCAAATTTTTCCACAGACTTTAAATGTTTAAACTCTGCTATAGTATTTTTACAAGAGACTAATCTTCAGACCTCGGGGAGGTCATGTTTACCACTCGAACTTTCATGCCCAAGCAAGAGGAGCTGCTATTTTAATGAACAAAAAAGTACAGTTTTCTTCCACTAATGTGATTGTGGAGAAGGAAGGCAGATACCTGATAGTTTTGTTGATAAATGTTTACGCGACAAATTTTAATGATGCTAATTTTGCTAACAGATTCCCGAGCAACCTCCACTTCTGAAATACTTACCTGAGGACTTTTAGAGGGGAACTGAACTGTTTCTTATCCACCTTTGGATGGTTTAATCGTCGTAATCTGACTCCATATGCAATGTGTAAAACATTCTGTGATTTTATGAGACAGATTTGTCTTGTCAGCACACGGAGATTACGTAACCCTTCCATTCAAAACTTTTCTTTCTTCTTCCTGGTGCAATCGATCATATTCTAAAGATTGATTACTTTTTCATAGATAACATTCTTATTTTGTGTGTAGTTTCTTCTGAATACAGTGGAGCCTCGGTAATCGAACTTAATTCATTCCAGACAGCTGTTTGGATTCGAATTTGTTCGGATTCCTAATCCGCTTTTCCAAAATAATGTAAATGGTCGTAATCCGTTCTGTCATCTTTAGAACAGTAGTTAAAAGTACCGTTACTCATACCATAGGTTCGAAAATTAAGTGAAAAAATTCTTCAATACAGTACACTATGTTCTGGTCTGTGTTGAGAGAGATTCTTTAACTACACCATAGATTTTTAGTGTTATGGTCTCACAAATGAGTTGCACATTGAAATGTGTGTTGGAGAGGGGCGTGGCTGCCACACGGGGTGGAGTACTAAACAAACACAGCTGATTCAATTTAGTCATGGGCTATAAAGACTAGCAGCGCTTTTCCCAGTCTCAATCACACACACTGAAATGCGCATTGGAGAGGGGCATGGCTGCCATACGCGGGGTGGAGTGCTAAACAAACACACCTGATTCCATTAATCACGGTTTATATATAATATATATATATATATATATATATATATATATATATATATATACACACACACACTATATTGGTCAAAGAAGGAGAGGCGGGAGGCATGTCTGTAGGCAGAGAGAGTAGAGGAAAAGCATGAGTCTAGGACTGAGAGTAGGGACTTTGAATGTTGGAACAATGACAGAAAAAGGTAGAGAGCTGGCTGACAGATGCAAAGAAGGAAGATGGACATACTGTGTTCAGGAGACCAGGTGGAAAGGTAGCAAGTCTAGAAGCATAGGGGCAGGGTTTAAACTGTTTTTTCATGGTGTGGATGGGAAGAGAAATGGAGTAGGAGTCTTGGAGGGGTTTGTCAAGAATGTTCTAGAAGTGAAAAGAGTGTCAGACAGAGTGATGAGTCTCAAGTTTGAAATTGAAGGTGTGATGTTCAATGTCGTTAGTACTTCTGCCCCACAGGCAGGATGTGAGCCAGAAGAGAAGGAGAGAACCTGGAGTGAGTTAGATGAAGTGATGCAGAGTACCCCCAGAGGTGAAAGAGTGGTCGTTGGTGCAGACTTCAATGGATATGTTGGTGCAGGCAACAGAGGGGACGAGGAAGTGATGGGCAGGTTTAGTATCCAGGACAGGAAGACAGGACAGATGTTGATCAGTTTTGCAAAAAAGATGTAAATGACTGTCGTGAATACTTTCTTCCAGAAGAGATGGGAGTATAGGATGACTTATATAAGCAGAGGTAGGAGCACACAGGTAGACTACAACTTGTGTAGGCGATGTAATTTGAAGCAAGTCAGTGACTGCAAGAGTAGTACTGGGTGAGAATGGTGCCAAACAGCATAGGATGGTGTTGTGCAGGATGATGGACCGATGGAGGCATGATACTGTCTTAAGAGAGATTGCCATAGTGGTGGACCAGCGCAGAATGGAAGTCAACCATCAAAGTATCCAGGATACAGGAAAACCCATCCAGTTCCTGAAAGAAGGCGAGATGAAGACCAAGCCTAGCAAGCCTGCAACTAGAGGCTCGGGCCTGTCTTCAGCCTCCGACTGGCAGTTTCTTGTGGATGTGCTGGGGAAGTTGAAATTTCCAGAAGATATAGCAATTACTCAGATGCGCCCAGATATGCTGCTACTATCCCGAGAAATGAAAGCCATCCACATAATAGAGCTTACAGTTCCCTGGGAGGAAAGACTTGACATCTCACACGAGCTGAAAGCGGCAAAATACCAGGACTTGGTAGATGAAGCTTGTATGAAAGGGTGGAAAGCAAGCCTGATGCCAATAGAGGTTGGATGCATGGTTTTTTTTGCAACATCTACAAAGAAGAAACTTCCTGCACAAGATCGGTCTTACCCCTACCGCCACAAAGAAGGCGATGAAGATCATAGCTGCTTCAGCAGAGACATGCTCAAGGTGGCTGTGGATCAAGAGAAGAGAAAGTTGGACCATTGAGAAAAAGGAAGTAGCCAAGATGAGTAAGGGTGAAGTGAGGAGGGCATTGAAGAGGATGAAGAGTGGAAAGGCAGTTGGTCCTGATGACATACCGGTGGAGGTATGGAAGTGTCTAGGTGAGGTAGCAGTAGCTTTTCTGACAAGTACATTCAACAAGGTCTTAGAGAGTGAGGAGATGCGGGAGGAATGGAGGAAAAGTGTGGTTGTGCTCATTTTTAAAAACAAGTGACACGTGCAGAGTTGTCGCAACTACAGAGGGATAAAGTTGATGAGCTATACGGTGAAGTTACGGGAAAGAATACTGGAAGCTAGACTAAGGGCAGAGGTCAGCATTTGTGAACAACAGTTTGGTTTCATACTAAGAAAGAGCACCACAGATGCAGTGTTTGCTTTGAGGATGTTAATAGAGAAGTACAGAGAAGGTCAGAAGGAGCTACATTGTGCCTTTGTGGATCTGGAGAAAGCATATGACAGGGTGCCGAGAGAGGAACTGTGGTATTGCATGAGGAAGTCTGGAGTGGCAGAGAAGTATGTTCGAGTGGTGCAGGACATGTATGAGAAAAGCAAGACAGTGGTGAGGTGTGCTGTCGGTCTGACAGAAAAGTTCAAGGTGCAGGTGGGTGAGATGGACATTGTTTGCTATGGTGATGGACAGGCTGACAGACAAGGTGAGACAAGATTCCCCATGGACTATGATGTTTTCAGATGACACTGTGATCTGTAGTGAGAGCAGAGAAAAAGTGCAGGAAAATCTAGAGAGGTGCAGGTATGCCCTGGAAAGGAGACGAATGAAGGTTAGCCTCAGTAAAACAGAATACATGTGTATATGACAAGGACCCAACAGGAACGGTGAAGTTACAGGGAGCAAAGATAAAGAAGGTGGAGGATTTTAAGCACTTAGGCTCAACAATCCAGAGCAGTGGAGAGTGTGGAAAAGAGGTGAAGAAGCGTGTGCAGGCAGGTTGGTATGGCTGGAGAAAACTGTTTGGTGTGATGTGTGATAGGAGGGTATCCGCAAGAATGAAAGGAAAAGTGTACAAGACGGTGTTGAGGCCAGCGATGTTGTATGGTTTAGAAATGGTGGCGCTGGGGAGAAGACAGGAGGCAGAGCTGGAGGGAGCAGAGATGAAAATGTTGAGGTTCTCTTTGGGAGTAATGAGGATGTATAGGATCAGGAATGAGCACATCAGAGGGACAGCACATGTAAGAGGTTTTGGAGACAAAGTCAGAGAGGCTAGATTGAGATGGTTTCGACATGTACAGAGGAGGGATAGTGAGTATATTGGTAGTAGGATGCTGAGGTTGGAACTACCAGGCAGAAGGCCTAGAAAAAGACCAAAGAGAAGATTTATGGATGTGGTGAAGGAGGACATGAAGGTAGTTGGAGTAAGATGAGATAATGCAGAGGATAGGGTGAGATGGAAGCAGATCATTCGCTGTGACGACCTCTGAAGGGAACAGCGGAAAGGATAAGAAGATATATGTGTGTGTCTGTCTGTGTGTGTGTGTGTGTGTGTGTGTGTGTGTACATACACGCACGCACATACAGGGATATCTCACTACTTCGTGCTTCAATTCATGCGTCTTTAGTGCATTGCGGTTTTTACAAGAATATATAAATATTCATCGAATTAAAAAAGTCATAAAAACAAGGCCAGTTATGCAAAAAAAAAAACCCTTAACCAACACAAAACAAAAAACAACCCAAAGCCTCCCATCAAAACTAGTTACATTATTGCATGTGTGTGCATGCGCATGTCCGTGCACGCGCCCACGGGCGTATGTGTGTCATTTTTCATGCAATACCATCTGTATGTGTTTGTATTTATATTTTATTTACATCTTGTTATTTTTTTAATGTGTAATTGTTATTATAAGCATTTATAATAATAATGCTTATAATAACAATTAAACATAAAACAATTAAAAATAAATTAAAAAAAAAAAGCAGTGGTTGTCTAGTGGTATAGGGCGCTGGATCGCTGATCCAAAGGTTGGGGGTTCGAGTCCCACTCTCCACAAGGTTATCACTGTCCCCTCCAGTGCGGCTAACTGGGTTATCAAAGGCAGGCCATGTCTCTCACTGTCTATGGTGAGAGGTATGTAAAAGAACCATGGCTGACTTTCGTAAAGAGTAGGCTGCAAAGTCGTCAGCGTGTTTCTCTCGCTTGCTAAAAAAAGGGTTGTGACAAGAAGGGCATCCGACGTAAAAAAACCTCTGCCAAATCAAACTTGCGAATCAGATGATTCGCTGTGGCGACCAAGTAAAAGGGAAAAAGCCAAAAAGAAGACTATTGTTATTATAAGTATTTATAGCATTGAATATGTATTTATTGATATTACAGTATATACACAAACATGTACGTATACGTCAGTTGGGGGGGCGTTGGGGGTGATCCTACTTCGCGGCTTTCGATAGTCGTGTGGGGATCTCGGTCACAATTAACCACGGAAAGTGAGGGATCCCTGTACATATATATTTATATGTAGGGGCAGTGGAGGCCTAGTGGTGGGGCAGTGGTGGCCTGGTGGTAAACAGCACTGGATCGCTGATTGGGGGTTCGAGTCTCACTCTCCACAAGGTTGTCACTGTCCCCCCCAGTGCAGCTAACTGAGTTATCAAAGGCGGGCCATGTCTCTCACTGTTTGTGGTGTGAGGCATGTAAAAGAACCATTGTTGACTTTCGTAAAGAGTAGCTGCATAGCCGACACTGTGTTCCTGCCCCTTGCTAAAGAGTTGTGTCAGGAAGGGCATCCGACGTAAAAACCAATGCCAAATCAAACATATGAATCAGCTGAAAAAAGGAAAAAGCCAAAAGGAAAAGAAGATGATATACGCATGTTTCCATGTCTGTTTGCATATACATATTAAAAAGTGAATTGTATTCCTCATGATTATCATATTTTTTCCAATAAAAAAAGAATTTTAACCTGCGTGAGTGAGAATGCTCTCCTGATACCGGCGGACAGAGTGTTGGAGGCGTTGGCTCGGCTGAACTTCTCGATGCACTCGTCGATTAATGCCGGGGGGGCATTCTTCTGAGCCACGACTGCCCGTCCGCAGAACAGCACCTCGAACTTTTTGGCAAAAGCTGTTGCTGATTCTGGGGTGTACTGACCACCAGGGTCTTGGTGAGAGTCACTGGGCTGGGCTTTGGGCGTGTCCTGCTGACGGGCAGAACTTTTACTTGCCTGCCTCAGGGTGCTGATGATCTCTGGGACCTGAAAAAAAATAACACGGCTAGTCTTGAATCACAGGAAACAATGAAAAACAGTGTGTGTGTGTGTGTGGGGGGGGTGCATTTAAATCTTTAAATTTTCAATATAGACATCCAAAGCTACCACCAAGGTCACACTAATCAAGACACACACACACACAACCATTCTAGAACATGACCCTTATTTTACATGGGGAACAAAGGAATTCTGAATCCTGTAATCTGATTGGTTAGATTGAGCATGGAAAGCTGCGTTTTAGAATTAATGATAGGAAGAGGACTAATACAACGCTACATTGCTCTTGATGCAGAAAGATAAAACACGAGATAACCCGCACTTCCTGCTGTTTACTATGTGTGTGTGGTGGGGGGGTGATTGTGTTTTGTCGAATCTTGCCCAGAGGAGGAAATTTGTATTAAAAACACACCAAACTTGAATATCTCCCTCTCACACACAAGCATGAGCTTGCTTATGACCCGAACCAAACCTAATGATGTTTGATGCCAACCAAATTCCATCTTACTGAAGCATGATATGATGGAAGAGTTTACACACACACACACACACACACACACACACACACACACACACACACACACACACACACACACACTCTTCTCAGTGAGAACTTTGTGTCAGGTGTAATGGAAATAAGCCCCACTCTTCCTTAAACAGAGTGTGCCTCTGTGTGTAATTTAGTCCTTGATACACACAGTAAGTTCTGATTGGCTGAGATGGGAATCCGGACGATACCAGTCAAGCAAAAGTGGCAAGGTGGTTGGAGCATGCTGAGACTGATGTGTCAATCACTGTGTTGACATTAATCAATCCTGAGCATCAGCGATCTCCAAGAAAACACGTTAACTTTCGCGATAAATCTGTGGTTTTATTTAACCCTAGCATAAATCTCGGTGTGTAAAGCTTGAGCAAATCATTGATGACCATTAAACACAAGGTCATAAACTGATGATCATTCGGAGTGATTCTGTAATTTGTAAAATTCTGTGATATTTGGATCCTGAAATTTTAACTCCTTTGAATCAGTTTCATTCACCAAATCATTCTGAATCAATGAATGACTCAAATCATGAATCATTTGACTCATGAATCATTCTGAGTCAATGAAGAATTTAAATAACTGAGTGAACAGTAAAAAATTTAAGAAAGAAAACAACAGAATATTAGGGCTGTACGATTTTGGCCAAAAATAAAATCCAGATTTATTTTTCTGAAAACGCTAATTTCAATTTCCTGGTAAAAACTACAAAACGCAACAGAATAAATTACAGTCGGCCCCCTACTTACGAAATTTATCCATTCAAGAGCCTTTTCTGTAACGCGAGAGCTTCGTAAGTAGAGGCGCATTTTGCATGTAAAACGCCTGATTCGTTCCAAGGCTCCTAAGAGTCACTACCCCATAAACCCTTTAAAAATGATAAAAGTACACCAATTTTGTCTGAAATATGCGTTAAAAGTAAAAGAAAATTATTTCTTAAACCATTTAAACATTTTATTAAGATATTTATTATTAAAACCATTATTAAACATTTTTTAATAACACACACACCTGTCTCTCTCTCTCTCTCTACAGGGCCGACTGTATTTGAAATTTTGTTGTTATTGAAATGAATGACAACACACACACACACACACACACACACACACACACACACACACACACACTCAGACACACACAGACACTCCACACACACAGACGCTCCACACACACACAGACACTCCACACACACACAGACACTCCACACACACACACACAGACACTCCACACACACACACACACAGACACTCCACACACACAGACACTCCACACACACAGACACTCCACACACACACAGACACTCCACACACACAGACACTCCACACACACACACAGACACTCCACACACACACACAGACACACACACAGACACTCCACACACACACACACACATACACAGACACTCCACACAGCTAGAAGACTTACCTTAATCAGCCAATTTAGCATAGAAGACATGATCAGGCCCTCTCTCTTCCCCTTAATCCACCCTTCCTCTCCCCTGTACACTTTTCATTTCCTTTCTTCTTGTCCTTTAATCTGAAAAACTTTGTTTCCTGATTCTCC
>CM045746.1:8899465-9041965 GCA_024760905.1 Plotosus lineatus
CATTGCTAGATCCAGTTATAGTCAGTGATGAAGTTGATGTTGTAGAAAGTGGTGTGATTGATTTTGACAGAACTATAAGTGATCACAAAGGTACGTTTGTTAGCATAGATGTGCATGTCTCAACAAAGGTTGCATATTCCAGAAAGGTCTGGTGTTATAAAGATGGTGACTATGAGAAACTAAACGCACTTATTAATGATATGGATGGGTTGTCATTGTTTAGTGTCTGTTCCAACGTTGATGACGTTTGTTGTACATTTTATGACCATTTTAATGATTACACAAAACAATGTATCCCTTCTAGAATAGTTATGATAAGACCTAATGACAAACCATGGTATGACTCAAATATTAGATGTGAAAGTAGAAAGCGGGATCGACGACAGAAAAAGGCAAAAAGAACACAGAAGGACTTTGATATTAGTAAATACAAAAAGCAGCGAAATAAAGTTAATAACATGAAATATTATGCTAAAGAACAATTCTACTCTAATCTTGATGAATTTATTTTCGAGTTGTATGGAGAGAATTGATCATCATATTGGAAAATGTTATGCAATTTAATCAAGATGTCAGGTTCCACTTCTACAATTCGAGCTCTAAAAAGAAGTGTTTCTGATGAATGTCCATCGGCATTTACAGACATAGATAAAGCTAATATGTTGAATGAATATTTTGAGTCTGTAACCAATCTGAATGTTAATTTCATTTTCTGTAACCGCTTAATCCTAATTAGCACTAATACTGTTATAGATAATATTAAGATTAAAGTTAATGAGATATCCGACATAATTAAATGTCTACCTTTTAAGAAAGCTGCTGGACCTGATCAGATTAGTCATCAGTTATTGAGATATACTGTTGAGTCTATAAGCCCAGTGTTGTGTATGATATTTAACACGTCACTTAACTTATCAGTATATCCTAGTCAATGGAAATACACAAATGTTATGCCGCTATACTAGAAGGGTGATAACTCTATTGTATCAAATTATCGCTCGATTTCACTGATAAGCTGTGTTGGAAAGCTGTTTGAAAGGGTGGTTTTCAAACATGTTTATAATTATTTTGTGGCAAATGATTTGTTATATAGATATCAATGTGGATTCAGGAGAGGTCACGCTACTGTACAACAACTTGTTGAAATTTATAACCAGATTTGCACATCGCTTGATCTACTTCCTTTCAGCTTTTTCCCCTTTTACTCAGGAGTCGCCACAGCGAATCATCTGATTCGCACGTTTGATTTGGCAGAGGTTTTTACGTCGGATTCCCTTCCTGTCACAACCCTTTTAGCAAGGGACAGAAACACGCTGAAGGCTTTGCAGCTCCTCTTTACGAAAGTCAGCAATGGTTCTTTTACATGAACCTCTCACCATAGACAGTGAGAGACATGGCCCGCCTTTGATAACCCAGTTAGCTGCACTGGGGGGAACAGTGACAACCCTGTGGAGAGTGGGACTTGAACCCCCAACCTTTGGATCAGCGATCCAGCACCCTATACCACTAGACCACCACTGCCGCTTATCACTTGATAAAGATTACTATTGTATGGTTTTTGTGATGTCGCTAAAGCATTTGATAGAGCTTTGGCACATGGGGCTTATGCACAAACTAGAGAAGTATGGAGTTTGTGGAAAACTACTTCATTGGTTTAATAATTATCTAAGTGGTCGCAGTCAATCAGTTTTTGTTCATGGCTCGTTGTCTAAACCTTTGGTGTTAAAAGCTGGAGTACCTCAGGGGTCAGTTTTAGGTCCTTTCCTTTTCACTGTTTATGTAAATGAGATTGCAGATAAATTAAATTGTTTTATTTGGATTTTCGCTGACGATACTTCATTAGGAACATTGTCAAAAGAAAAGCAATTAATGGAACAGCTTATGAATGAAAATTTAGAACTTATATGCAATTGGGCAAAGGATTGGTTAATTTCATATAACCCAGAAAAAACTGAAACTATGCTATTCACTATTAAGAATAATCAAGATATTAATTTGTATTTTGATGGCTGTAAAGTGAAAGCAGTGGAATCTCACAAACATTTGGGTTTATGTTTTTCATCAAATGGGAGATGGCACTTTCATATTGAAAATATTGTTAAAAAGACTTCCAGAACGATAGGCTCACTTCGAAAGTTAATTTCTACTAAATAGAGCGACACTGTCCAAAATTTATACCGTATTTATCAGCCCAAACTTTGAGTATGCATGTGAGGTATGGGACGGTTGTTCGATTGAGCAAGCCAACAGATTAGAAAAGTTACAGCTTGAAGCTGCCCGTATTGTTACTGGACTGCCAAGATACACTTCTTCTCAATCACTATATTTTGAAACAGGCTGGGAATTGCTGTCTGAAAGAAGGCGTGTCCGTAAATTAATGTTATTTTATAAGATACACAAACGTCTTACTCCAACTTATCTCTGTGATCTACTACCTCCAGTAGCAGCGAACAGAACGAACTATCCATTAAGAAATAGCCATGATTATAGTATACCTCCTACACGATTAAAATATTCAACACTTTCATTTTTTCCATCAACAGTTAAATTGTGGAATGATATCCCACTCGGAACCAGAGACAGCAATTCTGTAGTTTCATTTAGATCAGCGATTTGTCTTAAACCAAAATGTGCATGTGTATATTTTTCATACGGGAAAAGGAAGTTAAATATTTTACACACAAGATTAAGATAGATGTCGAGTTCACTTAATTATGATTTATTTAGAATTAATGTAAAGGATGATGCACAATGTCAGTGTGGCCACAAGTGTGAGAATGTTTTTCACTATTTTCTAGAATGTCCCTTATATAATTTTCAACGTGAACAAATGTTAAAAACTTTAGAGCACATTGTCCATCAAAGAGCACCAATCGATATTAATCTCATTTTAAATGCCAATGCAGATTATTCTCTTAGAGAAAAACACGATGTTTTCAAATGTGTACAAATATTTATTTGTGATACTAAACGATTCCTTTAATTCTTTTGTATTTCTCCTTCCCTTGTCAGTATCTTGCTGTATACCTTGTAATATAATTACTGTAACTACCTGGAGAGGGCTTTATTAAGTTGGATAACTTATGTCCAATCCATTTCATGTTAATCACAAAACTCCCTCTCTGACACAGACTCATTCTCTCTGACAAACACACACTCACTCTCTCTCACACACAAACACACACTCTCTCCCTGACCTAAACACACTCTCTCTGACACACACACACACACACACACTCACTCTCTCCCAATCACACACACACACACTCACTCACTCTCTCTCTCTCTCTCTCACACACACACACACACACACACTCACTCACTCACTCACTCTCTCTCACACACACTCTCTCTCTCACACACACACTCTCTCTCTCTCAGACACACTCACTCACTCTCTCACACACACACACACACACACACACACACACACACACACACTCACGCCTCTCCTGACCTATACACACACTGACACACACACACTCACTCTCTGACACACACACTCACTCTCTCACACACACACACACACTCACTCTCTCTCTCTCTCTCTCTCACACACACACACACACACTCACTCTCTCTCACACACACACACACACTCACTCTCTCACACACACACACACACTCACTCTCTCTCACACTCACTCTCTCACACTCACACACTCACTCTCTCTCACACTCACACACTCACTCTCTCTCACACTCACACACTCACTCTCTCTCACACTCACACACTCACTCTCTCTCACACACGCACGCACAAGGGCGCGCGCTCTCTCCCACGCACGCACAAGGGCGCGCGCTCTCTCCCACGCACGCACAAGGGCGCGCGCTCTCTCCCACGCACGCACAAGGGCGCGCGCTCTCTCCCACGCACAAGGGCGCGCGCTCTCTCCCACGCACAAGGGCGCGCGCTCTCTCCCACGCACAAGGGCGCGCGCTCTCCCACGCGACGCACAAGGGCGCGCGCTTTCCCACGCGACGCACAAGGGCGCGCGCTTCCCACGCACGCACGCGGGCGCGCGCTCTCCCACGCACGCACAAGGGCGCGCGCTCTCTCCCACGCACAAGGGCGCGCGCTCTCTCCCACGCACAACGGCGCGCGCTCTCTCCCACGCACAAGGGCGCGCGCTCTCTCCCACGCACAAGGGCGCGCGCTCTCTCCCACGCACAAGGGCGCGCGCTCTCTCCCACGCACAAGGGCGCGCGCTCTCTCCCACGCACAACGGCGCGCGCTCTCCACGCGCACAACGGCGCGCTTTCTCTCACGCACAACGGGCGCGCGCTTTCCCACGCACAAGGGCGCGCGCTCTCTCCCACGCACAAGGGCGCGCGCTCTCTCCCACGCACAAGGGCGCGCGCTCTCTCCCACGCACAACGGCGCGCGCTCTCTCCCACGCACAACGGCGCGCGCTCTCTCCCACGCACAACGGCGCGCGCTCTCCCACGCACAACGGCGCGCGCTCTCTCACGCACAACGGCGCGCTCCACGCATAACGGCGCGCGCTTTCACGCATAACGGCGCGCGCTTTCTCACGCACATCCGCCGCGCTTTCACGCACATCCGCCGCGCGCTTTCACGCACATCCGCGCGCTCTCACGCACATCCGCCGCGCGCTTCTCACGCACATCCGCCAAGCGCTCTCTCACGCACATCCGCGCGCTCTCACGCACATCCGCCCGCGCGCTCTCTCACGCACATCCGCCCGCGCGCTCTCTCACGCACATCCGCCCGCGCGCTCTCTCACGCACATCCGCCCGCGCGCTCTCTCACGCACATCCGCCCGCGCGCTCTCTCACGCACATCCGCCCGCGCGCTCTCTCACGCACAACCGCGCTCTCTCTCACGCACAACCGCGCCCTCTCTCACGCACAACCGCGCCCTCTCTCACGCACAACCGCGCCCTCTCTCACGCACAACCGCGCTCTCTCTCACGCACAACCGCGCTCTCTCTCACGCACAACCGCGCTCTCTCTCACGCACAACCAGACGCTTTCACGCGACAACCGCGCTTTCACGCACAACCGCGCTCTCTCTCACGCACAACCGCGCACTCTCTCACGCACAACCGCGCACTCTCTCACGCACAACCGCGCACTCTCTCACGCACAACCGCGCACTCTCTCACGCACAACCGCGCACTCTCTCACGCACAACCAGACTCTCACGCGATACGCACTCTCACGCACTCTCACGCGACTCTCACACGCGACGCGCTCTCTCACGCGCACTCTCACACGCGACGCACGACGCCTCTCGCACGCGACGCGACTCTCACGCACTCTCGCGACGCACGCACTCTCACACGCACGCCACGCTCTCACGCGCGACGCACTCACACGCACGACGCGACTCTCACACGCACGCGACGCACTCTCACGACGACGCGACTCTCACACACGCGACGCACTCTCACACGCCACGCACTCTCTCACACGTACGCACTCGCACACGTACGCACTCGCACACGTACGCACTCGCACACACGCGACGCGACTCACACGCGACTCTCACACGCCTGCGCACTTCACACACGCGACGCGACGCACTCTCACACACGTGACGCACTCTCACACGCACGCACTCTCACACGCGCCTGCACGCGACTCACACACACACACGCACGCACGCACTCTCACACACGCACGCACGCACTCTCACACACGCACGCACGCACTCTCACACACACGCACGCACTCTCACGCACGCACGCACTCTCACACACACGCACGCACTCTCACACACGCACGCACTCTCACACACGCACGCACTCTCACACACGCACGCACTCTCACACACACGCACGCACGCACTCTCACACACCAGCACGCACGCACTCTCACACACCAGCACGCACGCAGTCTCACACGCACGCAGTCTCACACGCACGCAGTCTCACACGCACGCACTCTCACACACCAGCACGCACGCACTCTCACACACACGCACGCACTCTCACACACGCACGCAGTCTCACACGCACGCACATGCACGCAGTCTCACACACACACACGCACGCACTCTCACACACACACGCACGCACTCTCACACACACACGCACGCACTCTCACACACACACGCACGCACTCTCACACACACACGCACGCACTCTCACACACACACACGCACTCTCACACACACGCACGTACTCTCACGCACGCGCAGCCGCTCTTCACACACCTGCGCGCGCTTCTCACACCTGCCGCTTCACACACACGCTCACACACGCCGCTCTCTCACACACACGCGCGCTCTCTCACACACGACGCATTTCACACGCACGCACGCACTCTCACACGCACTCTCACACGCACGCACGCACTCTCACGCACGCACGCACTCTCACACACGCACGCACTCTCACACACGCACGCACGCACTCTCACACACGCACGCACGCACTCTCACACACGCACGCACTCTTCACACACACGCCGCTCTCTCACACACGCTGCGCTCTCACACATGCCGGCTCTCACACACGCTGCCGTCTCACACACACGCTCACACACGCGCTCTCTCACACACACGCGCGCGCTCTCTCACACACACGCGCGCGCTCTCTCACACACACGCGCTCTCTCACACACACGCGCGCGCTCTCTCACACACACGCGCGCGCTCTCTCACACACACGCGCGCGCTCTCTCACACACACGCGCGCGCTCTCTCACACACACGCGCGCGCTCTCTCACACACGCGCGCGCTCTCTCACACACGCGCGCGCTCTCTCACACACATGCGCGCGCTCTCTCACACACATGCGCGCGCTCTCTCACACACATGCGCGCGCTCTCTCACACACATGCGCGCGCTCTCTCACACACATGCGCGCGCTCTCTCAGACGCGCGCGCTCTCTCACACGCGCGCGCTCTCTCACACGCGCGCGCTCTCTCACACGCGCGCGCTCTCTCACACGCGCGCGCTCTCTCACACACACACGCGCGCGCGCTCTCTCACACACACACACGCGCGCTCTCTCACACACGCGCGCTCTCTCACACACGCGCGCTCTCTCACACACGCGCGCTCTCTCACACACGCGCGCTCTCTCACACACGCGCGCTCTCTCACACACGCGCGCTCTCTCACACACGCGCGCTCTCTCACACGCGCGCGCTCTCTCACACACGCGCGCGCTCTCTCACACACGCGCGCGCTCTCTCTCACGCGCGCTCTCTCACACACGCGCGGCTTCACACACGCCGCGGCTCTCACACACGCCGCGGCGCTCACACACGCTGGCGCTCTCACAAACGCGCGCTCTCACACACGCGCCACACACGCGCGCTCTCACACACGCTGCGCTCTCACACACGCGCAGCGCTTCACACACACGCTCAAGGCTTTCTCACACACGCGCGCTCTCTCACACTGCGCTTCACAAGCGCGCTCTCTCACACACATGCGCGCTCTCACACACATGCGCGCTCTCTCACACACATGCGCGCTCTCTCACACACATGCGCGCGCTCTCACACACATGCGCGCGCTCTCACACACGCGCGCTCTCTCACACACGCGCGCTCTCTCACACACGCGCGCTCTCTCACACACGCGCGCTCTCTCACACACGCGCGCTCTCTCTATCTCACAAACATACTCACTCCCTCTCTCTCACACACACACACACACACTCTCTCTCTCTTTCCCGCTCTCTGACTGACACACACACACACACACACACACACACACACTCATTCTGTCTCACTCACACACAGACAGTAATGTAACACAAACACAAAACTGAAAAAGTCTTCCAATCAAACCTGATCACTTCATGAGTATGTGTGTGTGTGTGTGTGTGTGTGTGTGTGTGTGTGTGTGTGTGTGCGCGCATGTTTGGGAAATTCCAATCCCCTTTCCTCCACAGCCTAAGAATGATGCCAAGATCAGAGGTCAGAGGACAGAGGTCATTAAGTACCAAAATAAAAAGAGTTACAGAAAATATCATCATACAACGGAATTGCTGAGATCACTCCCTCTCTCCATTTCTTTCTCTCTCATGCCCTCTGTCTTTGTTTCCCCCCTTCTTTCTTTCTCTCTCTCTTGGTGTGCAGGGCATCACAGACACTATGGTGAACACACAGGTACGAACACAGAAACACAGGTGGAGGGTGAAAGGTGTGTAGAAGATTCAAATAGTGAGCAGATGGAGACCGGGACACAGAAGAAACGTGTAACCAGGGTGGTGGAGTCAGTGTTGGATGAAGCTGATGATGAGAAAGAAACAATCGTTGACTTGTTGAAACCAGCTAATAAAAGAAAAATGATAAAAACAGGAAGCAACAGCACTGACAAAGTTAAAAAGGCATCAAAGGAAGAAACCGCTCTGTCCCAAGGATGGTCTGAAAGTAAAGACGATAAGAGAGAGAAAATGGGCATTGAAACTGCATATACCATGGCAAGAAATTTTAAAAAATTCACAAGCTGGTTTCTGTTCCTGTTAAGGGTGTGATGGCGGGTCATATTTTTAAAATTACAGCAGAGTTGGAAAGGGTTAAAATGTTGTTTTAAATGTTTATGCTCCAACCGCAGACACAGAGAAACTTCTCTTTTTTACACACCCTGGACGATGTGATCCAGAGGTGCAGTCGGGACGAGTATCTGATCACTGACAGAGATTTTAATTCTACAGAAAATCATATTTTAGACCAAAATCACCCTGAACCCCACACTGCCTCACAAAGGACGTTAAAGAAACTTGTTGAGACACACGAGCTCTTAGACATGCGGAGAAACTTTTACAGCGGCAACCGGCAGTACATCTGGCTCCGCCCGAAAGACAGACTACTGTCCATGACCAGGCTCGGCAGGTTTTATTGTTTTTAAAAATTGTTCCATTGGGCCGGTGGGCTTTTCAAATCATTCATTGGTCAAGTGCTGTATTTTAATCAACAAATTTGGGTGTGGAGGTGCATACTGGCATTTTAAAACGGTATTTTTATCTGAACAAGGTTTTGGAGAAGCTTTTACTGTTTTGTGGAACCAACTGTTTTAGACCAACAAAATCCTCTTCAAGTTCTTTGCAGCAGTGGTGGAACATCGGGAAAAGTAAAATTAAATATCTGTGCCTGCAATACACTCGCAATGTCTTCAAAGGCTTGGTCAGATCCATTAACGATTTGGAGAGAGAGATGGTGGAGCTGCAAACTTAGGCAGACTCCACAGAAGAAATAAGACATGTTGCAGTCATCTAAGCCAGTGGTCCCCAACCACTGGTCCGCAGAAGAAATAATTCATTATTTCCGTTTTATTTATTATCGGAGTCTGAACGTATCACGGTATAAAGTGATAAAATGATAAAAAGGTTGGGACCACTGATCTAAGCCAAAAATCGTATGCTAGCGGACTTGCTGGGCATATCCACCAGGGCGCGGTACGCAACCAACTCCAAAATGCTACTCTGATAGATGCTCCCTCTCATTTTCTTTGGGCTGGAAAGGAAAATTGGCAGAGGAGGCTGATACACTGCCTGCGCCCGGGGATGGACAGCGGCTCCAGGAATCTGCGAAAATTCATGGATACGCAGCAGGTTTCTACGATGAATTGTATCAATGTGAATATTCAGAGAAATTAAAAACGTTGGATATGTTCCTCACTGGTCTGCCAAAGGTGTCAGCAGGCCTCAAACCAGGGAAAGCCTGCCAGCCAATTTCTATGAAGCCTTCAGGTGGGTGATAGTGGGGCTGGTGGTGTAGTGGTTAGAGTGCTGGGCTCATGATCGGGAGGTTGTGAGAAAAATATACTGGGAAGGTAACCAGCGATGGACTAGCGTCCCATCCAGGAGGAGTTGAACTCCGGATTGCTTCATGCTACGGAAACCGGGGATAAGCACCGGCCTGATGAGCCACTAGGCTCGGGTGTAAAAACCCAACAGACTTACCTTCAGGCGGGTGATCGGGGTGAGGACCTGCTGGACATTCTCAGGGAAAGTCTGGTGAAAGGCCAGTTGCCCACGAGTTGCAGGAGAGTGGTTCTCACCCTTCTGCCAAGAAGAGAGGACCTGCAAAATCTAAAAAAACTGGCGACCAGTGTCCCTTCTCTTTACTGGCTACAAGCTCCTTTCCAATATCCTGGCGAACAGGTTGAGAAAAGTGATGGAGCGAGTCATTCATGTGGACTAGACCTACTGTGTACTAGGCAGACTGTCTTTTTAATTTGGGAAGTTTTGGACCTCTCTGGTTCATTGGGGGTGAAACTTGGTCTTATTTCTATGGATCAAGAAAAGGCACTTGAATGGATTGAGCACGCCTTCCTCTGGCAGACACTGGGGGGGTTTAGGTTCAGCTCAGGCCTCATTGCGAGGATTCGGGCCTTGTAAGGAGACATTGAGAGTGTATTAAATATCAACGGTGGTTTGACTGCTCCTTTTAAAGGGCCAAGGGGTATCAGGCAGGGTTTCCCCCCTATCGGCCATGCTGTACTCCCTCGCAATAGATCCTCCCTTACACCGACTCAGAACAGGTCTCTGGGTTTAAGGTCCCGAATCCTGCAAGGCAGTCTCTTCTGGAAAACGAGTGGGATTAAGTACCTGGGAATCTAGCTTGGGGATCAAAACACTGTAAATAAGAATTGGGAAAATGTAATGGTTTCTCAAAAAATGGAAACTGATTTTACTGAAAATGTCTTTTAAAGTTTGGGTTTAATTATCAATAACTTGGTTGATTCCATGCTGTGGCACCATCTTTCCTGCATAGACCCTGCTGTGACCCTACTCGCAAAAGCCCAGGCTGAGATCATCAACTGCTTCTGGGACCTTCTGCATTGGGTCCCACAGAGTGTTCTCTTCCTCCCCAAGAAGGGGGACATGGTCTTATATACATCTGGCCAGCAGGGGAGCAACTTGTAGGCTCCAGTTCATCCAGAGACTGTTGACTGGACCAAAAGACCTGGTGTGGAGGCCCACAGCTTGTGCTGTTCTGACTTGCCCAGTGCTGGGAACCGAGACTGCAGTACTCTCTGTTTTAATGGACTTAAACACAACCTAAAAGTATTTACAGAATTTTACCAGAGCCTTTTTAAAATCTAAGAATTTTTTTAAAAAGAAAAGGTCATGGACACACATCTCACCGTTCTGGATTCCAAAAGAACCTGTTGACTGTGGAACTCATTTTAAATGTGCGACAGACTGCTGGTCCGTCTGTCACAGAAAAGTTTGTAGCAGCCCACATCACAACACTGGGTAACATGTTTGCCCTGTGTGGTCCATACCTGGAGGATGCTCCTGCTCTTTCTGTTGCTGTCGGGGTCTCTTCGATGAGACTTCTGGGAAACATGCTGAGGAAGGACGGAAGGACCAGCTCTCCCCAGATGAACACTCTAGCATTGTCTCCCAATCAAACAGTGTTTTACCCTTCGGAGACACAGACCCCTTTCCTGTTGAGAGCCTCGCTCTGGATTTTAAAGGCTGTTCTGGTTGGTTTTTAGAACATGGGGTATGTTTGTGTAACACTTCAAATAAAATAATGTACAAACTGATAGTGAAAGTATGAAATAGCTAGAAACTAAAAGGTCGGACTGAAACACCATGGTGCTTCCACCTGCGTTTAAAACCAGAAGTGAACCCTTCATTGAGAGCACGTGTCCATTTTAAATCCAGCTATTGATGAAAAGTGTCCATTCTGCTCCCTCAGAGAGACGGCGGTCTATTGTTTCCTGAACTGCAGCAGACTGCAGTCTCTGCTTATGTGGTTAAAGAGGGTGTTCTGTATGTATGGTGTGGCTTTTACTGAACACATTCTGGGTTTTAGGTACCAAAAGGAAAAGAAGACCAAGTGCCAGCTGCTCAACTTTCTGTTGGGCCAATCAAAAATGGCCATTTACCTGAGCAGAAAAAGAAACGTGGAGGATTCATTGGACTGTGATGTGAAAACTGGTTTAATCTGAATGATGACGAGCGGGATGATGGTTGAATTATTATAATTTAATGAAAGACATGGAGTCCTTTGGAAAGTTTGGTGTGAAACTGACTGTTTATGTTCTGTGAAGGAAGAGAGGCTGCAGTTCACACTAATATTGGTACTCTCTTCCCCTCTCTCCTCCCTGTCTTTCTAGCTCTCCCCTCTTTCTTTGTCTCTCCCCCCCTTCTCACCCTCCCTCTCTCGACCCTTCTTTCTCTCTCACTCCCTTTTTCTCTCTCCCACGCACAGGTTGAAGGAGGGGATTCACAGTCAGAGCAAAAGGTGGATCAGTCACATGAAGCGCGAGAGACTAGTCAGGTGACTCTCTCTCCATTTCACTGGCTTTATGACATCATCTTTACCACACACGCCTCTTTTTCACTCTGTTTTATTCTGTCTACCTCTTTAAGTTTATACTTTATCAAGATTGTATAACATTTTAGTACCTTATAAAAAAAACAGCTCTACCCCCAGTGCAGCTAACTGGGTTATCAAAGGCGGGCCATATCTCTCACTGTCTATGGTGACAGGCATGTAAAAGAACCATTGCTGACTTTCGTAAAGAGTAGGCTGCAAAGTCGTCAGCGTGTTTCTGTCCCTTGCTAAAAGGGTTGTGACAGGAAGGGCATCTAACGTAAAAAAAAACCTCTGCCAAATCAAAACGTGCGAATCAGATGATTCGCTGTGGAGACTCCTGAGTAAAAGGGAAAAAGCCGAAAGGAAGACAGACATAAAAAAAAAGAGCTCTACCACTTACACTGTATGTGTGAATATGTGTATATAAGATATACATATGTATTTGATTGATTAACTGTTTGGGTTTTTACACCCAAGCCTAGCGGCTCATCAGGCCGGTGCTTATCCCCGGTTTCCGAAGCGTGAAGCAATCAGGAGTTGAACTCCTCCTGGATGGGACGCTAGTCCATCGCTGGTTACCTTCCCAGTATATTTTTACTGGTACCCATTTATATTGCTGGGTGAACAGAGGCACACTTGTGGTTGAGACCTTGCCCAGGAGTCTTCGCAGAGTGAGGGTCTCAGTGGGACTTGAACTCACAACCTCCCGATCATGAGCGCAGCACCCTAACCACTACGCCACCGGCTCCACATACATATGTATACATGTGTGATACATAGGTGTTTATATATGCATATATATATATTAATATATTATATATATGGAATATTTGTGTATATACAGGTATGTGTGTGTGTAGTGTGTACATATAGGTATGTGTAATATATATATATATATATATATATATACACACTTCTTTTCCTTTTGGCTTTTCCCTTCAGGAGTCGCCACAGCGAATCACCTGCCTCCATCTCACCCGATCCTTTGCATCTTCTCTTACACCAACGACCTTCATGTCATCCTTCACCACATCCATGAATCGTCTCTTTATATACATACACACACAGGTATACATACACATATGTATATATAGGATATATGTATATACATGTGCCTGTGGGATTAAGTATATGTACATATATAGCTAAATGTAGTTCCTTGGTTGCCTTTTGTGCACTTTTTTCATAACTGTTGTTAAAATGGTTTTCATTGTTCATGCAACAGTTAATGATAAAAATCTCTGTTGATTAAAAACCTGATTCTAAACTTTTATCTATTATTTTCAAAACTCCTGCATGTTTTTTCCAGTAAAATGAAATGCTAAAGATATTTCCTCTTCTATAAGTTTATACACTTTATTTAAATTAAATAAACTACACTTTTTTGCTCATGTTTAAAATAAATTACAGATAGGAAAAGGGGAAAAACGAATAAAACCCAGAAAAGTGGAATATTTACAAAACGACCGGAAATAAAGCGATTTATATATTTTGGTCAGACCCTGTAGTGATTAGTTATTAGGAGCTGACCGGGATTAGCATGCTAGCTTTAGCCCCTCAGACTCATACAGGATAAATAAACCCTGTCAGTTTCAACGTCTATAAAACATTTTCCTGAAAGTTTACGACCTGTTACAGGCTCCAGCTGTACTCACGGTGTGTTTCTCCGTTTTGACATCTCTTCGGAGAAAGTTCTGAAACCTCGCTTTCATTGCCACAGCCATTTACCTCCGCTAAAATAAATAAATAAAAAGTTGGATAAATCCGCCTTTCCAACGGCACTCAAACAGAGCGAGATGGGTGTGTCTCAAATCGATCCTTGCTCCCTACGTAGGAAACAGATCCTACCGAAAGCTAAAAATACAAATTTACGTTCAAAACTTCGTTGTTACAAATTCTATACGTTTTGACGTAAATATTTTGCTGGAAGAATCAATAAACTTCTATTAACTGTTGCATGAAGTGTTATTCGTATCATTTTAATGGAAGTAAATGAGGTATTTACATTGCAAATGTATTTACAGTATTACTACAGGTGGGTACTAGCACGCCCGACTCACAGCAAGAAGGTCCTGGGTTTGAGGCCCATGCTCAGAGGGTGTTTCTGTGCATATTCTCCTGATGCTGACGTGGTTTCCTCACACATGCGCATTAGGCTCAGAGTGTGAATGGGTTGTATGTTGGACGTGCCTCAAACTGTCGAGTAGTACTGAGTGTAGCCCAATGTTGGCTGAGATAGGCTTCAGCCTCCCACAGCCTTAAGGTCTAAAAAAAGATGTCTTTCCCCTAATGCAGTGCTTCTCAAATAGCCGAGGGCAGCGCGTATGACCCTGGGGAACATGCTTTTCTGGAACGTTGTACGAGATTTAAGTGTAATTGCACCTCCACTGCACTAGTTGGCGGTGGTGCTCTCGTTGTCGCGCTATGGTGTAGCGGTTTTTCGCACGAGCAAACGATATGAAGCGCAGGAAGGAACCCCTCAAGAAACAACATGGAAAATTTTCTTACAGGGACGAGGAGAACGCTGGAGAGAGACGGAAATATTAAGACATAAGTAGGTTAAATAAGTTTAAATAAGGATGTATTTTTATTTCAGGCACATTGGTGCACTTTAAATCTTTTCTGTTACAGATTAAAAAGCAATGTTAATGAAGTTTTCTTTATTGTGAGTTGAACTATATTTCTTTTTTGTTTTTAACGTTAATAAAGATACAATGTTATGCAAATGTGTACTAATAATTTTAAAGACAAATAATACTATTTATCGTCGCTCGTGAGGTGGTGGGGGGTATGAAATGTTTTTTTTTCTTCCAAGAGGGGGCACCACAGAAAATAATCGGGAAGCACTGCCGAACGTGTTCAGAAAAAGTAGGGTCAGTTGGTCGGCATGTCTGTTTTTTCAAGTACAGTCGGCCCCCTACTTAGGGGTCATTCAACATTTTCCTAAACGTACAACACGTACGCTAGGGGGGAGGGGTAAGATGTCTGTGTACGCTTTTTGATATAAAAATGTCGATCACCAATAATACATGCGCTTGTGAATAAACTCTCAATGCACGATTCGCCAACCACCTGTGGTGTTGCATATCTGCAGAGTCTGCAATGAATACAGTACAGTACTACCCAACCCAGTATCAGCTGCTGAAACATCAGAAGGCAGCTGATCAAGGGTGTAGGCCCACAGTAGGCGTTGAGTTCCACTGGACAAGAAATTATGTGTATTCACAATCTTATAAATAAATGTAATGACTGTTATTGAAGAGAAAGTCGGAGATAAGTTCCGCATGACAAAAGTCAGAAAGTAAACCGGAAGTTAACGTGTAATGGGCACTGCACATGTGCACGCCCAAGCTGACCAATCAACAAACATAATAATATCAGTAAGCAATCATAGCTGAACACTGTCAATCAAACAAAGTGCGAGTGAGAGAATAAAGCACAGTTTGTTAGTCCCGCCTCCGGCTCCTGCACATGTGTTAGAACACAAACATTGACGCACAGAGAATGAATGGATAAAATAATCATAAGCCATCCAGCCTGGATCTGCAGCCTAATGCTCAGTACCTTTATAAAATTAATAGTATGTTTTTGTGCTGTAAATATGTATTAATATTTGTTTGTGCCTTGGAATAGATAAATAACTTTAGCTCAATTTGTAAATGTATTTAGCACATGTACTTACAGATGTAGTTTGATATATATTTGAGAATGTTTTTGGTTGAACTATAATATTTGATTCGTCTTCTGAGAGTAATAGATGAATCATCTTCTGCTGAAAAACTGTGTTGTTGGCGTGAGATTCCATGTTGTTTATATCATATAATATGCTGTGACATGCATGCATTATATTTTATGTAGTACTTTGTATCAACTCCGTGATGTCACGGTAACTTTGTGTAGGCGGGCACTTAGCAATGGCAGCTTTCGGGTCGATAACTTATACGACAAGCACATAAAACAAAACCGCTGTGTGTGCAATGGTTTATTTATGATATAAAATTAATTTGACCACAATCGCGTCAATAAACTATACTTAAGCTTCTGACTACTTATTTAGTTGAGGTTTCATTTCCCCTTTAAAGCTTAGGCTCCGGTCAACCGAGATGTGCACCCCACCCCCACCCCCCACGGTCAGTCCAGCCTACGCCCTTGCTGATCACAAACTGAAGTATGGTCGTCCAAAAGCCAATCACCAATAAAAAATGCAGACATTTTGATTATATTTTAATATAAAATAATATTAAAAATGTCATTTTCATTATTAAAACCAAATTTCTTAATATTAAAGCAGGTGTCATTAAAAATAATTCTTTAAAAGTATATTTTTTTATTGATTTCATTATTATTTGACTGGTGTATAAAAGAAGTATTCATCAAGGAAATACATTGATTTATTTTATAATAGAGGTTTGACCATTGTTTTGTTTAATATCTTATTTAAAAATCCTGCCGAGAGATCATCAACATTTATTTGTACACTTTCGGAAGGGGGAGGAGGGGGGGTTAAAAAAAGCGTACTCTCTGTACGGTTGGGAAAATGTTGAAAATGTTGATTCGCCCCTTACGAAACCCCCTGAGAACGAAAATTCCAGGTTACGAAAAACATTTTCCTAAGTTTTCGTCCCCGGGATACAAAAACAACCTCCTCTTACGAAATGTGCCATTCAAAACTCAAACGCGCCAATCAAAATTTCACATGATGCGCGAGTTGCTCTCACATTGGCTGTCTCCCAACATCCCGCCCCGCTGGCCTCCCATTGGCTAGGAGGGATGACGCAGCTGAACTTCCTGTACCCGTACTTCCTGTTTGCCACATGCATGAAGGAGAGTTGACTGTTGGCTTGTTTTGAAATTGATCATGCAGTGTTATATTTCGTTATCGCCGAAACCCCTCTACAATCCGGACGATATTAAACCAGAAGGAGACCTTATAGCGGAAATACAGTGACGGAGGCGATTATTTCGGCACGATATTAAAACAGAGTGCTCCGTGGGAGAAGACCTCCAAATCTCACAAGGAAGCAAGTTAATATTGAATGAGGACCTCTGATCTTTCAAACAGTTACTGTAATTCCGCTTTAAATACAACATCCTGTCCATTTAAATAGAATTGTTCCATCAGCTGTTGTGTATGTGTGTGAGAGAGAGAGAGAGAGAGAGACTTAACTCTTTAGTTTTTAGTTAAGTTTTTAAGTTGTTTAATTCAGTAAATGTTTAATAAATGTGGTGCATCCCTCAAGGAATCAAGTTAAAGTTCAGTTTGGACCCCCGATCTGTCAAGCAGGGAATGCGCTTTGAATTCCACGTCTTAAAATGCTCCAGGCATCCTGCTTGTGGGCGTGGCCCACTGCGCCACAATAAACATTTAATGTGTATACGATACACATGTAATGCATACTGTATTGTGTGTGTGTGTGTGAATGAGAGAGAGAGATAGGCAGGCAGGGGTGTGTGTGTGTGTGTGTGTGTGTTAAAAAATGTTTAATAATGGTTTAATTTATAAATGTTAATAAAATGGTTTAATATGTTAATAAAATGTTGAAATGGTTTAATAAATACTTTTATTTTACTTCTAACACATATTTCATACAAAATTGGTGTACTTTTATCATTTTGAAGGGTTTTATGGGGTAGTCTTGGGGGCCTTGGAACAAATCAGGCGTTTTACGAAACTCCTGTGTTACGAAAAGGGCGCTGGAACAGATTATTTCGTAAGTAGAGGGCCGCCTGTATATGTTCATTCATCCTTTCATTTTCTTAATTTATTTAATCCTATTATGGTTGCAGGAAGAACCAACCATAATAACACGAACCCACAAACCAAACAACTCTAGGATTTTTTTTTCTCTGGAAGTTGAAGGTAAGTGGAAGCCGAATGTAAGTTGAAAGTGAACGTAAGTTGTTACAGTGACGTATGATGCTCATACTGTACTATACATCCATAAATACCATTCTCATAAAACACCCCTAAATCAATTATTATAAACATAACATTGTAAAATAATATCAAATACTAGTCCTTCTCAAAAAATTAGCATATTGTGATAAAGTTCATTCTTTTCTGTAATGTACTGATCAAAATGAAACTTTCATATATTTTAGATTCATTGCCTCCATGCCACGCCGCATTGAAGCAGTCATTTATGCAAAAGGATTCCAGACCAAGTTTTGAGTGCATAACTGAACATCATTATTTGAAGGTTGACTTTTTTGTATTTAAAACACTTTTTATTGGTCGGATGAAATATGCTAATTTTTGAGATAGGAATTTTGGGTTTTCGTGAGCTGTATGCCAAAATCATCAGTATTAAAACAATAAAAGACCTGAAATATTTCAGTTGGTGTGCAATGAATCTAAAACATATGACAGTTTGATTTTTATCAGTACATTACAGAAAATAATGAACTTTATTACAATATCCTAATTTTTTGAGAAGGACTAGTATATCAAACAATATCAACATTAATTTCAAATAAGTCACTTATGTATACCGAGTCACTTTACATGAAGCTTAAAACAGCCAATCAACGCTTACAATATGTGAGGCGCTCAAAACCAAAAGTAGTGTACTTGTAAAAGTAGTGTACTTGCCACAGACTTCCGGTCTTTCAAGTGCACAAGGGTGCCGTTGAACTCGTTTAGAACACAGCCTGCACTGATGTGAATCACCAGAAGTTATCTTTCTTTTGTGGATTCAGGTTTTCATTCATTTTACAACTCACTTTGCTTAACTGAGTATGCATGGTAGATTGCGCCGATCTGAGCAGATAGTAAAATCATATCTGTGTATGAGACTTGCACCCATGCTAGTTGGCTTACGCTTCTGACCAACCATATTTGCTTAGGGTTACAAAAGTCCACAAAAACAACTGAACTGGGAAGGAGGGGTACGTTCAGTCTGTCGTTTGTAAACAATGGATATTGCGTCATTTTGTCAGTGTACTATGTAGGTACGTCTAAACTCAAAATTTGACTTTTTTTTTTTTTAAAAACCCCATAAAATGTAAAAAACGGATGAACAGAAGTCGCGGAGCGTCTGTATACTTATATATATATACATATATATATACACAGACGCTCCCCGACTTACATTTTTAATTGGTTCTGGACGGCAAAATGTAAGTTGAAAGTGAATGTAAGTTGTTACAGTGACGTATGACACTCATACTGTACTATACATCCATAAATACCATTACCGTATCTCATAAAACACCCCTAAATCAATTATTATAAACATAAAATTGTAAAATAATATCAACATTAATTTCAAATAAATTAAATTCAAGCAAAATAATTTAAATTGATAAATTTTAATCAAATTCACTGATCAAATATAACCTTTAATATTCTCGATGATGCGATCTTTCTGCTTGTAAATGGTTCCAATGGTCAATGGATGGTCACATGACATGAAGCTGAGCCAACTCACTTTACATGAAGCTTAAAACAGCCAATCAATGTTTATAATATGTGAGGCGCTCAATACCGAAAGTAGTGCACTTGCTGAAAGTAGTTTACTTGCTTGAAACAAAGCGCAGGTTATACGGACTTTCGGTCTTTTAAGTGCGCAAGGGCGCCGTTGAACTCGTTTAGTACTCAGCCTGCACTGATGTGAATCAGCAGAGCAGAGCGTTCTCTTTCTTGGGTTTTCATTCATTTTACAACTCTCTTTGCTTAACTGAGCATGCATGGTAGATTGTGCCGATCTGAGCAGAGAGTTAATTCATCTCTGCGTATGAGACTTGCACCCATGCTAGTAGGCTTACGCTTCTGACCAATCATATTTGCTTCAGGTTGCAAGAGTCCGCAAAACAGTTTAAACACAAAGATCACAGAGATGACGCTTAACACAAGGTTAACACGCTACATAACTGATATATAAAACGCGCTATATATATATATATATATATATATATATATAATATATATACACACACTAGTCCTTCTCAAAAAATTAGCATATTGTGATAAAGTTCATTATTTTCTGTAATGTACTGATAAAAAGTAAACTTT
The DNA here is from genome assembly GCA_024760905.1 of Plotosus lineatus. Classification (NCBI taxonomy): domain Eukaryota; kingdom Metazoa; phylum Chordata; class Actinopteri; order Siluriformes; family Plotosidae; genus Plotosus; species Plotosus lineatus. Next base: position 8,919,743 of record CM045746.1, read on the forward strand.
CAAATATTTTAGATTCATTGCACCCCAACAGAAATATTTCAGGTCTTTTATTGTTTTAATACTGATGATTTTGGCATACAGCTCATGAAAACCCAAAATTCCTATCTCAAAAAATTAGCATATTTCATCCGACCAATGAAAAAAATGTGTTTTTAATACAAAAAAAGTCAACCTTCAAATAATGATGTTCAGTTATGCACTCAATACTTGGTCGGGAATCCTTTTGCAGAAATGACTGCTTCAATGCGGCGTGGCATGGAGGCAATCAGCCTGTGGCACTGCTGAGGTGTTATGGAGGCCCAGGATGCTTCGATAGCGGCCTTAAGCTCATCCACAGTGTTGGGTCTGGTGTCTCTCAACTTTCTCTTCACAATGTCCCACAGATTCTCTATGGGGTTCGGGTCAGGAGAGTTGGCAGGCCAATTGAGCTCAGTAATACCATGGTCAGTAAACCATTTAGCAGTGGTTTTGGCACTGTGAGCAGGAGCCAGGTCGTGCTGAAAAATGTAAATCTTCATCTCCATAAAGCTTTTCAGCAAATGGAAGCATGAAGTGCTCCAAAATCTCCTGATAGCTCGCTGCATTGACCCTGCCCTTGATAAAACACAGTGGACCAGCACCAGCAGCTGACATGGCACCCCAGACCATCACTGACTGTGGGTACTGGACACTGGACTTCAGGCATTTTGGCATTTCCTTCTCCCCAGTCTTCCTCCAGACTCTGGCACCTTGATTTCCGAATGACATGCTTTCATCCGAAAAAAGTACTTTGGACTACTGAGCAACAGTCCAGTGCTGCTTCTCTGTAGCCCAGGCCAGGCACTTCTGACCTGGTGCCCAGTGCACTGCTTCCACGGGTTCCCCAAGGTCTGGAATCGGCCCTTCTCCACAATCTTCCTCAGGGTCCGGTCACCTCTTCTGGTTGTGCAGCGTTTTCTGCCACACGTTTTCCTTCCCACAGACGTCCCACTGAGGTGGCTTGATCCAGCACTCTGGGAACAGCCTATTCGCTCAGAGATTTCTTTCTGTGTCTTACCCTCTTGCTTGAGGGTGTCGATGATGGCCTTCTGGACAGCAGTCAGGTCGGCAGTCTTACCCATGATTGCGGTTTTGAGTAATGAACCAGGCTGGGAGTTTTTAAAAGCCTCAGGAATCTTTTGCAGGTGTTTAGAGTTAATTGGTTGATTCAGATGATTAGGTTAATAGCTCGTTTAGACTACCTTTTCATGATATGCTATTTTTTTGAGATAGGACTTTTGGGCTTTTCATGAGCTGTATGCCTAAATCATCAGTATTAAAACAATTAAAGACCTGAAATATTTCAGTTGGTGTGCAATCAATCTAAAATATATGAAAGTTTAATTTTTATCAGTACTTTACAGAAAATAATGAACTTTATCACAATATGCTAATTTTTTGAGAAGGACTAGTATATATGTGTGTGGTTTAGATGGTGTAGTGTGGATTGGAAGGTCCCCAGTGCAGCTAACTGGGTTATCAAAGGCGGGCCATGTCTCTCACTGTCTGTGGTGAGAGGCATGTAAAAGAACCATTGCTGACTTTCGTAAAGAGTAGGCTGCAAAGTCGTCAGCGTGTTTCTGTCCCTTGCTAAAAGGGTTGTGACAGGAAGGGCATCCGACGTAAAAAGCTCTGCCAAATCAAACGTGCGAATCAGATGATTCGCTGTGGCGACTCCCGAGTGAAAGGGAAAAAGCCGAAAGGAAGACAGACAGTGTGGATTGGAAGGTGACAGCTGTAGGTAAGAAGCTGTTCCTAAACCTGCTGTTCTCTTTTGAACCGTGACTACACCACATCTTATTTCAGTTCATCAGTTCAGTTCATTTTCTGTAACCGCTTAATTACCTAATCAGGGTCACGGGGAAGTTAGCGCCCATCCCAGCCAACTCCAGGCGATGGCAGAGTACACCCTAGACAGCTCGCCAGACCATCACAGGGCGGAAACACGCTTTGCAGCTACTCTTGTCGAAAGTCAGCAATGGTTCTTTTACATGAACCTCTCTCCATTGACCAGGGTCACCAACCTTTATAAACTGAAATCTACTTCTTGGGTACTAATTAATGCGAAGGACTACGAGGTTGACACATACTTCTGAAATAACAAATGTGCTCAATTTCCCTTGAATTATATGTTATGATTAATAATTATTTATATTAATCTATGTGAAGATATTGATTTGATTAAAAAAATAGCAAAAAATTTAGATGCAGTTTGAGGGAGAGTGGCGCTATGGACCCGCAGGCCTGTTCTAAAAATAGCAGTGAATTGGCTTGCGGGCAACTCGTGTTTTCCTTGTGGGCGACCTGGTGCCCACGGGCCATCCTTTAATAACCCAAAAAGCTGAACTGGGGGGGACTGAACCCCCAACCTTAGGATCAGGGATCCAGCACCTATACCACTAGGCCACCACTGCCCCTACGTCTTATTTTTATCAATAAAAAAACTGTGTTCTGGAGCTCATATGCTGCAATTCTTCATTTTCAACCAGAAAAAATATATATCATAGGCCCTCAACTCAGAATTTTTACTCAGGATGGTCTTGCCAACAAGGAAATGCAGCCATGAGGCGGAGGGGGGGACTCTAACCAGTGTCTCTCCCCCTTATGCCGGTCCCAAGCCCGGAGAAATGCAGAGGGTTGCGACAGGAAGGGCATCCGGCGTAAAACTTTTGCCAAAATGCAAACCAGAAAGTCGAAACGCATACTGGCTCGGTCGAGGCCCGGGTTAACAACGACCGCCATCAGTGCTGTCAACCAACAACGTGCTGATGGAAATTGGACTACTGTTGGTCGAAGACGTCGAAGAAGGAGAGGTGTGAGGCGTGTCCGTAGGCAGAGAGAGAAGAGGAAAAGCATGAGTCTAGGACTGAGAGTAGGGACTTTGAATGTTGGAACTATACAAGGAAAAGATCGAGAGCTGGCTGACATGATGCAGAGGAAGAAGGTGGACATATTATGTGTTCAGGAGACCAGGTGGAAGGGTAGCAAAGCTAAAAGCTTAGGGGCAGGGTTTAAGCTGTTTTATCATGGTGTGGCTGGGAAGAGAAATGGAGTAGGAGTCATCTTGAAGGAGGGGTTGGTCAGGAATGTTCTAGAAGTAAAAAGAGTGTCAGACAGAGTGATGAGTCTCAAGTTAGAAATTGAAGGTGTGATGTTCAATGTTGTTAGTGCTTATGCCCCACAGACAGGATGTGAGCTAAAAGAGAAGGAGAGATTCTGGAGTGACTTGGATAAAGTGATGCAGAGTACCCCCAGAGGTGAAAGAGTGGTCATTGGTGCAGACTTCAATGGACATGTTGGTGCAGGAAACAGAGGGGACGAGGAAGTGATGGGCAGGTTTGGTATCCAGGACAGGAACACAGAAGGACAGATGTTGATCGATTTTGCAAAAAGGATGGAAATGGCTGTGATAAATACTTTCTTCAGAAAGAAACAGGAGCATAGGGTGACTTATAAAAGCGGAGGTAGGAGCACACAGGTAGACTACATCTTGTGTAGGTGATGTCATTTGAAGGAAATCAGTGACTGCAAAGTAGTAGTGGGTGAGAGTGTTGCCAAACAGCATAGGATGGTGGTGTGCAGGATGACGCTGATGGTGAGGAAGGTGAAGAAGGCAAAGGCAGAGTATAAAACAAAGTGGTGGAAGTTGAAAAAGGAAGAGGGTCGTGTTGTCTTCAAGGAGGAGTTGAAACGGGCTTTGGGTGGTCAGGAAGTGCTTCCAGATGACTGGACAACCACAGCAAATGCGATCAGGGAGACAGGTAGGAGAATACTTGGTGTGTCCTCTGGAAGGAAAGTAGATAAGGAGACTTGGTGGTGGAATGAGTAGGTGCAGGACTGTGTACAAAGGAAGAGGTTAGCTAAGAAGAAGTGGGACATTGAGAGGACCGAAGAGAGTAAACAGGAGTACAGGGAGACACAGCGTAAGGCGAAAGTAGCAGTGGCTAAGGCCAAACAGAGGGCGTATGATGACTTATATGATAGGTCGGACAGTAAGGAGTAAATGATCTATACAGGTTGGCACAGCAGAGAGCTAGAGATGGGAAGGACGTGCAGCAAGTTTGATTGATAAAGGACAGAGAGGGAAATGTATTGACTGATGACAGAAGTGTGCTGGGAAGATGGAAAAAGTACTTTGAAGAGCTGATGAATAAGGAAAATGAGAGAGAGAAAAAAGAGTAGACGAGGTGACCATTGAGGAGCAGGAAGTAGCAAAGATTAGTAAGGGTGAAGTGAGGAAGGCACTGAAGAGGATGAAAAATGGAAGGCAGTTGATCCTGATATACCTGTGGAGGTATGGAAGTGTCTAGGGGAGGTAGCAGTAGATTTTCTGACGAGAACATTCAACAAGGTCTTAGAAAGTGAGCAGATGCCGGAGGAATGGAGGAGAAGTGTGCTGGTGCCCATTTTTAATAACAAAAGCGACGTGCAGAGTTGCGGCAACTACAGAGGGTTAAAGTTGATGAGCCATACAATGAAGTTATGGGAAAGAATAGTGGAAGCTAAACTAAGGGCAGAGGTCAGCATTTGTGAGCAACAGTTTGGTTTCATGCCAAGAAAGAGCACCACAGATTCAGTGTTTGCTTTGAGAATGTTAATGGCGAAGTACAGAGAAGGTCAGAGGGAACTGCACTGTGCCCTTGTGGATCTGGAAAAAGCATATGACAGGGTGCCAAGAAAAGAACTGTGGTATTGCATGAGGAAGTCTGGAGTGGCAGAGAAGTATGTCAGAGTGGTGCAGGACATGTATGAGAGATGTAAGACAGTGGTGAGGTGTGCTGTCGGCGTGACCGACGAATTCAAGGATCAGCTCTGAGCCCCTTCTTGTTTGCGATGGTGATGGTCAGGCTGACAGACAGGTTAAGCAAGAATCTCCATGGACAATGATGTTTTCAGATGACATTGTGATCTGTAGTGAGAGCAGAGAACAAGTGGAGGAAACTCTAGAGCGGTGGAGGTATGCCTTAGAAAGGAGAGGAATGAAGGTTAGCCTCAGAAAATCAGAATACATGTGTGTGAATGAGAAGGACCCAGGAGGAACGGTGATATTACAGGGTGCAGAGATAAGGACGGTGGAGGATTTTAAGTACTTAGGCTCAACAAACTCTCCACAAGAGTGGAGACAAACTCTCCACAAGATTGTCACTGTCCCCCCCCAGTGCAGCTAACTGGGTTATCAAAGGTGGGCCATGTTGCTCACTGTCTGGTGAGAGGCATGTAAAAGAACCATTGCTGACTTTTGTAAAGAGTAGGCTGCAAAGTGGTCAGCGTGTTTCTGTCCCTTGCTAAAAACGGTTGTGACAGGAACGGCATCCGACGTAAAAACCTCTGCCAAATCAAACGTGCGAATCAGATGATTCGCTGTGGCGACTCCCAAGTAAAAGGGAAAAAGCCAAAAGGAAGACAGACCGGCTCAACAATCCAGAGCAATGGAGAGTGTGGAAAAGAGGTGAAGAAGCGTGTGCAGGCAGGCTGGAATGGTTGGAGAAAAGTGTCTGGTGTGATGTGCGATCGGAGAGTGTCAGCAAGAATGAAAGGAAAAGTGTACAAGACGGTGGTGAGACCAGCGATGTTGTATGGCCTAGAAACAGTGGCGCTGAGGAAAAGGCAGGAGGCAGAGCTGGAGGTAGCAGAGATGAAAATGCTGAGGTTCTCTCTACGAGTAACGAGGATGGATAGGATCAGAAATGAGTACATCAGAGGGACAGCCCATGTAAGATGTTTTGGAGACAAAGTCAGAGAGGCTTGATTGAGATGGTTGGACATGTACAGAGGAGGGATAGTGAGTATATTGACAGTAGGATGCTGAGGTTGGAATTACCAGGTAGAAGGCCTAGAGGAAGACCAAAGAAGAGATTTATGGATGTGGTGAAGGAAGACATGAAGGTCATTGGAGTAAGAGAAGAAGATGCAGAGGACAGGGCGAGATAGAGGCGGATGGTTTGCTGTGGCGACCCCTGAAGGGAACAGCCGAAAGGAAAAGAAGGTCTTGCCAACAAGGTCATCAAGTGACGTCAAATCAAGATGTTTACCAGAACAGTAAGCAAAGTTTAGATTATGGGAGGAAACTAGAGTACCTGGAGGAAACCCACTCAAGCACAGAGAGAACATGCAAAATCCACATAGACACACCCGAGTCCAGGTATCAAACCCAGGACCTTCTTGCTGTGAAGCGGACATGGTAACCACCATGCCGTCCACAAGTAAGTCAAATTAAATACAATATACAAACTGCTTCATGTAGTAATGCACCAAGTAATACTCCATGTAAGAATTCATCCTTCAACTTCATCAGTAATTATTCAGTGTGTAGGGAACATGATTCAATTTGGAACACACCCTAAATCCTCACTGAATGAGGCCAATCTCACCAAATTTGATCTGCACATGGGGATCTGGAAGCCAGGAAGCCTGGAAAATAATTATCTTTAACGATACACAGTGTTTCCTGATTCCGAGTAAGATAACAATATGAAACACTTTGGAAAATTCCAGAAAACAGTTTATGGACTCAATATAAATATTTCTATCATATAATTTCAGGAAGTATCATATAATCAAACAGGAAGTTCGACTTCTAGGGATTTAAAGAATTTCGGGGAACTCAAAACGTAAAACCTGTAATCAGCTCCAGGTCTCTGGTGATCCTGACTACAATAAAGCACTGACAAAAAAAATTAGTAAACAAATTAATTGTATGGTTTTAGCAGTTTGTTGTGACATGAAAGAGGTCTCATATAAGTAAAGCCTTGTGACTGAGAGACATTCCTTTCTGTATTATTAATGAACTTGCTGGACCTCTGTGTATGTGACATTGCAGTCGAGACAGCTGGTCATGTCAGAATAAGAGGAGAGAGAGGGTGCAAGAGTGTGTGTGTGTCTGTGTGTGTGTGTGTGTGTGTGTGTGTGTGTGTCTGTGTGTGTGTGTGTGTGAGAGAGAGAGAGAGTCTGTGTGAGTGTGTGTGTGTGTGTGTGAGAGAGAGAGAGAGTGTGAGAGAGAGAGAGTGTGTGTGTGTGTGTGTGTGTGTGTGTGTGTCTGTCTGTGTGTGTGTATGTATGTGTCTGTGAGAGAGAGAGAGTATGTGTGTATGTGTGTGTGAGAGAGAGAGAGAGAGTGTGCGTGTGTGTGAGAGAAAGAGAGTGAGTGCGTGTGTGAGCATGTGTGTGTGTGAGAGAAAGTGTGTGTGTCTCTGTGTGTGTATGTGAGGGAGAGACAGTGACGGTGTGACAGACAGAGTGTGTGTGTGTGTGTGTGAGAGAGAGAGAGAGAGAGCTTGTGTGTGATCTCTATCTAACCTTTTAACTACAGTACTGTAATTTTTAGAGTCATAGTCCATATCATGTCCACTTCACTTGCAAGAAGGCCCTGGGTTCAAGTTCCAGGCTCGGCAAGGCCATGTCTTGCTTGTGTGAGTTTCCACCGGTTGGTGGTCTAGTGGTATAGGGCGCTGGATCGCTGATCCAAAGGTTGGGGGTTCGAGTCCCACTCTCCACAAGGTTGTCACTGTCCCCCCCCCCAGTGCAGCTAACTGGGTTATCAAAGGCGGGCCATGTCTCTCACTGTTTATGGTGAGAGGCATGTAAAAAAAACATTGCTGACTTTCGTAAAGAGTAGCTGTAAAGCCGTCAGCATGTTTCTGTCCCTTGTTAAAAGGGTTGTGACAGGAAGGGCATCTGACGTAAAAACCTCTGCCAAATCAAACGTGCAAATCAGATGATTCCCGAGTAAAAGGGAAAAAGCCAAAAGGAAGACCGACAGACTCTGGTTTCCTTCCACAGTCCTTTCCATAGACCTGCAGAGTCCGCTAATTGGCTACGAGTGTGAGTGCAAATGGCTGTGGTTATGGTGGGCCTGTGATGTTCTGATGTACCCCGTCTTCACCGAGAGTCAGCTGAGAATGCAGATGGGCTCCAGCCTCCCCACCACTCTAGTAGGATTCATCATTTTGGAAAATGAGTGAGAATGAGTTGACTATAGCTCACCCTAGTGGCTAATAAATTCATTACCAATCATTGAGGATTATTGAAGAGAGACTAGTATGTGACAGGAAGTAAAAAAATGGAGAGAAAGAGGGGGCACCATACACTCACTATTATTCATATTCCCTCATGTACAAAATATTTTAGACAAAAAGGGAAATGAATGAAGGTTGACAGAAAGTGGCAGAGGATGTTTGTCCCTCTGTGTGTGTGTGTGTGTGTGTGTGTGAAAGAGAGAGAGAGAGAGAGAGAGAGAGAGCGAAAGCAAAAGCAAGTGGTTGCTTAGTATTTAAGGCAATGGGTTACTAATCTGACAGTCAGCAGTTCAATTCCCACAATCACCACTGTTGGCCCCTTGAGCAAGACGAAAAGATGCATAAAAATATGGAGAGTGAAAGAGAAGACATACAGGTTTATACTGTGAATGATGGATTTACCTTCAAATGAACTGCACTGACAACAAAACGCACACACTTTGCACTTCATCGCACCTATAGCCACAGTGCATGAACAGGAAATGACTCACTACCACATCCTCTGTTGAACAGCAGGATGAATATCTTCTCACCAAAACTAATATACAAATTCCCCACAACCTTCATAGAATGTTGATGTATGATGTAAATACCCAACCTCCATTTAAATATGCAAACTCCACACCACATCAGTATAACCTTCACACAACCTTAATACAACCAATGTACAACCTATATACCACAACACAGCCTATGCAAAACATCTACACAACCTCCACACAACCATTGTACAACATCCACAAACCAATATTCACCATCCAGAAAGCCCCCACACAACCATCACACAACCTCCAAACAACCTGCACACAACATCAACACATTTTCACAACCTCTATACAACGCTGATACAACATCTACACAACCCACATAGAATGTGCCCACAACATCTACACAATCTGCTCAGTGTTAACACAACCTCTATACAACCCACATACAACCACATAACCCCACACAACATCTACACAACCTCTAGACAACATCTACACAACCCACATAGAACATGCCAACAACATCTACACAATTTGCCTAGTGTTAACACAACCTCTATACAATTCACATACAACACCCACATATCCCCAAACAACATCTACAAAACCTCTAGACAATATCTACACAACCCACATGGAATGTGCCCACAACATCTACACAATCTGCTCACAATGTTAACACAACCTCTAGACAACTCACATACAACACCCACATATCCCCACACAACATCTACACAATCTTTTCCCATTCTTCACATGACACTGACATAACCACAACATGACCTCCAACAAAGATAAACTCCTTTATCCTGGCAGATCACATGCAGTTGGCACTGATCACAGATAAAGACCTGTGCTGTATCTGGTATTCCTGTAAACAAATGCTCGTGAGGTCACAATCTCACACACTCCTTTTTATAGCTCACTGGGCATAGTACCCAGACACGCACTGTGTGTGTGTGTGTGTGTGTGTGTGTGTGTGTGTGTGTTCGAGAGCAAGAGACTGATGTTACAGAGCTGAGCTCCGTCTCAAACTTCTGCACATTCGGAGATGAAACTAGTTTAGGACTAATCCTCCTCTTCCTCCTCTTTTACAAAATAAAACATTTGGTGTTGTGCTGTTTCAGGAAAATAATCTGTAATTTTTTTTTAATACAGTATTGTATTAATCCCACAAAGCAAATCTTTGCCTCCACATTAAACCCATCCAAACTGAGTACACACATGTAAACAGTGATCACACACACTTGGAGCAGTGGGCTGCCACACACACACACACGCACACGTGCAGTGCAGTTGAGGTTAAGTGCCTTGCTCAAGGGTACTTCAGCCATGAAGGTAGAGGAAGGGAAGGTGCAGCTCACTCCCTCACCACCACACATTTTTCCTGCTGGTTCAGGAATTGAACCGGTGACCTTTTGGTCCCCAAGCTGCCTCTCTATCCTCTAGACCACAGCTGCATAGTCTTAGCCAAAAGTCCGAGAAGTGATGTAATGAAGAAGAGATAGTGTTATCATCCTGAACTCAATGGTTTTTCTGTAACAACACCCCATCAAGCACATTATTACTGTTGTACTGGGGGTGGGGGGTGGGGTGAGATTTCACAATAATGGGCTTCTATTCCCCTCTCGGATCACTTCCTGTTTCCTATTTTAGTTCCTGATTTCCCACAACGTCTCAGTGACACAAGATCTAAAACCAACATGCACTATTCGAGGGTTACTGGCTGCCATTTGATCTTTCAAAAGAGTTATAACTTGATTTGGTCAAGTTCAATGTATGTGTGTGTGGGGGGTTACCTTGTTTTCGTCATGGCAGCGGAACACATAGCAGGCAGCACTGGTTCCATCCTGGATCAGGCAGGCGAAGTAGCTGGGCTCTCGGCTGTTGTGGATGAGTTTAGTGACGCGGTGCGGCCGCTGCTGAAACAAGACGGTGTACCGCAGTGGGTCCCATGGATCCCCTGCACGTGCCACATCCAGCACACACCGCACCCAGGAACACGAGATCTGTAGGACCACCGGACTGTCGCGTATCTGAACCCAGAAAAACCCTTGCTGAACCGTTTACAGGTTTTAATTTTTCGGTCATTGTTATTAAGCCCTCACTCACCTCCAAAGCTTGAGGTCCAGAGATCTTTGTGCTGAAGCTCAGTTCCTTTAACCGAGGCCTGCGTATCTCCGCCACCACCCATGGCAGTATGGCCATGGTGGTCTGAGGGTGCACAGATAACGAGCCCGCAAATGTTAACCTGTACTGGATCTCCTCTTCTTCCTCCTCATTGTCACCTGATTCCACTCGAACTGGCTGGGGAGAAGGGGCGGAGTCACCTTGGTGTTTCACCTCAAAGCAGATGCCCTCCATCAGTGCTGTGGTACATGATGAATTGAAACAGAAACATCGATTCACAAGTTTGTTGCAAATTAAAACGTAACTATATAAGGAGAAAAAATAACGGACATGTCAATTTAAAAATAAAAAGAGATCATTAAAGCGATAAAAGACTAAAATACTGTACGTGCTCAATGATGAATCAATATTTATTGAGTCCAGCCTGGTTTTGGAACAGTTTTGTAAAACTGTGCACGAAATCAAGATTAGGATTCATAAAGTTTCAGAACCACGTAAACAACTCAGCTGTGAGTCTTTTAGTCTCTCACACACACAAAGAACCTTAAGGTTGCAGTGAGATTGAAGCCTATCTCAGCCAATACTGAAAGTGGAGTACACTTCCTGCCACTCCAGTCCATCGCAGGGCAACACACAACCAATCACACTGACAGTCAATTTGAATTGGGTATGCTTTTGATCTGTGAGAGGAAACCAGAGTACCTGGAGGAAACCCATGCAATCAAAGGGAGAACCCCACACAGACTCCACACAGAGACTCTTGCCAAGTCCGGGACTCAATCCCAGGACTTTCTATTAAGTCTAGTAGCCTTACAGTAGTAAGGCAGAAGTGCTAACCACTGTGCCACCCTGTGCCACTGTGCTAACCACTGTGCCATCCTATTTCCATACTTATGTAACAAAAAAGTAATTCAGACTTTGTGAGGTGGGGCTTAAAGGTGGAGTTTTTCTAAATCACATTAAAAGCTAAAGAGAGTGTTTTTTCCACTCCCTGAATCGCCACCTTATCGTGGTGGAGGCTATGTTGTCAGGGGCATAATGCCCCTTGTAGGGTCACCCAAGGCAAACAGGTCCTGGGTGAGGGTCCAGACGAAGTGCAGTTCAGAATACCTCTATTATGGAAAAAACAAGGATACAGTTTCCCTCACCCGGACGTGGGTCACCGGGGTTCCCCCCGGAGCCAGGCCTGGGGGAGGGGCTCGAAGGCGAGCGCCTGGTGGTCGGGCTTCTGCCCATGGAGCCTGGCCGGGCCCAGCCCAAAAAGCAAACATGGGTCCGCCCTCCCATGGACCCACCACCTGTGGGGGAGTCATAGGGGTCAGGTGCGATGTGAGTTGGTTGGCAGTCGAAGGCATGGGTTCTGTCGGACCAATTCTCGGTTACTGACTCTGACTCTTGGGACATGGAATGTCACCTCTCTGGTGGGGAAGGAACCTGAGCTAGTGCGTGAGGTGGAGAGATACCGACTAGATATAGTTGGGCTCACCTCAACGCATACAGTAGCTTGGGCTCTGGAACCACCCATTTCGAGAGAGGCTGGACATTATTCCATTCTGGAGTTGCTCATGGGGAGAGGCGGCGAGCCAGTGTGGGCATCCTTGTTGTCCCCCGTCTCGGTGCCCAAATGCTGGGGGTTCTCCCCGGTCGATGAAAGGGTAGCTTCCCTCCACCTCCGGTTGTTGGGACGGGTCCTGACTGTTATTTGTGCTTATGTACCAAATGAAAGTTCAGAGTACTCACCATTTTTGGAGTCTTTAGGGGTGTGTTGGAGAACGCTCCTTCCGGAGACTCACTCGTTGTCTTGGGAGAAATCAACGCCCATGTGGGCAATGATAGTGTGACCTGGATGGGTGTAATTGGTAGGTACGGCCTCTCTAGTCTGAACCCGAATGGTGTTTCGTTGTTGGACTTCTGTGGTCGTCACAGTTTGTCTATCACGAATACCATGTTCGAACATAAGGGTGCTCACAAGTGCACTTGGCAGGAGGACACCCTAGGTCGCAGTTCGATGATCGACTTTGTAGTCGTGTCACCGGACTTCTGGCCGCATGTTCTGGACACTCGGATGAAGAGGGGAGCTGAGCTGGCTTCGATGGTGGGCAGGCTGCCTTCCAGACCTGGCAGACCCAAGCGTGTAATTAGGGTCTGCTGGGAACATTTGGTGGAGTCTACTGTCTAAGAGGCCTTTAACTCCCACCTCCGGCAGAGCTACAACCATATCCCGGAGGAGGCGGGTCACATGAAATCTGAATAGGCCATGTTTCATGCCTCCATTGCTGAGGCGTCAGCCCATAGCTGTGGCCGGAAAGACATCGGTGCTTGTCGTGGCCGTAACCCCCGAACCCAGTGTTGGACACCTGTGGTGAAGGGGGCAGTCTGGCTGAAAAAGGAGGCCTATCGGGTCTTATTAGCCTGTGGGACTCCCGAGGCAGCAGACAGGTACCGGCAGGCCAAACGTGCTGCAGCCGAGACTGACACAGATGCAAAATCTCGGGTGTGGGAGGAGTTCAGTGTGGGCCTGGAGAGTGATTATCGGTTGGCCTCAAAAAGGTTCTGGACCACCATCCGACGCCTCAGGAGGGGGAAGCAGTTCTCCACAAGCACTGTTTTCAGTGGAGGTGGGGAGCTGCTCAGCTCAACCTGGGATGTTGTCGAGAGGTGGAGGGAATACTTTGAGGACTTCCTCTGTGGAGGAGGAAGACCCTGGGGGTTTGGGCAAGGATCTGCCCATCACTGGAGTGGAGATCACTGAGGTAGTTAAAAAGGTCCTTGGTGGTCGGGCTCCAGGGTTGGATGAGATCCGCCCTGAATATCTCAGGGCTCTGGATGATGTAGCACTGTCTTGGTTGACACGTCTCTGCAACATTGCTTGGTAATCGGGGGCAGTACCTCTGGATTGGCAAACTGGGGTGGTAGCCGGAGGGTGTGTTCCAATTATCAGGGAATCACACTCTTCAGCCTACCTGGGAAAGTCTATGCAGGGATACTGGAGAGGAGGATCCAACCGAAAGTCAAAACTCGGATCCAGGAGGAGCAATGTGGTTTTCGTCCTGGCCGTAGAGCTCTTGACCAACTCTATACGCTCCACAGGATCTTGGTGGGGACATGGGAGTTTGCCCAATCTGTACACATATGTTTTGTGGATTTGGAGAAGGCTTTCGACCGTGTCACTCAGACTATCTTGTGGAGCCTGCTCCAGGAGTACAGCGTTCCGGACCCGTTGCTACGGGCCACTTGATCACTGTATCACCTTACCCAGAGTTAAGTCTGTACAGTATTGGTAACAACGAGTCAAATTCGTTTCCGGTGAGGGTTGGAGTCCGCCAAGGCTGTCCTTTGTCACCGATTCTGTTCATAATTTTTATGGACAGAATTTCTAGGCGCAGCCAAAGTGTTGAGGGGTTCTGGTTTGGTGGGCATAGGATCTCGTCTCTGCTTTTTGCGGATGATATTGTCCTTTTGGCTTCATCAAGCCGGGACCTCCAGCTCTCATTGGAGCGATTTGCAGGTAAGTGCAAAGTGGCCGGATGAGAATCAGCACCTCCAAATCTGAGGCCATGGTTCTCAGTTGGTCTAGGGTGGAATGCACCCTCGGGGTCAGGAATGAGGTCCTACCCCAAGTGGAGGAGTTTAAGTATCTTGGGGTCTTGTTCATGAGTGAGGGAAGGATGGCGCGAAAGATCGACAGACAGATCGCTGCAGCCTCTGCTGTTAAACGGAGCCTGTACCGGTCCATTGTGGTGAAGAAGGAGCTGAGCCGCAAGGCAAAGCTCTCAATTTAGCAGTCAATCTATGTTCCAACCCTTACCTATGGTTACAAACTTTGGGTAGTGACCGAAAGAATAAGATCGCAGATACAAGTGGCCAAAATGAGCTTTCTTCGCCGGGTGGCGGGGCTCTCCCTTAGAGATAAGGTGAGAAGCTCTACCATCTGGGGAGAGCTCAGAGTAGATCCGCTGCTCCTGTGCATTGAGAGGGGCCAGTTGAGGTAGCTCGGGCAGCTAGTCAGAATGCCTCACGAACTCCTTCCTGGTGTGGTGTTTTGGGCATGACCAACCAGGAAGAGACCCCGGGGTCGACCTAGAACACGCTCGAGGGACTATGTCTCTCAGCTTGTCTGGGAACGCCTCAGTGTCCCCCCGTAAAAGCTGGAGGAAGTGGTGGGGCAGAGGGATGTCTGGACCTCTTTGCTTAGGTTTCTGCCCCCACGACCCGATTCTGGATCAAGCGGAAGATGATGATGATGATGAGAGAGTGTTTTTTCAAAATAGCCATGGCTGACACATCAAAAACAAAAGACCTTTTGTCGGCGTTTCAGGTGACAGTGATAAACAGAACCATTCATTATTTATTGGTCCTCACTTTCTTCTGAAGTTTCTTTTAGCTGCTGTCGCTGATGCTAGCACTCTGTCATGTCCACTGGTTACGTCATCGATTTTACACGATTAGTAAAAACACAGCGTCGCTATATTATCTTAAAGCAAAAATAAATTAGCATTTTTGTGGCTTACGTTTATGTGACATTGTGTTTTAAAGTAAAATGAAGGGAAGTAGGAGGAGCCAGACATGCTGTGCAGATACTGTACAAAGTAGAGAGACATGGTGATGTGGGAAGACAAACATAAAACAGACTAAAGTTATGTAAATACAAAACATGAAATGACTTATGCTAGCAAATAACTGTTGAGTCCCACGTCAACAAATCCAAACAAAACGTGTCACTGACACATTATTGGCTCCACCCAGGCCGATCTTTGGGTATTGCAAAGGATTGTGATGACCCGCCCTTCAAACCCAATGCAGGCCTGATGCTGGCCTGACGCCACGCATCCTTAACATGACATAACATTCTGCTGAATTATCCGCTCCAGTCACTGTTTCCATGGCAACTTCTGAAAACACAGGTCGCATTTCTGGTTTCTTGGTAGCACCACAAGCTATGCTTTTTCCTGTTGAATAACTTCAACAAAGAGAGAAAAAAGGAACGATCATTTATAGCTGCTAGAACAGGAGAACAAGACATTTCCCATCATTCAATGTAACTGTAACAGGATAAAAAGTTATTCATGAATTTAAAAAAGTTATACATGAATAAACAACCAAACAAACAACTAAATATGATATAAAATCTCGAGATTTTTTAAGGTTTAAAAGGAATCTATGGGGAAAACCACAAAATGTGTGATTTTTGTCCGGCGTCTACCAATTGTATAAGATGTCAATTATCAAATGTCGGGGCAGTGGTGGCTTGGTGGTAAAGGTGCTGGATCACTGATCCCAAGATTGTGGGTTCAAGCCCCACTCTGACACCGGGTTGTCACTGTCCCCCCAGTGTAGCTAACTGGGTTATCAAAGACCGGCCATGTCTCTCACTGTCTATGGTGGGAGACATGTAAAATAACCATTGCTAACTTTCATCAAGAGTAGCTACACAGCTGTCAGTACGTTTCTGCCCTCACCTGGAGTTGGTTGGGACGGGAACCAGCCTCCCCGTGACCCTAATTAGGATTAAGCGATTCAGAGAATGAAAAAATGATCAAATGATCTAAACATGGCCCTGGAATTAGATTAGGATTTGAACTACATCCTGAGGGAAGTTGATCTGATACCCTGGTGGAGGATCACTTCTTCAAAGACTAATTTTAGGTTCCGCAGCACACACACACACACACACACACACACACACTCCTGTATTTCTATCACTGTGAGGGTCTAATGCATTCCCAATCCCCTTACCCCGATCTTAACCATCACAACTAAACACATAACCTAAACCTAATTGTAACCTGAACCATAAAACCCAGTCTTAACCTTCAAAAGCTCATTGAAAAAGTGACGACCAGCAAAAATGTTGGTTCTAAATCTATTCCAATCTTCAGAATTCAGTAAGTAGTGCACACACAAACACTAAAGATGTCCTGTGTGTGTGTGTGTGTGTGTGTGTGTGTGTGTGTGTGTGTGTGTGTGTGTGTGTGTGACCTATGTAACTAAAGTGAAGCAGTGGTTTTAAAATAATGTCTGTTCTAAATACAGTATGAACAAATTTAATTGTAGTGTCTGTCATGCCCCAGTTGGCAGGTCTCTCTCTCTCTCTCTCACTCTCTCTCTCTCACACACACACACACACACACACACACACACACACAATCTAGTTTCCATAACCTCAGAGAGCAATTCATCAGTTTACATTAATTCCTCGGAGTATAACCTAACCTTAATCCAAACCTTCACCATAACTCTAACCTTTAAACATGTTGTACTTTACAATTCAATGATTTACAATTCAGAGATTGCACTTTGTCCCCATAAGGACGTCAAACCCCCACAATATGACGAAGTAAACAGATTTATGTCCCCATAACACGGATCTCTCTCTCTCTCTCTCTCTCTCTCTCTCTCTTACACATACATACACACAGACACACACACACACACACACACACACACACACACACACACGTAGATAAAATCTGTAGATTGTTGCATCACAGCACGTAAAACAAATGAAAGTTTCTGAATTGTAAAGGTGTGACTGCACATTGTGTATATTCTGTATATTGCACTTGCTGCTCTTCTGCACTTCTGCTCGGATGCTGAACTCGATTTCGTTACTCTGTATTTATACTTGTATAATGACAACGTTGAATCGAATCTAATGACGTCATGTATAGTAACTTCAAAGATCCTATTATAAAATAAAGTCTGAAACTGTAATCACTTTTCTTTTCATATCCTTCATTTATTTTATTAATTGGAACATCACACATGAGAAATAGATCCAAATGATTATAATTGTGTTTACACACACACACACACACACACACACACACGAATCCGTACCTTCACGTACTGACGCTCCGCCTACTTATTGAACGGATTTCTATCAATCAAATCCTGTTATGATTCACGGAAAGCCCATCCAACCGTTTCATCTCATTCCGTCCTCTCAGCAGGTTTTAAGGTCGAATCTCGGTTTGTATAAACATCTTTTTATTTCCATTTATCAGGAAATAAAACATTTACAAGGAAGTGCTCGCGCTGAAACTTCACTGAAGAGTGCGCAAGGGAGTCTCTCGCTCTCTCTTTCTCTCTCGCTCTGTCGCGCGCGCGCTCTCGGAAATGCGCATGCGCGCTTGCTGCGGCGTCTCGGTGCTAGGTGACAGGGCATCGTGAAGAGCATTGCGATAGGGAAGTTAAACAACCAAGCAAATTACATTATAAACATGTATGCGCGAGATTAGAATTAAAAAAAAAAAAAAAAAGCTATTTTTTTTTAAAATAAACCCTTCCTTGAATCGCCACCTAATCGTGGTGGGGGGTTTGCGTGTAAGAATGATCTAGGAACTATGTTGTTGGTGGCACTATGCCCCTGGTAGGGTCATCCAAGGCAAACAGGTCCGAGGTGAAGGTCCAAACGAAAGGGTCAAAAGTCCTCTATGAAAAAATTCAAAACAAGGGTGCAGTTTCCCTTGCCCAGACGCGAGTCACCGGGTTCCCCCTGGAGCCAGGCCTGGGGGCGAGACTCGAAGGTGAGCTTCTGATGGTCGGGCTGGTCCGCCCTCTCATGGACCCACCACCGGTGGGAGGGGCTATATGAGGCCGGTGCAGTGTGAGTTGGGTGGCAGCTGAAGGCATGGGTTCTGGACCGATCGTCCTCTGCTACTGACTCTAACTCTGGGGACATGGAATGTCACCTCTCTGACGAGGAAGAAGCCTGAGCTGGTGTGTGAAATGGAGAGATACCTACTAGATATAGTCCGACTCACCTCAGTGCACAGCTTGGGCCCTGGAACCACCCATCTCAAGAGGGGCTGGACCTTACTCCATTCTGGAATTGTTCATTTTGAGAGGCGGCGAGCCGGTGTGCATATCCCTGTTGCCGCCCGTCTTGGTGCCCATATATTGGGGTTCTCCCCAGTCGATGAAAGGCTAACTTCCCTTCGCCTTCAGGTGGGGGGACGGTCCTGACTGTTGTTTGTGCTTATGCACCAAACAACAGTTCAGAGTACCCACCCTTCTTGGAGATTTGAGGGGGTGTGTTGGAGAATGCTCCCCCGGGGAGGCTCACTATTTGTCTTGGGAAACTTCAATGCCCATGTGGGCAACGATATTGTGACCTAGATGGGTGTGATTGGTAAGTAGAGCCTCTCCAGTCTCAACCTAAATGGTGTTTCGTTCTTAGACTTCTGTGCTCATAAGTTTGTCCATCACAAACACCACGTTCGAACATAAGGGTGTCCATAAGTGCATTTGGCACCAGGACACCCTAGGTCGTAGTTCAATTATCGACTTTGTAGTCGTGTCACCGGACTTGTGACCACATGTTCTGGACACTCAGTTGAAGAGGGCAGATGAGCTGTCAATCGATCACAGTGGTGAGCTGGCTCCAATGGCGGTGGAGGCCACCCTTCAGATTTGGCAGGCCCAAGTATGTAGTTAGGGTGTCCTGTCAGAGGGACCTTTAGCTCCGACCTTTGGCAGAGCTACAACCACATCCCGAAGGAGGCGGGTCACATGGAATCTGAATGGGCCGTGTTTCGTGCCGCAATTGAGGAGGCGGCAGCCCATAGCTGTGGCTGAAAGGTCATCGGTGCCTGTTGTGTCTGTAACCCCCAAATCCAATGGTCTACACCTGCGATGAAGGGAGCCATCCAGCTAAAAAAGGAGACCTATCAGGTCTTATTGGCCTGTGAGACTCCCAAGGTAGCAGACCGGTACCGACAGGCCAAATGTGCTGCAGCCCAAGCTGTCGCAGATGAAAAATTTCGAGCGTGGGAAGGAGGCGTTCGGTCAAGGCCTGAAAAGCAATTATGGGTTGGCCTCAAAAAGGTTCTGGACCACTGTCCGGCATCTCAGGAGGGGTAAGCAGTTCTCCATAAATACTGTTTACAGTGGAAGTGGGGAGCTGCTCACCTTGACTGGGGATGTCGTCGGGAGGTGGAAGGAATACTTCGAGGACCTCCTCAATCCCACCAACACACCCTCCATGTAGGAGGAAGACCCTGGGAGTTTGGGTGTGGGTCCATCCATCACTGGAGCTGAGGGAACTGAGGTAGTCATAAAGCTCCTCAGTGGTCGGGCTCCGGGGGAGGAAGAGATCCGCTGTGAATATCTCAGGGATCTGGATGTTGTAGAACTGTCTTGGTTGGCACGTCTCTGCAGCATCGCATGGTCATCAGGGATTGGTCGTCCAAAAGTCATACCTCTGGATTGGTAAACTGGAGTGGTATTCCCCTTTTGAATAAAGGAGGGGTGTGTTCCAATTATCATGGAATCAAACTCCTTATCCTACCCCAGAAAGTATATGCAGGGGTACTGGAGAGGAGGATCCGACCAATGGTTGAACCTTGGATTCAGGAGGAACAATGTGGTTTTCGTTCTCGACCAACTCAATATGCTCCACAGGATCCTGCAAGGGGCATGGGAGTTTGCCCAATCTGTCCACATGTGTTTTGTTGATTTGGAGAAGGCTTTTGACCATGTCCCTCAGCCTATCTTGTGTGGTGAGCTTCGGGAGTACGGTGTACCGGACCTGTTGCTTTGGACCATTAGGTCTCTATCACTGGAGCCTGAGTTTGGTCTGCAGTGGCAACAACAGGTTGAAAGTTTCTGGTGAGGGTTGGAGTCCGCTAAGGTTGTCCTTTGTCATTGATTCTGTTCATAATTTTTGTCGACAGAATTTCTCAGTGCAGCCGAGGCATGAAGGAGTTCTGGTTTAGTGGGCATTGGATCTCGTCTCTGCTTTTTGTCGATGATGTCCTTTTGGCTTCACCAATCCAGACCTCCAGCTCTCATTGCAGCAATTCACTGCAAAGTACGAAGCGACCAGGATGAGAATCAGTATCTCCAAGTCCAAGGTTCTCTGCTGGAAAAGGGTGGAATGCACCCTCCAGGTCTGGAATGAGATCCTTCCCCAAGTATCAGAGTTCAGGTATCTCAGGGTCTTTTTCACGAGTGAGGGAAGGATTGAGTGGGAGATCCAAGCTCATCGTAGCAGCCTCTGCTGTAAAGTGGAGCCTATACTATTCCATCATGGTAAAGATGGAACTGAGCTGCAAGGCAAAGCTCTCAGTTTACCAGTCAATCCAAGTTCCAAACTTTAGGTAGTGACAGGAAGAACAAGATTGCGGATTCAAGTGGCTGAAATGAGCTTCCTTCGCAGGGTGGCAGGGCTCTCCATTAGAGAGAGGGTGAGAAGCTCAGCCATCCGGGGAGAGCTCGGAGTAGCTGCTGCTCTGCATTGAGAGGAACCATTTGAGGAGGCTTGGGCATCTGGTTAGAATGTTTCCCGAACACCTCCCTGGAGTGGCGTTTCAGGCATGGCTGACCAGGAAGAGACCCCAGGGTTGACCTTGAACATGCTGGCGGGATTTTGTCTCTTGGCTGGTCTGGGAACGCTTCAGTGTCTTCCTGAAGAGATAGAGAATGTAGCTGGGGACAGGGACGTCTGACCTCAGTTCTTAAGCAGCTGCTGCCGAGTCCCGACCCCGGATTAAGTGGAGGATGATGATGAAAATGATGTTGTACTATGTACAGTATTCCTATGTAGTTTTAAAATATATGCCTTTAATTCAAGTTTGTATTTTTGATAGAAAAAGTGTGTGCTGTTTACTGTAAATAATGTACTGCTGTAAAATGTGAATTTAGCCCCTCTGGAATTAATAAATTATAATCAATCACACACACACACACACACACACACACCCCAGAAAAATGTAGGATGACTTTGTCAGAATAAAAGAAAAACAAATCAAATCAGAATCATATGTATTTATTTAGTTTATTCAGAATGACAAATAATAAATGTTTAAATAAATACATGAAGTTCATTATTATTATCTTTTAAAATAATTTGGAGGAAGGCCGTTAACCTTCAATTGCTCAATTATAGAGAAAAAGATCATTCTAAGTCGCTCTGGATAAGAGTGTATACCAAATTCTGTAACTGAAGAAGTGTGTGTGTGTGGGGGGGATAAATCTCTCTCTCTCTCTCTCTCTCTCTCTCTCTCACACACACACACACACACATACACACACACACACACACACACTTAAAAAAATAAGAAAAATAAAGATTATATGACACGTGGGATAATTTTGTCAGAATCAAAGAAAAATAAACCAAAACAAATCAGAGTCAGAGATCAGATGTATTTATTTAGTTTATTCAGTATAAAGCAAAACAATAATGTTTAAATAAATCATTGAATTTCATTATTATTTTATTATATTATAATAAAAATTAATATTTAAATGTGCTGAATAAAATATTTGTGAGTGTTAGCCCCGCGACGGCCTGGCAAGCTGTCCAGGGTGTACTCCGCCTTCACCCAGAGTCGGTTGAGATGGGCACCAGCCTCCTCGTGACCCTAATTCATAAATTCATCATCTCATAAATTGAATGAATGAATGTGTTGAATGAATCAAACTTTAATCAGATTACTGGCCTCTCTTTAAGTAGTTCTGAAATGCTGGAAGGTCATGTGTTTAAATCCCAGCGTTATAAGATATAATGCTTAAATTTATAGAGCTGAAAGGGGGAAACTGTTAGAAGCACTAGTGAAGGGAAACTTGTCAATTGAAACAAAATTGATCAGGAAAAGAATAATTTAAAGAAAATAATATAAAATAGATAAAAATGTATAACATAAAAAAGAAAGTGTGGAAAAATGTTTTTCCTAAGATGTAACAGGAAAAAAAAAAACAAAGAAAATCTAAATACAGCAGCGAAGAAGAAATCATTATTACTCATTTATTTTGTTTATACGCTCTTCACAGCGGAATGGTGGCATACTGGTTCGCACGGCTGCCTCACAGCAAGAGGGAGGTTCGATTCCCAGCTCGAGTGTCTCTCTGTGAAGTTTTCATGTACACCCCCCCCACCCCCGTGCTTGTGTGGTTTCCTCCGGGTACTCTGGTTTCTTCCCACATTTCAATAACATGCTAATTGACTGAAACCACCCCGGGGTGCAAGTGTGAATGGTGTTATGAGTGTTGGCATACCTCGCCTTCGCCCAGAGTCGGCGGACACGGGTGACCCAAATTAGGTTAAGCAGTACTCATTTCTGCTGACAGGTGGCAGCAGTCAACTCTCACAAAAACAGGGAAGAAGAAAAAAAAATGCTACCAAAGTTCCTCAACAGTAAATAACAATAAGATAAAGGAATGTTCATGATCACTTCAATCAGATAATCAGATTCAACAATTAAACATCAATACTGTGATGAAAGAACATAATAAACGTGATAAATGAAAAATGCTGAACTGGTCCCAGAAGAAATGAGTGTAGTCTCTGAAGTTTTGCACTGGTGGAGTGATGCTAATGTTACTCTCAGCACGGAACTCCATGTTTATAATAATTCAGAATGAGAACTTTCTTTGTTTCTGCAGTGCTAAAGTAAAGAAGGTTAGAATAATGTTGAATACCCAATGTGTTTTTAGCAGTAGTTTACATGAGGTGGGCGTGGTTAAGAGCTAATCTTTACAAAAGTGCTGACTTTTACAGGTTTTTGAAAGTTTGAAATGTGTGAAATTGGAAAGCACTGCATGAGAAAGTCCTGACTTTATTCCGACTCTGATCGGGAGATTAACTTGTTCTTTTCAGGCTGGAAAAAATTTTCCACGATGGCATCCACCAGACAGTTCAGCTCCACCTTCAGCTGAGACACATCACTGAGGGAGGAAGAAAAAAATGCATCATATCGTCAATATTGAAATATCTCATGTCTTATTTAAAACATTTATTTTTTGTTTATAAGACAAACTTAGCATTTGCGAATTTTTGAAGTCTTAAATTTTCATACAGTTGGTCCCCAATTTACGAAATTAATCCGTTCTAGAGCCCTTTTCGTAACGTGGGGATTTCGTAAGTTGGGGTCGCGTCTTACATGTTAAACGCCTAATTCGTTCCAAGGCTCCAGTCTTTGGGCTGGATAAACCACATAAACCCTTGAAAAATGATAAAAGTACACCAATTTTGTATGAAATATGTGTTAAAAGTAAAAGAAAATTATTTATTAAACCATTTAAACATTTTATTAACATATTAAACCATTTTATACATATTTATTAATTAAACCATTATTAAACATTTTTATTAACGCACACCTCTCTCTCTCTCTCTCTCTCTCTCTCTCTTTCGCTCTCACTATCTCCTTCTCTCGCGAGCGCTGTGGGCCACGCCCACAAGACGTGGAATTCAAAGCGCATTCCCTGCTTGACCATTTACTGAATTAAAACAGCTTAAAAAAAAACTAAACTATCTCATGTGCGCACTGCGGGCCACGCCCACAAGACGTGAATTCAAAGCACATTCCCTGCTTGACAAACTCAACTTTAATTTGATTCCTTGAGGGATCGGGATGCCAGATGAGCTCAAATTCACCCACATTTATTAAACATTTACTGAATTAAAACAACTTATTTAACAACTAAAAACTGAAGAGTGAAGCTTCCTTCTGTCTCTATCTGGGAGGCCAGCGGGGCGGGATGTTGAGAGACAGCCAATGAGAGAGCAACTCCCCGTCCTGTGAAATTTTGATTGGCGCATTTGAATTTTTAATTTCTTTTCGTAAGAGGGGGTTGTTTCGTATTTCGGGGACGGAAACTCAAGAAAATGTTTTTCGTAATCCGGATATTTCGTACAAAGGGATCTTCGTAAATTGGGGGCCGACTGTATACTTGGTAGACTTTAAAAGGTGTAATAAGTATTAGCCTTTGAAAATGGAAACATAAGTATTTATGTTTATTGTACACCAAGATTAATTCATTAATTTTCCTGAACCGGGAGGCTGGCGCCAACACTGGTCGAGGATGGAGTACACCATATACCCCGATTTCACTGGACTACGGCATGCAAGGATCATGTAGCAGAAAGGTGCGGAAGGCAGTCTACAGAAGAGCTTCGGCATTTTTACACGGAAAATAAGTTAAAATCCTATGGAAAAGTGGAAATTCTTACACTCTCAGAACGTTCACAGCATGTGCGGAACAGGTATGGCAAAGTACGCCAAAATGACCCACGGAACACTTACGGATTTTTTTCCCGTGAACTTACTTTTGAACATGTTCAAAAGCATGTTCATGGAATATTTAGGCCTGCCGGAAGCATACGGAAGTGGAGGAGGACTTGAGGAATAACTATAGAATCACACGGAATGACATGGAAGATGAGGGAATAATTGCAGAACTTTTGCGGATGACAACATTTTTGCTTCCATAAGTCTGCTGTGCTCCAGTGAAATGGGGGTATTAGACAGCTCGCCAGGCCATCACAGAAACACGCTGACAGCAACTCAATGGCCTACACTTTATGAGCGACAGCAATGGTTCTTTTACATGAACATCTCACCACAGACAGTGAGAGACATCGTCAGCCTATGGTAACCCAGTTAGCTGCAGTGGAGGGGACAGCAGTGACAACCAGATGAAGTCAGGCTTGACTCCTGACCTGTGGATCAGTAATCTTAACAGTGGGCCACCACTGCCCTATATACCAATATCTACCAAATAAATAAACATTTATTAGGATCTTGTATATAACAATTTAATGTACATTAGCAAAATTTGTCAATGATTTTCATATATAAATAATGATAATAATAAAAAACATGTATGGTGACATAGTGGTTAGTGCAGCCACCTCAAAGCAAAAAGGTCCTGGGTTTGATTCCCAGCTCGGGCGTTTCTGTGTGGAGTTTGCATGTTCCCCCCATGCATGCATGGTTTTCCTCCGTTTACTCCGGTTTCTGGATCGCTGATCCAAAGGTTGGGGGTTCGAGTCCCACTCTCCGCAAGGTTGTCACTGTACCCCCCACTGCAGCTAACTGGGTTATCAAAGGCGGGCCATGTCTCTCACTGTCTATGGTGAGAGGCATGTAAAAGAACCATTGCTGACTTTCGTAAAGAGTAGCTGCAAAGCCGTCAGCGTGTTTCTGTCCCTTGCTAAAAGGGTTGTGACAGGAAGGGCATCCGACATAAAAACCTCTGCCAAAATCAAACGTGCGAATCAGATGATTCGCTGTGGCGACTCCCGAGTAAAAGGGAAAAAGCCGAAAGGAAGACAGACTCCGGTTTCCTCCCACAGTCCAAAAACATGCACAATAGATTAATTGGCTGTTCCAAATCAGCCATAGGTGAGAGAGTGAGTATGAATGGTTGTGTCCGTGTTGGCCCTGCGATGTCCTGGCAAGCTGTCCAGGGTGTGCCCTACCCTTGCCCATAGTTGGCTAACATGGGCACCAGCCTCCGCACAACCCTAATTAGCATTAAGTGGTTTAAAAAAAATGAATGAATGAAGATATGTTATAATATACCCACAGGTGTTTATGTTCCACTTTGCCTGTACTGACTTTAAAACCCCTATTTACTGACCCCTAGTGGTGGAATTCGGATGTGCACATCGAATAAACTTGCGTTAAGCGTCTGTGAACACACCTGTTCCCCGGTGCAGCACACAGCTCGGTGTAGTACTTGATCTTGGGCTCGGTGCCGCTTGTCCGCAGGGTGGCTACGCCTCCATTAGCGAAGGTAAAGGTGATCATCTGACTGCTTTTACTGGTAGGAAGGATCTGAGAGAATATAATGAAATACAATATGGTATAGAACACTCAAATCAAATACATATGCAATGATGTGTGATGTGTTATGTTCCGTGAAGCCTAATTGCTCACAGCTTTGAGATCAGGTTGGCTGCTATCGTAGCCCGTAGTGAGGTCCCGGATGGAGGTGATCTTAAAGCCTCCGCACTCATTAGGGTACGTGTTCTGGTTGTAGTTCCTCAGACGCTCAAACAGCTGCCTGATGGTGTCCTGGTTGTGGCAGATGAAGTACGAGTTCTTGGTGATATGGTAGCCGTACCTGGATACGTGCAGAAGGACAGTATACACATTTCACCACAAACTATAATTTCATTTCCTTTCCAGGACATGAACAGAAAAAGCACATGCTGTTACTTCATATAAGGATTCATTCATCCAGTCATTCACTTTATGAACTGCTTAATCCTAATTAGGGTCATGGGGAAGCTGGCGCCCATCTCAGCCAACTCTGGACCGACCCTCACACAACCATTCATACTTACATTCACACCTATGGGTAATTTGCAAGAGCCAATTAACTTACTGTGCATGTTTTTGGACTGTAGGGAGGAAACCCATGCAAGCACGGGGAGAATATGCAAACTCCACAAAGACACGCCCAAGCTGGGAACCGAACCCAGAACCTTCTTACTGTGCGACAGACGTATTAAACACTTCGCCACCGTGACACCTTATATACGGATTTCATCATAAAGAAGGGAGGAGTAAACTTGACAGGGTCAGCGGTGCCGAGGAGACAGAGGAATGATCTGAGTTATTGTGTATCATCCCTCTCGTTACAGGCTACTTACTACCACCACCGACTTACTAAGCGGAATTCATCCATCAAAACAATTTTATTGATTTAAGAATCATTTTATTGATTAAATATAACTGAAATTTGTTTAAAATTAATTTTATTGTTTCAAAATTTTTTATTAACAAAAATGTTTTTAATTAAAAAAACTTTTGCTCTTAAAACAAACTTTTATTACTTTATTGCTTTTAAATGATTTTATTGCTTGAATGTATTTAATTTAGAACTTTTATTAAATTTTATTGATGTAAGTACTGATTACTAAAATATAGTTTTCATTAAAGTAGCATTTTTTTTTTTTCCCTTTTAAAGGGCGGGGAAAAAAATTCTACATAAAAGACAGCACAGCTGCCTCACAACAAGAAGACCTGTGTTCTGTGTGGACTTTGTATGTTCTCCCCGTTTCTCTCTGCTTGCGTGGGTTTCCTTCAGGTACTCCGGTTTCCTCTAAGAGTCCAAAAACTTGCACCGTAGGCTAACTGATGGTTTGAAATCAGCCCGAGGTGTGACTGTGAATGGTTGTATGTATAGGACCTGCGGTGGCCTGGTGAACTGTTCAGGATGTACCCTGCCCTCACCCAGTGTTGGCTGAGATAGGAGCCAGCCTTCCTGTGACTCTAATTACGATTAAGCAACTGTCTGTCTTCCTTTCGGCATTTTCCCTTTTTTACTCGGGAGTCGCCACAGCGAATCATCTGATTCGCACGTTTTGATTTGGCAGAGGTTTTTACGTCGGATGCCCTTCCTGTCACAACCCTTTTTAGCAAGGGACAGAAACACGCTGACGACTTTGCAGCTCCTCTTTACCAAAGTCAGCAACGGTTCTTTTACATGCCTCTCACCATAGACAGTGACAGACATGGCCCGCCTTTGATAACCCAGTTAGCTGCACTGTGAGGACAGTGGCAACCTTGTGGAGAGTGGGACTCGAACCCCCAACCTTTGGATCAGTGATCCAGTGCCCTATACCACTAGACCACCACTGCCCAATTAAGATTAAGCAACTAGCAGCTTATAAAATGAATGAATAAATTTTTATATTAAAAAAATATATGTTTTTCAAATACACCTCCGAAGAGCTGGAGGAAGAGGCTAAGGAGGAACGCCTGGACCTCACTGCTTAAGTTGCTGCCCCGGTGACTCGACCCGGATTCCGCGGAAGATGAGATGAGATAAAATTATGTAATATTTCGCACCACAGCTCCAAGACTAATACAGCTGACAAACTCGTCTAGAGGTTAAATCCACCAGTTTAAGGCGGAACTTAATACTGGAACAAACGTACACTCGTAACAGGTTTCACTCGTCTGACTGATTACACAGTAAATATTGTATTGTAGTAAATTGCGTTTGTTTAACTCACTCCTCATAAATGGCTTGAAGCTTCTGAGAGACGGAGGTGTTTTTGGAGGACAGGAAGGAGATCATCTCTCCGGCAATGGCCGCAGCACTCACTCCATCCTTATCCAACACTGCTGTGCTGCACATGTAGCCTGAAAATAAAATACTATAAATTAAAATGTGAAAAACTTGCTATGCTAACTCAGTTGTTTATTACGAGTTGCTAAGCTAACAGAATGCAATCAGTTTCTCGCTTGTTTCGAGAGAATTGTTATTCTTAATCAGTTGTTAGGGTGATATTGGTTGTTATGTGGTGGTCAGTGGTGGTCTCGTGGTATAGGGCGCAAGATTGCTGATCCTAAGGTTGGGGGTTCGAGTCCCATTCTCCACAAGGTTGTCACTGTCCCCACAGTGCAGCTAACTGGGTTATCAAAGGCCGGCCATGTCTGTCACTGTCTATGGTGAGAGGCATGTAAAAGAACCATTGCTGACTTTCGTCAAGAGTAGCTGCAAAGTCGACAGCGTGTTTCTAATTGGGAGTCGGAGTCCCCTGAGGCAGTTCATTCACAGTGATGTTCTGGTAACTCCTGCAGCGGCACTGGAACCCAGACGTATCGGTACTTGCCCTTCCATTGGATCCTTCCGGTGGCGCCGGGGGGGGGTTTGAGACTTGCTGCTTGGGTAACAGCCTGTCCTGCATTACTGCCTAGCCCGGCTCTGCGCACTGGACAGTATAACCAGCCGGGATACCAGCCAGAGCGCAGCTCCATAGTCCTACGGGACTGACGGAGGCCTACTACTATTGGTTGTTATGCTAACTTAATATGATCATTTGTGAAGGTGTTTTAGGTGGTGGCCATGCCAAAGCAACTGGTCGCTCGAGCATTTTTAAGCATGTTTAAAGATTCAACTGTGAGAAAACAGGACTAATGAAATGGAGGACAAGCATTTGCTACGCAACAACCACAAATCTGCGGAGTTAGTGTCTTGCTCAGGATGTCGTACCGATGGCCTCCTCAAATGCAAACAGGACAAGCTTCCCCTGATCCAGCAGCTGCTTCGCTCTGTTCCCCATCCACTTAAAACCAGTCAGAGTCTCCTACAGAGAGAGGGGAAGGGGGTGAGAGCATGAAGCAGAGAAAGTTATTTGACGATGATGAATCATTTGGTTATGGAGGGAATCTCAGGCACCTCGAAGTGAAAGCCCTCTTTAAGAGCGATGGCACGGAGGATTTTGGAGGAGACAGTGCTGGCCAGCATGTACACATCCTTCACCGAGGAGCTGACCTTCTCCCCCCGATTCTCCTTCCAGCACCGAAACATCCACCATCCCAGCAGCGCACCCAACTCGTTCCCTGAAAACACCTTCCACTCACCACTGCACACACGCACACACACACACAAACACACACACACACACACACACACACACACACACACACACACACCAGTCATAAGAAGCATCAGAAGTATGCTGTCCCACCATACTGTTAATGTCTCGCTCACGTTACTCACACACACACACACACACACAGACACACACCTGGGTTGCTTCTCAGCCATGGCCAGTCGGTCTGCATCAGGGTCATTAGCCAGAACCACTGTTGCACCTTCACGGTCTGCTAATGCAAAAGACAGGTTCTATACACACACACACACACACACACACACACACACACACACACACACATATGCACATGCGGGTGACTATCTGTATCGATCTAGAATCTAATGTAGAGACAGCACATTATATTATCTGTAATCTACACATGAATTAAAAACATTTTTTTTAAGTGTGTGTGTGTGTATCTACCAACACTCCCGCTCCTTCCTCAGGGTTAGGGTACTCCACCGTAGGGAACTCTGGATCAGGAATCTTTTGCTCATCAACAGCATAAGGAGGTCGAAGGTCAAATGCTTGAAAAGCGGCCTGGACGAAAATATGACCCACGCCGTGTACAGAAGTGTGAACGATCTTCACCTCGGAACTCTTATTCAGCTCTCTGTGTGTAAAACCATCACACACAGCTGAAGTGATGATCTCCACATGCTCTGTGTATGTATGTGTGTGTGTGTGTATACCTGTGGAAGCAGTGTCGTTGTATGGACTGCAGGTATTCTCGGTGAATGTCCTCATATGGATCTTGCAGCAGTGTGCTCTTGGAGGCGGAGTCGACATCCCATGATTCTGCCCATGGCTCCAGATTCTTCTCAATAGCTGATGCAATTCCAGTGTCATGTGGGGAGATGATCTGAGAACCATTCTCCCAGTACACCTAGCGTATACACACACACACACACACATACACATTCCTGAAAAATATATCCATCAGTAGAACTGATATAATCTTAAGTTATTACTGGATGACTTGGCGGACCTTGTATCCGTTGTCCTGTTTGGGATTGTGGGAAGCTGTCACCATGATGCCAGCACAGAGACCCAGATGAGATACAGTGAACGGCTGAAAGGAGTAAAAAAGAAATAATAAATATATAAATAAAACACAAATGAGACTGTACAGAGTCATGTGACACTCCAATGTCATTAATCACTGAGTCAGAGGGCAGTGGTGGTCTAGTGGATAGGATCGCTGATCCTAAGGTTGGGGGTTCGAGTCTCCACAGGGCTGTCACTGTTCCCCCAGTGCAGCTAACTGGGTTATCAATGGTGGGCCATATCTCTCACTGTCTATGGTGAGAGGCATGTAAAAGAACCATTGCTGACTTTCGTAAAAAGAGTAGCTGCAAAGCCGTCAGCGTGTTTCTGGGGACAAGTAGCAAGCGTTCCTGCGTCCCGGTTAATCTTCTCCGGAAGAGACCACCTGCTACACTACCCTACGGGGATAAGATATGATGATGATGAATCACACAGTCACAAAGTAACGTGCTAGAAACAGGTTTATTTCAGCTAGGTGCGGCTGATGGCTGTGTTTTTGCCGAGTTCCCACTCTGGCATCAATAATGTTACTGAAAAATACTAGAGCTGCGCGATAAAAGCGGTTTATCGGTTTAAACCGGTTCTATCTTGCAAACAATACGTATTGAGATACTCTGAAGCATAGCCGTTTTTTTGACATGCATTCGGAAAACTTCGGAACAGTAAAAAGAAAAACTTCGGCTATTCCCACTAATGGAACCAGAAGTAATGCTTTCGTTGAAAGAAAAACAGAGGTGACCACAGAGGTTCCGGCATGTAATCCTGACACAATCGTTTTTCTGTCCTCTTATTTACACTTTCAGTTCTTGTAAAACCTGATTAGAAAAGTTTTAAAAGAAATGGGTTCTCACATTCTAACGCTTGGCAGCTTCTTAATGTGATTCAGTATTAAAACTGTATAGCATTTTGTGCAGCTAAACCCTTCGAGAGAGCAGAATTTGAATATTTGTTCGAGGATCTTCAGAAGTTCAGTTTTGGGCCTGAATTTATTGGGTGGGTGAAGTTGTTCCTTGTCCCCTCTACTATTTGTTTTGGCTGCTGGGCCACTGGCTGAGGCACTAAGGTGCACGGATAATTATTTACCGGGTTGGTCTGTATGGAATATCACTCTGCACAGATGGTATTTTGTTTGTCTCAACCCGAAACTTCTGCCTTTGTCGCTATTATAGATCTAGATGGGAATTTCTCAGGGTATAAACTTAATTTTGATAAATCTGAAGCAATACCTCTCGGTGACTTTAGGGATAACAGTGCCATATCTATCTTTCCTTTGAAATGGTCTATCTTTGGTCCTCAACACCATCAGAAACAGACATACATTTACAACTTAAATTCTAGTATTTACAGGGATCTCTCACTACATAGCACTTCAATTTATTCATCAAATAAAAAAAAATTATAAGGAAATTAAGGAAGAATAGGGGGAAAAAGCCATAAAACAAGGCCAATTATGCAAAAAAAAAACCCAAACAAACAAACAAAAAAAAAAATACGCAAAACCTCTCAACAAAACTACTTACATTTTTCTGTGAGGTGTGCATCTGAGTGTGTCTGTATGTGTGTGTATTTATATTTTACTTACATCTTATACATTATTTTTGAATGTTTACTTGTTATTACAGTGGTACCTCACCTTACGGCAAATGAAAAATCCAGGTTACGAAAACATTTTCCTAAAATTTTTGTCTCTGGATACGAAACAAGTTCACATTACGAAAACACCATCTCAAAAATTCAAACAATTCACGAGTTGCTCTCCCATTGACTATCCCCCAACATCCCGCCCCGTTAGCCTCTCATTGGCTATCTCCGAACATCCCGCCCCACTGGCATCCCATTGGGTAGGAGGGATGATGCAGCTCCCTCCCATTAGCTATTGTGGAGCGGTGTCTCCATAATACTCAAGATGCCTTTTGTGTAGACAGAGTTACTGTTGTTTCATGAGTTTTTCGAGTGTGCTCATTGCAACTTTATTTTTTGGCTCAGTCTTTTAACCTTGCATAAAAATTTGTAAGATTATAACTCTGCTAAGAAGACATGGTCAACACAAAGTAAGTGCCTTAAAAGGTATGCTTTTATAATTTTAAAAGGGTTTAGGGGTAGTATTGGGGGCCTTGGAACGAATTACATGTTTTACATGTAAAATGTGGTTCTCTGGAACGGATTAATTTCGTAAGGTGACATACCACTGTATAAGCATTCATATAATTGAATATGTATTTATTGATATTATACACACATATACATGTACGTGTACGTCAGTCAGGGGGTTGATCCTATTTCACGGAATTTGGCGGTCACAGGGGGCTCTCGGTCCCAATTAACCGTGTAAAGTGAGGGATCCTTGTATTCAATTAAATTGTATTAATTTATTTCCAGCAGTCTTTTCTCCTCATTCTGTAGCATTTCTTGGCTGCACTGCTTCCAGTACATGTGTGTGGATGTTAAATATTTCTTTGTTCACTAAGATTTCAGCTTCTATGGCCTGCCATGTAGTGCTGTAACAACAAATCGATAAAAGTTGATAAAAATCGATTATTAAAAGTGTCGGCAACAAATCTTGTTATCGAACAGTCTCGTGATTATTGCGCAAGTCAGCCACTACAGACGAGTGTCACTCAATATGGAGTTGAACGGACGTCTTAAACGTGCGCCTCGCATTTTTCCATCTTTATAAACATTACAAAACTGGGTCAGTCGACTGACAGTGGCACTGGGATGGAAAAAAAGTGTACCGACTGAAATCTTCAAAAGTTTAGGAGAATTTTAATCTCCATAGTCCCCGAAAATGTGTTGAATGCAGGCTTTGTAAAAGTGAGATGGCTTGGCACAGGAGCCCTACAGTGATGGGGGAGCATCTTAAAGAAAACATGTAGGAATTATTATTGATGAAGAAGCTGGCCCATCAGCAGGGTAAGTGACTACAGATGAATGAGCTAAGAATAGTAATACACAAGCGTGTTTGCTTGTCACATGGTCTAATATAGGTCCGGCAAGTCAAGATAGCAGCTGTCATGTTCCTAGGCGAGGTTGTTTAACCTTTACTGGAATGCGCGGCTGAAATGTTGTACGATTGTAAAAGTTGATTGAACTATTTGAAATGTTAAGGTTGTTTGTCATGCTTTATTCATTAGCATTTAATAACTGTTTACGTTAGCATTAGAAACTCACGCTGACTGCTGAGAAATTGCTGAATTATTTATAGAAGCAATAGACCTCCTTCATGATTTTCAATGTGGCGATGCTAATAGAGCTTAGATCAAACCATCTCTATTGATTGTCTAGAAGACACAATTTTCATAAAAACTGAAATATATGAATTTTAATTTATAAAATTAAATTTACGCTTCATAAAAAATTTGCAAAAATTAAGTCAGCATTTGAGAATCAAATGGCATGTAATTATAAGCTATAGCATGTATAAATTTATTAATAAATAACTATAATTTGATTAATTAATAACTAACTATATATAGTACATACATACATATATTAGTAGACTATTTATATGAATATGTTGAACTATGATTAACTACCTATCACAGAATTAACAAACGACTAGATATACACTCAGTTACTCACATATAGACTTGCAATTTAAAAACCAATGGTCTATTTTTGAATATAGAAATGGAAGTTAAAAAGTTTGAGCTCTTTATGATTAATTGGGGGGGTTGACCGATTCAACGTTTATTAAAATAATCTTTAGTAGCAGCCCTACTCCCATGTCAATCATATTAGATTGCATATTAGCTAAGGGCCTTCAGAATCAGCAGTGCTGGCCGATGTCACTCACACTATATTTGCGATGGGGCTGTGTCCTTCACCAATCAGATTTCAGATTCAACTCACAGGGCCAGCTAGCAGTTTTGCAATAATGTCCGCATTTTCCCGTTCTCTGATTGGCTGGTTCGAGCAAAACTAGCTGAATAGTTTTTAGTGATCTCACACGATACATTCAAGTTAGAATTTTTAAGCCCACAATGGCTGACAGAGGAGAAACTGACTTGGTGTTGGATTTAATTCTTTAAATTCCATTTTCAAGGCGGACTTTTCCAGAGAAGTGAGATATTGTAAGGGTAAGTTAAGGAAGTGAAGGTAAGGTTTACACTTATTATATTTAGTTGAGCACCACTTTTTCCCAGGAAGTTCCACCGGTAAAAGTGATGGAACGTTTAGAGTTACTCACAGAAACGCGTGAAAGCCCCCCACACACCTCTCTGCAGTGATACACCTTGTTTTATTGTGTTTTTGTGTTTGATGGTTTCTATAATTGCGACATCATTGTGCTGATATTATTAGGAGGATAAAGTCCGTTCAGTCCCACCGAAGGCCCAGGTACCAAATGCATGGCTAGCCACTGCTCCAACTTATCTTCAATTAAAACTGATTTGATCAAGTAATTTGATCTCATCTCCTGGATAGGTAGAATGAGTTTAATTAAAATTAAGGTTCTTCAAAGAATTTTGTACCCAATGCAGATGCTTCATTTGAGGATAAATAACTTTTTCTGATAAAGTCATTTCTAAATTCATTTGGCATAGGAGAAAACCATGTCCCCATCACACAGAACCGAGCCTTCCCCCAGGACAAAGTAGTAATATATTCCAGCACTGCTATGATCATGGTGTCAGATTTGTGGGTGAGCTGTTTGAGGATAATAAACTGTTGTCTTCTGCAAAAATAAGAGCGGTCACATTTTTAGGTATACCTTCAGGTTGGATATTTTATTAACGGCCTGGTTCTTCCCACATCCCAGTCACTAGTCTCAGTTGTCGACTCGTTCTTGTTACAGTGTCACCAGAACAAAAAAAAAAATCGTTCCTATTTTATTTATTTATTTTTTTAAAAAGACTACACTCTTTCAATCCATATAACACTGACAAAAATCAAAGGACCAATCAATCAAAGGAAGATCAAGAAGTAGACAACTGACGTTTGCACAGGACGTCTGGTCCAAGATAGCATCGTCAGTAAATTACATTTGTGTGTGTGTGTGTGTGTGTGTGTGTGTGTGTGTGTGTGTGTGTGTGTAACTGACTAACAAAGTCAGTACAAAACTTTCTATAAATTACAATGTATGTCTCAATTCCTGAGTACTTTCTATCCTGACATCTCATCCCTCAGTATTAAGTGCAGGGAGGAGGCTGGGTCTTGCATACAGTAGGCCTTCATTATTCGCGGGGGTTCGGTTCCGGCCTCTCCCGCGAATCAAGATAATCCACGAGTTTTGTACCTGGATGTAAAACCCCATGTATCATATTGCATGCGCAAATGATCAACCGGAAGTAAAATACTACGTATGTATTACATGCACTAAAATATGGTTCTTAAACACATGCTATAGACAGTCTTACTACTTAATGTAGTAATGATTAAGAAAAACTTTAATTTTGTACTGTGATATTTATTATTTATTAATTCAGGTGTGAACTGCATTCAGTCTGAGCAGTTCAGCCACGCCCCTCAGCCGGAGTGGGGAGAAAACAGACACAGACAAACATTAACTTAGGTACTGTACTGAAATACTAATTGAAAAAGACTTGAAAACTACAGCTTTACAACAGTTCAGATGATTATTCCTCTTGAGGTAACCTTCAGAGGAAACTGTCATTTCTTCAGGAGAAATTCTTATTCCTTCAGAAGCGATATCCAACGTCATTACCTTTTTTGGCGCTTAGCCGGTGTTTGAGTGGCATCATAGAGCTTAACTGGTAATTAAAACACACTAAAAAATTGCTCATTGATAACTTGTGCGCAAATGAGGAAAAAGGGGCATATAGATCATCTCAACCAATCAGCAGGAAGGAGGACAGCCATCGGCTGAATTTGAATCACGTGACAGTTGCTTGGCAATCTGCGACTAGTCAAGGGCGCGAGTGCAAAATCGTGAATAGTCAAGGGCCTACTGTACTCTGCATTTGGCGCCACCATACGGTAATTTAAATTTTGGGGGAAAACTCTCACAGGAAATTAATCCTGGTTTATTTGTCCTAATCCTTTCAGGAAAAGGTTGTTCTCTTTCATGTCCTCAACAAAAACTCATGGATGAGTTACTTTTGTGAGGAAGGAGATGCATTTTATTTCAGTGGATGAAGTCCAGACCCCCAACTGTTAACCAATGGTATGGAAATCTAGTTCTACCAAGTTTTACCAGTGGAGTTACTGTGATGCGCGGTGGTTGCCCTTCCTGAATCGTCTGCCAAGTGGTATATCAAGACTTGGTGTATAGAGGTCGCTACAGTGTTGACTGGCACCCCTCTGTATCTCCATAATGCTCTTCATTGTGTGCTGAATTTGTTTCAGTGATTTAGTTGTATAACCCCTGTTCCGTGTGCGAATTTTATACTGTGAACTTTTAACATTTATGCACATAAAGCTCATGATAATAATAATAATAAAGCGAGTGTTACAATACAATTATTATGAAACTTTTATGTGAATTGAATATTTATTTGATATGTCTGTCATTTGTCTCCTGTTCTATATGTAGTTTAAAACTTAAAATATTCATGAAAAATGATAAAAAGGTTTATTTAATGTACATACAGTGCTGTGCCAAAGTTTT
Source organism: Plotosus lineatus (assembly GCA_024760905.1). Classification (NCBI taxonomy): domain Eukaryota; kingdom Metazoa; phylum Chordata; class Actinopteri; order Siluriformes; family Plotosidae; genus Plotosus; species Plotosus lineatus. The sequence goes on from CM045746.1 coordinate 8,957,135, forward strand.
TGCCCCATGACCAATTTCTGACATTTTTTGCACGTTTGTCAATGTCATCCATTTCAGATCAAGCAAACCTAAACATTATACAAAGATAAAACACAAGTAAACACAAAATGCAGTTTTCAGTGCCAGTTGCATTTATTAAGGGGGGAAAAAAACATCTGAACCTACAAGGGCCTGTGTGAATAGGTAATTTCCCCCTAAACCTAATAGCTGGTTGAACCACCTTTTGCAGCAATAACTGCAGTCAAGCGTTTGGAATAAGAGGCGATGAGTCTTTCATATCGCGGTGATGGGATCGTGGCCCACTCTTCTCTGCAGAATTGTTTAAGAGCAACCAGATTGGATGGTTTTCTGGCATGAACAGCCTTTTTAAGATCATGCCACAGCATCTCAATAGGGTTCAGGTCGGGACTTTGACTAGGCCACTCCAAAACCCTCATTTTATTCTTTTATAGCCATTCAGAAGTGGACTTACCGGTGTGCTTCGGATCATTGTCTTGCTGCAGAACCCAGGTGAGCTTTAGCTTGAGGTCTCGAACTGATGGATGAGCATTCTTCGCCAGGATTTCTTGGTGGTGAGCAGAATTCATGGTTCCATCAATTATGACAAGTCGCCCAGGTAAATGAAGCAGCAAAGCAGGTCCAGCTCATCACACCTCCACCACCATGTTTCACTGTGCGCAATGTTCTTTTTATCAAATGCAGTGTTCCTTTCGCGCCAGATGTAACGGGATGCATTTCTCCCCAAAAGTTCAACTTTAGTTTCATTGGTCCAAAGGACATTTTCCTAAAATCTTTGGGGATGATCAAGATGATTCTTGGTAAAGTGAACCATGCCTTGATGTTCTTCTTTTTGTCAACAGTGTCTTTTACCTCGTAACTCTTCCATGGATGCCATTTTTGTCGAGCGTCTTTCTCATGGTGGAGTCATGAACATTGACATTAACTGAGGAAAGCAAAGCTTGTAGTTGTTTTGAAGTGCTTTTTGGATTCTTTGTGACTGCTCTGGTTAGACTGCGCGTGCTATTGGAGTAATTTTGGTAGGTCGGCCACTCATGTGAAGGGTCACCACTGTGCCCATGCCTTCTCCATTTATGGATAATGGCTCTGACAGTGGTTTGCTGGAGTCCCAAAGATTTACCAATGACTTTGTATCCTTTCCCAGACTGAGACATCTCTATAATCTTTCTTGTTTTCTCTTGAAGCTCATTGGATCGCGGAATGATGATGCGTGTTCAGTATGGTCTACCTCACCTTGTCAAACAGGTTTTATTTAAGGAATCTCCTGATCGGAAATGTCTGGCAGCAATCAGGCCTGGGTGTGGCCATGAAATTGAACTCAGTTTTCCCCAATAATTGGATTAATTACAATTACTTTTTCACAGAGGTTCATGTAGGTTTGGATAGGATTTTTCTCTTAACAAATAAAATCAAAACACGAAAACTGCATTTTTTGAATAGTTGGGTTATCTTTGTGTAATGTTTAAATTTGTTTGATGATCTGAAAAAGTTAAGTGTGACAAAGGTGCAAAAAAGTAAAAAAAAAAATCAGTAAGGGGGCAAAACCTTTGGCACAGCACTGTAGACACCAAAAACCTTTGAGGACCCACCACGTAAGGTGTCGGAGTGAAAACCGAGAACAGATGAACAGGAACTCCTTGGCTGATGAACACGGCAGCGGCCAGAGAGGCGAACTTCTTGCTGCTGCCGCCGCTGGGAGAGTGCTGGCGTGCGTCGTACCCAATGACCACACCACGCTGTGTCAGATCCTCAAAACACTCCTCCAGATAGCGACAGAATCCCTAAAAACATTTATTTCAGACTAATTAATAATTTGAATCCCATAACACACAAATCATCTGGATTATTGTCGGGAGGCGTGGCCTTGTGGGCAGAATCATATTTGCCCAGTGATGTGTGTTCGGTGTCACCTGGGAGGTCTGGATGATGGTCAGGTCATTCATTCGGGAGATGCCGGGCCCCATGGCTGCTCTCAGGCCGGCCGTTCCGAATGCCATCCGGGTACCAAAACATTTGCGCAGCTCGTCTAAGTTTCCTGCCTTCACCAGCTCTCGCACGCATGTTGCAGTCTTGCTGTTCTGTTTCCATGTGAACATCAGAGAAAGTCTAAAACACTTGATATGCAAGCACCAGTCTGCGTTTAAGCGCACAAGTACCATCATGTGAGTTTCATTTTCAAGTAACGACATTATCTCAAATGATTAAGTCGAAACCACCACATTGTTAGTCCTGATCAGCTCCCATTCGTTTTCTATTTCTTGCTGAACGAGTTTCACGTGTCATTGCATGTCAATTAACATCCTACAATGTGTTCATTTGTGCAAATTGAGTCTGAGACTCTTTTGTTTTTACCTCGAAAACCAAGAGTTTATATTCACCCATTTTCTAAGCCACTTAATCTTAATTATGGTCGCTGGGAGGCTGGCGCCCTTCTCAGCCGACTCTGGGAGTACACTGTAGAGTACACCACAGACGCTCCCCAGACCATCGCAACACGAGTTTATTTATTTATTTATATTTTAGGGCAGTGGTGGTCTAGTGAATAGGGTGCAGGATCGCTGATCCTAAGGTTGGGGGTTCAAGTCCCCCCAGGGTTGTTACTGTCCCCCCAGTGCAGCTAGCTGGGTTATCAAAAGCGGGCCATGTCTCTCACTGTCTATGGTGAGAGGTTCATGTAAAAGAACCATTGCTGACTTTGGTAAAGAGGAGCTGCAAAGTCGTGAGCGTGTTTCTGTCCCTTGCTAAAAGGGTTGTGTCAGGAAGGGCATCCGACGTAAAAACCTCTGCCAAATCAAACGTGCAAATCAGATGATTCACTGTGGCGACTCCCGAGAAAAGGGAAAAAGCTGAAAGGAAGAAAGAAAAGTGTCATAGAGAAAGTTTGATCAGACATTACTCCTTCCCTCTAGAAAACAATCACCCTTAATAAAAGGATGTGTGCAAAAGATGAAGTCTTGGAATTTATGTTTTTATTGCTATTATTGTGCAACAATTAACAAAACCAAACACATTCAATAAAAAGAGTAAAACATATAAAGGAGCTCTGTCATGGTTTCCCCCTAAATTCAGAAACCCAAAATCGTAATCTGTAATGGATTCCCAAAATACTGGTCTGTACGAGCCTAAAGGGAACTCCCATCAAGGTATGCAAGGTGTTGGGTACATACAGTCATATACATGATTATAAACTAAACTAACTCTTTATTGTCAAAGTACATTTACATACATTGAAATTTGCTTTGTGCACTAGGCACCTGTCGCCACTGTGCAGCGCCAGTTATTGCGTTGTTCTATCCTTTTTGATGCTGAGCGCCAAGCAGGAAGCAACAACTGCCAAATTTTAATGTCTTATGGTATGACGCGGCCGGATTTGAACTCCAACCTACTGGAGGATAAAGCGGACGCTCTACCAACTGAGCTAAATCCCCGGTACTAAATTTTAGTTTATTTTAGTAAATTTTTTTGTTATACCTTCTTAATCGCCCATTATTTCTTATTTCAAATATTTTCTTGAAACAACGACCCACCCCTTTAAAGGTAATCATTCATTATTGTGTTTATCTCTTATGATCAGTTCATTTTGGATGAATATGAAGGTTTCCTGGTGAAACCACCTCAGCTCAAGAGCTCAGTATTTCTTATTCACATGCTCTACTTCTTGTTTTGGTTTTGCATCTGTTTACAATAACAAGAAAACATGTCGGAACAACATTTCTGCGTTTGTCAGCAGATAAAACTCTTGTGGGGAGTTTGCATGTTCTTCTCTGTGCTTGTGTAGGTTTTCTCCAAGTATTCATTTCCTCCCATAAACCAAAACATGCAATAGGATAATAGGCTGTATCACATTTCTCCTAAATGTGAGTGCGAATGTCTGAACATTCGCCCTGCAATAGACTGGCAAAGTTTTCAGGGCGTACCCAAACTTTGCTCAGTGTTGGCTGGTAGGTAGGTACAGTAGTTTGTTGGGCTTTTCCACCTGAGCCTTGTGGCTCATTCGGCCGTGCTTACCCCAGGTTTCCATAGAAGTTACCAGGAGTTCATCTCCTCCTGGATGGGATGCTGGTCCATCGCAGGTTACCTTCCCAGTATATTTTTACTGGAACCCATTTATACTGCTGGGTGACGTGAGGCACACTTGTGGTTGAGACCTTGCCCAGGGGTCTTAACACAGTGGGGGTCTGACTGGGATTTGAACACACAACCTCATGATCATGACCACACATGACCATCACCACCATGGTGGCCCCGTGGAGGCTGTGACTGTCGTACTCAATGACGTGCAGAAAAATCTTCGACGTCATTGGTGTTCTCCAAGAAACTTCACAATAAACGGAAAGGGAAACATTTAAATTTTCACTTTTAATACATATCAATTTTAATTAAAATTAAGAGGCAGTCTTTAAACTCTTAACCATTGAATGAATGGATTAAACACTGAAATGTCATACATTCTCGAACTTTTCCGTGACCTGATCTCAGGCTGCACTCTGAATCGGATCCTAAAACCATCCCTGCGGTACATATAGTGCACCAAGTAGGGTGCAAGTGTCATCATATCACGCCCTATCTAGTCCACCTAGGGAGCCCATTACCAAGGCAGTTGAGATTCAGCCTTCATGAGCCGGTCAGCAATCTCTATTTAAACTAGCCAACATATAGATAAAGTTAATTGATATAAAACACAATTCTGCTCACCTTATCAAACTCTAACCACTGTTTAATGGCGTTGTCCAGCTTCACATCACCACAACTTTCTACCTCGTTATAGACCATCTTGTTCCTTTTTTCTTCCTGAATGTCTGTTTCAACACTTACACTTTCGCTACTCAACTGCTGCTAATGAACCGCCTACAATGGCGACACTCCGGTTTCGTTCCAAACGAATCTCTTTTACTTCAGAAGTGCACGAGGTAAGGGAATACCGTTAACTCGATCAAACCGAAAACAGTACACTGACGTGTCGGACTGGGAGAGCGATTTGGAACTCTTCCTCTGTGACGTTTAACAGATGGGGAGTCAAGGCGGCCACGTGATTTGCTCCTGAGCTGTGACGAAAGCAAGCAAGATTGAAATTGTGGGGGAAAAAAAATCAATCAACGTTTATCTCAATAATGTATTAATTGGCTCTAAATAGTATAAAAAGAAATTAGAAAATTATTTTTATTTGAGGGGTGGGGAGATCCGGCTGACACACACACACACACAGGTAATTTAGAACAGGTACGTTGGTAAAGTCCTTTGGGCTTTTTACACCCACACCATAGCAGTTCATCAGGCCAGCATGAAGCAACTAGGAGTTCCAACTCCTCTTGGATGGGACACTCGTCCATCACAGGTTACCTTCCCAGTATATTTTACTGGTACCCATTTACTGTTTGAACAGAAGCACACTTGTGGTTAAGACCTCGCTCAGTGAGATTTGAACTCACAACCTCACAGCACTCTAACCACTACACCACCAGCTCCATGAGCGCTCATCAGGCCGGTGCTTATCCCTGGTTTCTGTAGCGTGAAGCAACTAGGAGTTCAACTTTTCCTGGCTGGGTGAACAGAGGCACACTTGTGGTTGAGACCTTGCCCAGGGGTCTTAGCACAGTGAAGGTCTAACTGGGATTTGAACACACAACCTCACGATCATGAGCACAGCTCCCTAACCATTATGTCACCGGCCCCACGAGTTTAGAACAGCCAATTAGCCGAATGCGCGTTTCTTTGCACTTCACTGAGTTCTAGTTACCTCAGATACTTTCATCTGTTCATTTTCTGTAACTGCTTAATCCTAATTAGGGTCGCTGCATCCCAACTGACTCTGGGCGAGGGCAGAGTTAACCCTTGACAGCTCACCAGACCATCGCAGGGTGGAAACACGCTGACATCTATGCAGCTACTTTTGTCGAAAGTCAGCAATGGTTCTTTTACATGAACCTCTCTCCATAGACAGTGCGAGACATGGCCGGCCTTTCATAACCCAGCTACCTGCACTGGGTTGGACAGTGAATGATCCGTGGAGAGGGGGGGCTTGAACCCCCCAACCTTAGGATCAGTGATCTGGCACCTTTACCACCAGGCCGCCACTGCCCTCAGATACCTCAAAGATCCTAAAACCCGAGCTCAAAGAAGTGAAAATCTATTAGATGAGATCTGGGACTATGTCATCTCTGACTTTCTGAATTATTTTAGGTTCTCTGGAAAGAATATTTAGTAAGTAGGAGTTTGCATGAATGTCCCTAGAGTACTCCAGTTTCCTCCCAAAGTCCAAAGACGTGCACATTCGACTAATTTTTAAATTCATCATTCATTTGCTGAACTGTATAATTCTACTCAGGTCACATGGCCGCTGGAGCCTCTGTAAACTATTGCAGGCCAACACACACACACACACACACACACACACAACCATTCGCACTTTCACCTTAGGGCAATCAAGAACAGCCAATTAGCCTAATGTGCATGTCTTTGGGCTGTGAGAGGAAACCGGACTACCTGGAGGTATATTTGAAGGTTTAAAGCATAATTTTTTTCATAATTTGAAGGTTTGACACATAATTATTTGAAGGTTGACTTTTTTGTATTAAAAACCTTTTTTTATTGGTCGCATGAAATATGCTAATTTTTTGAGATAGGATTTTTGGGTTTTATGAGCTGTATGCCAAAATCATCAGTATTCAAACAATAAAAGACCTGAAATATTTCAGTTGGTGTGCAATGAATCTAAAATATATGAAAGTTTAATTTTTATCAGTACATTACAGAAAATAATGAACTTTATCACAATATGCTAATTTTTTGAGAAGGACTAGTATGTTAACTTTTAAATTTATTGTAATTTATAAACATATTGCAGATTATAAGCATATGGTAAATTTTAAATTTATTGTACATTATAAAAAATTATACATTATAAACATATAGTATGAATGAGATAATGAGCTTCCTTGATCATTCCGCGTATTTATAGGTGGAATCAGGAGCAAATCCTTTGATCTTTGTCGATTTTTCCTCGTTGAAACGTGGTTACGCCGGGTATTCCTCAGTCATTCCGTGTTGAACGTGAATGTTCCGCCATCATTCCGTGAGTCTTCCTTCTAAAAAGGAGTAGTGCAGTGGTCGTTCCGCAAACGTTCCGTCCTTTCCGTGAACGTTTCGTGAATTATCCAAAGGTCTTTCGTTGCTCTCCGCACTGGTTCCGAGGGTGATCCGAGCGATTTTACGCATGTATTCCAACATTGTGCCGCGATCTTTCCGTGTCCTTTCCACGCATTCCGTGATCGTTCCAAGGGTGTTCCGAAGGTGAAATTTTCTGTATGTTTTCGACACATTTTCCGTGTAAAAATGCCGAAGCTTCTCCATAGAGTGCGTTCCGCACCTTTCCGCCATGATCCTTGCATTCCGCGCTCCAGTGAAATGGACCCCATGGTATTACCCTGCTGCTCTAAAAAGCCATGTCTTTATTTAGCATACACTATTCCTTTGTTAGCAGAGCACCACATTCATTCATTTTCTGTACCGGTTAATCCTAATTAGGGTTAGGGGGAGGCTGGCGCTCATCTCATCCGACTTTTGGCGAGGGCAGAGTACACACTGGACGGCTCGCCAGGCCATCGCAGGGCAGAAACACGCTGACGGCTATGCAGCTCCTCTTGATGAAAATCAGCATTGGTTCTTTTACATGAACCTCTTACCACATACAGTGAGAGTCATGGCCAACCTTTAATCCCGTAGCTGCACTGGGGGACAACCTGGTAATAGTGGGGCTTAAGCCTCCGACCTTGCAATCGCACACCATGTTTAAGAGAAATTAGTATAGCATCATTTATTTTTTTTATTGTGGACCCTGGTACACATGGGAACCCTGTGGAGATATTTCTCATGTTGATATAACCATCGTAATGGGAGTGAATGTCTGCGTGAAGGTGAGTTCTACTCTATGAACACATTACTGTTACTTGTTTCAAGCCATAAAATAAAACACAATGTTTAAAATAAAACAAAATTCACTTTTTCCCCATTGCCTCCATTTTCTCTCCTAATTTTAGTCATGTACAATTCGCAACCATTGAAGTATTTCCTTCCCTATCACATGACCGCACCAACCAAGAGGTGTGTAACCATACACAGGCCTCCCTCCGTGACATGTGTTGCTGCCGCCTCTCTACGAAGTGCTGGACATGAGCATTTCGGAGTGGCCTAACACACTCGGAGTGAAACTGCTATCCACCCCTTTCTAGAAATGACCTCACAGATGCCCATGGTTGGCTGGTGATCACTGTGTGTGACAGGGAATGCGTATGCCATCCCTACCTCCTGTAAGACCTAGGCCGATTAGCTCCCATGGACTCCCGGCATCAACCTGGATTCAACCTAGCGACCTGCATTTGGGAGCCGATAAAATACACTTTTATAATACGTTTCAGCTGAGAACATAAACTGTTACTGCCGTGAAAAGCTTTACTCATTTGAATAGAAAAGGCTTTTAACCCAATCACATTGAGGAAGTGCATGACGCTTCTGGTGCGCATAACATGCTTACAGAAATGAATCTATACAGTGGAATGGCATCCCAGGACCCTGTGGTCATACTGGGCTTCCATTAAAGAAATCTTATCTCAATAGTGTAACAATTTCAAGACAATATCAAACCTTTGAGGAGGAGGCAGTCAGAATGAGATGGTTACGTGACATTACATCATCAATGGTGACATCAAACTGAATCCACTGCTGGCGACCGCCTTTACACTGTCTCACATGCCTGGTGAGGCACTGAGGCTCCTTAAACTGGCCAATCGCTGAATTAAAAAATATTGTAGCGTCATTTTGGCAGAATTTGGGCGGTTTGTTCGAAACACCTGTCATCTCAGACAGTGGTCTCCAACCTTTTTATCATCGCGGACCGGTCAACGCTTGACAATTTTACCGCGTCCTGGGGAGGTAGCTTGTTTATATTGTAAATATAATACCCCGCCCTTACCCAGAGTCAGCTGAGATATGCACCAGCCTCCATAATCAGGATTAAGAGTTACATTTTTAATCGAGCTCGAACTCTTCTTAAAAAAAAAAAAAAAAAAAAAAAAACACAGGTGATGGTGCACCAGCTGGGAGAATGAAGGCTCAGGCTCAGTCTCACCCAAAATCCCCGCTATTGTTTGAAACATGTCCAACTCGCCTCTGTTCATGTGCTGTCCTCTTGTGGGTTACATTTTAGCGCTCAAATGACCGACATGTAACCGAGAGAATTCGGTCACTTTCAAAATAATTTTTTTTTCAAAAATAAAAGATCGTTCAGACTCAGACAATAAATAAAACAGAAGTAAATTATTATTTCTTGTGTGGCCCGGTACCAATTGATCCACGCACTGGGACCGGTCCATGGCCTGGGGGTTGGGGACCACTTATCTAAGGTAAGAAATGCTTGGCTGTAATTTGAATAACTCTCCCTTCCCATTTCTACTGCAAAGCTCTGTAAACTGAATTTGAACTGCTACCCTGGATAATGCTGAGAATTGGTCCACTGTTTCACTTGGATGAAATAGTCTAGGTTTTTAGGTACGAGTCATTCATCCACATACAAAGTGCAATAGAAGAATGAAATGTTTCACATGTTCAGGTGTGGTAGACAAAATGGTAACATGTTCTTTCAATGTCAGGTGTTAAGGTCCAGGTCTCACACCGTACAAAAATATAGACATGGCCAGGGAACGCATCAGTCTGATCTTAGAACCGGTAGCGATATTCTTGTCTTTCCAAATGACTTTTAATTTAGTCATAGCTGCTATCCTTGTCAGTGCTATCCTTGAGACTACTTCTGCCCTGGATCCCTTATCTGATACTATGGATCCCATATATTTGAAGCTGTCAACTGTCTCCAGTTTTTTTCCTTCTATTGTGATGTCAGACTTGATGCCATTAATGCAGTTTGTCATCAGCCGGGTCTTCTCTGCACTGAAGCCATATGCTGTGGAGGCGTCTTCAAAGTAAGTGACTAAATTTATAAACTCTTGTTCTTCTTCAGCTAGGCCGTCAATATCGTCAGCAAAGCGTAGGTTGGTGATTGTCCTGCCTCCAATGCTGACTGTTCCTTTATGGTCCTCAAGTGCGTCACCCATTATTCTCTCCAAGAAGCTGTTGAAGAGAGTGGGGAGAGGAGACAACCTTGACGTACTCCAACTGTAGTTCGAAACCAGTCCCCTATGTGGTTGTCAGGGTAGATAGTGCTGGTTGCCTTGTCGTAGAGGGCTTCAATGGTTTTGATCAGGTTTGCATTGATGTTGTATAGTCTCATGGTTGCCCACAAGGCTGCATGCTAGACTCTGTCGAAGCTTCTGCCTTCTTGAAGTTCACAAAGACATGGTACAGGTCCTGTTGATGCTGCATGTACTTCTCACAGAGTATTCTCAAGTTGAAAATTTGCTTGGTTGTGCTTCTGCCTGCTCTAAAGCCAGCATGTTCCTCTTTTGTAATTTCCTCAGCTTGTGGTTTCAGTCTGCTCAGAAGAATTTTAAGCATGACCTTGCTTGGATGACTGATCAGACTGATGGTACGTTAGTTTTGGCATAGTTGTAAGTTGCCTTTCTTTGGAAGAGTAATGATCAGGGATTGAGTCCAGGGCATTGGCCAATCTCCCATTTGCCAGATGTTATTGCAGATGTTGAGTAGCATGCCTATCATGGCATCTCCTGCCGTTTGGACCAGCTCAGATGGAATGTTGTCTACTCCTGCCGATTTGCCTTTCTTCAGCAAGTCTACCGCATCTTGAACCTCTTTCCATAGGATGGGATGGCTATCAGTGTTGGTTGGTAGTGGGACATCCAGAACCTTGGGGTCTCCTGTTGTAGAGTTCTGAGCAGTATTCTGTCAATCTTCTTAAGATGTCTTGTTGCTCTGTGAGACAGTTCTCCTTTTTATCTTGGATGAGAGTAGATCTCCCTTGTTTAGAAGTCGTTAGAGCTTCACAAGTTGGTAGGTTTTCCTGCTGTTGTTTCTCTGTAGGTTTTCTTCAATCTCTTGGCACTGGACTTTGATCCAAGAGCCATTGGAAGCATCATTTGACCATGATGTAGTTGATATGGCTGTGGTAATCTCCTCCTGGGCTGAGCCATGTCCAGCATCTGAATGGTTTGTGTGACCGAATGTATTCACCACCTTCAGGTTGTTGTAGCTAGCAAATTCTAAGAGCCTTAAGCCTCTTTCTTAGATCTCAGGATTGCAATAATGGCCTGCTGTTCCTTTCCAGTTTCTGTATGCATCTTTTCCTATCTTTGCATTCCAGTTCCAGTTCCAGTCTTCTACCAAGAAGTTCTAAGCTTGATGATACAATAATATGGGACACATAAGGCATATATTGGGGCCGGTGATGTAGTGTAATGTAGGGTGCTGCGCTCATGATCAGGAGGTTGTGTGTTCAAATCCCATTTAGACCCACACTGTGCTAAGACACCAGGGCAAGGTCTCAACCACAAATGTGCCTCTTTTCACTCAGCAGTATAAATTGGTACCAGTAAAATTATACTGGGAAGGTCGATGGACTAGCGTCCCATTCAGGAGGAGTTTAACTCCTGGTAGCTTCACGCTATGGAAACCGGGAATAAGCACCAGCCTGATGAGCCACTATGGGTCATCGGGTGTAAAAAGCCCAAAGGACTTTACCTTTGGGGTCAGGAACCTTTTTGACTGAGACAAAAAAAAAAAAAGACATATTTTAAAATCTAATCCTCTGAGAGCCATATATACAGTATATTATATATTATATATATACAGTATATATACTAAATACAACTAAATTGATAAAGAAAGACCAACAATTTGAGAGTATAATAAGACTCTGAATTTATTTTAAACGACATTGTTATAATGAAGTTATTTATTAATAAGAAAAGTACTTCTTACTATTAATGCGACTTCTGGTGCTGCATGGTTTTGCTGATGGCTGTAGTGTGGTTGATACGTGGTGAGGTTCAGCTTCATGCAGACCTTTAGGCTTCCATCTGTTAAACTTGACCGCAGGATGGTCTTGATGTTTATCTGGTGTGAGAAGGACTGCTCGCATGCGAATGTGGAGCCAAACATGGTCAATATGACAGAACTCACATGCTGCAATGTTTGGTATGTGACAGGAAATGCGTTCCAGGTTTTGGCAATCAGCTGGTCTGCGGGTTGAAGTTTTTCCATGCCTGTCCATTTGTGCTTTCTTGCCAGCTGTGCTTGACTTCTTGCAAATGAGCTAATCAAAAAGCGAGGGTCATTTACCTCTTTACTCAATAACAACACTCGCAGTTTGTGGCTGTTGTTATAATCCAATAAAATTAGAGTTTCAAGGTATCGGACCCGCCCGCATACTGGCGTACGGAAAGGATTGGCTCTCCGCTGCGCACCACAGTGACATGTGGCATTGAAAATAGATGTATAGATTTAAATGCGCGAGATTTATTCATCTATTTTTGTTTTATTTGATGGCTTTTTTTGTATTTTTATTTAAATGACAGTGAAATTATGTTATTTGTTATTCTGTTAAGAAAGGCCACCTGATTCATCTGGGAGCCAGATACAGTGATCAAAAGAGCCACATCTGGCTCGCGAGCCATAAGTTCCTGTATAATGGATGGATGATACAGTACATCACATTGTACAATTGGAAGCTGTTGAGTGCTAGCCAATGCATGTAAACAGACAGACTAAATGTGGAAGACATGGGATTCATCTGGGTAACAGAGCCATAATAATGTCGTAATAATCTCTAATGATAGATTTCAGTGTAATGTTCTCTTGTTTAAAAGTGTATACACCCACACTGAATATTAGATCCCATAACCTACACTAGGTAAGTGTAACGAAATGCAACACTACAAGAGACACTCAAATGCAAGTCATTTCAAATTTCTTTTTAATTGTGAATACTGCATTACAAAGCAAGAGATTGCACTCCATCATCAAGACAGTCAGTCATTCCTCTTCCTGATTGGTCGGTCATGTGTGACCCATTGACCCTCCCATCAGTCACTCAATCGGGTCATGCTTAAGTTTGCGCATGCGTTTCTCCAGTAAAGTAAAGTACAGTATGTGCTATGCTACGAAGCAAGCCTGATTAACCCACTGAGTAGCAGCTTCCAGCTAAGTTCACACACTTGTATGAAAAAGTAACATTGCAATCCAAGTGTAGTATGGCAGGGATCTTGACACTAAATCATTTGCTTTTGTTAGTTTTCATCCAAAATTTTGATTTAGGTCTTTAGAAGAGATGTAGATGTACTCCAAAAGTATATCAGAACCACGATTCCAGACAGCCCAATCAGTCCATGTTTGATATTCAAACACAAAAAATAAATAAAATAATTGAATTACAGATACTAGACAGCCAACATAAATCAAGCACATAATTCTATGGATGTACTCAGACTGTGAAATGATACATCCATACAAATAAAGTTCAATCAACAATGTGTCTATAGTAGAAAATGTACACCTGTGGGTATTTGATATATAAAACTATGTGGAAGCCTATTTCCACCACCATACATCGAAGTTATTAGATAGCTAAGCCATAATTATGAGCTGGACTACCAAGTCATAATTATTATGAGTTAGTAAGTCATAATTATGAGATGCTGTCATAAATATGAGATCAAAAGTCCTTAATATGCTAAGACTATTATGAGATGCTAAGTCATAAATATGAGTTAGTAAATCATAATTATAAAATGTGATGGTATAACTTTGACTTGTAATGTTTCATTTAATAAATATGACAATCTGAATTTTATTTCTTTAAATGGCAGAAATGGGCTTCTATAATACAGCCTATGGAAACTCAAATAAAAGAAAGGCTAATACAAACTAGTTTATTTATATCATGGTATTTGAATGCCTACACAGAATACACAGCACAGAGTATATAGTAGTTCCTGGCCACTGCATTCGTATACACTAAATTTACAGGCAAATGTGCATGTGTAAAAGAGAAAGACAAGACTGAGGGGGAAGAGGAAAGAAATAAAGAGTGTGTTCGGGTCCCATTCTTGTGTGTGCCTGCTACATTGTGCATACGATATAAACTATCTCAAAATAGTCACTAATGCATTCAAGAAAACTTCTGAGGTACTACATACTGGAGACCTGGAATAAGAAAATAATTTCATATGTGAGCATAGTGGTGTAGTGGTTTGCACATCCGCCTCACAGCAAGAAAATCCTGGGTTCGATTCGACTCAGGCGATTTGGTGTGGAGTTTGCATGTTCTCCCCATGCTTGGGTGGGTTTCCTCTGGGCACACCAGTTTCCTCCCACAGTCCAAAAACATGCACAGTATGTTAATTGGCTGTTCCAAATCAATCCTAGGTGTGAGAGAGAGAGTGAATTGTTGTGAGTGTTGGCCCTGGGATGGCCTGGTCAGCTGCCCAGGGTGTACCGCACCATCGCCCTGAGTTGGATGAGATGGGTACTAGCCTCCCCACAGCCCTAATTAGGATTAAGCGGTGCATAAAAATAAATAAATGAATGAATGAATGTGAGCACCAAGGTGGCATAGTGGTTAGCACGTTCACCATCACGTCCAAGCACAGAGTGGGTATTTCTATGTGGTTTGCATGTTCTCCCTGTGTTTGTGTGGGTCTCCTCCAGGTACTCTGGTTTCCTCATAGTCCAAAGACATCTACATTACGTAGGTTTGAATGTTTGTGTGGGAGATAGTGATAGTTTTCTGCCTTCACTCAGAGTCAGCTAAGACCCTCCTTGTGACCTTAGTATGATTAAGCAATTCAACAAATAAATGAATGAATTTCATACCTGCAAAATGAAAACACTGAATGAGTAACAATGCCACATGCCCATTTTAATCAAGTGCTTGCCGGTCTGGGTAAGTGCAGTACATTTTTAAACAGTGTTATCCTGATTTTTTGTAGAAGGTCAGCTTCGTACACCATGGTTGGGTTATTACAGTTTTATTATATATATATATATATATATATATATATATATATATATATATATATATATATATATATATATATATATATATATATATGAATGAGAGAGAGAGAGAGAGAGAGAGAGAGAAAAAAATTCTTAAATGTTTTACACAACTCCAAGTTTGGCAGATGTTATTGTTCAAAGGTCAAAGGGCTGTGAGTGTACGGAATAGCTGAGTTAAGCAGAAGACCGAGGTTGTAAGCGCCGTACACTGGCGAGCCAGGAGTTTAATACTAAGCTCATGGCAAGTCCTCCTTTCAGTTGCCATGCCTAAGCGCTCTGCAGCCCTTGCAAACTCCTGATAGGTCTGAGCAACATCTGCAAGTCCCAACAAGGTTTGAGAGTGGCGCTCCTGGCATCTCTTGCAGCTTGAAAAACTCAAGCATATGGCTGAAAGCAGGATAAGTGAATGAAAGCTGTCTGCTAGAGCTTGCAGTGTCTCAGCTGGGGTCTGTCCGGCCTTCACTACCTGCTGACAGCCAGCCAGAAACCCTCGTGCTTCCACATGTAGCCTGCGCTTGTTTTCAGAAAAGTGGTCTGCACATTTGTCTCTGGGATGCTCTTGGAAGTAGTCTTGGTTTTTCATAGCACCATCCAGGACAGTTAATAGTGTATCAACATCTCTTTGCAGAGCCAGGAAGCCTGTTGGTGGTAAAGGGTAATGCTGGGCCAGTAAGGCGGTGATGGCATCTATATGAGGGTCAGAGAGAAAGCAGTCGGGGTTGTCAAGTGGCGACAGAAGTGGGCCAAGTTCTGTAGAAGAAGCAGGTGGAAGGACCACACGAGTGAAAGCTTGAAGGGGTGAGGGAGGTGAAAAAGAGGAAGACGAACCAGAAAGGGATGAAGGTGGAATCGATGTCACCAAAGCTACTGGCTCATTCATACTTTGCTGAGTCCTGCAGGAGAACTCATAGACAGTCAGTTCATCATCAAAACTCCCACTGTTCAAGACATTGCTGAAACAGTTGGTGTATGCTGATTGGCAGCCACAGACCTCCATAGGTGTTTCAGTACTCTCGATTACTGTCTCACACACTGAGGCAAGCACTGAGCTGCATGTCAGGTCAGGCTTTGCTTGCAGTTGGGTATTGGTGAGATTGGACTCCATATTTGTGATATGTTGAGAGTGTGCATCAACAAGAGGGCTGCTTCCTGCTTGTAGTCTGCTGATTTCTTGTGATGTCACCACACCCCACGGTTCACTAAGGTTTTGCGTCGTAACCACAACAGATGAAGAGCTGATTTTGACAGGATCAGTTGATTTCAGGCTTGAAGGTGACTTTGGCGGCTGAGAGAGGTCATCGGGTTCAGATTTCTGTTCTCTTTCCAAATAAAAACTACTGCAATCTACTTGACCAAACTCTTCAACCCCCTCCATGATCTCTTCAGACTTTACCTTAGCTGTGGGCCCATCCTCAGAAAAACGTCTTGCTGGTTTGGCATCATCTACAAGACTACTCTTACTGGCTATCACTTCCTGGGAACATGTTAGGTACCGGGGTAAGTTCTGAATCCTTCTCGGTTGTGCTGAAGTAGATGGATAGCCAAGAATGCCAGAAGCACAATGAGTGAATGTGTATTCTTGGGTAAGCTGCCCTGAGCTTAAAGTAGAGGATAGTTCATAGCTGAATGGATCAGAGTCATCTGTATCACCAGGATGTGGTTCTTTCATGGGTACAGGTTGAATTTGAGGGAAAAGGTGCTTTGTTAAACAAAAAAGACCACAACGGTCAGATACTGCAGACATGCTCTGACTGCGTGTTCTCTCTGTTGGTTCTATTGTACACTTTTGAATGTCCTTTTCCAGATTTTCTACATCAAGGCTGCTCATGCCTGGGGTATTGGAGAAGGGTGCAATTGGGCCTTTCAAGCAAAGTGATCCAGATGCCTGTGGCTGGTCTAATTGTGGAAGTGAGCAGCTCTTTTTTCTATGCAATGGTTCCTGGATAGGTTCTTGGCGATGTAAATTCCCAGATAAAACATCATCACCACAGTACTTGCTGGGATTGCCAAAAAACAAGTGACCATCAAGCAAGCTTTTAACCTCACCTCCTACCGCTCCTTTTTCAAGTCCGTCAGCACTGTTCACGCCATTACCTTTTACTTTAGGCTCTGTGGAAGTGCGTATTGCTACTATAGTAGGTGAGGCGTTAGACATGATTTCTGTGACAGACTTAAACTCCATGGAATCTGGTTCCATCAATATAACCTGCTGTTTTTGCTGATTTGCCTTACTCAACTTGTTACCCTGCAAAATATGATGGGTTCCAAACCCACTTGGTTTAGACATGGTAATGGATTTTGACTCCATTTGTGCTTGCCCAACTTCAGAATTTATAATTGTGGGGCAGGAACTTTGATCTGGCGGCCGGTAGAAATAGCTTTCATCAAGATGGCTGGACTCCAACCAATGATTTGGGATTTTGTTATAATTTTTTGTTCCGTCTTTTTCAGGAAATGTTACTAAAGAAGTGTATTCTGTTTCCATAAAGGAACGACGCTTTCGGCTTCTCTTGTGGAACCTTGGTCCTTCGTTTTTTGTTGTCATTGTCTTTTGCTTTTCGTTATCTTTACCCTGTCTCTTTTTAATCTCTTCTTCTCGCTTCCTTCGTTCACCAGCACAGTTGCTAATGCCAATGTTACTTAGGCTCAGCGTACGCTTCCTGACACTTGAATTCTTAGAGCGTTCTGGAAAATGAGAGGTATGAGTTAAAACAAGATTTTTGTAAGCTGTAGCAAAAATAATTTTAATTCCAGACTTCATCACTTCAGAATCACAAATTCATTTCAATTACATTACATAATGGGAACAAACCTTTAGGCATTGGTGCTGACAAAGGTTCCTCAGGAACAAATTTCTCCTGAGCATCAAAGAACTCATCATCTGAGCTACTGTCCCCAAAACCAGGAGGAGGCAAAAGAATAGGCACAGGCTCAGCATTTCTCACTGCTTCATTTTGTTTGTCTTGAAGAGTATGGTGAGGAGATGATGTTCTTGCATGGGTTTGAGCGCTGTCGGGTGTGACATTTGAGCAGATGTTGTAGTACTTTTGTGCGTCATCCTGGTTGAAAGTAAACATGCACTGTCCATTAGGAGGCTCGATGCTGTCAAAAACGTCCTCTGGTGCATCTTGTTCATCGTCATCAAATCCCCGTTCAGAATATTCATCCTCGCTAGCCTCGGTGGGACTGGGCAGACAGTCTGCAATGCTAGACAGGGCGGCGTGAAATAAGAATTCGTCATCATTGACAGGGAAGTCAAAGGAACACAGATCATCATGGAAATCGTCATCGTGGCAATCTGGTTGGCTCGGATAGGGTTCAAGAGTATCAACGTGGAGGTAATGGTCTCTTCCATTCAGTTGGCTGACAGAGTTAGTGGAAAAGTAGGTCAAAAATTCATCTTCCTCTAAGGCATCCATGGAGTCACTGGACATGCTGTTTACAAAGTGGGAGTCTGTCTGTAATGAATCTGATGTCTCTGATGGTGGGTCCTCTACAATGATGACACATGGTGGCTCTTCCTTCTTGGCCTCTTGTTCACTCTCCTTGGTGTCCTCCAGCAGAGCATCGTTTTCTGGAACTAGTATTCCTGTTTCTTCATCTGCATACACAGACTCAACCTGCTCCTCTGCTTTAACTTTCTTTGTTTCTCCAGCTCCATTCTCAACACTTTCTTTCTCACTCTTGTCTTCCACATCCTCCACTTCTTCAGTGTTAGTTTTATCTTCTTCTTGCCGTACAACATGACTATTGACCACAATGACGGAGGAATCCCTCTGGGTTGGACTTGGATTGTGAACAACCAGGGCATCCACCTCTGAGTCTTCAGAGTCACTACAGCCTCTTGATACATAACCTATACAGTGGACACACAAACACGCACATATAATATATATATATTTATATTATATTATATATTTACAGGGATCCCTCGCTACTTCGTGCTTCAATTAATGCGGCTTCAGTGCATTGTGGTTTTTAAAAAAATAAAAATTAAAATTAATCGAATTAAAAAATAATTATGCAAAAAAAAAAACCCTAAACCAACACAAAAAAACAACCCAAAATCTCCCATCAAAACTGGATACACTGTTGCATCTGTGTGTGGCATCTGCGCAGCCACGCCCCCCTCTGCCAGAGCCCAGTATTAAGTCTACCTCAGGATAATGTTTAATCATATTTCATACTTATATTTATGATCTATCTTTCTGTAGATTTTATTCCATTTCTGTTTCTACTTGTTCTTCAATTTCATTTCACTTTCACTTTTGACCTCGGTCTCCGGACGTTGGTAAGTTGGAGAGCGTCTGTATTTATATTTCATTTACATCTTCTGTTATTTTTTTAATGTTTAATAATTATTAAAAGCATCTATAGCATTATATATGTATTTATTGATGTTATATGCACATATACATGTACGTATACGTCAGTCGGGGGGTGGGGGGGTGAACCTACTTCACAGATTTCGATGGTCGTGTGGGGATCTCGGTCCCAATTAACCATGGAAAGTGAGGGATCCCTATATGTATATAGGCCCTTGTTATTCGCAGGGGTTTGGTTCCGGCCCCTCCCGCACGAATGAAGATAATCCGCGAGTTCTGTACCTGGAAGTCAATATCTATTACATGCACTAAAATATGCTTCTTAAACACATTCTATAGACAGTCTTACTCATTAAAACAGTATTAATGTAGGAAAATGTAGTAATGATTAAAAACAATAATTTTTTTACTGTGATATTTATTGATCATAAAATATAAACATATATATTTGTATATAAAAGGACACGAACTGAGTACAGTAAAACCTCCGCTGACGAACGCTTAAGCTCACGAACTTTTCGCCTCAAGAACATTAAATTTGCGAGCATATAGTCTCTGCTGACGAACTAGTTTTCGGCGGACGAATCAAACCACGCGGTTGAACAGCGCCACGGTGGCGGCCACGAGAAGCTGACGCACGCTCATGGCGTCACAGTTCGTCACCCGCTTTCTTTGAGTGCGGAAGTGGTTTGTGTTTGATAGACATTTTGGACCATATTGAGTGCACTTTTGCGATTATGGGACCGAAAAAGACCCCACCACAGGCGGAGATCATTGAAAAACACGAACGAGGTGTGCGTTTGTGTGACTCAGCGTCCCAGTACCAGTACGCTAAGTCTACCATTGCTCCCATCCTTAATAACAAGGAAGCTATTAAGGGTGCGTGTTTGGCTAAGGGTGTTTCCAAACAGTAGGGGTTTCCAAACACTCCTTCCAAATAGTAAGTCCCTCCCGCCCTCCTCCTCTCACTCCATTCCATCAAGCCATCAACTACCATCACAAAGGTAAATAAAACGACTTTATTATACAGTACAGTTTATTTCTTTAATTACAATACAATAGCACATTTATTATACATAAAATAAGGTATATTTTTGTGTAGTTTTAAGGCTTATTTAGTAGAAAATTATGTTTTATGGGGACCTGGGAACGGATTATTCTCATTTTAATGGTTTCTTATGGGAAATAAATGTTCGGAAGACGAACTTTTCGCCTTACACACACTTTCTGGGAACCAATTATGTTCGTGAGCAGAGGTATCACTGTATAATCTTTTCCATTACTGTAAACATACAGCACTGTAGTTTTCAAAAATGCCCACTAGAGGGAGATATTGCATTATATGTACTTTGCATTGCATTATATCGGGGTCGGCAACCCGTGGCTCCGAAGCCGCATGCGGCTCGTTCACCTCTCTGGTGAACGTCGCTTTTCAAAATTATGTTGTATTTTACGGTGGCCGACGGGTGCACCACAAACATTATCTACAAAAACCACTGCATCAACTGCAAAAAGAAAATATCACTTATTTACTCACATCGGAAGCACTCCGGCTCCCAGGGGTAGTTAAACCAGCTTTTACCTGAATGATGGGAGAATCTGCCTAAGGCAGAGAGTCCTGCAACGGTTAGGTACCCACAGGTACCCAGTGGGTACCCTTCCAATGCTCTTTTAGTGTTGAAAATTACAAAGATGAAAATTAACAGTCACGGGTGTGGGCAGATATTTATTTGGTGTGGGCGGGGTGATTTTGTGTGTGTGTCCGTTTTCATCACACTCTGTGTCCTGCATTTTTGGGTTCGGCTGAATGTTCCTGGCATCACAGAAGATTCTGTGATCACCCAAAAATGCAGGACACAGGATCTGATGAAAACGGAGGAGCTTTATTGTTCACAGGGAAGGCACTAGAGCACGGGGACATTGTACTCACTGATAAACATGCAGAGAAACACGGAAATCAAACTAAAGCAGGAACTGGTGAACCGTGGAGCTGAGAGCCAAAGAGATCATGGGGAAGAGGGACAATCTTCTAGCACCGGGAGGAGGGCTCTGCTCATCTTTATAGCCCGTTATTAAGTGGAATCAGGAGTGTGTGTACTTGTGTGACAGCCACGCCCCTCTCCACCATGCAGAGAGAGAGAGAGAGGGAGAGAGAGAGAGAGAGAGAGAGAGAGAGAGAGAGAGCGAGAGCGAGAGAGACCAAAACCAGAGTCTCTCACAACACAGACCATAACATAGTATACTGTATTCAATAATTTTTTCACTTAATTTGTGAACCTATGGTATGAGTCCTCCAGGGGGGTGCAGATAGGGGCACAGACTGCAGAAGAGTGGAATAGGGTGTCATTTTCGAAGTGTGTATTAGTCTTCATCGCGTGGCCAGACTAAAAAAATAATAATCATAATGCGTCTCTGGTATTGTTCAGGGGGCTGGGCCAAATGTGGAGGTGGGTCGTAACCGGCCTATGGGCCGTAGTTTAGGGACCACTGCCCTTAACCAACACAAAACAAAAAACAACCTGCACGCATATGTATGTGTGTTGTCTTCTTCTCATGCAATACCATCTGTATGCGTGTGAATTTATATTTTATTTACATCTTCTGTTATTTTTTTAATGTTTAATTGTTATTATACGCATTTATAGCACTGGATATGTATTTATTGATATTATATACACTTATACATGTACGTATAGGTCAGTCGGGGCGGTGATCCTACTTCGCGGATTTTGATGGTCGCGTGGGCATCTTGGTCCCAATTAACTGTGTAAAGTGAGGGATCCCTGTATGTATATGTATATATGTACGTAAGTCGACGACCACTTTTGGTTCCGGCAGAACGGTCGTAAAGCGATCTGGTCGTATGTCGACTTTCTGTCCAAATACACTGATGCCAAACAAAAACAGGTGAATAACTCTTGCGCATTTAAATCTACCTTCAAACTCTAATTTTATTGGATTATAACAACAGCCACAGACTACGCGTGTTGTTTTTGAATAAAGAGATAAATTTTCCTCGTTTTGATCAGCTCATTTCCACAAAGCCAAGCACAGCTGGAAAGCAAACACAAATGGACACAAATGGACAGACATGGAAAAACTTCAACCGCAGACCAGCTGATTGCCAAAACTTGGGATGTGCTTCCTGTCACATAAACAGTGCAGCGTGTGAGTCCAATAAAATTAGAGTTTCAAGGTATCGGACCTGCCAACACACAGAAAGGATAGGCTCTCCGCTTCGCGCCACAGTGACGTGGTATTGAAAGTAGATGAATACAGTAGGCCCTCGACATTCACGGGGGTTCAGTTCCAGGTCCTCTCGCAAATCATGATAATCCGCGAGTTCTGTACCCGGAACTAAAACCCCATGTATCACGTCACATGCGTGAATGAGGAGCCGTAAGTAAAATAATATGTATCTATTACATAGGCTAAAATATGCTTCTTAAGCTAACATTCTATAGACAGTCTTACTCATTAATTCAGTATTAATGTAGTAAAATGTAGTAATGATTAAGAAAAACTTAATTTATTTGCTATGATATTGATTGATAATAAAATATAAACATTATGCAGCATACATATAAAAATACCTTTAAATGCATTCTCTGAAAAACATACAGCAGTGAAGTTTTCAAAAATGCCCACTAGAGGAACGTATTGCATTAGGCATGAGATGACTGAATTCAGGTATTAGCTGCATTAAGTCCGAGCAGCTCAGCCACGTCCCTCAGCCAGAGCGAGTTCAACCCGAGTTTTAGAGTGAGAAAGTTAGAGGCGTTACAAACGTGTGATGTGATATGAGTTAGTCCTCTGGTGTAGAGATGAGCATGCTTTTGTTTATTGGGAGTAAATGACAATAGTGAATTCAGGTGTGTGCTAACGAGCAGCTCAGCCATGCCCATCAGCCGAAGCAGAGAGTAAACAGTTAGAGGCACAGCGCCAAAATTAAAGTCCCCCAAACACAGACCATAACAAAAAGGACATAAAAGAACAAGAAATATAATAAATTGGATAAACAAAACAAAATGAGAAACATGCTCCACCACAGTAAATGAAATATAACACAAACATTTTAAACATTACCTTAAGTCATGTACTGGAATAATAATTGAAAAAGACTTTAATAGTGGAATGTTTTACAACAGTTCAGACGATTACTGTATTCCTCTTCAGGCACTTCAGAGGAAACTGTCGTAGTCTTATTTCTTAAGAGACAGCCAACGTCATTACCATTTTCTGGTGCTTAGCAGGAGTGACATCATAGAACTTAACTGGTAATTAAAACACTAAAAAAAGGCTCATTGCCAACTTGTGCGCGAATGAGGAAAAAGGTTAGCAGGAAGCTCAACCAGTTAGCAGGAAGGAGGACAGCCACTGGCTGAATTTGAATCATGTGCGAGCTGCTTGGCAGTCAGCGAATACTCAAACCGTGAGTGCGAAACCTTGAATAGTCAAGGGCCTACTGTAGATTTCATCTAGATGCAGCGCAAACAACTGTCGTACACAGCACTCGCACTGCACTGCCATGAATCATGCTTCACGACTTTTGCGGTCATAAAGTCGATCAGACGTAACTCGCATAGGACGTAAGTCAACGACTCACTGTATATATACTAGTATAGAGATATACATACTGTATTTGATGGGATAAGCAATTTTCTGACAAGAACATTCAACAAGGTCTTAGAGAGTGAGAGGATGCCGGAGGAATGGAGAAGTGTGCTTGTGCCTATTTTTAAGAACAATGGAGATGTGCAGAGTTGTGGCAACTACCGAGGGATAAAGTTGATAAGCCATATGATGAAGTTATGGAAAAGAATAGTGGAAGCTAGACTAAGGGCAGAGGTCAGCATTTGTGAACAACAGTTTGGTTTCATGCCAAGAAAGAGCACCACAGATGCAGTGTTTGCTTTGAGGATGTTAATAGGGAAGTACAGAGAAGGTCAGAGGGAGCTGCATTGTGCCTTTATAGATCTGGAAAAAGCATATGACAGGGTGCCGAGAGAGAAACTGTGGTATTGCATGAGGAAATCTGGAGTGGCAGAGAAGTATGTGAGAGTTGTGCAGGACATATATGAGAGATGTAAGACAGTGGTGAGGTGTGCTGTCGGTATGACAGAAGAGTTCAAGGTGGAGGTGGGACTGCATCAAGCGGTGATGGACAGGCTGACAGACGAGGTTAGACAAGAATATCCATGGAATATGATGTTTGCAAATGACATTGTGATCTGTAGTGAGAGCAGAGAACAACTGCAGGAAAATCTAGAGAGGTGGAGGTATGCCCTGGAAAGGAGAGGAATGAAGGTTAGCCTCAGTAAAACAGAATACATGTGTGTGAACGACAAGGACCCAAGAGGATCGGTCAGGTTACAGGGAGCAGAGATAAAGAAGGTGGAGGATTTTAAGTACTTACTACCAGGCAGAAGGCCGGGAGGAAGACCAAAGAGAACATTTATGGATGAGGTGAAGGAGGACATGAAGGTAGTTGGAGTAAGAGTAGAAGATACAGAGGATAGGGTGAGATGGAGGCGGATGGTTTGCTGTGGCGACCCCTGAAGGGAAAAGCCGAAAGAAAAGAAGAAGAGGAGGAGAATCGACATGATAAGCAACCAGGGCACTTTAAAAATGGGAGTGGGTTTATTAAAATGCTACCAGCGGAGTGGAATGATAAGTGCTTATTACCATCAAGGTAGAAAACATGAATAATCTATCTATCTAGTGCCTGAGTCGTAGGATGACCATTGGCGACCCACCATGAAGGTGGCCCTGGTTATAATCTTCATGGAGGTTTTCTTGGCAGGATTTGTGCAGTTTGCCATTGCCTTCTGCACGATGCGAACCTACAGGCAATTTAGAACAGCCAGTTAACCTACTGTGTATGTCTTTGGATTGTGGGAGGAAACCTGAGCACCCGGAGGAAACCCACGCAAGCACGGGGAGAACATGCAAACTGCACACGGAAACAACCAGGCCGGGAATCGAACCCAGGCCTTCTTGCTGTGAGGCGGACATGCTAACCACTACGCCACCATGCCGCCCATGAATAATAATAGAGCAATAAAAGAGTTTTACTGGTATTTGCGCTATTCATTTTGTGGTCTCAACCAAACTACTTACATGAAGGCTGAAAAAAAAAAACAGAAAACAGCATAAATAAAAAAAAGCCCCCTTACTTTTTCCTCCCTATGCTGTTCCTTTAAACATTTTCCAGGAAGTAAAATCAAGCCAATTATTAACACGAATGTCAACTTTAGCACATGGCACGTTGAACCAGTCAACACAAACAAACAAAAGCACATGACCAGGAACATCTTTAAATTTATGAAGTTAGTGAGCAGGAGAATCAGGTGAAAAATACTCGTCATCACTTTCTGATAGATCCATATCTGGCTCATCGCTCCATTCATTCAGAGCATCCCATAATTTTGCTGTATCAGTTTCTAATGATTCATTGGCTGTTGGACATTTACCAAGAGAACAGAGCAAAATAGTTTCCTGTTTTTTAAAGCACGGTGGAACAATCGAAAGTGTTGTTGCTGATGAACATTATAGACATTCCCCAGTGGCAGGGAGTCTTAAAATACCGTGTAAACTCACTTTTACAGGCAGTGAACACCTCATTTTACGGATACAGAGACTAATCGAGCAAAGTTGGTAAGTTTGATCTACGATTTTGCTCCCAGTATACGGTTATTAAACGTAAAATCAAAAACATTGGGGGGGACTTATTGGAGCAGGGCGCTTATTACGTTATTACGTCGATTACAGTGTGTAGATACTAGTCCTTGTCAAAAAATTAGCATATTATTTCATATATTTTAGATTCGTTGCACACCAACTAAAATATTTCAGGCCTTTTATTGTTTTAATACTGATTGATACTGATAATTTACTGATAATGATTTTGGCATACAGCTCATGGAAACCCAAAATTCCTATCTCAAAAAATTAGCATATCATGAAAAGGTAGTCTAAACGAGCTATTAACCTAATCATCTGAATCAACCAATTAACACTAAACACCTGCAAAAGATTCCTGAGGCTTTTAAAAACTCCCAGCCTGGTTTATTACTCAAAACCGCAATCATGGGTAAGACTGTCGACCTGATTGCTGTCCAGGCCTTCATTGGCACCCTCAAGCTAGAGGGTAAGACACAGAAAGAAATCTCTGAGCGAATAGGCTGTTCCCAGAGTGCTGTATCAAGGCACCTCAGTGGGACATCTGTGGGAAGGAAAAAGTGTGGCAGAAAACGCTGCACAACCAGAAGAGGTGACCGGACCCTGAGGAAGATTGTGGAGAAGGGCCGATTCCAGACCTTGGGGGACCTGTGGAAGCAGTGGACTGGCTACAGGTTACAGGTTACAGGTTACAGGGCTACAGGTGGTGCATTCCTCAGGTCAAGCCACTTTTGAACCAGAAACAGCGGCAGAAGCACCTGACCTGGGCTACAGAGAAGCAGCACTGGATTGTTGCTCAGTGGTCCAAAGTACTTTTTTCGAATGAAAGCAAATTTTGCATGTCATTCGGAAATCAAGGTGCCAGAGTCTGGAGGAAGACTGGGGAGAAGGAAATGCCAAAATGCCTGAAGTCCAGTGGCAAATACCCACAGTCAGTGATGATCTGGGGTGCCATGTCAGCTGCTGGTGTTGGTCCACTGTGTTTTATCAAGGGCGGGGTCAATGCAGCTAGCTATCAGGAGAGTTTGGAGCACTTCATGCTTCCATCTGCTGAAAAGCTTTATGGAGATGAAGATTTCATTTTTCAGCACGACCTGGCACCTGCTCACAGTGCCAAAACCACTGCTAAATGGTTAACTGACCATGGTATTACTGTGCTCAATTGGCCTGCCAACTCTCCTGACCTGAACCCCATAGAGAATCTGTGGGATATTGTGAAGAGAAAGTTGAGAGACACCAGATCCAACACTGTGGATGAGCTTAAGGCCGCTATCAAAGCGTCCTGGGCCTCCATAACACCTCAGCAGTGATACAGGCTGATTGCCTCCATGCCACGCCACATTGAAGCAGTCATTTCTGCAAAAAGATTCCCGACCAAGTATTGAGTGCATAACTGAACATAATTATTTGAAGGTTGACTTTTTTTGTATTAAAAACACATTTTTTTCATTGGTCGGATGAAATATGCTAATTTTTTGAGATAGGGATTTTTGGTTTTTCTTTACTTTTTTTGACAAAATTATTAATATTAAAACAATAAAAGGCTTGAACTACTTCAGTTGTGTGTAATGAATCTAAAATATATGAAAAGTCTAATATTTATCAGTACATTACAGAAAATAATTAACTTTATCACAATATGCTAATTTTCTGAGATGGACTAGTATATACAGCTACCATCAGCATGGACCCTGGCAGAAGGTTGTTTTGTACCAAAGGAGCTAGATTCAAGAGGGCTGGACCAGTTCAGGGAAATCTCTCTTCTGGACGTAGAAGGACAGATATTTGGGTCTGTAGTAGCAAAGAGAATCACCACCTTTCTCCTGATGAATCACTACATTGACACCAGCGTGCAGAAGGGAGGCATCCCAGGCCACTCAGGATGTCTAGAGCACACAGCAGCGATAAGCCAGCTGATCAAGGAGGCCAAGAAAAACAAGAGTGACTTATCAGTAGTGTGGCTGGACATTGCCAAGGCCTACCCTAGCATACCCCATCTACTAATCGAGAAAGCACTGCAGCAGTACCATGTTCCAACAGAAGTTGTGCAGTTGGTCATGAATCATCTTACCAACATCAAGATGCGATTTACAGTGAACAACTTCACAACAGGCTGGCAGAGACTCGAGAAAGAAATCATGGCAGGGTGTACCGTTTCAGTAACACTATTCGTGGCATCCATGAACTTGCTCCTCAAGGCAGGAATCAGCCAGTGCAGAGGTCCCAAGGTTGACGATGGCACCAGGCACCCATCTTGCAGAGCCTTTATGGACGACGTCACTGTCATGACAGAGTCACTAGCAGGAACCCGTTGGATTCTCTCAGCTCTTGAAAAGATGGTGAACTGGGCTAGAATGAAAATCAAGCCACCCAAGTCAAGGAGCCTCACTATTACCAAAGGCCAGCTTGGATCACATGTTTTCATTATCCAAGATGAGAAGATTCCCACAATCCAGAATGAGAGCATTAAATGCCTGGGCAAATGCTTTGAATCGTACTTGCGAAAGTAGTGTACTTGCTGTGGGTTATACCGCCTTCTGGTCTTTCAAGAGCGCAAGGGTGCCGTTGAACTCGTTTAGAACACAGCCTGCACTGATGTGAATCACCAGCAGAGCGGAGAGTTCTTTCTTTTGTGGATTTGGGCTTTCATTTATTTTACAACTCTCTTTGCTTAACTGAGTATGCATGGTAGATTGCGCTGATCCGAGCAAATAGTTAATTCATCTCTGTGTATGAGAATTGCACCCTTGCTAGTAGGCTTACGCTTCTGACCAACCATATTTGCTTAGGGTTACAAAAGTCCGCAAAAACAGCAGAGACATCCAAAAATCACAGAGAAGTGGCTGCACAGCTATATATGTATATATATATATATATATATATATATATATATATATATATATATATATATATATATAACTGAACTGGGCAGAAGGAGGGTCATTCAGTGGACCAACGTCATTACGATGTTTTAAATCTCAAAATTTGACCTTTTTTTTGAAAAAGGTCAAATTTTGAGTTTGTATCTAAAAAAAGAACGTAAAATCAAAAACTGTAAAACAGATTTGTATGTATATATATATATATATATATATATATATATATATATATATAAGTTTAGGCTCAACAATCCAGAGCAATGGAGAGTGTGGAAAAGAGGTCAAAGCAGGTTGGAAATGGTTGGAGAAAAGTGTCCGGTGTGATGTGTGATAGGAAGGTATCGGCAAGAATGAAAGGAAAAGTGTACAAGACGGTGTTCAGGCCAGCAATGTTGTATGGTTTAGAAACGGTGGCCCTGGGGAAAAGACAGGAGGCAGAGCTGGAGGTAGCAGAGATGAAAATGTTGAGGTTCTCTTTGGGAGTAACGAGGATGGATAGGATTAGGAATGAGCACATCAGTGGGACAGCACATGTAAGAGGTTTTGGAGACAAAGTCAGAGAGGCTAGATTGAGATGGTTTGGACATGTACAGAGGAGGGATAGTGAGTATATTGGTAGTAGGATGCTGAGGCTGGAACTACCAGGCAGAAGGCCTAGACGAAGACCAAAGAGACAATTCATGGATGTGGTAAAGGAGGACATGAAGGTCATTGGTGTAAGAGAAGACGATGCAAAGGATAGGGTGAGATGGAGGCAGATGATTCGCTGTGGCGACCCCTGAAGGGAAAAGCCGAAAGGAAAAGAAGAAGAAGATATATATATATATATATATATATATATATATATATATATATATATATATATATATATATATGTATATATATACACATACATACACACACAGAACTGCTTCATGTTACTGTATTTGAGTATTATTTATTATCACCAGAACGGAGTATTGATTTCATACACATAATAAAGTCATACAGATTTTCTTAATTTCTCACACTGTTCAATTTTGAATTTGAGCCATTGGTGTGTTATCTGATTCTGTTCATGTAAAACAGGGAAACATCTCACCAAAACCTCTACAACTGGAATCTGGAGGTAGATTGCTGAAAGTGGTAAATTCTAAGTCTTGGGATTAAATGGATGGGTGGCATACTAGTTAGCATGCCTACCTCACAGTTTAAGTCCGAGGTTTAGCCAGTATGTTTCTGTGTGGAGTTTGAATGTTTTCTGCATGCTTGCGTGGGTTTCTTCCACAGTCCAAAGACTTGAACATTATTGTCTGTTTTAAATTTCCCCAGTTATGAGTGTGAATGGTTGTGCGTTGCCCTGCAATGGCCTGGCAAGGTGTTCCAGATGTACGCTGCCTTTGCCCAGAGTTAGTTGAGACATGCTTCATCCTCATTGTAACTCAAGTAGAAGCAAGTGGTTCAGCAAAAATGTGAATGAATGGGACTAATGGCACTTTACAGCACAATGGGCATGTGGATGTGCTCCAAATACCTAGTTGACGGATATTGTGTTGTCAACTAAGGAGGGCAAGACGCTTATTAGGACTGAAAATGGTTGTTGGAGGCATCTTGCATCCAGGGATTTTGGAGGAGGTGCTTCTGATTGGAGGTGTGCATATGTTTAGCTGCTGAGTTCAAATTGAAAAAAAACTTTCTCCGGAATTAACTCCATATTTTTAATCCCGAGTTGTTTTTCTAGTTGTGAGTTCTCTTTATTGATTTTGAACAGCAGTGCATGACAGAAACAAATTAAAATTACTTCAAATAGGCATTACAGACCGAACACAAGATAAAAAAAAATGTCACTCTTCTACTTTCCTGTATGTATTATTAACTGAAAGAGTATCACTCCCCACCTTCTTCTGTAGATATCCGGTGGCTCTTTGATTCTTCTGTCCAGGGGAACACACAGATTTGAGGGTCTACGAAAACTTTGCAGTAACCAGCTATCAGACATGACAGATCCTTGGCTGGCCCTGACTCCAGCAGTAATGTAATGGACTGTGGAATGAAGAAAAAGAGTACCTATAATGCATAGTATGTCCTGTTACACTATATCCCTTTCAATGCACCTACAGTATAGTATGTACCTTAATGTCCTGCATGTAGATCTTGACTAGGCTAACACGCTCCGACTCGGTCACCAGCTCTACCCTGGTGATACCACTGAACTCTGCCAGCGTGGTCATGATGCTTAGTTTGTGATTGATCACTTGACTCACCCCAAACTGCGCCCCCACCAACAGGCTCACTGTAGACTCCCTGTCTTGCAGCTGGATGAAGAAATGGGAAGAGGAGTTTTTTGGCTGTCCTCTGGAGTCTAGTTCTTTGGTATAATTTCTGTATTTTTAGTTAGGTTTGTGATAACAATCAAAGGATGAGAAGAGTTCTTACCATCATGGTGGCATTAAAGGATTTCCCTCCATAAGATTTGAGATCAGACATCTCAATCAAATAGTATACTCTGGCTTGGGTTACTGACATTGCCTGAATACGCAATACGAAAACTTTAGGGAACATTTTAATGCACACATTTTTGCATGCAAACACCTCCTCCCTCCCCCACACCCACCTTATGTTTGTGTTCCTGTAAAAGGATCTTCTTCATGTGTAAATTTATGGCTTTTCTCAAGTCCTTCTCTCTCATGTTCCTCAGCAGGGTGCTCGAGACAAAGCTTCCGATGCCCCAGTCCTTTCTATCAACACCAGAATAGACACACACACACACACACACACACACACACACACACACACACACACACACACACACACACACACACAATCCAACTGACAAATGATAAACAGGATCCACTGCATAAGTGTCTATAATGTGTGAGACTTACATGATGGTCTTTAGTGATGTTTTGGGAGACTGTCCAGTGCTGGCGAGTCTCTCCTGTATGTGCAAAGCGGCTAGTCTGATCGCTGTGTTACATTTCATCTCCACTGCAAACCTTTCCTGCAGGACATCGCTCACGCTCTATATTATATACACACACATAGGAAAAGATGAGTAGAATTACATGTCTACATGTGTATCTCAGAAGACTGATGCTACCCATCATACTTTATTCCTACTGGATTTTAGAATGTATGGTATTCAGAGCCACCAAAGCCAACCGTAGCGGCTTGTAACATCTACAAAAGATACACTAAATTTGTGGATCTGGACAACACAGATGGCACAGTGATTGTCATGTGGATTTCTATGGAGTTTTCATGATTTCCCCATGCTTGCATGGGTTTCCTCTGGGTACAATGGTTTCCTTTCACAGTCCAAAGATATATAGAATATTTTTCAGAATAACTGAACAGTGGCTGTTTCAAATCACACAGGGTTAAGTATCAGTGTCTTTATGTGTGTTGGCCCTGTGGTGGGCACGTGAGCTGGCCTAGAGTCAGCTAAGATGGGCTCTAGGTTCCCTACAATCCTGATAAAGGGAAAAGTGATTTGATCAATGAATCAAATAATAAATTTGTGGATCATTCCTGTGACTCAGATCCACTTTAAAATTTAATCTGTTCTTCCTCGGCTCATGCTGCACCCTTCCACCAAGTTTCATGAAATTGGCTTGGTAAGTTTTGTGCAATCATGCTTAAAGGCAAACAAATGTTTTGAAAATATACCCTCCACGTAAAGCAATAATTATGTGTCTATTGTTCATATGTGAGGCACTCCACCGAATGTAGGTGCTTGTCGCAAGTGACGTACGGCTTATTCGGACTTCCGATCTTTCAAGTGAGCAAGTGAAGGTTGAGTACTAAACAAGTATTCAACGCGCACTTATTCATTTGAAAGATCGGAAGTCCGAATAAGCCGTGCTTTGTCTCACAAGCATTGTACGTCACTTGTGACAAGCGCTGACATTCGGTGGAGTGCCTCACATATGTGTATCTAGAATGCATCATGATTACTACATCCCTATAAATTCAAAACAAATATGGGTCTGATCAAGAAACTGGTATGACAATGTATGACAATGAGCTTTTACATTTTCTGCAGATTTAGAGAAAAACAGGTTTTCCTATGTTTTAATATTGTAGACCAATATGCTTTAAAGCCTGGTAGATGCAGAATCATCATCATCAAATTACATGTAGGACGAATCAGAAAGTCAGTCTGGAACATGGACAGAATGAATCACCTTCCATTCACTAATAATAGTTTTAGATAATAACTGTGTACTGTAATTAGTTACGCTGTGATGATTGATGGCGTTTGACATGTTCAAATTTTCTTTGTTTATAAATGTCAGTCCATCAGTGATTGGTGTGAGTACAAGATACACCATGTAACATGGACTGGAAAAGTTACGTATATCATGCATTCATTTGGTGAAATGCTTAGTCATAATCAGAGTCGCGGAGAGGCTGGTGTCCATCTCAGCTAACTGTGGGAGAGGGCAGAAAAACCCTGGACAGTTTACCAGGCCATTGCAGGGCAAAAACATGCTGACGGCTATGCAGCTCACTGTTGCCGAAACACAGTAGACAGTGAGGAGACATGGCTGGCCTTTGATAACCCAGTTAGTAACAACTTGTTGAGAGTGGGGCTTGAACCTCCAACCTTGGGATAAGTGAGCCAGCGCCTTACCCCAGGGCACTACTGCCCTACATATATCGATCTCATTTCAAGTCTGGTGCTTATTTATCAATTTTGCTACGCACATCCAAATTCCATTTTTCATTGTGCGTGCACCTGTACTCCAATTCATGTAGCTATTGGACCTCTGGAGACCTTAGCAGAAGCTCAGCAGGATGTGTAAATAATGAAGTCGTTCTCTTGTCACAAAATTGAGCATGAAAAGAGTGTAAACTAAGAAGCATTTTAATTATTTCAAAAACTGTGTTCACCATGTGTCCATATTTTGATACGATATTTATCTCAGGCATGCACTAAAGATTCTGATGCATTCATTCACAAATAAACCTGGACATGAAAATATTTCTTCAAGATTGAAGTTGGAAAATGTACCAGTTTTGTGAACAGACCCATATATAAGTAAGACAGTGTTAAAGCAGACATGTGCCCATAGGACCAAAATTCCAAGCAATCTGATGCTGGTCATAAGAAAATGGTAGCCAGACTCTGAAGCAGTTGTGCTTGACAGAGAAACGTAGAGAGGATGTGTGTGCGTGTGTGTGTGTGTGTGGGGGGGGGTATCCTTTTTCTTAAATGGCTGATGAATTATGTCCTCTGGTGCATTGTGGGAGGAAAAATCATACCCGAGTTATGTGTGCAGAAATAAACAAAATTCAAAAGTCAATAAAATTTCAATCAAACAGAATCATTATTTTTTTTCTCACAAAGGAACAGACACTATTATCTTCTGTAATGAAGCATCTGAGTTTTATTTACATGCAGCAGCGAAACTTCCTTGCACATAGTGGTGATAAATACCTGAAAAACCACATTGTATCAATGAGCTATTTTAAAGCTTTGGTCATTTTTATTCGATTTTACACCCACACTGATGACCTCCACTTTATTACTTCATAGTTTGTTTATGTTTCTGCATTTATGTATTTACATGGATAAACAAAAATGATGCTTGTAATGAATAAAAACCTTCTTTTTAAGAGCCACTTTTTTTTTTTGAGTGCGCATGCCTTAACCAGCAGCCCATTTCAGTTGCTCCTGCCCTTCCTGTTATTTTAATTCTTTTCCTTTATTACTTTAACTTTTTCTTTTTGTTTATTATTTTAGTGTTTATCAGTAACAGTCTTTCAAATGTGGGTTGAGAAAGTTTTTGTATTTTTTATTGCTGCAGAACTTTTGCTCTCATGGAGGGATGGAACCGCAAAATAGCAACCACATGTCACACACTTTCCTCCAGAATCAAGACAGTATTCTGGTTTTGATTGTTCTGATTGTGATTAGATCCCATATGCAGCAGGATTAACCCAGGCTTGGTATCTGCCCAGGAACCGGTCTAATCCTAGCCGTGCAGTGTGCTGTGTATGGCTGCCCTTTCAGACTGTAGGGAAATGACTGAGACCATTTAGGCTTTAAACTGGTTTGTAATGAAACTTTTTTCTTTTTTGAGATGTTTTGGGTGTCGGTCGTCTTCACAGACTTCAGCCACATCGTTATCAGAGTCAGAGTCCGGATTAACTACAAATTTACTTTAGCGTTCTACCATATCTTCTCTGTATCTGACATTGTTGCTGTTTTTCAGTTACTGATGGAGCTGTTAATAACAAAATATTATATTAATTATAATATAATTCTGTAAACAGATGTTGTGAACTTTGTAAATAATGTGATTAGAAGATAGCAGCACTTGAACATGAGTTGAAGTGAACATAAACACAGCAGTGTTTCCACAAAGTTCAGGTTTTAAAAAGCTTTTCTGGTTGGCTCTTAAGTTTGTGTCTCAGGCACATTAACAAATCAAAATGCGGGACACAAACATACTAATTTAGAGAGCTGCTGATGTCATCGAACCCACTGTGCTTCGTTTGATTAATAAGTAGTCCGTGTTGTGAAAAAGCAGAACCATGACTGGAAGAACTGACATTTTTGGACAGCCTAAGACAGGCGGGTTTTTCATTATGCCAGTGGGTCAGCGGGTTTTGTCAATTTGTGTGCCTGTCGCACCTGATGTGGGTCACTTGGGAGATGTGTGTGCCACGGAAGTAGCAGACTTTAGGACAGCCTGGGGATTGGAAAATACCATTGTGAGCTGCATGTGGTTTCAAAATCAGAATTCGACTGTAACGAAACAGATCAAACTCTCACTGCTGAACATATTGAGGTTTATAAAAATAAAAATCCAAACAGACCTGTAAATAGAGATAATCAAAGGCTACAGGATCTTCTTCCAGCAGCTCTTGTGGATATTTGGGCATGAAGCAGACACGAAACAGACACCGGTAGTCATGAGCCTCTCTTTTCCGGACCCCCTACACACACACACACACACACACACACACACACACACACACACACACACACACACACACACACACACACAAAACACTCAATCACCATCATGCTCACCACGTTTACAAATTCAAAACAAAATCCATGGAACTCAGCAGCTTAGCTAATAGTTTTATGCTAATCAGTTACAGTGTCATTTTGTTGTCTTTTCTTAGAAATTTCCCAACACATCTAAGGTAAAATTTATATTCCTGACAATTTAGTGCTACGACACAATACATACCAAAGACCTACATAGCTAAATTACTAACTACACATTGTTAACTAACTTATACGATTCTAGGACATTTGATCACAAGACAAATGCTCACAGGACAAATGCTCACAACCGAAATGAAAAAAACAGACATTTGCTCACAACATAAAAAATTTTGTTAAATTTTAACCGTAACCCCTAAACCCAAAAACCCTAATGTATAATGAGTTAATTTAGCATTATGTATTTATAAGAATAAAGAATTTGTATAACACATTGTGATCTTTTTGTATTATGCATTTATTAGAACAAAGAAAAAAAAGATGATGTGAGCAAATGTCTGTTTTTTCATCAAGGTTGTGCGCATTTGTCCTGTGAGCAATTGTCCGTGCACCAGCTTATACACAACAGGCTGCTTATTAGCTGCTTACTAACAGTGTTTTCCTGAAATCAACCACATGAAAGACAAGTGTACCAGTGGGAACTGTGTACAACGAGACTGATGTGTTTGTGTGTTTTACTTCTTGTATCAGCTCATCCTCGTGCAGCAAAGAGAGTTTAGTGCTGCTGTACTGCTGCTCGAGCACCAGAGAGAAGTGCTCAATGCGTGATATGGACAACTTCTGCTTCAAAGTCATCACGATGTCCTAGTGGCGAAGAAACCAGGATTAAAGTGATGCAGAGAAGAAGCTCAGAATTTGATTAAACCTGGCACTGTTATATAATCACTCCTATTTCCTAATTATTTTGGTGCTGTAATTACACTTTAGCTCAAGCTACAATGTTGTTTAATTATCAAATAACCTTAATATGATTACTTTTGTTAATGCAATAAGGGAAACGTAATGCAGTTTGAGCTTTATATCCATTTTAACCCTAGAATAGCTACCTTCTATTTTGCTAACGTGGAAGGTTAAACTGGGAGAATTTTACCCAAATTTAAAAATGAAAAAAAAAAAAAAAAAAAAAAACATTTATTTTGAAAATACATAATGAAAATACAACTCTTCACCTTTCGTTTATGGTATTTTAAATTAAAATTGCAGTTTAAGAAGTACCTTACACCGGGAGAAAAACACCCAGTATGCACAACACACCATCCAGCTGTCTCCGTTAGGTTTTACTCGATCACACACCCACCAAGTCAAGCTAAACACTGATGCTACTGGGCGTGTCAAGCCAGAGGCAAAGTGTATGAGTTACAAAACCATCCCGAAAACACTGGGAGAATTCCACTGGTAACCCTGGTAACTGTTTAAGGGTTAACAGACTTTTAAGTGCTCACAGTTGAATCTGAAAACTTTTCTTGGTTTATTTTTTCAACAAAAATTCCCTTCATGCAACAAAGAACACATAATTACAATTTGTCCGTACCTTCACAGTGGTTTTGGGTTCGAATTTAAATGCTTTGGTTTGGCCGTTCTCTAAGTAGACCTTCAGGACGTTGGGCAGGAAGAGGAGAGAGTTCCCCTGGAGGTCACAAAAAAAAAAAAAAAAAAAAAAAAAAATATATATATATATATATATATATATATATATATATATATGAATGTTTAGATAAGCAAAATCAAACATCTATCCTAAGATCTGGGCTTAAGTGCCACGTTGAGCAGGAATCTGAACCATTTACTGCTACAGCATGTGTAAACTGGATTAACTGGTGAAGATTTTTGCATTTCTGTCTGATTATCAGAAATCACCCCTGGCTGCAATAAGCATGCCACTACTTGAAAGTAAATGAGAGAGACATCCCAACACCCCAAAGTCTCCGGGACAGGGTCTTGAAGATCAGATACTGCTTATTTTCTTCTTTTTCTCATCAGATCCATCTATGGGCTGCAACATAGTAGATCAGAGGTGTCAAACTAATTTTCACTGCGAGACACATCATTGAATTTCTTGGACATCAAAAGCTGAATAATCACTGAACTTCTATGCAAAAAGGACAACCATGAAATCTACATTAGTTCATTAATTTTCTGAAACACTTTATCCTAATTAGGGTCGCGGGGAGGCTGGTGTCCTTCTCAGTCGACTCTGGGAGAGGGCAGAGTTCACCTTGGATAGCTTTCCAGGCCATCACAGGGCAGAAACATGCTGACGGCTATGCAGCTACTCTTGACAAAAGTTAACAATGGTTGTTATACATGAACCTCTCACCACAGACAGTCAGAGACATGACCGGCCTTGGACAACCCAGTTACCTACACTGGGGGTGAAATCTAGACGACAAAATCATTAGTTTAGGCATTTGACCCTTTTTTCCTTTATTTTCTTACCTCAGACATGTCAAACGTAATGCCCGCGAGCCAAATGCACCCAACAACTAATTTAATGTGACCCACATGAGTGGTTAAAAGATATGATCAACATACATTCTTTGCATTAACCATTGCCATGAAATGTAATTCAACATCCTTCCACTACATGGTGGCAGCCTATCTCCAATAAACAGTCATTCATGACTCAAGAAAGATTTGGTGATGTCAGAAAAGGAAAGTGAAAAGAGAAACAGAACAGATACCTGAACTACTCATTTTTTCCATGCATATTTCATTTCATGCCCTTTTGGAAATGGTTGTTCAGTGATTATTCAACCTAGAAATTTTGTGATGATTGCCTCAGGGACAATGAGCCTGACACCCCTGACTGACAATTGACAGCGGCAAGCTAGTCTGCAATCTTTCCTGAGTAAATAAACATCTAGCTGTTTATTTGAAATAGGTTTAGTGAATGGACAATGTTTCATGGTAATGGTTGACAAAAAAGTACGAAAATCATATTCTCTGAAACCTTCAGGGGGCCACATATAATGAGTTGGCAGGCCAGATTTGTCCCGTGGGCCTTGACTTTGACACCTCTGCATCTGATGATGAATACATTCAGTCAAAATTACATGCTTTTCATCTAAAATAGACCTTAGTGGCGAGCACCCTCTCAGAGTGAGCCTTGCATTGAGATATAGTACATATACAGTGGTACCTCACGAATTCACGAAAGCCCCAACAAATGAAAAATCCAGGTTACGAAACGCATTTTCCTAAAATTTCCATCTCTGGATATGAAAAAATTTCACGTTACGAAAGTATCATCTCAAAAATTCAAACAATGTGCGAGTTGCTCTCCTAACATGCTCTCTCATGTTGATCTCCCAACATCCCACCCCGCTGGCCTCCCATTGGCTAGGAGGGATGACGCAGCTCCCTCCCTTTGGCTATCTCTCAACATCCCGCCCCGCTGGCCTCCCATTGGCTAGCAGGGATGATGTACCTCCTTCCCATTGGATATTGCGGAGCTGTATCTCCAAAATACCATAATGCTTTTTGTGTAAAGGACAGAGTTACAGTTGTTTCATGAGTTTTTTTAAGTGTGCTCATTGCAACTTTATTTTTTTGCTCAGGCTTTTAACCTTGCATAAACATTTGTAAGATTATAACTCTGCTAAGAAGACATGGTCAACACACGCGCACACACACACACTCGCGCGTGTGTGATTCCCGGTGCGTGTGAAAAGAAGAAGCAGGCTCGTGGCATGCGGTTGAGTGATATTGCTAAGGAATATGGCCAAACCCGGTACGATATTGAAGCAGAAGGAGGCCTTAAAAAGTATGCTTTTATAATTTTTAAAGGGTTTAGGGGGTAGTATTGGAGGCCTTGGAACGAATCACACGTTTTTCGATGTAAAATGTGGTTCAATTTACGAAAAATCCAGGTTACGAAACCACTTCCGGAACAGATTATTTTCATAAATTGAGGTACCACTGTATAGTATAGTGGAGGTACTGCATTTACTGCCATTTGTGAGTCCAAACCCGTGCAAGGTTTTTCAGCAAACTTGGTGGGGACACTACCCTACCTGAGTCTCAGAGGTGATTTGATTTTTGAATGTCTGGGTCCAAGGTCAAGGTCAGAGCACAGTCACAAATATTTGCAGATCGCATTTCCCATTCTAAAATAAAATTAACGTATACCCAAGAAAAAATGTGGTAAAGACTGACAGACGAAGTGAGGGAGAGATAAGAAACCTTAGACCCTACATGCTTTCAAATTACACAATTACCTTTGGCCTTGAATGACCTCGAAAGGTCAAAATCAAGGTCATAGTATTCTGAACCATGTAAGGACTTGCATATCATGAGATTGGTGCGTGAGTGATTAAAACCAGTACCCATATAAAGCCTGTCTGCTATATTACTATTTGATATTATCCATGCTGCGTAGTGGAGGTACTGCACACTCTGTGAGTGCCCTGCTCATTATAAAATGCAATATTGTGATATTGTAAACTCTATATAAATAATTATCATGACAAAGGCACACTAATAGAGTGTGACAGCACAATATAGCAAGAGAAACAAATGCCATTTGCACTAATACATAAAGACTACAGGAGAAGACAATGAGAAGGTGGATGTGGTTTTTCAAAACCTATTAGTTTGAAAAAAAAAATGATCCGACTCCGTGACTGGAGCTCAGCTCTTTACTTTACATGTGTGTTGTAATGTCTTTAAATCTTTAACAAATGAGGTGAATGCTAATCCACGATACAGTCTGATAACCTCAATTTTAATATGTTTTGTACATACTCACACACACTTACATGAGTACAAAGAAATGTCCTTATGATACACACAAAGACTCGTATAAGAGACGACGACTAAGTGAAGCGTGCAGCGAACCTGCGAGTGGCCGTTAACGACCACTTCTTCAGCGAAGCGCACCTTAACCGGGTTGGATTTTAGCTTAGCCCTCTTCTCTGGGGTTATGAAAGACGACTTTGGCCCCTGAAACAAGCACACACACACACACACACACACACACACACACACACACACACACACACATATGAACACACTTAATGTTGCGAATACACAGAGCTTTTCAGTAAAATAAACTATTAACAAGAGAAATGCTTCAGTGAGTACGAGGCACCTTTTCTTTAAACTACACTGTCAGTTAGAACCTGTGGGAATCACTCCCTGTACTTGATCTTAAGTGTTCTGCACTTTCATACATCATATACACACCGTCAAGCTCTCTGTGTTTAAAATAAAGTGCACCCTCAGCATAGAGGTGGGGGAAATGGAAAAACGCTGGAATGGATTGGAACAAAGCCCAGATATGTCTTCATTAAGATCTTCAGCACACTGATGTTAGAATTTAGTGTGTGTGTGTGTGTGTGTGTGTGTGTGTGTGTGTGTGTGTGTGTGTGTGTGTGTGTGTGTGTGTGTGTGCTTCTCACTCACCACTATTACTCTCAGGACTGTCATTGTTATGGTGCCCTGGCACTCACTGTATGGGAAAAAAAAGAAAATGAGGGTGGAGATGGGTGTGTGTGTGTGGGGGGGGTGATTGAGGGAGACAAACATAAAACATTACAAAGAAAAATACAGCGTGAGAAATAGCGAGAGGTAGACAGAAAGACACAGAGATAGAAAGAGATCGAGATGAATAGAAACAAAGATGGAGAGAAAAAAACACAGACAAAGATAAAAAGAGAAAGATAACAAGAGAGAGATGAAGAGAAAAAGATGGAGTGAGGAAGAGTGAGAGAGATTGAGAGAAAAGAGAGAGAAAGATGAGATGAGAGATAGAGAAAAGAGAAAGATGGAGAGAAGAGTGAGAGAGAGATAGAGAGAAAAAGAGAGAACGATGGAGAGGGAGTGTGTGTGTGTGTGTGTGTGTGTGTGTGTGTGTGTGTGTGTGAGCGAGAGAGAGAGAGCACAAGAGCGATAGAATCAGAGAATAAGAGAAAGATGGAGAGAGAGAGAAAACGAGAGAGAGAACAACCACACATCTGCTCATCATCATGTTGTAATGATTATGTTAAATGCTGATGATTCTAACACATGTATAAACACATGCAGGTCCGCACATACTTGATGACTTCTGTGGTTTGTTCTGTAGATAGATCCTCTACGACAATGTTGTTGATTTTTATTATCTGGTCACCGGGTAGAAGTTTGCCCTCTGCAGGACCTCCTACAAATCAGACACACACACACACACACACACACACACACACACAGCTTAAGACTGCTTCATACTCATACTTTCATCCTATTGATATTCAGATAATTAATAAGTCCTCAGTACGCATGTATTTACTAGGAGTCCAAGGTTACCCAAATGAAAGAATGAATCCAGAACAGTCACTACACTACACTTACACTACTGTATTCCACAATTCATTTGGAGCCTGTGAATAGCCGAAGAAAGAACAGTTTGAAAAATTGTCAGAAAGATACAGAGAGGGAATGACCTGATATAAATGTAATAGTACATATTGATGCCGTACATCAGTGGTCCCCAACCACCCGTCCGGGCACCGGTACCGGTCCGTGGCTTAATTGGTACCGGTCCATAGAAGAAATAATTCATTATTTCCGTTTTATTTGGTATCTGAGTCTGAACGATCTTTAATTTTGGAAAAGTCTTTTATTTTGAAAAAAGACTGCATTCTCTTGGTTATATGTCGGTTATTTGAGTGCTAAAATGTAACCCACAAGGGAACATGTTTCAAACAATTGCGGGGATTTTGGTGAGACTGAGCCTGAGCCTTCATTCTCCCAGCTGGTGCACCATCACCTGTGTTTTTTAAAAGAAAACTTCAAGATCTACTTCTGTTGAAAAATAACATTCATGGAGTGCTTATTATTATTATTATTATTATTATTATTATTAATATATAAATGTTATATTTACAATACAAACAATCTATGACACCCCCCCCCCCCCCGGTCCGCGGTAAATTTGCCAAGTCTTGACCGGTCCATTTTGATATAAAGGTTGGGGACCACTGTCGTACATCACACTAATTGGAATCTGTATACCATTTTTAGAAGCAAGAGCCCAAATTAACCCGCTGTGTTCTTCACAAGCTGATGTAATATACTCTTAATAGCTATTGTTATACTAAGCCCAATTGCCGCTTGAACCAAGAGTTCATCTGGTCCTCCATACTTTCTGGCCATCGCAATTCCCCGATATGTGCATCAAGGAGCAATGAGCAAGGGGAC
Source organism: Plotosus lineatus (assembly GCA_024760905.1). NCBI lineage: Eukaryota > Metazoa > Chordata > Actinopteri > Siluriformes > Plotosidae > Plotosus > Plotosus lineatus. Next base: position 9,000,181 of record CM045746.1, read on the forward strand.
ACGAGAGCAGCCTTCCTGGAAGAGCTGCACACAAGCATATAAATAACACGCCTGTTATATGATGTTCGATTCTTTTCAGTTGAAGGTCAGCTGTGCCACCGCTATCATCAGAGAATGTTGCTCCATGTGCCGCTTTGGAGGAAACTGTGTCTCGTTTATCTTAAACCATTCTGCACTCCTCATTGTCTCGTGTTTCTCTCTGTTTCATCAGTGTGAGGCACTAAAACACAAGGATGAGACGTAACTGAGAGAAAACAGGATGCAATACAAGGGTTTTAAGAAGCACCCACAGTGTTACTACCTGCTTGCATGCTCACATAATGTACGAAAGGGACGTTCAATGGCACCTATTTAACCAGCATATTTCAAGATATGTTTCCACACCTGGAACTCAAAAGAGACCTCCTCAATTCTTCTTCTTATTATTATTATTATTTAATACATGGTTGAGTTTTTGTTTTATGCAGACCAACTAAAAGTGAAGACTCTCAGATACCATTTTCTAAAATTCCAGCTTCTACAGTAACATCCAGGTTGTGTGGGTGCACACTCGTAATATTATAGAAAAGTGATGACATCATCATTTTCAGTGAACTCATGGTAACAGATGGTCTCACCCAAAAACAGCAGCAGGACTTCCTGTCACTGTTCATTTTCTCCAGCCAATACACACACACACACACACACACACACACATACATACACAAACAAACACACACACACACACACACACACACACACACACACACACTGATGTCACATAACTGCATTTAAAGAGGACCTGAGCATTTAAATGTGTTTTGTTTTAGCTATAAACCTATACGGTCATAAAATAAATTAACGCTGGTGTTAATATTCAGAAAAATTACCATAAATTTGTAAAATATAACATTTCACGGAGTGAAAATGTCTCAAAACACCATCTAGTGGCTAAAATCATCCTGACCCTTCTCAGGCCCATGATGACATACAGTAGAATTAATTGTTTGGTACTTCTCTACAGTACGGAAGTTCATTCATTCATTTGATGAGGTGCTTAATACTAATCAGCGTCACGGGGAGGCTGGTGCCCAACTCTAACAAACACAAAACCATTCACACTCACAGCTAGGAGCAATTTGGAACAGCCTGTCAGCCTACTGTGCAGATTTGGACTTTGGGATGAAATCAAGGTATCCAGAGAAAACTCACACAAACACAGGGGTAACATGCAAACCCCATCAATCAAACATAAGGAATCAAACCCAGGGCCTTCTTGCAGTGAGGCAGACGTGCTAACCATGGCACCACCTATGCTGTGTTATAATATGCTGTGTTACCTGCTATTCTATATATGTGTCCCAAAAGGCATATAATTTATAAAAATGATTAAATATGATTAACCAGGGCCAAGAAGTGAAGCCCATTAGGATTCTACCTTTTTATTTTTCTCCTGGCTGGGTTACTAAACAGTGGTGAAATTTGGCACACTGGTTTGAAACAGTCCCCTCATTCTTGTCACCAAGTTCCATCCTGCATGTCAGGCATGCTAGTGCCACCAATGGGTCAAATTTCTTGGTCCATAAGTTTAAAAAAATGTTTTTAATTTTTTGTGAGTCATTTTGACTTTAGCGCGCTCTCTGTAGTACGAGACGTAGTACGCTACTTACACATGACGCTGCGTCGTTCATTGTTTACAAACGACAGACTGAACGTGCCCTGCTTCTCCCCAGTTCACACGTGTTACTCTTGTGTTAAGATGTCATCTCTGTGATTTTTGTGTTTACACTGTCTTGCGTATTTGTAACCCTAAGCAAATATGACTGGTCAGAAGCATAAGCCTACTAGTGATAGTGCTAATCAGAATCAGGGGAAATAAGTGAATTTGATTAAAATTTATTTATTTGAAATTATTTTGCTTGAATTTAATTTATTTGAAATTAATGTTGATATTATTTTACAATGTTGTTTATAATAATTGATTCAGAGGTGTTTTATGAGATACAGTAATAGTATTTATGGATGTACAGTACAGTATGAACGGGGGGCAGTGGTGGTCTCGTGGTATAGGGCGCTGGATCGCTGATCCAAAGGTTGGGGGTTCGAGTCCCACTCTCCACAAGGTTGTCACTGTCCCCCCCAGTGCGGCTAACTGGGTTATCAAAGGCGGGCCATGTCTCTCACTGTCTATGGTGAGAGGCATGTAAAAGAACCATTGCTGACATTCGTAAAGAGTAGCTGCAAAGCCGTCAGCATGTTTCTGTCCCTTGCTAAAAGGGTTGTGACAGGAAGGGCATCCGACGTAAAAACCTCTGCCAAAGCAAACGTGCGAATCAGATGATTTGCTGTGGCGACTCCCGAGTAAAAGGGGAAAAAGCCGAAAGGAAGACAGACAGTACAGTATGAACGGCCATACGTCACTGGAACATACAGTAACAACTTACGTTTTTTTCACCTTATGTTCAGCCATTCGGAACCAAACTAAAACGCAAGTCGAGGATCGTCTGCATTTAATTTTTTAAAATGAAGTACTGTTAGAATGTTTGTGTCAAACAAGATAACAGACCCTGAAGTATCAATTTACACCATACTGAATTTTCCACCATATTTATGTTACAAAAAGGTTAAAAATAATAATATAAAAAGGTTACAAATTTTGACTAACCTTCCTCAAAATTGGCACAAATGACCCTCAGCCCAGCACTCACAATGGTTATCACAGACCATCAAAATCAGTGGCAAAGTCACCAAAAAAGTGAGTGGATCTTTCAGCAATGATCATATGTATCAACACCAATTGTGGCAAATTGTCTCAAGACTTAAGAATCTGCCAGTGCTTCCACCATGCTTTAAAAAAGATCAGCTCTATTCTCTCATGTCACTTTACCCTGTTTGAGCCCCTTATCACTGTTTGCAGATATATTTATAATATACAATACAGTGGTATGAAAAAGTATCTGAACCTTTTAGAATTTGTCACATTTCTGCATAAAATCACCATCAAATGTGATCTGATCTTTGTCAAAAATCACACAGATGAAAAAACAGGGTCTGCTTTATCTAAAACCACCCAAACATTTATAGGTTTTCATACTTTAATGAGGATAGCATGCAAACAATGACAGAAGGGGGAGGAATAAGTAACTGAACCATCACATTTAATATTTTGTGGCCCCCCTTTGGCAGCAATAACTTCAACTAGACGCTTCCTGTCGCTGCAGATCAGTCTGGCACATCGATCAGGACTAATCTTGGCCCATTCTTCTTTACAAAACTGCTGTAGTTCAGTCAGATTCCTGGGATGTCTGGCATGAATCACTGTCTTGAGGTCATGCCACAGCATTTCAATGGGGTTCAAGTCTGCACTTTGACTTGGCCACTCCAGAACGTGTATTTTGTTCTTCTGAAACCAGTCTGAAGTTGATTTACTTCTGTGTTTTGGATCATTGTCTTGTTGCAGCATCCATCCTCTTTTTAGCTTCAACTGTCTGATAGACGGCCTCAGGTTTTCCTGAAAAACATCCTGATAAACTTTTGAATTAATTTTTCCATTAATGTTTGCAAGTTGTCCAGGCCCCGAGGCAGCAAATCCATGATGCACCCTCCACCATGCTTCACGGTGGGGATGAGGTGTTGATGTTGGTGAGCTGTTCCATTTTTCCTCCACACATGACGTTGTGTTCCTCCCAAACAATTCAACTTTGGTTTCATCAGTCCACAAAATATTTTGCCAAAACCTTTGTGGAGTGTCCAAGTGCCTTTTTGCAAACATTAAACGAGCAACAATGTTTTTGTTAGACAGCAGCGGCTTCCTCCTTGGAGTCCTCCCATGAACACCATTCTTGGCCATTGTTTTACATATAGTTGATGTGTGCACAGAGATATTGGACTGTGTCAGTGATTTCTGTAAGTCTTTAGCAGACACTCTAGGGTTTTTTTTTACCTCTCTGAGTATTCTGCGCTGAACTCTTGGAGTCATCTTTGGTGGACAACCACTCCTTGGGAGAGAAGCAACAGTGTCAAACTCTCGCCATTTGTAGACAACTTCTCTGACTGTCGATTGATGAACATTCAGACTTTTAGAGATGGGTTTGAATCCTTTCCCAGCTTTATACAAATCAACAATTCTTGATCACAGGTCTTCACACAGCTCTTTTGAGCGAGCCATGGTACACATCAGACAATGCTTCTCATCAAGACAATTCTTACCAGATGTGTGTTTTATAGTGGGCAGGGCAGCTTTAAGCCACTCATCAGTGATTGGGCACACACCTGACTTCAATTGTTTTGTAAAAATTGGTTTCAATTGCTCTTTAAGTCTCCTTAGGCAGAGAATTCAGTTACTTATTCCTCCCCCTTCTGTCTCTATTTGCATGCTATCCTCATTAAAATATGAAACCCTATAAATGTTTGGGTGGTTTTAGTTAAAGCAGACACTGTTTTTTCATCTGTGTGATTTTGACAAAGATCAGATCACATTTGATGGTGATTTTATGCAGAAATGTGAGGAATTCCAAAAGGTTCAGATACTTTTTCATACCACTGTATATGGATTATTCAAGCAGTGTTATATTAGTGCTATAGCTCTTATATCAATGGCTGCTTTATTCTAATAAATTTATCAACATATTAATACTTTCCCCACTTTATAAACAAACATGTTTTATGAAATCATAGGACTCCTCTTGTACTTCCTGTCTCTGTCTATGTATGAAAGGATGCAAACCTATGACGACGTCTTCCACATGTGCAGGAGTGTGAGAGGACACTGTGAAGCCGTGGGACTTGAGCTCATGGTCCAGTGGGATCTGAACAGTCACTCTGAAGGAACAGCTCCTCTGTTCTTGGAGACTGGCATCAACTCCTTTTCCATCATCTTCCAACACACGCTCCCTACAGAGACAGAGACAGACACTGAAAAGTTAGGAATTCATTTCTTTCTCTCTCTTCCTCTCTCTCTTGCAAACACACACACACACACACACACACACACACACACACACACACACACAAACACACACACACACCTGCTGGTCGATTCTCTGGAACGACGAAGCCAGCGTCCGACCACCTGCTCTACTTTGCTGGTCCGGCGTGATGGTGAGCGACTGCGATCCCGGGCCTCCATTGAGCTACACACACACACACACACACACACACACACACACACACACACACACACACACACACTCTCTCTGATTAAAGATAATATCATATACATATTTAAGATAATGCTGAACTACTGTCAATTTTCTTTATCTCACTTATAAGAGGTTGGAATGTCCAGCTAAGCAAATCTACTTTCTCAAGACTGCATTAGTGAATTTAATCCTCATGTCTCCTACAAACTGGAAGTGTGTTGTAATATCCAGGCCTTATTTTCTTCTGATATCCTTTGATCCTGGTTATGACTCATACCCATTTTTCTCATTTTTTATGCATGTTTGATGCTGCTTGCTTATTCACTGACCTACAAGCTAGTACTGAGGATGAACGTTTTACAAGATGAAGATGGGTCCAGTTAACGGTCTCAGTAATGGATGCTGGATCAGAAGTATCAATCTTGGGGTGTGGGTGGAAAATGGTTATGAGGCTGGGTTACTGACCAAAAGGTTGATGGTTCAATTCTCCAACACCTCCAGCCTTCTAATTTCGGGTTCTTCAGTAAGACCTTTAATCCTACTGTGTCGGGATGATATAGTAAACCTGACGCAGTAGGATTAAAGTTCTTACCGAAGAACTCGAAATTAAAAGCCTGGAGGTGTTGGAAAATTGAACCAATGCCCTTTTGATCAGTAACCCACCCTCTGGATTTTCATCATTTTTGAGTACAGTGGTACCTCACCTTACAAAATGAATCCGTTCCAGACCCTTTTTCTTAACCTGGATTTTTCGTGAATTGATCCGCATTTTACATGTAAAACGCGTGATTCGTTCCAAGGCCCCCAATACGACCCCCTAAGCCTTTTAAAATGTATAAAAGCATACTTTTTAAGGCCTCCTTCTGCATAAATATCGTACCGATGGTAGACGGGTTTGGCCATATTCCTTTGCGATATCACGAGCCCGCTTCCTCTTTTTACTCGCACGTGTTTGTGTGTGTGTGTGTGTGTGTGTGTGTGTGTGTGTGTATGTGTGTTTGTGTGTACGTGCGTGTGTTGACCAAGTCTTCTTAGCAGAGTTACAAATGTTTATGGAAGGTTAAAAGCCCGAGTCAAAAAAACAGTAACTCTGTCCTTTACATGAAAAGCATTACGGGAGATGCAGCTCCATAATAGCCAATGGGAGGGAGCTGCGTCATGCCTCCTAGCCAGTGGGAGGCCAGCGGGGCGGGGTGTTGGGAGATAGCCAATGGGAGGGACTGCGTCATCCCTCCTAGACAATTGGAGGCCAGTGTAGTGAGATGTTGGAAGATAGTCAATGGAAAAGCAGCTCGTGCATTGTTTTAATGTTTGAATGGTGCGTTTGTCTCGTTTCGTAAGGAGAACTTGTTTCGTATACAGAGAGAAAATTTTGGAAAATGTTTTTCGTAACCTGGATTTTTCGTTTGCTGGGACTATCATAAGAGGAGGTTCCACTGTAATTCTATGTCCTGATTTTTGAGTTCATTCTATGTCCTGATTTCATCCCACTATTCAAAAATGATCTTGACAAGGATAATTTTGTGCTAAAAGTTGAAATAATCTAGACCCCCAAAGAAGCCTTAAGAGATCAAGCCTATATCAATCATCAAACATTACTCCACCTGTGACTACACATCTGTCATATGTTTGTGCCACACTCTTGACAGCTTGTCCACCGAGCTGTGGGTTCATCCATTAGCATTGCCTCCTTGCGCTGTAGCTGGTTTAGGGTGTGTTTACACACTAAATGATCTGCTGCAGGCTTCTTCCGAAACATAACATCAATGTCCAGCATCAACATTTAATTTTCGAATGTATTCGTATCATAGATTAAGGTGACAAACAGATCGCTTTCCAGGTGCCAGCTCTCCATAGAGTCTTTAGGAATACAACTGTCCTTCACATGATGGGTATGATTCAAACAGTTCAACCTGCACTGCCCTCTTTTTATTTTCCCCCATTTCTTCCCTAATTTAATAGTATCAAATTCCCACCCATCAGGTATTGCCTTCCTTATCACATGACCACCACCATCCAGGAAGGGGCGAAATCATGCACACGCCCCTTATGTTATATGTAATGCTAGTCACCTGCCTCTTTTCGAACTGTGGCACCATGCATATTTTCTGGATGGTCTAACGCACTCGGAGGGAAAGCACTATACACCCTCTCATACAAATGAGCTCACAGACACTCAGGATTGGCTGCCGACCACTGTGAGTGATGAGGAAGAGAGCATACGCCATCCCTCCCTCCCGTGAGAGCTCGGTCAATTATCTCCTATGGACTCGCGGTCATGGATGGCTGTGGCATTTACCCTGGATTCAAAGTTGTGATCTCCGGATTAAGAGTCACACACCTTGTCAATGCACCAGTAGGGAGCCCCAACCTGCACAGTCTAAACAACGTATACAGCACACGTAGAGTAAGAAAACCCAGTTAGAATGTCTTGCCATGATAATAATCAAGATCTCAAAGAACTTGGGAAGTATTTGGGGAAAATGGTTTATGTGCTGTTTTTGGTGGGTACATTTCCACTCAGCACTCAAAGCCATGTTTGCTAAACATAGACAATTCCGGTGAAAACCATGAGAATGGCCATGCTTTTTAAACACGGTGTTTGTTTGGAAAGATACTGGATACATTCAACAAGATCGGCTTCCTATTAGTAGAGACATCCATCAGGAGCTCCGCTTTTAGGCCGTGCCCAAATCTATAATATCTACACCTCAAATCTATACTGGTACTCCGTTTACCGCAGCCCATGTGACTTTGTTGTGTCTGCTGTATGCAATGCATCCACATTGCTGTGGTAACCCAAAGTGCTTTCTAATGGGTGTAAAGCTCAACTGGGATCACTTCCCACATCCTACAGGCTCACTAAAAGCACATCATGTCTTATCACACACATCCTAGACAGCTCGGTGCCAAGAGACAATAGAGACATTTGTGCTGGTCGTCATGGACATTTTGCAATCTGAGGTTTCAAGTTTCAACAAATCTGAACACTGCCTTTATCCATCTCTGTGACATTGATTGGTCAACATGGACAAATCATTGATATAATGATGATGAAGATGGATGATCAACATTATCTTAACTGTTGATACAGATTAAATTATAGGCTCCCTTTTGCTTGAACATATTGTTCATGTTGTATAGTAACATGTTGTATAGATTTTTTTCAGTATATATTTTTTCTAAGATGTCTCCATGAGTCTCTGTTTGTAATGCCTACCAAGTAGGGAGATCTTTGAGCAAGAATGTTTTAACCGTCGCAGATTTGGGCAAAATCTAGTGGAAAGCCTTCTCCGAACGGTGGAGTTTAACACATACAGGTGTGGTTATGAGATATCCACATGCAGCGGTGTATCACGTGCCTTATCACCAAACTGTTGGTGTTCAACCTGTTTGATGAAAAGCAGTACAGTTTGTGTCTTAGGCAGGGCTTGGTTCATGTAACACTTCATGAAACTGTGATTATGAAACTGATTTTAAAATGTACGCTCCCAAGTGGCATGACTGTTAACTCAGAGATTGCAAGTTCGAATCCAGGAGTCAATGGGAGCTGATTGGCCAAGCCCTCGAGGGAGGGACGGAGGACATGTGCACACCTCCTTGTCACTCACAGCAATCGCCAGCCAATCCTGGGCGTCCGTGAGCTCGTTCGTACGAGGGGGGTACTGTATAGCGCTTTCCCTCTAAGTGTGCTAGACCATCCCCAAATACACATGGCATTGCTTTTCACAAAGAGGCGGGTGGCTAGCATGGCATGTCATGAAGAGGACTTATGCATGCGCTCACCCGTCCTTGGTAGGTGGTGGTCGTGTGACGGGTAATTTGATGGGTGGGAATTGTATTCAAATAAATTAGGGAGGAAATGCGAAGGAAAAAAAAAGAACAAGCAATGAAACAAAACAACTAAACTGTAATCTTTGAGCTCTTTCCTGCAGTCATTTTTTTTATTTTAGCAATTTCAGGCGTATTTACAATTATTTTAGAAATATGAATCTTCTTGTTATGGTTTCAGCTGTGCTTACCAGTATTATTTATCTGCCTATATACAGTATTATGATTCCTGTGGCCTGTGAAAAATAAAAAAATGTTCATAAGAATCTGTTCCACTCTTCTCCAAGTGAATAGCACATGTCTCCAAGCTTAGCACTGCTAAAAAAACAAACAAAAACAAACAAACAAACAAAAAACTCAGTTGGATGCCTTAGAGCACACATGTGCTTGTTTTTGCCATCCCTAGTTGGTCGGTGTCACGTGATGACAGGTACTTCTTAATTGGAGGGACACGAGTCTATAAATAACCCATTTATCATGTCCTTATTTGGGAATGTTTAAGATTACATCACAGACCTTCCTTAAAGCTACATAACATTAACAGCATTTGGCAGACATTCTTATCCAGAGCGACTTACAATTATCATTTTTATACATTTAGCAATTGAGGGTGAAGGGCCTTGCTCAAGGGCCCAACAGTTGAGATAATGGGGATTAAACAGATGACCTTCGGATCAATAATGCATCGCATTAACCACTAAGCCACCACTGAACACTAAGCCACCATTGCCCGTATGTTGCTTTGTGGGTGGGGTGCAAGAGGCAGGCTTAGCTCTATCCAGCACATGGTTGCCCCCACCACCACCACCACCACCACCACCACACACACACACACACACACACACACACAGACACACATGCACACATGCATACACACATGCACATGCACACACAGTTCTGTGAGGATCAGCTCTCAGTTTCATAGGGTTGAAAAAACACAAACAAATACCCACGTCATCACACCGCACATCACCTGCTGGTTCGACCCGCCTCCTCTCCGTCCATACCTGTGTTTAGTTTTGCTTTAGAGCTTTGTCGGTGACGCAGATGAAAGGGGAAATCTGTGCAGAAGTTCCAGCATGGATCATCTCCCTAAAGCACAGCTTTACACCTGTACATCTCTCTTTCCTCGCTCCTTCCCAGAACCTTATCTGGGGTATAAACCCGAAAATAAAACCACTTGGTGTTACTTTTAAAAGTAGACAATTGCCTCTAACTCACATCCTGTGATAGAGCCCACTTAAGGCTTTTATAGGTACTTGTTAAAAGATGCATACATGAACTGTATAAACTAACATTAAGTGCAGACGTGGATTAAATTGTTCCAGTCTCTCTATCTGTAAATCAGCAGATCAATAAAATGGACTTTAAAAGTTTGGCTTGTGATGCAATGGCGGAGATGCGCTTCTAAGCACTTCACACATAATTCATTTGCAACAGCACCCCACCCACCCACTCCTCTCACTCCATCTCTGGCTGTCTGGATCTCTTCCCCTGTCTATCGCTCTTTTCCTCTTTCGCTCTTTATTCCCGCCTGTTCTCTATTTGATTAGAGGGCACTAAAGTGAGGCGTAATTCCTTTTTAGGCCGGCCCCCTCGATTTAAAACGCTTCTGAGAGATCCCACTCATAATGTCTTCCCCTAACTGTCGTTAACTCTATGAGAGACTGCAAGGAATTGATGCTAGCCTGCATGGCATGCTCTTTTTGCAACGCTAGCTTTAGGAAGCAAAAGGATTCATAAAACTATGCGGTATATGAATGAAAGGATATGTGAAACTCTCAAAGGGGCGGGGGGGGGGGGGGTCGTATTCAGAAACGCATGGATAAGGTGACAGCAGGGTGACCCTGGGGTTTTAGAAGGGTAATCGGAGTAATTGCATTACAGAGTACAGAGTAACCACGTCATACAACCTGAGCCGATCACAGGGACTTGACACACACACACACACACACACACACACACACACACACACACACACACACACACACACACACACACACACACACAATCTTGTGTTTTCACTGACATAAACCTAATTCTAACCTGATCCCTTAAACTCAAACACTCCCTTGAAAAAGTGATGACCAGCCCAAATATCCTCAATGACCAAAATGGTCCTCGCCCAGTTGACTGCAAAACAATTCTGGTTCTCAATATGTACCACAAGTACACACACACACACACACACACACACACACACACACACACACACACACACACAAGCTCCCCGGCTTATGTTCATCATTTTATGCTTTTTTCGATTTTACGGGGGTTTTTAAAAAAAAAAAAAAAAAAAAACGTAAAATTTTGAGTTTAGATGTACCTACATAGTACGTTGACGTAATGATGCAATGACGCTGCAGCCATTGTTTACAAACGACAGACTGTTCAGTTCAGTTTTATATATATATATATATATATATATATATATATATATATATATATATATATATATATATATATATAGAGAGAGAGAGAGAGAGAGAGAGAGAGAGAGAGAGGATTTTCTGAGTAGATCCTTCCGTAGGAGAGTGCTCAATACTTTTTGGTAGAGCAAATAACAATAAAAATAAAAGGACAGGACAAAGACTTTCTATTGAAACTCCATTTATCACCACAGAGATTCTTACTAAGATTCTTCTATAATCACCTGAAGAGAGAGGATGGTTTCACCACCCCTCGAAACAGATCTGTAGTGATAAATGGAGTTTCAATAGAAAGTCTTTGTCCTGTCCTTTTATTTTTATTGTCATATATATATATATATATATATATATATATATATATATATATATATATATATATATATATGTGTGTGTGTGTGTGTGTGTGTGTGTGTGTGTGTGTGTGTGTGTATATCTTCTTTTCGGCTTTTTCCCGTTCTCGAGAGTTGCCACAGCGAATCATGTTTGATTTGGCATAGGTTTTTACGTCGGATGCCCTTTCTGTCACAACACAGCAAGGGACAATATATATATATATATATATATATATATATATATATATATATATATATATATATATATATATCAGCTATATAGCGTGCTACCCTTGTGTTAAGACGTCGTCTCTGTGATCTTTGTGTTTACACTGTTTTGCGGACTTTTGTAACCCTAAGCAAATCTGGTTGGTCAGAAGCGTACGCCTCTCGCATGGGTGCAAGTCTCATACACAGAGATGAATTAACTATCTGCTCAGATCGGCACAATCTACCATGCATACTCAGTTAAGCAAAGAGAATTGCAAAATGAATGAAAACCCGAATCCAATAAAGAAAGAACTCCCCGCTCTGCTGGTGATTCACATTACTGCGGGCTGTGTTCTAAACGAGTTCAACGGCACCCTTGCGCACTTGAAAGACTGGAAGTCCGTATAACCCACAGCAAGTACACTACTTTCACAAGTACACTACTTTCAGTTTTGAGTGCCTCACATATTGTAAGCGTTGATTGGCTGTTTTAAGCTTCATGTAAAGTAACACGGTATAAATAAGTGACTTAGTTGAAATTAATGTTGATATTATTTGATATATTTGATATTATTTTACAATGTTACGTTTATAATAATTGATTTAGGGGTGGTTTATGAGATATGGTAATGGTATTTATGGATGTATAGTACAGTATGAGCGTCATACGTCACGTCATACGTCACTGTAACAACTTATGTTCACTTTCAACTTTCGTTCGGTCGTCTGGAACCAATTAAAAATGTAAGTCGGGAAGCGTCTGTATAGGACAAGAAGATTTTTACAAACATTATAAAAATGTGTTCTTATAACAATGAATAATTAGTAAAAATATTAATTATTAATGAAAAAATAATAACCAATGAGTAACGACAGAAATAGAATAAATATTATTCTTTATCATAGTGGCACGGTGGCGTTGTGGTTAGCAGGTCTATATCACAGCAAGAATGTTCCTGTTTTGCATGTCGTTGTGTTTGTGTGGGTTTCCTCTGGGTACTCCAATTTCCTCCAAAAATCAAAAGACATCTGGTTGTTCCAAATTTCCCCTTGGTGTGTGAATGGTTTTGTTTGTGTGTGTTGGCCCTGTGATGGACTTGCAAGCTGTTTGGGGTATACCTTGCCTTTGATCATAATCACTTGAGATAAGCTCGAACCTCCTCACAACCCTGCTTGGATCGAGCGATTCAGTAAATGAATGAATGTAACAGGCTGTTTCTGTGTGAGATTTGCATGTTCTTACTGTGCTTGAATGGGTTTCCTCAGGACACTTTAGTTTCCTCCTATAGTCCAAAGACATTGGACATTCTTGTTTGTTCCTAAGTCTGCATATAATTGTGAATGGTTGTATGTCTGTGTTTCCCTGTATTGGTCCTGTGAGCTATATACAGTACTCTGCTTTTAGAGTTCGTTGGGATGGACTGCAGCCTCCCGATGATCTCAATAAAGAATAAAGCAGTTCGGAAATGAGATGAGCGAAATATTGTTATTTTATGTCATTTTTATGTCATTCATGTAAATGCATAACAATACTAAAAAAGTGATTTGAGGTCACGGGATGAGTCAAATAAACGGAGGAGGAGATTCTCTAAACAGATGGAAGGGAGAGGTGAGTCTCCATACAAAAAGATGGGGAGGGGACTCTCTTGGACAGGAGAGGATTCTCTAAAGAGATAGACAGGGAGGGGCATTTCTAAACAGATGGATGGGGAGGGGATTCTCTAAACAGATGTATGGGGGAGGGGATTCTCTAAAGAGATAAAGGGGGAGGGGAATTTCTAAACAGATGGACTTGGAGGGGATTCTCTAAACAGATGGATGGGGGAGGGGGTTCTATAAACAGATGGATGGGAAGGGGATTCTCTGAAGAGATAGATGGGGGAGGGGATTTCTAAATAAATGGACTTGGAGAGGATTCTTTAAACAGCTGGACGGGGAGGGGATTCTCTCAACAGATAGACAGGGGAGGGGAATTTCTAAACAGATGGATGGGGAGGGGAATTTCTAAACAGATTGACTTGGAGAGGATTCTTTAAACATCTGGACGGGGGAGGGGAATTTCTAAACAGATAGACAGTGGAGGGGAATTTCTAAACAGATTGACTTGGAGGGGATTCTTTAAACAGATGGACAGGAGGGGATTCTCTAAACAGATGGCTGGGGAGGGGAATCTCTAAACATATGGATGTTGAGGGGATTCTCTAAAGAGATAGACAGGGGAGGGGATCCTCTAAACAGATAAATGGGGAGGGGATTCTCTAAAGAGATAAAGGGGGAGGGGAATTTCTAAACAGATGGACTTGGAGGGGATTCTTTAAACAGATGGACAGGGGAGGGGGTTCTCTAAACATATGAATGGGGGAGGGGATTCTCTAAAGAGATGGATGGGATGAAACCATGCGTGAGTTGCTCTCTCATTGGCTGTCTCCCAACATCCCACCCCGCTGGCCTCCCATTGACAGCTCATCTGTACCCATACTTCCTGTTTGTCACATGCGTGAGAGAGGAGAGTTGAACAGGAATGCAGCCGTGGGGGGGGGGCCACAAACCAGTGTCTCTCCCTCACGCCGGTCCCAAGCCCGGATAAATGCAGAGGGTTGCGTCAGGAAGGGCATCCGGCGTAAAACAAATGCCAAATAAACTATGCGAATCACAAGAAAGAACCACATACCGGATCGGTCGAGGCCCGGGTTAACAACGACCGCCATCAGTGCCGTCAACCAACAGGGTGCTGATGGAAATTGGACTACTGTTGGTCGAAGACGTCGAAGAAGGAGAGGCGGGAGGCGTGTCCGTTGCCAGAGAGAGAAGAGGAGAGGCATGAGTCTAGGACTGAAAGTAGGGACTTTGAATGTTGGAACTATGACAGGAAAAGGTAGAGAGCTGGCTGACATGATGCAGAGGAGGAAGGTGGACATACTGTGTGTTCAGGAGACCAGGTGGAAAGGTCGCAAGGCTAGAAGCATAGGAGCAGGGTTTAAACTGTTTTATCACGGTGTGGATGGGAAGAGAAATGGAGTCGGAGTCATCTTGAAGGAGGAGTTTGCCAGGAATGTTCTAGAAGTAAAAAGAGTGTCAGACAGAGTGATGAGTCTCAAGTTAGAAATTAAAGGTGTGATGGTCAATGTTGTTAGTGCTTATGCCCCACAGACAGGATGTGAGCGAGAAGAGAAGGAGAGATTCTGGAGGGAGTTAGATGAAGTGATGCAGAATACCCCCAGAGGTGAAAGAGTGGTCATTGGGGCAGACTTCAATGGACATGTTGGTGCAGGAAACAGAGGGGACGAGGAAGTGATGGGTAGGTTTGGTATCCAGGACAGGAACGCAGAAGGACAGATGTGGGTAGATTTTGCAAAAAGGATGGAAATGGCTGTGGTGAATACTTTCTTCCAGAAGAGAGAGGAGCATAGGGTGACTTATAAAAGTGGAGGTAGAAGCACACAGGTAGACTACATCTTGTGCAGGCGATGTAATTTAAAGGAAGTCAGTGACTGCAAAGTAGTAGTGGGTGAGAGTGTTGCCAAACAGCATAGGATGGTGGTGTGTAGGATGATGCTGATGGTGAGGAAGGTGAAGAAGGCAAAGGCAGAGCAGAAGACAAAGTGGTGGAAGTTGAAAAAGGAAGAGTGTCAGGTTGTCTTCAAAGAGGAGTTGAAACAGGCTTTGGGTGGTCAGGAAGTGCTTCCAGATGACTGGACAACTTCAGCTAATGTGATCAGGGAGACAGGTAGGAGAATACTTGGTGTGTCATCTGGAAGGAAAGTAGATAAGGAGACTTGGTGGTGGAATGAGGAAGTGCAGGAGTGTGTACAAAGGAAGAGATTAGCTAAGAAGAAGTGGGACATTGAGAAAACCGAAGAGAGTAAACAGGAGTACAGGGAGACACAGCGTAAGGCAAAGGTAGCAGTGTCAAAGGCCAAACAGAGCGCGTTTGATGACTTGTATGCTCGGTTGGAAAGTAAGGAGGGAGAAAATGATTTATATAGGTTGGCACAGCAGAGAAATAGAGATCGGAAGGACGTGCAGCAAGTTAGATTGATAAAGGACAGAGAGGGAAATGTATTGACTGATGACAGAAGTGTGCTGGGAAGATGGAAAGAGTACTTTGAAGAGCTGATGAATGAGGAAAATGAGAGAAAAAAGAGTAGAAGAGGTGACTGTTGAGGACCAGGAAGTAGCAAAGATTAGTAAGGGTGAAGTGAGGAGGGCATTGAAGAGGATGAAGAATGGAAAGGCAGTTGGTCCTGATGACATACCGGTGGAGGTATGGAAGTGTCTAGGAGAGGTAGCAGTAGATTTTCTGACAAGAACATTTAACAAGGTCTTAGAGAGTGAGAGGATGCCAGAGGAATGGAGGAGAAGTGTGCTGGTGCCCATTTTTAAGAACAAGGGAGACGTGCAGAATTGTGGCAACTACAGAGGGATAAAGTTGATGAGCCATACGATGAAGTTATGGGAAAGAATAGTGGAAGCTAGACTAAGGGCAGAAGTCAGCATTTGTGAACAACAGTTTGGTTTTATGCCAAGAAAGAGCACCACAGATGCAGTGTTTGCCTTGAGGATGTTAATGGAGAAGTACAGAGAAGGTCAGAGGGAGCTGCATTGTGCCTTTGTGGATCTGGAGAAAGCATATGACAGGGTGCCGAGAGAAGAACTGTGGTATTGCATGAGGAAGTCTGGAGTGGCAGAGAAGTATGTTAGAGTGGTGCAGGACATGTATGAGAGATGTAAGACAGTGGTGAGGTGTGCTGTCGGTGTGACAGAAGAGTTCAAGGTGGAGGTGGGACTGCATCAAGGGTCAGCTCTCAGCCCCTTCTTGTTTGCTATGGTGATGGACAGGCTGACAGACGAGATTAGACAAGATTCCCCATGGACTATGATGTTTGCAGATGACATTGTGATCTGTAGTGAGAGCAGAGAACAAGTGCAGGAAAATCTAGAGAGGTGGAGGTATGCCCTGGAAAGGAGGGGAATGAAGATTAGCTTCAGTAAGACAGAATACATGTGCATGAATGACAAGGACCAAAGAGGAACGGTGAAATTACAGGGAGCAGAGATAAGGAAGGTGGAGGATTTTAAGTACTTAGGCTCAACAATCCAGAGCAATGGAGAGTGTGGAAAAGAGGTCAAGAAGCGTGTGCAGGCTGGTTGGAATGGTTGGAGAAAAGTGTCCGGTGTGATGTGTGATAGGAGGGTATCGGCAAGAATGAAAGGAAAAGTGTACAAAACGGTGTTGAGGCCAACGATGTTGTATGGTTTAGAAACAGTGGCCCTGGGGAAAAGATAGGAGGCAGAGTTGGAGGTAGCAGAGATGAAAATGTTGAGGTTCTCTTTGGGAGTAACGAGGATAGATAGGATTAGGAACGAGCACATCAGAGGGACAGCACATGTAAGACGTTTTGGAGACAAAGTCAGAGAGGCTAGATTGAGATGGTTTGGACATGTACAGAGGAGGGATAGTGAGTATATTGGTAATAGGATGCTGAGGCTGGAACTACCAGGCAAAAGGCCTAGAGGAAGACCAAAGAGACGATTCATGGATGTGGTGAAGGAGGACATGAAGGTCGTTGGTGTAAGAGAAGAAGATGCAAAGGATAGGGTGAGATGGAGGCAGATGATTCGCTGTGGCGACCCCTGAAGGGAAAAGCCGAAAGAAAAAGAAGAAGAAGAAGAAGAAGTTGGCTCATGAGTTCTTTTTGAGAGATCATTGCAGTGTTATATTTTGCTATCCATCATAGCCGCGGTGGTCTTCTCCCACAGAGCACTCTGTTTTCATGCTCCTTCTGCTTCGTGGGAGAAGACCACCGATCTCTCAAGAAAGCAAGTTAATATTGAATCAGGACCTCTGATCTTTCAAACAGGTACTGTAATTCTGATTTAAATACAACATCCCGTCCATTTAAACATTTAATATGAGCAAAACGCGGCTCATCTGGACCTCCGATCCCTCAAGCATACAAGTTAAAGTTGAGTTTGGACCTCTGATCTGTCAAGCAGGGAATGTGCTTTGAATTCCCTGTCTTAAAATTCTCTGGCATCCTGCGTGTGGGCGCATGTATGTGTGTGTATGTGCATTAATAAAACTGTTTAATAATGGTTTAATTAATAAATGTGTTAATAAAATGGCATGTAAAAAACCATTGCTGACTTTCGACAAGAGTAGGCTGCAAAGCCGTCAGCATGTTTCCGCCCTGCGATGGCCTGGCAAGCTGTCCAGGGTGTACACTGCCCTCGCCCAAAGTTGGCTGGGATGGGCACCAGCCTCCCCGCGACCCAAGTTAGGATTAAGCGGGTACAGAAAATGATGAATAAAATGCTTTAATATGTTAATAAAATGTTTATATGGTTTAATAAATAATTTTCCTTTACTTTTAACACATATTTCATGCATATTTCATACAAAATTGCTGTACTTTTATCATTTTTAAAGGGTTTATGGGGTATTCTTGAGAGCCTTGGAACGGATCAGGAGTTTTACATGTAAAATGCGCCTCTACTTAGGAAACCTCCACGTTACGAAAAAGGCTCTGGAACGGATTAATTTCGGACGTAGAGGGCCGACTGTATATTCCAAAAAATTAGATCCAGCTCAATGGAGAGTGGTGCTATGGAGCCTTGGGCCTGTCCTAAAAATAGCAGTGAACAGGTCCGCGGGCAATTTATATTGTCCTTGCGGGCTACCTGGTGCCCACAGGTACCACATTAGTGACCCCTGCACTAAACAGATGGACAGAGAGGGGGATTCTCTAAACAGATGGATGGGGGAGGGGATTCTCTAAACATAGATGGAGAGGGGGATTCTCTAAACAAATGGACAGAGAGAGAGATTCTCTAAACAAACAGAAAGGGAGGAGATTCTCTAAATAGATAGACTGGGAGGGGATTCTCTAAACCAGGGGTCACCAACCTTTTTAAAGCAGAGGGCTACCTTAAGATTCCCAAATGGCTTGAGGGCTACCAGCTCAAAATATATGTGTAAACAAATCAAGAAATCAAAAGCATACAATATTCACACACAAAAAAAAACAATCATACCTTTAGGACAAGTACTTGTAAATAAATGTATTTATGCTTCATTGTCAAAGTGACATTTATTTTTTGCAAATGAACATGTCACAATTTCATTCAACAAAAAACAGAACTCAAATTGTTTTTTCCCAATACATGAGATTGTGTCAACTCCAACTTTGAATCTGATTTAATCAATGAACAATGGTCAATTGACCAGGTGACATGGGGTTCACTGTTCAGTATTGTCTGTCAGTTGGTGAGAAACCTGGCATTCCATGTTGTCCACTAGTTTGCTGTATTCTGGTGTGTAGTTTGTCACTGCCACTCTCAGTGACTCCTGTAGATGTGAATCAGTTAGGCGTGATCGGTGTTTATTTTTTATAGAGTTCATATTGGAAAAGGCTGATTCACAGAGATATGTGGATCCGAAAAGACAAGCAACCTTCATAGCTGCTGTGCAGATAGATTTGTACTTTTCCATGTCCACTAGGTTCCAAAAGTTTGGGCTACTCCAATGTGCTTTAAGGTTCAGCTTAATGCTCCTCCAAAAGTACCTTCAATGCCCGGTGTTGTTTGGCTTTAGCGCGAATGCTATTGATGATTTTTACAACAGGGGTCATTACATGATCAAACAGGGTCACTTTCGCACATATCGCCTGCTGGTGGATGATACAATGGTAGTGTAGGAAAGGTGGAAAGTCTATTTTCAATGCCACGTCACTGTGGCGAGCAGCGGAGAGCCTTTCTGTACACCAGTATGTGGGCATGTCCGATACCTTCAAACTCGAATTTTATTGGATTATAACAACAGCCAAAAACTGCGTGTGTTTTTGAGTAAAGAGGTAAATTTCCCTCGTTTTGATTGGCTCATTTCCACGAAGCCAAGCACAGCTGGCAAACAAACACAAATGGACAGACATGGAAAAACTTCAACCCGCAGACCAGCTGATTGCCAAAACTTGGGACACGCTTCCAGTCACATAACGTGTGACACACGTGTGAGTCCAATAAAATTAGAGTTTCAAGGTATCGGACCCGCCCACATATATAAAGGATTGGCTGAATAGATTTAAATGCGCAAGATTTCTTCGAGCCAGTCTGGTCATCTGGCGGTCACTTTCGGAAACAACGGCCCGCATCCGGACGATCCGGACTAGTCGGAAGCTATAGATTTTGTCGGTTGCATCCGAAATCTGTTAAAGCGAAGTCCGTAAAACTGAGGCACGAGTGTATATATGTGTGAAACTTTCAATAGAATTTACATAAGGTGCAGTATTTTTTTTTTGCGAACCATAAGGGCTATTTTTAGAACAAGTCCAGCGAGCGACTGAGAAGGAGCCAACGGGCGACCGGGTGCCCGCGGGCATAGGGTTGGCGACCCCTGCTCTAAACAAATCGACATGGAGGGGATTCTAGAAAAAAGAGATGGACATAGAAGGAATTTTCTAAACAGATGGAAGGGGAGGGGATTCTCAAATTGAGTGGGTGTTTACTTTGTCTCTGCATGCAAGAGTCTGTCCACAAAAATGCACAAATTTTAAACTAATTTTAACTACTGTATGCTACATCTGGAACAGAGGACAGGTATGATGGCAGTGGAGTATTCTGAGTAAGCTGAGTGTTTACTACTTCCTCATAAAATCATAGAACGTGCTAAATCAGAGTCCAATGCAAGTAAATAAAATTTGAGAGTGATGTCCCCGACTATAGACATTGGTGCAGTCAGGTATGAGTAAGAAGGTTTACAGGTTAGAGGGTGGACAACTGTTAGATCACATCTTTGATTTGATTGGATATTAAAATTGTATTGCATAACTCAACCTCTCAAAACACACAAAGTTGAAGCACAACATAACACACATACACACAATACACAATACACTCACACACGTACCGTCTTGTGTGTCAGAGATCCATGTGAGAGAAACTGTTGTTTACATTGCACCATGTGCTTTGTGCTTCTTGATCCATCAGTAGTGCCTTCCGTCTGAAATCAGCATTTATTTCAGTCTAACATCCCTCACTCAGGTCCGATCTCACTTTCTTCCTGAAATTCAATATTTTCCTCGCATTCCACAGCATTGCAGCATGCGTTCAGTTCGAGATTCTCCTCGAGGCAAACACCATCTGCCAAAATAACAAAATCATATCACATTTCATATGCGCTGCCGAATGTACTCATTATACCCATTTTCTATTTCAAAACTCCAAAACAAACTCTCACTGATTAAATTATTAAACTACAAAAGAAATAAAGTACATCACTCATTCCATACATCGTCCGAGTTTCATGCTGAATAAGATTCATTAGTAAAAAACCCTAAATGGTTCTCCTCACCACCATCAGTTATGACAAGTGCGATATCAAAAGCGTTCATTAAGAGCAAAGGATGCGTAATTGGCACAGAAATTGTGTGTGTGTGTGTGTGTGTGTGTGTGTGTGTGTGTGTGTGTGTGTGGCTAGGACAGGGAAGGAGCATTTCCACACTAAAGAGATCATATATCACAGTCACAGGAAGAGAAATGAGGAGATACGTCCCAACTCTCTCACTCTGATTTTCTTCTAAACCTGAAACCAATGCGAACATCACAGGAATGCTTTCATTAGAAAAATATCATTTTGCCCATCTCATTCAGACATGACGTGGATAGAGAAAGAAAGGAAGTGCGATAGAAAAAGAGAGCGAGAGAAAGAGGGAAAGAAAGAGAGAACAAAAGAGAGAATGAGAGATACATAGAGAGAGAGAGAGAGAGAGAGAGAGAGAGAGAGAGAGAGAGAGAGAGAGAGAGACAGAAAGTGAGAGGGAGTGAGAAGTGTGTGAGAGAGTGAGCGAAAGAGAGACAGGGAGGGAGGGACAGAGAGGGAGAGAGCGAGGCAGGGAGAGAGCAAGAGGGAGACAGGGAGAGATTGAGAGACCAAGGGGGAGAGAGAGGGAGAGAAAGAGAGAAGATAAGAGTGAAGCAGAGAGGGATAAAGAGAGGGAGGGGGTGTGGAAGAGAGAGAGAGAGAGAGAGAGAGAGAGAGAGAGAGAGAGAGAGAGAGAGAGAGAGAGAGACGGGAGAGAGAGAGAGAGAGAGAGAAAGGGAGAAGGGTTTAGTGTAGTCCCTCCGGTCCATTTCCGTTCCTGAGTGTTGAATTATTAATGCATCCTGTACACAGAGCAAATGCGCCCCTGTTGTTCTGTTTTTTTTTGTTATAAATATATTTTATTAATCTTTTCATCCTTGTATTCCATGACACCATGACAGTTTTCTCTTTCATTCATATTTCTTATTGTTCACACTGTCTTACATACATTTCAGAAAGAGTCCTGTGCTAATTTTTGGGCCTCAAAGTAACAGAGTGTATGTTTATTTAAGAGACACAATAAAATGGAGGGACAGGGCAGGAAGCAGTATATGAACCTTTGCAGGTGATTATGTGAAAGGATGCTCACGCCCCTCAGTTTGATATCAGAGTGAGAGAGTGAGAGAGGAGGGAGGGAGAGAGTGTGAGAGAGAGTAAGAGAGAGTTGGAGAGAGAGAGAGAGGGCAAGAATAAGAGAGGAAAAAAGAGCAAGAGTGAAAGAGAAGGAGAGCAAGAGTGTGAGAGAGAGGGGGAGAGGGAGAGTGAGAGGGGGAGAGAGAGAGGGAGTGAGTGAGAGAGAAGGAGAGAAAGAGGGAGTGAGTAAGAGACAGAGAGGGAGGGAAGGAGTGAGAGAGAGAGCAAGAGAGAGAGGGGGTAATAGGGGAGAGCAAGAGAGTGAGAGACAGGAAGAGAGTGACAGACAGAAGAGAGAGGGGAGAGAGAGAGAGAGAGACAGAGGGAGGTTGTATGACAGTGAGAGAAAGGGAGAGAGAGAGAGAGAGAGAGAAGCAGAGTGAGAGAGAAGGATAGTGAGAGAAGGTGAGAGGGAGAGAGAAGGGAGAGAGAGGTTTTAAAAACTACTTTACTTCAACACAAAAAAACGCATTGTTTATAAATCATGAACAGAGTGAATACAGATGCTCCTCAACTTACGTTCATCCGTTTTACGTTTTTTCGATTTTACTTTTTTATAAAAGTTTGAGTTTAGAGGTACCTACGTAGTACGCTGACGTAATGAGGCAATGACGCTGCATCCATTGTTTACAAACGACAGACTGAACGTGCCCCTCCTTCATATATATATATATATATATATATATATATATATATATATATATATATATATATATACTAAGATTGGGGGTTCGAGTCCCCACAGGGTTGTCACTGTCCCCCCAGTGCAGCTAACTGGGTTACCAAAGGCGGGCCATGTCTCTCACTGGGGGGACAGTGTTATATACAGTTATATACAGTTATATACAGTAAAATTCCTCTAAACCAATATTGGTGAAAACAGCAGCTTCTCTTTCTTCACAGAATATAAACAATCAATTTTTACTACAAAACCTTCTAAAAGGACTCCAAGTCTTTCCTTAAATTATAATAATTAAAATCAACCATCAACCTGCTCGTTATCATTCTGATTAAAATAGTTTTTACATCACAGTATGAAATGAATCCTCCACATTTCTTTTCCTGCTCAAGTAAATGGCCATTTTTGATTGGCCCAACAGAAAGTTGAGCAGCTCACATGTTGGCTTCTGTTTTTGTTGGTACCTAAACCCCAGAATGAACATGTGTTTCATAAAAGCCACACCATGCATACAGAACAACTTCTTTAACCACATAAACTGAGCTTGTCGTCTGCTGAAGTTCAGGAAACAATGGACCACCTTCTTTCTGAGGGAACAGAACGAATACTTTTCATCGACACCTGGATTTAAAATAGACAGAAAAACCATTTACAGCAACAGGCCTTATACTCCAGTATAAGTCTCCCACTCTTTTTGTTAACGGTGGTTTGTACAGTGCTCTCAATGAAGGGTCCACTTTTAGTTTTAAACCCTGGTGGACCCTCAATGGTGTGTCAGTCCGACCTTTTACTTTATCTCTAGTTATCACTTTCACCATCGTTTTTGTACATTGTTTTACCCGAAGTGTTACACAGACGTACAGGTCCTGACACACCATGTTCTGCAAACCAACCAGAACAGCCTTTAAAATCCGGAGGTGGCTCTCCACAGGAAAGGAGTCTGTGTCTCCAAGGGGTAAAATATTATTGGTTCGGGAGACAATGCTGGAGTGTTCATCTGGGGAGAGCTGGTCCTTCCAGGCCTTCAGCATGTCTCCTAAGAGTCACACTGAAGAAACCCCGACAGCAGCAGAGAGAGCAGCGGTGTCCTCCAGGTGTGGACACACAGGTCAAATACGTGACCCAGTGTGCTGATGTGTGCTGCCACAAACTTTTCTGTGACAGACAGACCGGCAGTCTGCCGCACATTAAAACGAGTTCCACAGAAAAGAGGTTCTTTGAGAATCCAAAACGGTGAGCTGTGTCTGTGATCTTTTCTTTTTAAAAAGGCTCTGATAAAATCCTGGAAAGACTCTCAGGTCATGTTTTTTCAAGTCCATTAGAAGCAGAGGGTATGGCAGTCCCAGTTCCCAGCACCAAGCCAGAACAGCACAAGCTGTGGGCCTCCACACCAGGTCTTTTGGTCCAGTCAACAGTCTCTGGAAGAACTGGAGCCTAAAAGTTGCTCCCCTGCTGGCCAGATGTATAAGACCATGTCCCCCCTTTTTCTTTGGGGTGGAAGAGGACACTCTGTGGGACCCAAAGAAGCCGGTCCCAGAAGCAGTTGACAATCTCTGCCTGGGCTTTTGCAAACTGGGTCATAGGGGGTCTATACAGGAAAGATGGTGCCACAACATGGAAACAACCAAGTTATTAATAATTAAACCTGACCTTTAAAAGACATTTTTGGTAAAATCCATTTCCCTTTTTTGAGCCTCCGTTCCACTTTCTCTAAAATATTTTCTTAATTCTTATTTACAGTGTTTTTGTAACCAAGGTAAACTCCCATGTACTTCACTCCATCTCTTTTCCAGGTGAGACTGCCAGGCAGGATGTCACCCCACTGCTCATCTCCCACCCATAGAGCTTCACTTTTTCCCCCAGTTTACCTTGGCTAATGAGATTACACTAAAATCTTTAACAGTGTTGAGTAATAAATTAATATTACTCTGGTTTTTTTTTGTTTTTTTTTACAGCAATAATAGATCACCGTTTAAAAGCCGAATCCCAATTCGAAGCATTAAAACTAGAAAGACCCGTTCTGAATCAATATAAGATAGGATCTATTACGAGGGAGTACAGCATACCCGATAGGGGACAACTGCCTGATACCCCTCTGCACTTAAAAAGGAGCACTCAAACCACCGCTGATCTTTTATTTGCTCTCAATGTCTCCATACAAGGCCAAATCCTAGAGATGAGACTTGAACTGAGCCCAAAGCCCTCCAGCGTCCGCCAGAGGTATACATGCTCAACCCGATCAAATGCCTTTTTTTGATCCATAATAATAAGTCAAAGCTTCACCCCCAATGAACCAAAAAAGTCCAAAATGTCCCGAATTAAAAAGACATTTATCAGTCTGCCTGGTACACAGTAGGTCTGGTCTACATGAATGACCTGATCCATCACTTACCTCAACCTGTTCGCCAGGACCTTGGAGATGAGCTTGTAGTTGGTATAGAGGAGGGATAGTGGGTGCCATTTTAGATTCTGCAAATACCCTTCTTTTGGCAAGAGGGTAAGAACTGTACTCCTGCAATTCAGGGGCAAATGGCCTTTCACCAGACTGTTCCTGAGAACATCCAGCAGGTCCTCACCGATCACTGTCCAGAAGGCTTTATAGAAGTCGGCTCGCATGCTGTCTGTACCTGGGGCTATCCCCAGTTTAAGGCTTTGTGGAGCCACAAACAGTTCATGCGGAGAGATGTCCAACTAGATACCTGTTGGCATCTGCTGACAAATTTGGCAGGCCAGTGAGGAACGTATGCAACGTTGTTTGATTTTTCAGACTGTTCACATTGATATAATTCATCGCAGAAACCTGCTGCGTAACTGCGAATTTCTGCAGAATCCTGGAGTAGCTGTCCATCACTGGTGCGTAGGCAGTGTATCAGCCTCCTCTGCCCATTTTTCCTTTCCAGCCCAAAGAAAAAGTGAGAGCAAGTATCCATCAGAGTAACGTTTTGAAACCAACTGCATACCACAGCACCCCTGGTGGCCACGCCGAGCAAATCAGCTAGCATGTGTTTTTTGGCTCAGAAGACTTCAACTTCTTTCTTCTGTGGAGTCTGCAAAAGTTTGCAGCTCCACCATCGCTGTCTCCAAATCCTTAATGGATCTGACCAAGTTCCTGGAGACATTGTGAGCGTATTGCAGGAACAGAGATTTAATTTTACTTTTCCCGATGTCCCACCACTGCTGCAAAGAACTAAAACCAGACTTCGTTTGTCTAAAATCGTTTAAAAAACTGTAAAAGATTTTCTAAAACCTTGGTCACAAAGAAGAGCTGTGTTAAAATGCTAGTATGCACTTCCACACATGATGTTGTTGATTAAAATACAGCACTCAACTAAGGGATGGTCTCAAAAAAGCTCACTGGCCCAATGGAACAATTTTTAAAAACATTAAAATAATGTTTAAAATAAAACCTGTCAAGCCTGGCCATGGACAGTAGTCCACCTTTGGGGTGAAGCCAAGTGTACTGCTGTAAAAACTAAGAGCTCATGCATCTCTCTCTCTCTCTCTACAAATTTCTTTAACCTCTTTTGCAAGGCAGAGTGGGGTTCAGGGTGATTTTGGTCTAAAATATGATTATCTGTACAATTAAAATCTCTGTCAGTGATCAGATACTCGTCCCCACTGGACCTCTGGATCACATCGTCCAAGGTGTGTAAAAAAGAGAAGTTTCTCTGTGCCTGCGGTTGGAGCATAAACACTTGAAAACAACATTTTAACCCTTACAGCTCTGCTGTAATTTTTAAAATATGACCTATCATCACATCTTCAACAGGAACAGAAACCGGGTTAAAATCTCAAGAAAATAAAACTCCTACTATTGTTACTTTTGTGACTACAATAAACCTGTCCGTTCTATTCCCTCCACCAGTTACTTTCATTATCCACTGTCTTGTGGGTCTTCTGGAGAAAAACCACATTAATTTTTTTCATATTATTCAAACTAAAAATTGAGCCTCCTTTATGTCTTGTCTCACGCCGTTTATGTTTAGTATGGCAATTTTAAAAGTGCAGAAGTTGAAAATAAAAAAGAGGGAATATCAGAACCATGAGGAAAATAAAAGCATGTTGAAATATCGCAAATGGTCCAGACGAAGTGTGGTTCAGAAGACCTCTATGCTAAATAAAAAGAAAAGGACGCAGTTTCCCTTGCACGGATGCGGGTCATCATGGTTTCTCCCTGGAGCCAGGCCTGGTGAAGGGGCTTGAAGGTGAGTACCTGGTGGTCAGGCTTCTGCCCATGGAGCCTGGCCGAGCCCAGCCAGAAAAGGAGAGACGGGTCCCCCTTCCCATGGACCTACCACCTGTGGGAGGGGCTATAGGGGTCGAGTGCAATGTGAGTTTGTGGCTGCCAAAGGCATGGGTTCTGTGGGACCGATCCTCGGTTACTGACTCTGATTCTTGGGACATGGAATGTCACCTTTCTGGTGGGGAAGGAGCCTGAGCTGGTGCGTGAAGTGGAGAGATACCGATTAGATATAGTCGGGCACACCTCAATGCATAGCTTGGGCTCTGGAACCACCCATCTCGAGAGAGGCTGGAGTTTATTCCATTCTGGAGTTGCTCATGGGGAGAGGTGGCAAGCCGGTGTGGGCATCCTTGTTGCCCCCTGTCTCAGTGCCCTAACGTTGAGGTTCTCAATGGTCGACAAAAGGGTAGCTTCCCTCT
Organism: Plotosus lineatus; assembly: GCA_024760905.1. Classification (NCBI taxonomy): domain Eukaryota; kingdom Metazoa; phylum Chordata; class Actinopteri; order Siluriformes; family Plotosidae; genus Plotosus; species Plotosus lineatus. Next base: position 9,027,936 of record CM045746.1, read on the forward strand.
GCTTTCAGGTGGAGAGATGGGCTCTGACTGTGTTTTGTGCTTATGCACCAAATGACAGTTCAGAGTACCTACCCTTCCTTGGAGTCTTTAGGGGTATGTTGGAGAACGTTCCCTCGGGAGACTCATTCGCTGTCTTGGGAGACTTCAACACCAATGTGGGCAACAATAGTGTTACCTGGAAGGTGTGATCGGTAGGTACGGCCTCCCCAGTCTGAACCCAAATGCTGTTTCGTTGTTGGACATCTGTGCTCGTCACAGTTTGTCTATCACAATTACTGTTTGAACATAAGGGTGTCCATAAGTGCACTTGATACCAGGACACCCTAGGTCGCAGTTCAATGATCGACTTTGTAGTTCGACTTTTTGCATGTTCTGGACACTCGGGTGAAGAGGGAGCTGAGCTGTCAACCAATCACCACCTGGTGGTGAGCTGGCTTCAATGGTGGGGGAAGCTGCCTTCCAGACCTGGCAGGCCCAAGCATGTAATTAGAGTCTGCTGGGAATGTTTGGCGGAGTCTCCTGTCCGAAAGGCCTTTAATTCCCACCTCCAGCAGAGCTACAATCACGTCCTGGAGGAGGTAGGTGACATGGAATCCGAATGGTCCATGTTTCGTGCCTCCATTGCTGAGGCGGCAGCCCATAGGTATGGCCGGAAGGTGGTCGGTGCTTGTTGTGGCGGTAACCCCCAAATCCGGTGACGGACACGTGTGCCTATCAAGTCTTATTGGCCTGTGGGACTCCCAAGGCAGCAGACAGGTACCGGCAGATCAAACGTGTTGCAACCGAAGCTGTCACAGATGCAAAATCTCGGGCGTGGTAGGAGTTTGGTGAGGGCCTGGAGAGTGATTATCGGTTGACCTTAAAAAGGTTCTGGACCACCATCTGACGCCTCAGGAGGGGGAAGCAGTTCTCCACAAACACTGTTTACAGTGGAGGTGGGGAGCTGCTGACCTCAACTGGCGATGTTGTCGGGCGGTGGAAGGAATACTTTGAGGACCTCCTCAATCCCATCAACCTTCTGTGGAGGGGGAAGACCCTGGGGGTTTGGGCGGGGGTCAGCCCACCACTGGAGTGGAGGTCACTGGGGTACTCAAAAAGCTCCTCGGTCATCAGGCTACGGGGTGGATGAGAACCGCCCTGAATATCTCAAGCTCTGGATGCTGAAGGACTGTCTTGGTTGATGCGTCTCTGCAACATCAGGTGGTCATCGAGGGCTGTACCTCTGGATTGACAAACTGGGGTCGTAGTAGCCTTTTTAAAAAGGGGGACCAGAGAATGTGTTCCAATTATCGGGGAATCACACTCCTCAGCCTACAGCGTACCGGACCTGTTGTTATGAGCCATTTGATCGCTGTATCACCGGAGCCAGAGTTTGATCTGTATTGGTAACAACAGGTCAAATTCATTTCTGGTGAGGGTTGAAGTTCGCCAAGGCTGTCCTTTGGTACAGATTCTGTTCATAATTTTTATGGACAGAATTTCTAGGTGCAGCACAGGTGTTGAGGGGTTCTGGTTTGGTGGCCATCGGATCTTGTCTGTGCTTTTTGCAGATGACGTTGTCCTTTTGGCTTCATCAAGCTAAAACCTCCAGCTCTCATTGGAACAATTTGCAGTTGAGTGTGAAGCGGCCGGGATGAGAATGAGCACCTCCAAATCTGAGGCCATGGTTCTCAGTCAAAAAAGAATGCAATGCACCCTCCAGGTCAGGAACGAGGTCCTGTCCCCAAGTGGAGGAGTTTAAGTATCTTGGGATCTTGTTCACAAGTGAGGGAAGGATGGAGCGGGAGATCAACAGATGGATCGCTGCAGCCTCTGCTGTAAAACAGAGCCTGTATAGGTCCGTCATGGTGAAGAGGGAGCTGAGCCGCAAGGCAAAGTACTCAATTTACCAGTCCATCTACGTTCCAACCCTCACCTATAGTCACGAGATTTGGATACTGACTGAAAGAACAAGATCGTGGATACAAGTGGCTGAAATGAGCTTCCTTCACCGGGTGGCGGGGCTCTCTCTTAGAGATAAGGTGAGAAGCGCTACCATCCGGGGAGAGCTCAGAGTAGAACCGTTGCTCCTCCGCATTGACAAGGGCCAGTTGAGGTATCTTGGGCATCTGGTCAGAATGCCTCCCAAACGCATCTCATGTCCAAACGGGAAGAGACCCTGGGGTCGACCTAGAACATGCTGGAGGGACTATGTCTCTCGGCTTGTCTACGGTGTGTCCCGCCGGAAGAGCTGGAGAAAGTGGATGGGGAGAGGGATGTCTGGACCTCATTGCTTAGGTTGCTGTCTCCATGACCCTACCCCGGAAGAAGCGGAAGAAGATGATGATGAATATAGCAAATGAAAAACATTTAGTCCTCTTCAGGAAGTTGATTTTTAATCTTTAAGACTATTTTTTTTCAGTCCAAAAACCACTTGGTCTGTGAAACCGGGCTGTCCAGGCTCACCTGGCTTTCTCATACAAAAACGTACAAAGTCTAATTACAGTTTAAAATCAGGGAAGAAATTGTCAACCTTGACTCCAAAACCTTTGGTGTCTTGTAAGAATTTTTTGCCATGGTATATGCAGTTTCAATACCCATTTTCTCTATTATCTTCCATACTTTCAGACAGGCCCTGGGACAGAGAGGTTTCCTCCTTTGGGGCCTTTTTAACTTTGTTGTTTATGTTTGTGGGTTTTTCTTTTATTGGCTGGTTTTAACAAATCATCACTGATTATTTCCTCCTCATCATCAGCTTCCCCTTCAGTGCGGCCGACGTTTTCTCCGGCACCAGTTTAAGAGAGTTAAGAGAGACGTTTTCTCTCTTAGCGGTGCAGCCACTGGTTCTCCCAGGCTGAGCTGCTGTCAGTTCTCCCGGTGACGTAGCTGCCAGCTCCGCTCCCCGCTCCACTGGAGGATGGGAGAAACCAGGCAGCTGCTTTGTTTCATCTCCCTCCGGGCATGAACGGATAAGATCTCCCTCCATTCCACACCAAAAGCACTTTATATTCCCCAATGATACATGTACCGCATAACTGAAGTTGTCTAGTTTAAATTTCAGTGCTAAGTTTAGCTCTTCGGGACTTTTTAGGAGCATCATAACCTGACATCTGAAGGAGATGACATGTTTAAGGTAAGGGGACTTGGAGTTTAACAAGATCATTTTAAGTGGAGATAAGAGCTGACTGTACCAGGATAGCTCTTTCTCCAAAACCTCGTTCCGTATGAATGGAAGGACGTTGCAGAAAGTGACCCTCCTGGTAGGGCTGACCAGGGAGAGAATAGTGAAAAGTTCCCTGAACCACAACTCAGCTCTCTACAACCTTGTTCACTTTGTTCACACAATCCAGGAATGTCACCACTGCACTGTCAACTGTCAAACCAGTTCACCCACAGCCAGAACACAGTGCTCCACCGCGCAGCTGTCTGTCAGGACCATTTTAATGGCGTGCCGGCGAGTCAGCTTCTCCAGCCTGGAGCCAACCAACATTTTTCCTGTGTGATGAGCACAAGTGCTCACCTCCACTTTTCCCTCTACCACACCCCCACAGATAACTTAAGAAAAGGGTAAACAAAACTAAGGGAGAAATAAAAGAGAAAAAGAAAACACACAATGAAGAAAAAAGAGAAAATAGTGCTCCCTGCAAACGACCACGCTCTCGCACACACTCCCAGCATGCACTAAAAGAGAAAAGGAGAGAGAGAGGAGAGAGAGAGAGAGAGAGAGAGAGAGAGAGAGAGAGAGAGAGAGAGAGAGAATGAGGGAGAGAGGGAGAGAGAGAGGGAGAGCATGAGAGAGGGAGAGGGCGAGAGAGTGTGAGAGAAAGAGCGGGATGGAGAGAGAGTGGAAGAGAGGGAGTGAGAGAGCGAGAAAGAGAGGGAGAGAGTGAGAGAGAGCGAGAGACACAGATGGAGAGAGTGACAGAGATGGAGAGAGGGTGACAGAGTGAGAGAGGAGAGGGAAATAGAGAGGGAGATAGTGAGAGAGAGTGTGAAAGAGAGAGGGACCGAGAGAGGGAGGGAAAGAGGGCAATATTTATAAATGTATTTTATTAATCTTTTCGTCCTTGTATTCCATGACACCATGATGGTTTTTTCTTTCATTCATATTTCTTATTCTTTACACTGTCTTGCATACTTTCAGTAGATCCTATGCTGCGGTATGTGGGGTGTTGTGGAGGGCTATTACTTCCGTATCCATGCCCGCCGTACACCTATGTCAATATGGGTGTGGGTATGGAGCATTGGTGCCCACATAACATTCAACTCTCACTTATGGCTCCAAGTAATAGGTAATGCACTACGCTGGGACCTTGACTCAGCAGTCATGCTAAAGTAAGTGAGGGGGCTCACCAGTCACTGATTGATGTTGCTAGAGGATGTCTTCCCTAAAGTGCATGAAGTGGACCTCACCACGAAAAAGGCGGAGCAGCATGAGCCTGTCATGTGCAATGTGCAGGGCCCGCCGGCGTGGGGACATATCTCGACATTCGCAAATCATGTCCCACCTATGGGGAAATAGGAAATGACACCCACCTCTGCATTAGCAAGTCTGGCATGGCAGACATGGCAGATTAGTCGATAGGCTATACAAACTGGCATGAAAGGCAAGTCAGCACAGTTGTGTGGACAACTGTAAAGGGCAAAGTATGGGTGCAGCAGATACTTCTGGCCATCCACTGCAGCTGAACACATCTCCAGTCATCTCAACTCGTCATGCCACTGGATCAAGATGTGAGAAGCCAAGAGAGTGGGACGCAGCACATTTCTCTCCCACTATAAAATCATCATGTGCAAGTGTCTCATGAATCATTCCAACATTCCATCACTACAAAGCCCTGTGGCGAAGTAGTAGGTGAGGATACCCTGGTAACTGTGTACACAGGCGGCCCAGGACTTTGGTCGCTCTCAGTTGGGAACGGAAACAGCAACTGTGTTTGGCAGCATCTTGGGTGACAGAGCACTCCTCTTTTCGAACCACACTGCTCATCTTGAATAGAGAAGGGGCTTGAAAAAGGTGCTCTAAAAATTGCCTGCTTCACACAGCTTGGCCAGCTTTCCACGGCTGGCGGGCATCCCATACAACAGACAAACCACAAGAAGAAAACATATCAAGAAAGCCTTGAATCTTGGTGCCTGGAACATACGCACTTTACTTGACAGCCATACAAGTGAAAGACCAGAACGCAGAACTGCCCTCGTAGCACGGGAACTAGCACGTTACAATATTGACATTGCAGCTCTGAGTGAAACACGGCTTGCAGAAGAACGCCAACTAACTGAAACTGGTGCTGGTAACACGGTCTTTTGGTCAGGAAAGGCAGAAGATCAACACCGAGAATCTGGACTGGGTTTTGCAATTAAGCCATCAAAGCTTTGTCAAATGACAAGGCACCTGGATCAGATGCCATATCAGCAGAGATCTACAAGTTCAGAGGTCACCACATTGTTCACCATCTGACCAAACTTTTCCAGATCATGTGGGAAGAGGAAAAGATACCTCAAGAATTCAACGATGCATCAATCGTCAGTTTGTACGAAAGAAAAGACTCTCGCTCCAAGTGTGACAACCACAGGGGTATATCTCTCTTAGTTACCTCAGGACCATCCTGTGATGTGTGTGGGCGTATATGCCACTCCAAGCTAGAATTCATCAGCCATCAGAAGGTCCTCAAATCAAGACAAGGAATGAAAACATAACAAGGCAGTCTTTGTCGTATCGACAGACAACCAAAAAGAAGAGTCCTGTGCTAATTTTTGGCCTCAGGGTAACAGGGTGTATGTTTATTTAACAGTGAGACCTGGAGGCTGACCCATGAGAGAGAGAGAGAGAGAGAGAGAGAGAGAGAGAGAGAGAGAGAGAGAGAGAGGGTGATTGAGAGAGTGAGAGAGGGGGGGAGAGAGAGAGAGTGAGAGGGAGGGAGAGTGAGAAAGGGTGTGTGTGAAAGAGAGAGAGAGAGAGAGAGAGAGAGAGAGAGAGAGAGAGAGAGGAGAGTGGCAGAGGGAGGGAGAGACAGAAAGAGGGAGGGAGAGAAGGGGAGGAGACAGGGTGCGTGTGTATTTGACCTCTAAAGTGCAAGGCATTAATAATTTATCCACAAATTGCTCCTGGTACTGTATACCACTCTCTCCTCTCTCTCCTCTCTCTCTCTCTCTCCTTCCTTCTCTCTCTCTCTCTCTCACTCTCCCTCTCTCTCTCTCTCTCTCCTTCTTTCACTCCTCTCACTGTCTACTTCTTTCTCCTTATCTCGCTCTCCTTCTCTCTCTTTACTTCTCTCTCACTCTCTCCAATTCTTTCTCTCTGCTTATCTTTCTCTCCTTCCTACTCTCACTCATTCTCTCCCTCTCTTCTCTCTCTTTCACTCCCTTTCTCCTTCCATCTCTCTCTCCTTCTTTCTCTCACTCTTTCTCCTTCTCTGATTCTCTCCTTCCTTCACTTGCTCCTTCCCTCTCAATCTGATGCTCTCTCTCTCTCTCTCTCGCTCTCTCTCTCTCTCACACACCCTACCTCCCCTTTATGCTCTTTCCCTTTCTGTCTCTTTTCCTTCTCTGTTTGTCTATCTTTCACTATCTATATCTCTAACTTGCTCTTTTTGTTTCCCCCTCACTCCTTCTCTCTTGCACGTTGTCTGTCTCTCTTCCATTCTTTCTCTGCTTTCTCTCTCACCCGTACACACACATCAATAGGTGCAGCTGAGTCACACTGTAACAGTGTTAATCTTTATAAAGTACATCCATTTTTAAAAAAATCATTTAAACCAGGCGTGGTCGTTTACTTCTCAGGTTGCTATTAATCAAAAAGCTGAGAGTTCAAATCCCAGCGGCACTCAAACACTTGAACTCCTGAGCTCTTGGAACTCTTAGATTCTCTGTGATGAACAGTAAGCTCGAACCCCAACATAGATCCAAGCTCTGACTTTTGCAGAAAACATCATCTGGTAGAATACACGTGTGCGTCATTAAAATAAATAAGGAATAGATCATCTGTGGGTAGGCCGTGGTCACACAATAATCAGTGACACGGTATGATAAGTCGCGAGATACTAGAGGTACTGTTCCCACCCCTAAAGCTGACTATTTTTGATTAATATCACATCTGAACGGTCTCATACCAAATAATTTCATATTATAATCAAGAAATGATAAAAATGTCAACTTGTTATCTGGTTCTATCTTTAGCAATGTCCTTGAAATAAGTTCCTCTTATGAATGACAGTACACTATCATAGCTATAAACAGATTTTCATCAGCCTCGGACTTTGGTACATGCCTTGCTTCTTCTTTTCCTTTCGGCTTTTCCCTTCAGGGGTCGCCACAGCGAATCATCTGCCTCCATCTCACCCTATCCTTTGCATCTTCTTCTCTTACACCAACGACCTTCATGTCCTCCTTTACCACATCCATGAATCGTCTCTTTGGTCTTCCTCTAGGCCTTTTGCCTGGTAGTTCCAGCCTCAGCATCCTATTACCAATATACTCACTATCCCTCCTCTGTACATGTCCAAACCATCTCAATCTAGCCTCTCTGACTTTGTCTCCAAAACGTCTTACATGTGCTGTCCCTCTGACGTGCTCATTCCTGATCCTATCCATCCTCGTTACTCCCAAAGAGAACCTCAACATTTTCATCTCTGCTACCTCCAACTCTGCCTCCTGTCTTTTCCCCAGGGCCACTGTTTCTAACCCATACAGCATCGTTGGTCTCAACACCGTCTTGTACACTTTTCCTTTCATTTTTGCCGATACCCTCCTATCACACATCACACCGGACACTTTTCTCCAACCATTCCAACCTGCCTGCACACGCTTCTTCACCTCTTTTCCACACTCTCCATTGCTCTGGATTGTTGAGCCTAAGTACTTAAAATCCTCCACCTTTCTTATCTCTGCTCCCTGTAATCTCACCGTTCCTCTTTGGTCCTTGGCATTCATGCACATGTATTCTGTCTTACTGAAGCTAACCTTCATTTCCTTCCAGGGCATACCTCCACCTCTCTAGATTTTCCTGCACTTGTTCTCTGCTCTCACTACAGATTACAATGTCATCTGCAAACATCATAGTCCATGGGGAATCTTGTCTAACCTCGTCTGTCAGCCTGTCCATCACCATAGCGAACAAGAAGGGGCTGAGAGCTGACCCTTGATGCAGTCCCACCTCCACCTTGAACTCTTGTGTCACACCGACAGCACACCTCACCACTGTCTTACATCTCTCATACATGTCCTGCACCACTCTAACATACTTCTCTGCCACTCCAGACTTCCTCATGCAATACCACAGTTCTTCTCTCGGCACCCTGTCATATGCTTTCTCCAGATCCACAAAGGCACAATGCAGCTCCGTCTGACCTTCTCTGTACTTCTCTATTAACATCCTCAAGGCAAACACTGCATCTGTGGTGCTCTTTCTGGGCATGAAACCAAACTGTTGTTCACAAATGCTGACTTCTGCCCTTAGTCTAGCTTCCACTATTCTTTCCCATAACTTCATCGTATGGCTCATCAACTTTATCCCTCTGTAGTTGCCACAACTCTGCACGTCTCCCTTGTTCTTAAAAATGGGCACCAGCACACTTCTCCTCCATTCCTCTGGCATCCTCTCACTCTCTAAGACCTTGTTAAATGTTCTTGTCAGAAAATCTACTGCTACCTCTCCTAGACACTTCCATACCTCCACCGGTATGTCATCAGGACCAACTGCCTTTCCATTCTTCATCCTCTTCAATGCCCTCCTCACTTCACCCTTACTAATCTTTGCTACTTCCTGGTCCTCAACAGTCACCTCTTCTACTCGTTTTTCTCTCTCATTTTCCTCATTCATCAGCTCTTCAAAGTACTCTTTCCATCTTGCCAGCACACTTCTGTCATCAGTCAATACATTTCCCTCTCTGTCCTTTATCAATCTAACTTGCTGCACGTCCTTCCCATCTCTATTTCTCTGCTGTGCCAACCTGTATAAATCATTTTCTCCCTCCTTACTTTCCAACCGAGCATACAAGTCATCAAACGCGCTCTGTTTGGCCTTTGACACTGCTACCTTTGCCTTACGCTGTGTCTCCCTGTACTCCTGTTTACTCTCTTCGGTTTTGTCAATGTCCCACTTCTTCTTAGCTAACCTCTTCCTTTGTACACACTCCTGCACTTCCTCATTCCACCACCAAGTCTCCTTATCTACTTTCCTTCCAGATGACACACCAAGTATTCTCCTACCTGTCTCCCTGATCACATTCGCTGTAGTTGTCCAGTCATCTGGAAGCACTTCCTGACCACCCAAAGCCTGTTTCAACTCCTCCTTGAAGACAACCCGACACTCTTCCTTTTTCAACTTCCACCACTTTGTCTTCTGCTCTGCCTTTGCCTTCTTCACCTTCCTCACCATCAGCATCATCCTGCACACCACCATCCTATGCTGTTTGGCAACACTCTCACCCGCTACTACTTTGCAGTCACTGATTTCCTTTAAATTACATCGCCTACACAAGATGTAGTCTACCTGTGTGCTCCTACCTCCACTTTTATAAGTCACCCTATGCTCCTCTCTCTTCTGGAAGAAAGTATTCACCACAGCCATTTCCATCATTTTTGCAAAATCTACCAACATCTGTCCTTCATGCTCCTGTCCTGGATACCAAACCTACCCATCACTTCCTCGTCCCCTCTGTTTCCTGCACCAACATGGCCATTGAAGTCTGCCCCAATGATCACTCTTTCACCTCTGGGGGTACTCTGCATCACTTCATCTAACTCCCTCCAGAATCTCTCCTTCTCTTCTCGCTCACATCCTGTCTGTGGGGCATAAGCACTAACAACATTGACCATCACACCTTTAATTTCTAACTTGAGACTCATCACTCTGTCTGACACTCTTTTCACTTCTAGAACATTCCTGGCAAACTCCTCCTTCAAGATGACTCCGACTCCATTTCTCTTCCCATCCACACCGTGATAAAACAGCTTAAACCCTGCTCCTATGCTTCTAGCCTTGCGACCTTTCCACCTGGTCTCCTGAACACACAGTATGTCCACCTTCCTCCTCTGCATCATGTCAGCCAGCTCTCTACCTTTTCCTGTCATAGTTCCAATATTCCAAGTCCCTACTTTCAGTCCTAGACTCATGCCTTTCCTCTTCTCTCTCTGGCAACGGACACGCCTCCCGCCTCTCCTTCTTCGACGTCTTCGACCAACAGTAGTCCAATTTCCATCAGCACCCTGTTGGTTGACGGCACTGATGGCGGTCGTTGTTAACCCGGGCCTCGACCGATCCGGTATGTCATTCTTTCTTGTGATTCGCATAGTTTATTTGGCATTTGTTTTACGCCGGATGCCCTTCCTGACGCAACCCTCTGCATTTATCCGGGCTTGGGACCGGCGTGAGGGAGAGACACTGGTTTGTGCCCCCCCCCCTCACGGCTGCATTTGGTACATGCCTTGCTAAAATGTCAAATGTTGTTACAGAATGTCCAAACAGCCTCAAAAAGGGAGGGGATTGATCAGATTAGATGGACTGTGCATTAAGATGTGTGAGTGCACTTGTACCGCTAAGTGTGTGTATATGAGCATGCACAAGTCCCTAAGCAACATTAGCACATCCCCATTACGAGAGAGAGAGAGAGAGAGAGAGAGAGCGAGAGAGAGAGAGAGAGAGAGAGAGAGAGAGAGAGGTTTTGTGTGTGTGTGTGTGTGTGTGTGTGTATTCTGTGGATAATCAGATCTATACACTTTATTGTCAGAACCTTTGGCTTTTAGTCATGAGCTGCCTGGAACCCTGCTGTGAGGAGATTTCAGGGTAATATGTAACGTATGCGTGTGGGGGGGCAGTGGTGGTCTAGTGGTATAGGGCACTGGATCAATGATCCAAAGGTTGGGGGTCCCACTCTCTACAAGGTTGTCACTGCCCCCCCCCCCCCAGTGCAGCTAACTGGTTTGTCAAAGGCCGGCCATGTCTCTCACTGTCTATGGTGAGAGCTTCATATAAATGAACCATTGCTGACTTTCGTAAAGAGGAGATGCAAAGCCGTCAGCATGTTTCTGTCCCTTGCTAAAGGGTTGTGTCAGGAAGGCCAAATCAAACATTCGAATCATTCACTGTGGCAACCCCTGATAAAGGGAAAAAGCCGAAAGGAAATCTCATCGTGTTTGTGTGTGAGGCAAAGCAATGGTATAAATCAGTATGTATCTGGATTATACTGCAGAGAGTCCTCCTTCAGATGTTCCTCCTAAAAATAAACACATAAATTAATTATAACCAAGGACTTAAACCGCTGACTCATTCCCTCTTTCTTGTAGATGGATTAAATTTACTCACTCTGGACAGAAATTCCTTTCTCACTCACACCCTTTTTTTAATAAATAAATAAATGATCACCTGCCCCCGATGTCATCATTATCATATACAAAGTTACAGTTCACATTTAGTTTTAGAAGATTGATCAAAATGGCACAAAAATGATCCCACAGTGCTTTGTTTTTATCATGTCAACAAGCTATCATTACGTTCACATGGATATCATGCTAACACCTGCCAAGCACTTGCTAACCTGAGGACCATCATTTCCTACATAACAAACATTTATAAAAACTAACCTTAGCCTTAAACACCAACTCGTCATGCAACATTAAATCTAAAAAATGTCATAAAAGAACATAAAAGCTTTGGAGAATTAAACCTTACCATAAACCTTACCACTTTAAATATAGCTTTTACAAAGCACTTGCACTGGGGACTCTTTCAATACAAGTTAATCTGCCATATAAATTACATACACTTTTGTTCTCTCAGTGACTGAGCATCCACTATAAAAAATTTAGCAATGTATTTAAAAAGTACAGTAATATCATATTATTCCACACTTTCTGACCAATCAGAATTAAGAAGGACATTATATTAGCAAAATAACAAATAGACATTACAATAAAAGGAACCATACTGTTTTCAAAGAATCACCAAATGTAGTCACATGATACAATTCATTCCTTTTCTAAACCACTTATTTATAATTAGGGTCACTGAAAGGCCGGTGCCCAGCTCAGCCGACTCTGGGTGAGGTCAAGGTACACCATAAACAGCTCACCAGGTCGTTTCAGGAAAAACACTCACACAACGATTCACACTCACACTTACAGCTGATTTGGAACAGCTAATGAGCTCTGTGCATGTTTTTGGACTGTGGGAGGAAACCGGAGTGCATGGAGGAAACCCACACAAGCACAGGCAGAACATGCCAACTCCACACAGAAACGTCTGAGACTGGGAATCAAACCCAGGACCTTCTTGCTGTGAGGTGTGTGGGCTAACCAGACAACCATAATAATTCTCTGCTCATGGGATACTTTAAGTATACTTAAGGTTGGGTAAAATTTTCCAAGTCACAAGTGGTGCATTGAGAATATCTATTAACCCAGAGATCGCAAATCCAAATCCAGATTAATGCCACAGCTGTCCATAGCCGGGAATCCATGGGAGCTAACTGGCTAAGCTCTCACGGGAGGGAGGGACAGCATATGCTCTCCTCCCTGTCACTCACAGCGATCGCCAGTCAATCATGGGCGTCTGTGAGCTCATTTGTAGGGGGCAGATATGCTTCCCCTCCAAGTGTGTTAGACAGCCCCCAAAATACACATGCACTGCAGTTTGAAAAGAGGCGGGTGGCTAGCATCGCATGTCACAGAGGGGCATGTGCATGCTGTTGCCCCTATCTGGTCGATGGTGGTCCTGTAATAGAGAAAGTAATACTTGGTGGATGGGGAATTGGATATGGATAAAAATTTGGAATAAAATAGGATAACAATTTTTTTTAATGTTCAAGTTTTTTATTCGAAATAACTGGTGCTGCATCTATTTTTTTTTTTCTTTTTTTTGAAAGCCCACTCTCAAAATCTGGAAAAATGCCTCAGACTACCTAAAAACGACTCAGAAGGCGATTCTCTGGTAGATGGTGTGATTGCGAGATTGGTTTAGTTCTGTTTGAAATAGTTATATTTTCGAAAGAGTTTTGGAAGTGCAAGGCTGCTGTTCTATAGACAGATGTTAAGAGTTTAATGTGTCAACTGCACGTGTAAAAGACCCTCATCTAGGGTGAATTATATAGCTTCAAGTCACTTTAGCTACATTTAGCTTTAAACAGCTTCAAAAGTCACCTCTTTTCTCTATTTAAATTAAAATAAACAAACAAACAAACAAAAAAAGTGCCGCATTTATGTTTTCATAAAGTTCTGATGACAAACTGGGATTTTTTTTTTAATCTGCCCTAAAGGGCAGTGGTGATTTAGTGGTTAATATGATGGGTTACTAATCCAAAGGTCAGGGGTTCAGTCCCCACTGTCACCACTGTTGGGCCCTTAAGCAAGGCCCTTTACCCTCAATTGCTCAAGTTGTAAAAAAAAAAGTGACAATTATAAGTTGTTCTGGATAAGAGACCAAAAGCTGTAAATGTAATGGCAATGCTCAATAAAATTTATGGTAAATTACTAAAATTATCATTCATTCTCTAAAACCTTATTAGGGTTGCAGGGAAGCTGTCACCCATCTCAGCCGACTCGGTACACCCTAGACAGCTTGCTCGGCCATCGCGGGGCCAACACTCACAACCATTCACACTCACACTCAAACCTATGTGAGATTTCAAACAGCCAGTTAGCGCTATTGTGCATATTTTTGAACTGTGGGAGGAAACCAAAGTACCCGGGTGAAACCCCACAAACACGGGGAGAACAAGCAAACTCCACACAGAAACACCCGAGCTGGAAATCGAACCCAGGCCTTCTTGCAGTGAGACGGCCCTGCGAACCACTACACCATCGTTCTCCCTTACTAAACATTTATAATTTTAAAAATTACAAAGACCTGTTAAACTTACATAATTGTTACATTTATATTAGATTAAAATTGGTCGATCTATGTTATCTATACATTAGACTACAGTGTACCATTTATTTGAAATTCACATTACACTGTTATATCTAAGTTAAAATTTGAATAAGGCCCAAACTAATGTTAAGGGAACATTAAATGATTATAAGTTATTTTAAATTGACAATAAACAAATATATTT
>CM045746.1:9046965-9081965 GCA_024760905.1 Plotosus lineatus
GAAGAAGAATTGAACTTAGAATTGATAATTTTGGTGTATTCCAAAATCATGCTTTGGAGTATATTCGATACAAAACAGTTTTATATACAGTACTTCATACAAATGTTATGACTAATGCAGCCTTGGGGGGGCACAAGCCAGTGTTCTTTCTCACGTCAGTCCCAAGCCTGAATAAATGCAGAGGGTTGTGTCAGGAAGGACATCCGACGTAAGACCTATGCCAAATTCTCCATGCAACGGGAGGCATGTTTGTAGGCATAGAGAGAAGAGGAAAGGCCTAAAGTCTAGGACTACAAGTAGGGACTTTGAATATCAAAATTATGACAGGAAAAGCTAGAGAGATGGCTGACATGATGCAGAGGAGGAAGGTGTTCTGTGTACCGTGTGTTCAGGAGACCAGGTGGAAACGTAGCAAGGCTAGAAGCTTAGAAGCAGGGTTTAAATTGTTTAATGATGGTGTGGATGGGAAGAGAAATGGAGTAGGAGTCATCTTGAAGGAGGGGTTTGTCAGGAATGTTCTAGAAGTGAAAAGAGTATCAGACAGAGTGATGAGTCTCAAGTTGGAAATTGAAGTTCAATGTTCTTAGTGCTTATGCCCCACAGGCAGGATGTGAGCTAGAACAGAAGGAGAGATTCTGGAGTGAGTTAGATGAAGTGATGCAGAGTACCCCAGAGGTGAAAAAGTGGTCATTGGTGTAGACTTCAATGGACATGTTGGTGCAGGCAACAGAGGGGACGAGGAAGTGATGGGCAGGTTTGGTATCCAGGACAGGAACACAGAAGGACAGATGCTGTTAGATTTTGCAAAGAGGATGGAAATGGCTGTGGTGAATACTATAGAGGAGACAGGAGCATAGCGTGACTTATAAAAGTGGAGGTAGGAGCACACAGGTATACTACATCTTGTGCAGATGATGTAATTTGAAGGAAGTCAGTGACTGCAAAGTAGTAGTGGGTGAGAGTATTGCCAAACAGCATAGGATGGTGGTGTGCAGGATGACGCTGATGGTTAGGAAGGCGAAAAAGGCAAAGGCAGAGCAGAAGACAAAGTGGTGGAAGCTGAAAAAGCAAGAGTGTTGTGTTGTCTTCAAGGAGGGGTTGAAACAGGCTTTTAGTGGTCAGGAAGTGCTTCCAGATGACTGGACAACTACAGCTAATATGATCAGGGAGACAGGTAGGAGAGTACTTGGTGTGTCCTCTGGAAGGAAAGTAGATAAGGAGACTTGGTGGTGGAATGAGGAAGTGCAGGAGTGTGTACAAAGGAAGAGGCTAGCTAAGAACAAGTGGGACATTGAGAGGACCGAAGAGAGTAAGCAAGAGTACAGGGAGACGCAGCATAAGGCAAAGGTAGCAGTGGTAAAAGCCAAACAGAGGGCGTATGATGACTTGTGTGCTAGGTTGGATGGTCAGGAGGGAGAAAATGATTTATACAAGTTGGCACAGCAGAGAAATAGAGATGGGAAGGACATGCAGCAAGTTAGAGTAATTAAGGACAGAGAGGAAAATGTATTGACTGATAACAGAAGTGTTCTGGAAAGATGGAAAGACTACTTTGAAGAAATGATGAATGAGGAAAATAAGAGAGAAAAAAGAGTAGAAGAGGTGACCGTTAAGGACCAGGAAGTAGCAAAGATTAGTAAGGGTGAAGTGAGGAAGGCATTGAAGAGGATGAAGAGTGGAAAGGCAGTGGGTCCTCATGACATACCTGTAGCGGTATGGAAGTGTCAAGGAGAGGGAGCAGTAGACTTTCTGACAAGAACATTCAACAAGGTCTTAGAAAGTGAAAGGATGCCAGAGGAATAGAGGAAGTGTTTGGGTGGAAGTGAATGGAGGAACAGTTTGGTTTCATGCCAAGAATGAGCACCACAGATGCAGTGTTTGCTTTGAGGATGTTATTTGAGAAGTACAGAGAAGGTCAGAGGGAGCTGCACTGTGCCTTTTTGGATCTGGAGAAAGCGTATGACAGGGTATTGAGAGAGGAACTGTGGTATTGCATGAGGAAGTCTGGAGTGGCAGAGAAGTATGTTAGAGTGGTGCAGGACATGTATGAGAGATGTAAGATAGTCGTGAGGTGTGCTGAGGAATCTAGAGAAGTGGAGGTATGCCCTGGAAAGGAGAGGAATGAAGGTTAGCCTCAGTAAGACAGAATACATGTGTGTGAACGACAAGGATCCGAGAGGAACGGTGAGGTTACAGAGAGCAGAAATTAAGAAGGTGGATTGGCTCAACAGTCCAGAGCAATGGAGAGTTTGGAAAAGAGGTGAAGAAGTGTGTGCAGGCAGATTGGAAAGGTTGGAGAAAAGTGTCCGGTGTGATGTGTGATAGGAGGGTATCAGCAAGAATGAAAGGAAAAGTGTACAAAGGCCAGCAATGTTGTATGGTTTAGAAACAGTCGCACTAAGTGAAAGACAGGAGGTGGTAGCAGAGGTGAAAATGTTAAAGTTCTCTTTGGGAGTAATGAGGATGGATAGGATCAGGAATAAGTACATCAGAGGGACAACACATGCAAATGGTTTTGGAGACAAAGTCAGAGAGGCTAGATTAAGATGGTTTGGACATGTACAGAGGAGGACTTGTGAATACTGTATACTAGTAGCAGGATGCTGAGGTTGGAACTACCAGGCAGAAGGCCTAGAGGAAGACCAAAGCTTTATATATATATATATATATATATACACATACAGGGATCCCTCACTTTCTGCGGTTAATTGGGACCCCCACAGCCCCTGACTGATGTACATGTATGTGTGTATATAATATCAATAAATACATATTCAATGCTATTCATGCTTATAATAACAGAAAATGTAAATAAAATGTAAATACAGATGCTCCCCAACTTACCAACATTCGTTTTGCAAACATCCGGCAATACGAACAGGTCTGTCTGAGGTCAAAAGTGAAAAAGAAAGTGAACTGAAATTTAAGAACAAGTAGTACTAGAAATGGAATAAAATGTACAAGATGATATATCATAAATATAAGTATAAAATATGATTAAACATTATCCTGAGGTACACTTAATACTTTAATAATTTGTGAGGCTGGTGGTGTAGTGATTAGGGTGCTGTGCTCATGATCGGGAGGTTGTGAGTTCGAATCCCACCGAGATCCCCACTGTGCAAAGACCCCTGGGCAAGGTTTTAACCACAAGTGTGACATTATTCACCCAGCAGTATAAATGGGTCCCAGTAAAATAGACTGGGAAAGTAACCTGTGATGGACTAGCATCCCATCCAGGAGGAGTTGTACCCCTATGTGTCACGCTACAGAATCCGGCGATAAGCACCGGCCCGATGAGCCACTAGGCTCGGGTGTAAAAAGCCCAACAGACTTTCCCTTACAACTTAATACTAGGCTCCAGCAGAGAGCCGTGGCTGACATGGTCAGGGAGGAGAAGGAGAACAATACTTTTCTGAACTCCTGCCAAAACTTTCAAAGAAGAAACAAATTGACTCCAGTATTATAATGAACTGGATAAGAGTGAAACTCTCTGTAAACTTGATCAGATTCGCTGTGCTGTGCTTGAGAGGAACCAAAAGTTTAAACATGATGTTGATAATGTACAGATGATTATGGAGAGAGAGATAGAGAGTGATTGTATACAGTACAAACTCGTATAGGTGACTTATACAAGGTTTAAACGTAATACGTTCCCCTCTAAAGAACGCTCTGTAACAACTTACAAACAAATTCATCTAACGAACGGCCGTCCTGAACCTAACTCTTTCGTAAGCTGGGCAACTGGTATTGCATGACACATTAATTGAAGCACGAATATAGGAGGGATCCCTGCATATATATATATATATATATATAGTAAAAACTATAGTAAAATATATACGTACGTATATATATATATATATATATATATATATATATATATATATATATATATATATATATATATATATATAGAGAGAGAGAGAGAGAGAGAGAGAGAGAGAGAGAGAGAGCTCTTCTTCTTCTTTTCCTTTCGGCTTTTCCCTTCAGGGGTCGCCACAGCGAATCATTTGCCTCCATCTCACCCTATCCTTAGCATCTTCTTCTCTTATACCAGCTACCTTCATGTCCTGCTTCACTACATCCATGAATCGTCTCTTTGGTCTTCCTCTAGGCCTTCTGCCTGGTAGTTCCAACCTCAGCATCCTACGACCAATATACTCACTATCCCTCCTCTGTACATGTCCAAACCATCTCAATCTAGCCTCTCTGACTTTGTCTCCAAAACATCTTACATGTGCTGTCCCTCTGATGTGCTCATTCCTGTTCCTATCCATCCTCGTTACTCCCAAAGAGAACCTCAACATTTTCATCTCTGCTACCTCCAGCTCTGCCTCCTGTCTTTTCCCCAGGGCCACTGTCTCTAAATCATACAACATTGCTGGCCTCATCACCGACTTATACACTTTTCCTTTCATTCTTGCTGATACCCTCCTATCACACATCACTCCGGACACTTTTCTCCAACTATTCCAACCTGCCTGCACACGCTTCTTCACCTCTTTTCCACACTCTCCACTGCTCTGGATAGTTGACCCTAAGTACTTAAAATCCTCCACCTTCCTTATCTCTGCTCCCTGTAATTTCACCGTTCCTCTTGGGTCCTTGTTATTCACACACATGTATTCTGTTTTACTGAGGATAACCTTCATCCCCCTCCTTTCCAGGGCATACCTCCACCTCTCTAGATTTTCCTCCACTTGTTCTCTGCTCTCACTCCAGATCACAATGTCATCTGCAAACATGATAGTCCATGGAGATTCTTGTCTAAACTCGTATGTCAGCCTGTCCATCACCATAGCAAACAAGGAGGGGCTCAGAGCTGACGTGTATATATATATATATATAATAAAATAAAAGGACAGGACAAAGACTTTCTATTGAAACTCCATTTATCACTACAGATCTGTTTCGAGGGGTGGTGAAACCATCCTCTCTCTTCAGGTGATTATAGAAGAATTCTTTTATAATCACCTGGAGAGAGAGGATGGTTTCACCACCCCACGAAACAGATCTGTAGTGATAAATGGAGTTTCAATAGAAAGTCTTTGTCCTGTCCTTTTATTTTTATTGTTATTTGCTCTACAAAAAAGTATTGAGCACTCTCCTATGGAAGGATCTACTCAGAAAATTCTCTCTCTCTCTCTCTCTCTCTCTCTATATATATATATATATATATATATATATATATACACACACACACACATTATATGGCACATGTATGATGTTTTGGAGACAAAGTGAGAGAGGCTAGATTGAGATGGTCTGGACATGTCCAAAGTGTGATTCTGTGTTGTACAGTCTGGGCCTCAAGCTATAGTCATGTTACATAACAAGAGCAGTGCCTTAGATATGACTCATGAATCATTAGGCACAGTGACACACCCTTTTACAGCTGAAATTGTGCTTGCCCTATACAGTATTTTACTCAATCTCAGTGAGAAGTAGTTCTACTTAAATATTAGAACTGGTGTGAATAAAAAATATAAAACGCAAATTCGAAGAATGTGTGACTTATTTTATCCGTTTCAAAACAATCGACATTTTAATGTACAAATGTTAAAATAGTTAGGTACGCATGAAACAAAGTCAGTAAAATTATCTTTTATTTTCTTTTAATTAATACAACAAGGCGGCAATGTGGGCTGCACAAAGAGCTCACCGAAACAAACACACACAGAAGAAGAAACGAAATCGCGCGATACTGGCTCGGCTGAGTCCTAAACATCACTTCATTCTATACAGGAGGCACTGCGTGAGTGCTCGATGCCATGTTAAGTACTTCAAACGGAGTGCCCGGATGTAGGGATCAGAGTTGGGTTTGTAGTGCTGCGCTAGTATCCGAAGCACAGCTGAGGCTATTTAAAGGGCTTTCACTGTCAACAACGCGTGCTGTTTCCTCAAATACTGAGGTAAATTTGAACGCTCGAGTCGCTGGAACGTTAATAAATGCGTCATAAAATGCATGTTGAGGTTGTGCTTGAGTGTCAGGGTGTTCGTTTAAAGGGATAATCCGAGCTCAGTGCTACAATGTTAGCAAACTGGCTAAGGCTAGCTAGCTTCGGATATCCACCTGTACATCAGCTGACTTTATTAACACAAACACAGATCCAGATTACATGTAAAGCATTATTCTTGTAGAAATAATGCAATTATGATTCAATTGTGTGTTTTTACGATGCATGTTGATGTTTGTTTGGTGTTTTAACACCTACTGGATAGCTGTCAAAAACGGGCCTGGGCTTAAAAAAAGAGAGTAAATAAATAATTATGTAAATAAAATATATATGAAGACATTTGCATCGATGATAAACTGAAGAGGTGTTGTAATAGATATATATTTTTATTGTCATTAGGCTTTTATTCGTGATTGGTTTAGTTCAAAATAATTTTTAATTTAAAATGCATAGCAAGCTATTTCACTCATGTAATAATAATAATATATTTTTATTATATTATTATTATTTATATAAAAATTAAAATATGCATCAAATAATGTGAGGAATGTGCATCAGAAATATCAACAGTAAAAAGAATAACATAAGGTCACGTGATCACTTTGTGGCCGCATTAATTTCCACAGTCTAAGTCGTCAAACTTTTTCTTCTTCCTCTTCTTCTTCTTCATTATTATTATTATTGCCGTTGTTACTTTTTCTGAATCAAATATGCAGTAATGTCAGGAATGTGCATCAGAAAAACTAACAATAGCATGAATTTACCTCCTAATGATCACGTGATCACTTTGTGGTTACGTCTTCTTTTTCTTCTATAATTATTACATAAAAATTAAAATATGCATCAAATAATTTGAGGAATGTGTATCAGAAATATCAACAGTAGAAAGATTAACTTAAGGGTCACATGATCACTTTATGTTTGCATTTATTTCCACAGTTCAAATCGTCAATCTTCTTCTCATTATTATTATTATTATTGCTGTTGTTACTTTTTCTGAATCAAATATGCAGTAATGGCAGGAATGTGCATCAGAAAAATTAACAAACGCACTAATTTACCTCCTAATGATCATGTGATCACTTTGTGATTGCATTCATTTCCACAGTTCAAGTTGTCAATGTTCTTCTTCTTATTATTATCATTATTAGTATTATTATTATTATTATTGTTGCTGTTGTTACTTTTCCTGAATCAAATATGCAGTAATGTCAGGAATGTGCATCAGAAAAATTAACATTAGCACTCATTTAACTCCTAATGATCATGTGATCACTTTGTGGCGACATTCATTTACTGAAAATTTCAACCAATTTTCAAATATTATCATTGTTGTTGATGTTGCTGTTTTTTTCCTCCACATAGGAAGTAAAGCGAGGCCGTCATGGCGGGTGTTGGGGCAAATGCCTCTGCAAACCCCATGTGTAAGATCATGACCTTTCGTCCCACAATGGAGGAATTTCAGGATTTTAATAAGTATCTGGTGTACATGGAGTCTCAGGGAGCACACCGTGCTGGCCTGGCTAAGGTCTGTCATGCAAGATTAAACCTTTATATACTTAGATTTGATTACTGTGTGACGGACAGCTGTGTCACTTTATACATGTTTACATTATACATATACAGACGCTCTCCAACTTACATTTTTTAATTGGTTCCGGACGGCCGAATGTAAGTTGAAAGTGAACGTAAGTTGTTGCAGTGACGTATGACGCTCATACTGTACTACTATACATCCATAAATCTCATAAAACACCCCTAAATCAATTATTATAAACATAACATTGTAAAATAATATCAAATATATCAAATAATATCAACATTAATTTCAAATAAGTCACTTATTTATACTGAGTCACTTTACATGAAGCTTAAAACAGCCAATCAACGCTTACCATATATGAGGCGCTCAAAACCGAGAGTAGTGTACTTGCGAAAGTAGTGTACTTGCTGTGGGTTATATGGACTTCCGGTCTTTCAAGTGCGCAAGGTTGCCGTTGAACTCGCTTAGAACACAGCTTACACTGATATGAATCACCAACCATATTTGCTTAGGGTTACAAAAGTCCGCAAAACAGTGTAAACACAAAGATCACAGGGTCTTAACACAAGGGTAACACGCTATATAACTGAGATATATATATATATATATATATATATATATATATATATATATATATATTTTCTGAGTAGATCCTTCCGTAGGAGAGTGCTCAATACTTTTAGGTAGAGCAAATAACAATAAATTTTATTTTATATATATATATATATATATATATATATATAACTGAGATATATGTATAAAACGATATATATATATATATATATATATATATATATATATATATATATATATATATATATAGATAAAACTGAATTGGGAAGAAGGAGGGGCACGTTCAGTTTGTCATTTGTAAACAATGGACGCAGCGTCATTACGTCAGCGTACTACGTAGGTACGTCTAAACTCAAAATTTGACTTTTTTTTTTTCTGGGAAAAAAAAAAAATGTAAAACCGAAAAAACGTTAAACGGATGACCGTAAGTCAGGGAGCGTCTGTATTCGTGTTGTTTCTGGATCAAGTGCTATTTTATTCTACAGCTGCCGGATACTGAAGTGCAGACTCACTGTGTGCAAACCAAACCTTGCAGTGATTAATTTAATCGTTAATACTTATTACTATAACATGCTACTCCTGAGAACATCTCCTCTTTGATTCAGAGTAAATCAGTGAAGAATCAGAATCGGATCATTGGTTTGTCTCCTTGCAGGTGATCCCACCAAAGGGCTGGAAGCCAAGACGCACCTACGATGATATCGATGACCTTGTCATCCAGGCACCCATTCAGCAGATGGTGGCTGGCCAATCAGGACTCTTTACTCAGTACAACATCCAGAAGAAGCCATTGAGTGTGCAGGAATTCCGCAGGCTGGCGAATAGCGACAAGTGAGACACAAATCCCAATTATAAACTAAATCACGAACCCTTTCATCAAACGTAATCCTGTAAATAACAACACCAGCTCCTCTTGGAAGTCCATCAAGCTGTTTTTCCCTTCTTTAAATTTAAGGGAACGTTTTTTTGTGTTTATTTCTAGAATATTAGGGGGAAGAAACATACAGCTGTTGGTGTTCTCGGAGTAACTTGAGGCATTAATTAGACTTAATCCTAATTAGGGTTGCTGGGAGGCTGTTGCCTGAGCCTGGGCATCGAACCCAGAGCCTGAGTCTCATTAGTGAGAGAATATGATACAGTATGGAGATAGTGAAGTTAGTTGGCTAAGTGATGTTAGCGAGAACTGATGTGGTCATGTGACTTGTATATTTGTGAGAGAATCGGAGGATTTTAGCTAAGTTCACTGCTGACATTCAAATACAAACTCGATGTGACGTTGAAATATAAGCCAATAGTAAATCAGGTCTAAAGTAGGAAGCTAGCTAACTGACGGTGACTTTGACTGGGGTCGTCATGTGACCTGTGTTAGCATTATCTATTTTCATAATCTATATATTTTTAACAGGACTCCAAATTGAATTAGAATCACTGAGAATTGCTCAGTGCTGACTCAGGCTAGAAGGTGTGGCTTAAATTTGAAGGCGGAGTTATATGTTTGAAGTGATTGTAGTGAAATGTTTACATGAATGTTTGTTTAATTTTAACTTTTTGTTAGATTGTCACTGGGTTATCAAAGGCGGGCCATGTCTGTCACTGTCTATGGTGAGAGGCATGTAAAAGAACCATTGCTGACTTTCGAAAGAGGAGCTGCAAAGTCGTCAGCGTATTTCTGTCCCTTGCTATGAAGGGTTGTGAAAGGAAGGGCATCCGATGTAAAAACCTCTGCCAAATGAAACGTGCGAATCAGATGATTTGCTGTGGTGACTCCCGAGTAAAAGGGAAAAAGCCGAACGGAAGTTAGATTGTCTTGTTTTAAATTGTGCCTTTAGTAATGAATTTTCGGAATATGTATCACATCGCTTTTTGCTAATTGTTCATTCCGATGACAATGCCAGCACGGCATGTGGGTATGAAGACTGATCGATTATGATTTTTTTGGGTTGTTGGTTTATGCAGGTACTGCACTCCCCGGTACCTGAACTATGAAGACCTGGAGAGAAAGTATTGGAAGAATGTGACGTTTGTGCCGCCCATATATGGTGCAGATGTGAGCGGGACCCTGTACGATGAGGTCAGAGTGCAAAGAGCAGTGTTTAAAAAGTTGGACACTTGTAAAACTCATAAAAATGTTAATACCTATCGCTTGTGTAGATTTCTATTTGGACTGGAAGATGTTTCTAATAAAGTGTTTGATAGCAGGATGTAGATGAGTGGAACATTGGGCACCTGAACTCCATCCTGGACGTGATTGAGGAGGACTGTGGCGTCTCCATCCAAGGGGTGAACACCCCCTACCTGTACTTTGGAATGTGGAAGACAAGCTTCTCTTGGCACACGGAGGACATGGACCTCTACAGCATCAACTACCTGCACTTCGGAGAGCCCAAGTCCTGGTGAGAGATGTGCGCTTGCTCTCGCGCCACAAATTTATCCAAATGTTGCTCATTAGCTGTGAAACTAGGAAGGTTGTCGTTACCTTGACATGACCCTGGAATTATTTTTCAGGTACTCCATTCCTCCTGAGCATGGGAAGCGCCTGGAACGACTAGCCACAGGTACACACCTCCCCTCTTTTTTTTTTTTTTTTTTTTTTTTTTTTTAAATCTTGATGTGTTTGCTGACCTCTGGTTGTGAGATTTGGGATTAAGTCACCACTTTTTGGACTTTTTTGTTTGCAGGTTTTTTCCCGAACAGCTTTAAGAGCTGTGAAGCTTTTCTCCGACACAAGATGACCCTCATATCGCCTTCAGTGCTAAAGAAATACAGCATCCCATTTGATAAGGTACAAGCGAGTGACATATATTTTTGCCGTTTTGTGACGCAACATGCTGTTACATAGATGTTTGTCTTGTATGCATGACTGCTTTGTCTGTATATGGTCAGATAACGCAGGAAGCCGGTGAGTTCATGATCACTTTCCCGTATGGCTACCATGCCGGCTTTAACCACGGCTTCAACTGCGCCGAGTCCACCAACTTTGCCAGTCTGCGATGGATCGACTACGGGAAAGTCGCCACTCAGGTACACCTGTCATACAATTGAAATTACGTTTCATTTCGTAATGCAAACACGAGCAGTATTTAGTTGGAACCACTCTATCAGCATTTACATGTAAAACGTAATTTTACATGTAATACGTGTGATTCGTTCCAAGGCTCCCAATAGAGGTTTTGCGGCTGACGTCATGCATACGTCATCCCGCCATCGTGGGATGAAAACAAACCATTCACTCCGGTCCCAAACACAGTAGCACACGCGTGTGTAAGGGTTTAATACTTCATTTATTTATTAAACAAGCGCAAAATGGTATTTAACTGTGTTGCTGATTAGGCTAATATAGTTGGGGCTAGTTTTCAGTATTATCGCTCAGTGTAATGAAGAAATAATTTGTGTTCGAACATGACATAAAACTTTTTTACCTATTTCATGAGATCCGGATGTTTCCGAAATAGTGGAATCATTGGTCTTGAATTGCTCCCACAACTTATTTAATGTTGGATGTTTAGATCTACTTCGCTTCGGCGCCATGCTTGTCGGTAAGACTCACATCAGTTTGGACTATATTTTTCCCGGGTTTGTACGACCCGTCACGATCTAAATCTACACGGGAGCACAGGCACATGGCGGCACGGATATAAAAAGTGTCGCACTTTTGAATGAGATAGAATAGTACTCAATGAATGAGGTACCATAGTGCATCATGAGATATCAGAAGTGAACCGATTGAGAAATTATCAAAACAAGTGATCGTGTTGTCAAGTACATAGCTTAACAAAGCTGTGAAAATGTTTTTATTAAAGATTATTATTATATTATTAAATATT
The DNA here is from genome assembly GCA_024760905.1 of Plotosus lineatus. Classification (NCBI taxonomy): domain Eukaryota; kingdom Metazoa; phylum Chordata; class Actinopteri; order Siluriformes; family Plotosidae; genus Plotosus; species Plotosus lineatus. The sequence continues at coordinate 9,058,866 of CM045746.1, forward strand.
ACTATTTTCTATTATAAAATATCACCGGCGGTAAGCTAATAGTAGCCGGCGCTTCTGCCGGCCGCCGGCACATAATGAAAAGTGTGGGTATTATGGAAGCATTGATAGGCCAAAATGCATGACATCAACATAGTCAGCTAATCACAGTCCCCGTTACATGCTACTGGGAGCTCGTTAAAAAGTCGGATTCAGAATAAAACAAAATGAGATTTATTTAATGCATTTTTTTACGGAAAAAAGATTAATTTTTTTTTTTGCCCCGCAAATGAAAAAGACGGAATTCCGTCTATAGACGGAAAAATCACATGCCTGTAATATGCTCGCGAAGTGCGGAAACCCATCCAGATAAAAAATACTCATACGCTCTAAGCCCTTTGAAACTTCAGTTTTTCGTGAGTGTACTCAGATGTGTGACTAATCAAATAATTATAGATATCTGGGTATGTTAAACCAGGTATGCTGTCCGTTGCTTCATCCATGCAGTTAACAAACAAACCATCGGGCAAAACGTATGGGTCATTTGTTAGCCCTGATAACCGTAGTTTTTGAATATACTGTTGTTTATGATCGTTATCATAATTACCTGGGGGCTCGGAAAGCACTGGGATTGTATTACGGCTGTCGACATTCATATTTATATAATATAATATAATTTATGTAATTTATATTTATATAATATAATATAATTTATATTTATATAATATAATATAATTTATATAATTTATAATCTACCACCCTAAAAACAGGCACCTCCAAAGTAAGTACACGTTTGTTTTCATTCCAAGATGGCGGCAGCTTCTCAACAGTCACGTGACTGCAAAACCTCTATACTACCCCTAAACCCTTTAAAAATTATAAAAGCATACCTTTTAAGGCCTCCTTCTGCTTCAATATCGTACCGATGGTACATGGGTTTGGCCATATTCCATTGTATCACTCAACTACATGACATGAGCCCGCTTCTTCTTTTCACTCGCACTGGGAATCACATGCATGTGTGTGTGTGCGCGCACATGTGTTGACCATGTCTTCTTAGCAAAGTTATAATCTTACAAATGTTTATGCAAGGTTAAAAGCCTGAGCCAAAAATTAAAGTTGCAATGAGCACACTCAAAAAATTGATGAAACAACAGTAACTCTGTCCTTTACACAAAAAGCATTATGGGTGCTCCATGATTGCCAATGGGAGGGAGCTGCTTCATCCCTCCTAGCCAATGGGAGGCCAGCTGGGCGGGATGTTGGGAGATAGCCAATGGGAGGGAGCTGTGTCATCCCTCCTAGCCAATGGGAGGCCAGCGGGGCGGAATGTTGGGAGATGGCCAATGGGAGGCCAGTAGGGTGGGATGTTGGGAGATGTTGTCAATGGGAGAGTAACTCGTGCATTGTTTGAATTTTTGAGATGGTGCTTTTGTAACGTGAACTTGTTTCGTACCCGGAGACAAAAATTTTAGGAAAATGTTTTTCGTAACCTGGATTTTTCGTTTGTTGGGGCTTTTGTAAGTTGAGGTTCCACTGTATTTTCCTCAAAATAGTTGTATTCCTCTTCTACCACAACAATGACCATTTTACCAATGTTTATGTATTAATTAACAATAGATTGAACTTATTATCCATTTGTAGTGACAACAAATATTCATAATTTCCTCCACATATGAGAGCTTTGGTTGTAACTGTAGCCTAAAGGTTAGAGAAGTGAATTCCGAATTAGCAAGGAAAAGTGTACGGCAGTGGGGGGAGTGAGCTGCACCTTCCCTTTCTCCACCTTCATGGCTGACGTGTCATTGAGCAAGGCGCCAAACTCCCAACTGCTCTTCGGACACCCCTATGTGTCGCAGCCCACTGCTCCAAGTGTGTGCTCACTATTTTTGTGTGTGTGTGTGTGTGTGTGTGTGTGTGTGTGTGTGTGTGTGTGTGTGTGTGCTCACTTTGAATTAGTTAAATACAATTAATTTCCCTTATGTGATCAATACATTTATTCATTCATTTTCTAAGCCACTTAATCCTAATTAGGGTTGCGGGAAGTCTGGAAGCCATTTCCGCTGACTCTGGGCAAGGGCAAGGTACACCTGAACAGTTTACCAAGCCATCGCAGGGCCAACATGCACACAACCATTCACACTCACACTTAGTGGTGATTTGAAACAGTCTATTAGCTTACTGTGCATGTTTTTGGACTGTGGGAGGAAACCAGGTAACCCAATGGAAACTCGCGCAAGCATGGGGAGAACATGCAAACTCCATACAGAAATGTCCAAAGCTGGAAATCAAACCCAGGTCTTCTTGCTGTTAGGCAGACGTGCTAATCATTACCCCACCATGTCACCCCAGGATTAATACAGTATCCCAAAATAAAAAAAATAAAAATCCCCCAGTGCGGCCAACTGGGTTATCAAAGGCGGGCCATGTCTCTCACTGTCTATGGTGAGAGGCATGTAAAAGAACCATTGCTGACTTTCGTAAAGAGTAGGCTGCAAAGTCGTCAGCGTGTTTCTGTCCCTTGATAAAAAGGGTTGTGACAGGAAGGTCATCCGACGTAAAAACCTCTGCCAAATCAAACGTGCGAATCAGATGATTCGCTGTGGCGACTCCTGAGTAAAAGGGGAAAAAGCCGAAAGGAAGACAGACAGACCCAAAATAAAAAAATAAAAATCTTGCAAAACACAAAGTGCTGACACTGGAGACTCCTTCCATGTTGGAATAAGGGTCACTGCCTCAATCTTTAACTCATGAATTAATTTTTAAATTCCATTTCATTCTCCACAGTGTACCTGCAGTAAGGACATGGTGAAGATCTCCATGGATCCGTTTGTGAGACGTTTCCAGCCGGATCGATATCAGGCATGGACGCAGGGCAAGGATGCGTGCACATTGGACCACACCCTGGCCACACCTAGCACCACACCCGAGCTCCAAATGTGGCTCCAAAGACGCCGCAAGGCCAAAACCAATAAAAAGTATGATAGTTGTAGTTTTTCAGATTCATAAAGTGTTTAAAATCTTAAAGTTAATATTTGTATTATTAACATCCTTGTTAAATGTGTTTTGTCTGAAACGTGGTAGATCAAGCTACCCGTGCACGCGCTCCAAACGACTGAAGACAGTGCCCCAGCCGGTTGTAATGGAAACCACAAAGTCACAGATAAGGGAAGAGGAAGTGAAAGGGGAAGAAGACAAATCCCACAATGCATTGGGCCTCTCAGGTTATACAGCATGTCATGCTTTGGCATAATTTAGTTTTTTAAGGTTTTGTTCTTGAAGTTTCAGAAGTATTTATGTTTATTATCAATTATTTAAACCTTGCAGGTCCTGCTAGTGTGTGTCAGCAAGTTTGCTTCGTCAAGGTCACACGAGTCGAGAGCAATTTATTGGTTCAGTCATCTAAGAAAGTCTCAACTCAAGCCCCACCCCCTGACATGCCACAGGAGGCCTTAGGGTGCAGCAAGTCACTTGGCTCAGCTGATAAAGCTCCTGGTTTTGGTACAGATGGCGAGCTGGACTCTGAACAATCCTCCTGTCTTATTAATTCCCCGAGCTGCAAATCGCCATCGGGAACTCAGTCCCCTTGTCACGGCGAAGAAAATCCTTCTATCGTAAATCGCTTAAGTACAACCATCACTCCTGAAAGCTGTAAATCTGCAGTACACTCCGGAACTCCTGTGTCAGACATGCCTTTCCTTACACCGGAAATCACGGAGGAGTTATCTGAGGGAGGAAAATCTCCAAACCTGTCGTCTGAAATGCCCTTCCTGACCCTCGCTGTGCAGTCCTGTGACGATGACACACTTTCCAATGCTAATGAGCCACAAAAATCCACATCACCTCAGAACGCGATGACAGTGAGTTCTGACATCCTGTATCCTGATTGGTGCTCAAATCCATTCCAAGAAGATGTCAACCAATCTGACCTGGATGCTATCAAGGAAAAGAAAGATGTAGGCGGATCGGCATGGTCCGTGGGCCAGGCCGTGATCCCCATCTCTGATATCTCACATCACCAAAAAGTATTCGGATGTAGCTCTGTGCCGGATTCTTTATTATCAGCCAATCTTAAGACACTTTCCAATGAGTCTCCTTCTAAGCGTTATGACCAGAACCATCCTGACAAACCCTCATGTCCTCTGGAGGATGCTGAATTTACATCTTCTGCATTACCAAACATGTTTGAGGAATCTTCTACTATCTGGAAGAACTTCACTTTCCAAAATCCTGAGGCTTCCGAGCTAGCTGTGCCTTACTCCATGATGTGGGCGGAGCCTCGCTGCCAGCAGGTGAAGTGCCCGGATCCTTCAGATTTTCCGGAGAAGAGCTTGACATTTACTGATCTGGAGCCCAGCGTGGTTCGTCATTCTGGCACGAATCTTCTTGATTCTCCGAACAAGGCTCAGAGGTCAGATAGTAGCAGCGAGTCTAGTGATGAGAACTCCAGTGAGGCGGAGTATGGCGATTCGGGCATCGAGCCAGGAGAAATCCGTATTGTGAGTCCCCATACTGTAACATCAATAAAAACCTGTGTTATATGGCGGAAAGCACAAGGAGGAACAAGAGATTTATATGTTTCAGCCAATTTGTGCAATTTATAAGGTAGATCCAATATGGCTAAATTATATATAACTTTTAAGCCTTGTCAAAATCATAATATTTCCGCATGAGCCTTGTTATAAAAAGCACAAAGTAGGTTAAGGTCACTTATCCATTGTTAAATTATACAGTGGTACCTCACCTTACAGAAGTGGTTTCGTAACCTGGATTTTTCATAAATTGAGCTGCATTTTACATGTAAAAGGCCTGATTAGTTCCAAAGTGCCCAATACTACCCCCTAAACCCTATAAAAATTATAAAAGTATACATTTTAAGGCCTCCTTCTGCTTCAATATCGTACTGATGGTAGACAGGTTTGGCCATATTCCTGCGATATCACTCAACCGCATGCCACGAGCCTGCTTCTTCTTTTCATTCGCACCGGGAATCCTTCCCGTACACCACTTTGGAAGGGCTTATAACACATAAACTGACAACTTCCAATTTGTGTCCACACTTTACAGTGGGGCTGGAGTATCCTCTCCAGGACGCAAAGCCGGGGCCAGAATATGTAGATCCTGGGTGGCCCAATCGTCAGGATTCCCCTCTTGGCCTTGCTGACAGGGTCCAAAGGAATGCCAAGCATGATGTTTGGCTGCAGGAGATGTCGGAACGGTGTTACTTGTAGCACTGAACTGCCTGCAGGTCCCCACTCCGGATTTGACAGTTTACTACTTTTCCCTCATCTGGTTTGGAGTTAGAAAAGGGTACTATCTCTATCCAGAACCTCCTACACCCCATGGTGTGTATATGTAATTCAGTTCATTTTCTGTAATCGCTTAATCCTAATTAGAGTCGTGGGGAGGCTGGCGCCCATCACACCTGACTCTGGGCGAGGGCAGAGTACACCCTGGACAGCTCGCCTGGCCATCGCAGGGCAGAAACATGCTGACGGCTTTGCAGCTACTCTTGTCAAAAGTCAGCAATGGTTCTTTTACATGAACCTCACACCATAGACAGTGAGAGACATGGCCAGCCTTTGTTAACCCAGTTAGCTGTACTGGGGGGACAGTGACAACCTTGTGGAGAGTGGGACTCGAACCCCCAACCTTAGGATCAGTAATCCAGCACCTTTACCACTAGGCCACCACTGCCACCTTGTATATATAATTATATACTGTATATTATGTATATCCTCTTGAGAGCAGAGACCAAAAAATGTATGTTTTCTTTGAAGCCTGAAAACAGATCTGAGATGCATATTCTTTTGAAAACAAAAGTAGCAGAGAGGACTCAAACGGAAATCCCACCTGCAACTGGCTTAATATGAAAGCTCTGTATATAATATATATGTCAAATAAATAATAAAATAATAGGACTGTCGAGAAATACAGTCGGCCCTCTACTTATGAAATTAATCCATTCCAGAGCCTTTTTCGTAGCCTGGAGGTTTCGTAAGTCGAGGCACATTTTACATGTAAAACGCATGATTCGTTCCTCGGCTCCCAAGACTATCCCATAAAACCTTTAAAAATGATAAAAGGACACAGATTTTGTATGAAATATGTGTTAAAAGTAAAAGAAAATGATTTATTACATCATTTTATTAACATTTTTACTAATTAAACCATTATTAAACATTTTTTAGTAATGCACATACACACACACACACAACACTGTCTTTCTCTATCTCTCTCTCTCTCTCTCTCTCTCTCACACACACACACATACACACACACAAAACACTGTCTTTCTCTATCTCTCTCGATCTCTCTCTCTCTGTCTCTCTGTCTCTCTCACACACACACACGCACACGCACACACACACACACACACAAAAAAAACTCTCTCTTTCTCTCTCTCTCTCTCTCTCTCTCTCTCTTTGAGTGCACACTCTGCCGAATGCAGGCTCCGCCCACACGCAGCGCGCAGCCATTGGAGCTTTTGAGACGGGGTGTTGTATTTAAAGTTGAATTACCTGTTTGAAAGATTTGAGGTCCGGATTCAATATTAACTTGCTTCCTTACGAGATCGGAGGTCTTGTGGCGCCACCCACTTCCGTGCACAAAAATGCATCGTGGCCGAATGCGGAGCTTTTGAGACGGGGCACGGCTCATCCGGACCTCCTCAAATAAGCTGCAGTGAGTACTGTACTCTCAAAACTCTCAAAACTCATGAAACTCACGGACCAACAGTACAGCTCTCCTTTACTCGTGTGACAAACAAGCTTATGGGTCCAGTACTATGGAGATTAGGCTCCCTCCTGGCCGATGGGAGGCCAATGGGAAGTCAGCGGGGTGGGATATTGGGAGACAGCCAATGAGAGAGCAACTCGCGCATTGTTTGAATTTTTGAATGGCGCGTTTGAATTTTTGAATGGCGCGTTTGCCGCTTTTCAAGAGGTTGTTTCATATACAGAGGGTGAAAATTTAGGAAATTGTTTTTCGTAACCTGGATTTTTCGTATTCAGAGGTTCTTGTAAGTGGAGGGCCAACTGTATATAGATCTGAAAAAATAGATATTAGTTCAACAATGAAACATTGAAAGGAAAGTTCAGGAAATTGGGAAACCCACTTCCTAATCACGAGACTAATAATAACAATGCACCATAAACTACGCTGGATGGAAGTTTAGATCTAATCCAGCATCTAAGTAACTTCTAGTAATTAAGCTTAACTTGTTGAGAGAAAACTGTTAAGAATTAAAACTAAGTACAGTACTTACCTCGACTAGCCTGTGGAGAACGACCCTAAAATTCCTGAATTTCTCCCTGCACGCATCTGCCAAGCCTGAGAGAGGATTGCGAAAATATTGTTGTGAAGATGATGCGAGAACAAGAAAAAGTTTCATTGCCTTACTGGGTAGCTCTTGCCGAAAACCAAGCTTAAAATATGTTTAAGGACACTTATACCCCATGTATCCATTTCTGGTACGAACATCCAGAACCAGAAGTAGTGGTCATAGTGCACATGTGCTAGTGGACTTTCCACAGCCGGACAAAAGGAGATCACAGTTTTTTAAACAATAAAATTATCACTTTTTGTCTGTTCCAAGTGCATGAGTTACATTATAATGAAAGTTGAACATAAAGAACAGTTGTTAAAGATGAACTTTACTGTTTTGATGAAAAGTACTGGAGTTTACAGACTAATTTCTAGGTCAAAATAGACTTATGATGTCACATTATTTTGATCTTCCTACAAAAGCAATAAGTGTGATTTTTTTTTTCCTTCAGACGCTCCCCGGCTTACGTTTTAGTTAGGTTCCGGCCGGCCGAACGTAAGGTGAAAAAAAAAGTTGTTACGTATGTTCCAGTGACGTATGACGTTCATACTGTACTATACATCCATAAATACCATTACCGTATCTCATAAAACACCCCTAAATCAATTATTATAAACATAACATTGTAAAATAATATCAAATATATCAATTAATACCAATATTAATTTCAAATAAATTAAATTCAAGCCAAATCATTTCAAATTGATAAATTTTAATCAAATTCACTCATCAAATATCAAATACATTATCAAATATAACCTTAAACGTTCTCTATGATGAGATGTTTCTGCTTGTAAATGGCTCCGATGGTCGACGGAGCCATTTGGAATAAACGTGCAACATTCACGTGTTTTTCACCAGCATCAATAGTCATCTTTGTTTTTAACGAGATGGCTGGCCGCTTTTTCTGATTGCCATTATCACTAGTAGGCTTACGCTTCTGAGCAAGATATTTGCTTAGGGTTACAAAAGTCCGCAAAACAGTGTAAACACAAAGATCACAGAGACGACGTCCCAACACAAGGGTAACACGCAGTGAACTGGGAAGAAGGAGGGGCACGTTCAGTTGGTCATTTGTAAACAATGGACGCAGCATCATTACATCATTGCATCATTACGTCAGCGTACTACGTAGGTACGTCTCGTACTACAGAGAGCACGCTAAACTCAAAATGTGACATAATAAAAAAAAAAAAAACGTAAAATCGAAAAATACATAAAATGAACATAAAGCAGGGAGTGTCTGTATTTGATTTTCACTTCGAAAAGTGAAAAATTAATGTGCATAGTGAAGAATAATAAAAATTACAAGAATTTCTTTCCTTTCAAGCTGCAGTAGTAAACCTAAGTAAATGCTGCCTATTGTGAGTTCTGTGCCTACAGCACTTCACAAACAACAAAAAAAAGAACTAAAGCCATTTTTTTTTTAAAGTTCTTGCTCCCACAGCTTCAGGAACAGTGCCACAAAGAAACAAAATAAACAGGATTCAATCCACTATCGTTCTCATATAACTTCACTGCAACGGTGAAAAATGTCTTTTGAGGCTTCTGTGTGTTTTCCGCAATAAAGATGTGAATAAATTTCTGTTCTTTTTTACATTCTTGTAGTACTCCATACCTGTGGCGAAGAGAAAGACGACCAAGAGTTGGCGCCACCCTTTGAGGAAACCGACAGCCAGGGCAGTTCCAAGCGCTGTCAAGCAGCAAGCCAACAGCGATGATGGTATTAAATTATACAGTTATTAAAGGCCTAATATTAATAAAGTTATTCATGTAGTGGGTTGAAATAGAATGCCATGTGCTGGTTAAACTCATCCTGGTGTAGAGACAACCGTTTGGTACTTCATGAAGTTGAAGAACCTTACCAGAAGTGGGCGGTCCTTACTTTCCTCATCCCACTCCTCTTTTTTTATTACACCTCAGCACAATGAATGTGAGCGGTATGGTTGTCAAACGCGATGTCCTGTCTGTCAGTCCATTCATCCATCTGTTGCATTCCGCACACAGACTCAACCACGCCATCACCGATCATTACCATTTTGGTGTGGGTTTCTGGACTGAGGAAAACACAAGCCTATTCATTTTTGTTGCCGTCTATTACCCAATATGGCCACCACAGCTGCCATCTTTGTTTTGTATTTGTTTTGTATTTTTGTTGTGGATGTTGGGACTCTGGCGGCACGGTGGTGTAGTGGGAGCACATCCACCTGCCTCACAGTAGGAGCATCCTGACTTTGAGTCCCAAGTCTGGTTGCTTCTCGATGAAATGTACTTCTAATGCTTATGGTATCCTCTGAGTACTCTGGTTTCCTCCCACAATTTAAAGACATTCACAAAGATCTAATTGGCTGGTTCAAATTGCCCCTGAGTGTGAATGTGTGAATGTTTGTATTTTGTGTGTGATAGCTCTGTGAGCTGTTCACAGTGTGTCCCACCTCCTTCTAGTATCAGTGAGATGGACACCAACCTACACACCACACTAATGGAATTAATTGATTTGGAAAACAAGAATCGATGGTGAATGGTGGGACGATGTGGGAAGATGCAGCTACACATGCCTGTTGATATTTGTCGTGATCTGATATATAGTATGGCCACCACCGGAACTGCCATCTTGAATTTACGTTCACTTGAAAACCCCGTCACATCGTACCGCTTATAATGTGGCACATGGGCTGAGGGTCGCTATATGCTTCCAAAAAGCGTCTGACCCCTCCCCTTGCCCACTTTTTTGCATTTTTCAGAATGAGGCATTGGGTGGAGTTAGGCTCAAAGCTGAAGGAGAAGTTAACAACTTATGACCAATCAGAAGTGAGAATGAGGTTTTAAGTAAGGTCTTGTGCCGCTTGTTAATCTTGCCAGCTAGTTAATTTAGTAACAGAAATATCTTACAGCTTTTAGATTTAACTTTGTATGTAATCCTTGTTTGTACTGTTCCATGTTTGTTTATCAGAGCCTGTAGAAGAATCTACTGCAGAGGAAGAGCTGCAGGAGGCTGATGTCTGGGCACGGCCCTTGGTTCATCTTTGGCACAATAGGAAGTCTCACTTCCAGTCAGAACGGGAATATAACAGCACGGCGGCGAAAACACCACCACACTGCGCTGTGTGCACACTGTTCATGCCTTACTATCAGGTAACACCCCTCGCGACGCATCATATTCCATTTATATCACAGCAGTTTGCGCTGGATGGTAAGAGTACTACACGTCCACCATTCATAAGCGAGAGAGCGTGGGGTCCAAGCAGGCTAGTACAGTGGTACTACAGCGGATAAAGCCATGCTAATTAGGGATGTCATTGACAATCGGAATATCGCCGATATAATTATTTCGATCAATAATCGATACCTATAAAAGGGATATCGATACTTCTAACGTTATAGCTTCCTGTGTTCATGACAGCGTCTGTAGTAAATGCCATTTTCAATGACACCCCTAGTAAATGCCTCTCTGTATGGTAAATGGTACGTCCCGCCTCTCTGTATGGTAAATGGTACGTCCCGCCTCTCTGTATGGTAAATGGTACGTCCCTGCTTCTAGTGTGCCGTCAGAGCGCGTGTTCTCAACAGCACGGAACATTTTGAACAAGAAGAGACACTTATCACCGGATAATGCAGATTATGTGCATCTTCTTGCATCATAATTATGAATTGGAAAAATGCATCTCTCTTAAACTTTTCAATTGACAAGTGTTTGTAGAATAGAAACAACTTGCTTGAAATTAACTAGTAAACAAGTGTTTACGTATAGATTTGTGAAATACAAAAAGGTGTTAATTAAAATCTCATCAGTGGAAAACTATTTCCTGCCTTTTATTTCAGATTTGGCTTTAGTAATTGGTCACTTTATTATAAAATATTCAATGCATTATACAAACTACTGTAATATATCTTAGTCTGTTCTATTTATGCATTTATGGAACAGTACAGCAATATTCCAATGTATCGATACATCGGAATTTTTTTTTTATCGATATATCGATACCAATAATAGGTTTTCAATGACACCCCTAATGCTAATATGTTATTATACATTTCTCTCCAGCCTGAAGAGGCGAAAGATGAAATCAGACCCGAGGTCACCTTGGCAGTCGGAGAAGCAACACAGAGGTCACGACCTCTGATTCCTGAAATATGCTTTGCATACCGTGAGGGGTCGTGTCCCCCCAACACGCTCCTGGAGGAGGACGGATCCAGTCCTCTGGTGGCTTGTAAATGCTGCTGCGTTCAAGTTCATGCTAGTATGTAACCCTAACTCCACCCCCCATATACACATACGCATACTGTACATGTTGTTCATTTTTTTTGTCCCAATTATTGTTCAGGTTGCTATGGCGTCGCCGCTCATGATGTCACTCAGGAGTGGACGTGTGACCGCTGTTTGTGTGGCGATCTAACTGCTGTACGTGATCAGAACTCAAATCAGTATTGTATATTGGATTATTTTAATAATAATATTAATAATAATAATAATAATAATAATAATAATAATAATTGTGTGTGTGTGTGTGTGTGTGTGTGTGTGTGTGTGTGTGTGCATGTGTGTGTGGGACAGGAATGCTGTTTATGTAACCTGAGAGGTGGAGCTTTAAAAAGAACCACAGATGACAGGTGAGCTTGTGGATGATGTTTTTTTAGAAACAGGTGAATGAGGTGTGAATCATATTATATAATGTGGGTGGTGATGTGGGGCATGTTTCAGGTGGGCTCATGTGATGTGTGCTGTTGGGCTTCCTGAAGTGAAGTTCACTGACGTAGTGAAGAGGAGTCGCATCAACGTCAGCGCAGTCCCCGCACAGAGATACAAGCTGGTACACACACACTAACATATAAACACACACACACACACACACACACACACATACACACACACACCCACACACACCCCTCCCCCATAATAGTTAAACATTACCCTTTATAGAACATGATGTTGGTCTTGTATATATCAACTAAACCCCATGGCTCATTTGCATACAGTGACGCCCACAAAAAGGGAGAACAGCTACATCACAAAATGCTGACAAGTGAATGTTATTTTTGTATATTCCAGTGAAATGTTTAAGAATATATGAGGAATGAACATTGACGATAATAATAATGCTGATAATGATACATTAAGGAAAATAATAATGATAATAATAATAAAATAATATTAATGATGATATTGATATTAATAATGATAATAATAACTATTATTATCGTTGTTATTATTATTATTAATAATAATAATAATACTGTAGTAATAATAATAATAATAATAATAATAATAATAACGATGTTGATGATAATATTAATAATAATAATAATAATGAGGGAAGGATGGAGCGAGAGATCGACAGACGGATCGCTGCAGCCTCCGCTGTTAAGCGGTGCCTGTACCGGTCCGTTGTGGTGAAAAAGGAGCTGAGCCGCAAGGCGAAGCTCTCAATTTACCAGTCGATCTACGTTCCAACCCTCACCTATGGTCACGAGCTTTGGGTAATGACCGAAAGAACAAGATCACGGATACAAGCGGCTGAAATGAGCTTCCTTCGCCGGGTGGCGGGTTCTCCCTTAGAGATAGGTGAGAAGCTCCGCCATCCAGGGAGAGCTCGGAGTAGATCCGCTGCTCCTCCGCATTGAGAGGGGCCGGTTGAGGTGGCTCGGGCATCTGGTCAGAATGCCCCCGGACGCCTCCCTGGTGTGGTGTTTCGGGCATGTCCAACCGGGAAGAGACCCCGGGGTCGACCTAGAACACGCTGGAGGGACTATGTCTCTCGGCTTGTCTGGGACCGCCTCGGTGTCCCCCCGGGAGAGTTGGAGGAAGTAGCTCGGGAGAGGGATGTCTGGACCTCTTTGCTAAGGTTGCTGCCCCCGCGACCCGACCCTGGACTAAGCGGAAGAAGATGATGATGATGATGATAATAATAATAATAATAATAATGACAGTCTAATACTACTGGGGCAGTGGTGGCCTAGTGGTATAGGTGCTGGATCAGTGATCCTAAGGTTGGGGGTTCTAGTCCCACTCACCACAAGTTATCAGTGTCCCTCCCCAGTGCAGCTAACTGGGTTATCAAAGGCCGGCCATGTCTCTGTCTATAGTCATGTAAAAGAACCATTGCTGACTTTCGACAGGAGCAGACTGCAAAGTCGTCAGCGTGTTTTGGCCCTGCGATGGCCTGGCGAGCCTTCCAGGGTATACTCTGCCCTCGCCCGAAGTCGGCTGGGATGGGCGCCAGCCTACCCACAACCCAAATTAGGATTAAGCGTTTACAGAAAATGAACTGAACTAATACTACTAATACCTGATGATACCTATAATAACGATTAACAACAATGATGATGATGATGAAATCCTTTTCTGTGTTTAGAAGTGTATATATTGTCATAAACGGATGAAGAAGTTAGCAGGCGCGTGCATCCAGTGCTCTTGTGGCCGTTGTCCTACCTCCTTCCATGTCACATGCGCTCACGCTGCGGGCGTCACCATGGAGCCCGATGATTGGCCGTACGTCGTGTTCATCATCTGCCACCGACACCAGTCGCGGAGTTCCAGCACTGTGAGTACTTAACAACCCCCTACTCCTTTTCCATCTAGGTAATGCCCCACCTACACCACCACTCTTTTCCTTGTATGTGGTAATGCCCCATCCACACCACCACTTATGTGGATAATAGCCTGCTCACTATACTGCCTCTTATCCATGTTTGTAAAACCCCACCCACAATTCTTTCCCTTTGTCGGTAAACCCCGCCCATACCACTACTACCATCACCACCTCCTTTACTTGTAGGTCAAGCTCTGTATATGTAATGCAGACTACAATAAATTCAAGATGGCCGATTTGTCCCTGCCCCACCACATAAAGAAAAACACTGTAATTTATCTTTTACAGAAGTCAAAGGTGAGCGGAAAAGAGCTGGCACTGGGCCAAACTGTCATTGCCAAGCACAAGAACCTGCGCTACTACAGCTGTCGCATCAGCAGCATCACGGCCCAGACGTTCTATGAGGTCATGTTCGATGACGGATCGTTCAGCAACGACACCTTCCCTGAAGATATTGTGGTAAGTGTGTGTGTGTGTGTGTGTGTGTGTGTATTTTAGATGCAGTGTAAGGGTAATACTCAGACATGTTTCTGTATTCACACAGAGTAGAGACTGTGTTCAGCTTGGGCCTCCAGAAGTTGGTGAGGTCGTTCAGGTCAAGTGGCCTGATGGGCTTTTTTATGGAGCTAAATATCTTGGATCTAATACTTCATACATGTATCAGGTACACACGTGCCCACACACATACGCACTAATCCCTATCAGTACTTTTAATTCTAACATTATTGTTAGTATTATTATTATTATTATTATTATTATTATTATTATTATTATTATTATCATCAATAGTATTATTGTGAAGACAGTAATGCTGTGTTTTTTATGTATGTCTAAGGTGGAGTTTGAGGATGGTTCTCAGGTCCTAGCAAAGAGAGAGGACATTTATACACTGGATGAGGACTTGCCCAAAAAGGTCAAAGGTCGTCTTGTAAGTCATGAGCACATCATCATGTCGCTGGACACTGTATGTAGGGTTTAAGGAGGTGGCCATCTTGGATGACCAGAACGTCTTTTTCATGTCCAGTTAGGTCAGATTCCCTCACATTGGTTCCGCCTCCTGATGATCAAATGTGGAACTGTAGCAGAAGCAAATGTCAAGATCTGTAAGGAATTTGCATATTGGATTCTGATTGGTTTTTGACACAGTAGCATGCCACTCTGTATTTCTCTTTGGAATAGTTTTCCTTCATCATGTTACGGGTGGTGAAGTAGTGCAGCGGTCAGCGTAGTTGTTATCACTGTGTTTATGTGGGTTTCCTCCTACAGTCCCAACACGTGCTTTTTAGGCAAACTGACTGTTCCAAACTGAGCCTAGGTGCGAGTGTGTGCGAATTGTTGTGAATATGTTGGCCCTCCAATGGTTTGGTGAATTGTTTAGGGTCACTGCCAGCCTCAATGTGACCCTGATCCTTTTTGGCAAAAATGAGTGAGCGAGTAAACACTAAGTGTTGTGCTGTTTTGTTTGTGTTGTGCAGTCGACGGCGTCCAGCATGCGATTCGAGGACGCATTCTTCACCACGCAGGGCGAGCGGAAGAGGCAGCGCACACCGAACTCTCGCTTCCAGAACGACTATGTGGCCGACCCGAGCCCTCGGACCTCGAGCTGCAGCAAAACCAACTGAGAAAAAGCCCGTGAAGGAACGAGAGCGAGGTGAAAAGGTAGCTGACAACCGTGATGAAGTTGTGTTTTTTCTGTTGCGTAGATTACACACTTTCGTTTTGTTGAGGTTCTGAGAAATCTCAAACGAAACAAAGACTGCTTTTCCCTCTTTCTCTCTCTCTCTCTCTCTCTCTCTCTCTCTCTCCCCGGGAAAAATGAAGCATTAAATATCGGAGTAATGCTGTTGATGAGCCGTCTCACAGACCCGCTTGTGTTTTTGCACCCAAGCCGCGTTGTTTTCCTCATCGTTTGCTTGACTTTTGCACGACGCTTCTGTAAATGGCTTCAGCGCTCGTCTCCTTATTAACACTAATGTTAACTCTTGCATTTCCACATTAGATCGAGCTTCACAGAGTGCTGATGATGTTCTTTTTAAAATGATGTTGCTACTGATCTCCTCTGAAGCACATTTAACCCACGTTTCTCTTCCCTTTGATCTTATTTATTTGGAATTTGTTTATTTTTAGTCGTGCTCAAAACTGTAAAGGAAATTAAAGATATCTGTATGGAGGTCTGAAGGCTGGATTATTCACATTTGAATAAACAAACATGGAAATCCTTCATGGGGTTTTTATTTACTGTGAAGTGAACTGATTACAGTTGGTCATTCAGATTGAAAGTGTACAACACGGAACTGACAGCAAGCCATGATGTAATCGACTTGGAACTGAACCAGCAAGTGCGAGATAAGACCTCTTATTTTATTCACAAGTTTTATTTACCGTAATCAATGTAATAAGCATCCTGCTCCAATAACCCCCCCCCAAACCAGTGTTTTAGATCTTAGGTCTAATAACCGCCCATGTGCACTGGGAGCAAAATCGTAGCTTAAACTTATCAATTTTATTCGATCAGTCTCTGTAACTGTACAATGAGGTGTTCACTGCCTGTAAAAGTGAGTTTACACGGTATTTCAAGGCCCTCTGCCACTTGGGAACGTCTATAATGTTCATCAGTAACAACACATTTGATTGTTCCGCCGTGCTTTAAAAAACAGGAAAATATTTTGCTGTTCTCTTGGTAAATGTCCAACAACCAATGAACCATTAGAAACTGCTACAGCAAAACTATGGGAATGCTCTGAATGAATGGAGCGATGAGCCAGATATGGACCAATCAGAAAGTGATGATGAGGATTTTTCACCCGATTCTCCTGCTCACGAACATCATACATTTAAGCACGTTCCTGGCCATGTGCTTGTTTTCTGATGATTGGTTCAATGTGCTAAAGTTGACATTCATATTAATTAGCTCAATTTTACATCTGGGTGAAAATATTTAAAGGAACAGCACCGGGAGGGAAAATTAAAGGGTCTTTTTTATGCTGTTTATTTTCAGCTTTCATGTAAGTAATTTGGTTGATACCACAAAATGAGTAACACAAATACCAGTAAAACTCTGTTATTGTTCTGTTATTATTAATGTTTTCCACCTTGATGCTAATAAGCACTTACCGTCCCACTCCGCTGGTAAACACTTTAATAAGCGCCCACCCACTCCAATTTTTTAAGCGCTATGGGCGCTTATCATGTTGAATACGCTATTTTTTTATTTGTTTCATTTAATTTACATCTGAGTACTTCTAAAGTTTTTTTTTTTTTTTTTGCTGACTTTTTTTTCATATGAGGGCCAATAATTCTGTAGTTTCTCTTCATTTCATCACCAAAAATAAATATACATTTTTATTATTTTTTTTTTTAATGAAAGGTGCAGATAACTCTGAAATTGACTCTGTTAATCATATCACAACCCCAAATCAGAAAAGGTTTGGACAGTGGAAAATGCAAATAAAAAAGAAAGAAGGAATTTCTGAATTTCCATGAGCTTGTATTTCTTTGCAGACTGTAGGAACGTGAGATGATTCATGTTGTTTTGTCTGCTCATCATCGTTTGGTTTGTAAATAAACAGCCATTATTGCTATTCAGGCCTGCAACACTTTTCAAAAATAAGGTTGGGACGGGTAATTTAGGGGCAGTAATGAGGTAGAACCCCCAGAGCAGCTAACTGGGTTATCATGGGCTGGCCGTGTCTCTCACGGTCTATGGTGGAGGTTCATGTAAAAGAATCATTGCTGACTTTTGTAAAGAGCAGCTACATAGCCGTCAGTGTGTTTACTCCCCGTGATGGCCTGGCAGGCTGTCCAGGGTGTACGCTGCCCTCGCCCGGAGTCGGCTGGGATCGGCACCAGCCTCCTTGCGACCCTCATTAGGATTAAGTGGTTACAGAAAGTGAACTGAATGATGATAACATAATCATTATGTGATTTGAAACTGGTGATGTCAGCAGGTGATTGGAATGATTCGGTACAAACGCAGCCTCAGAGAAAGGCTTTCAAAGCAAAGCTGGGCAGAGAGTCACCAGTTTGTCCCAACATTTTCTGATTCGGGGTTGGGAATAGGAAACAAAGATGGAAGATTTTATTTCGGGGGTGTTGGTGGTGTGGGTGTTCCAGTGAGGTGGCCTAGCGTTTAGCATGACCGGGGTTGGCGAGATCATCTCTGTGTGCAGTTTGCATGTTCTCCTGATGCTTGTGCGGTTTCCTCTGAGTACTGTGGATTCCTCCTACAGTCCAATTCCATGCACATTCGGTGAACTGGCTGTTCCAGGTTGCCCCTCGGTATGAGCGTGACTATGCTTCACCCCGATGAGTCATGATGAGACAATAATGAAGGAGAAAAATGCAAACTCACACCCTCATCAGTTCATTTTCTGTAAACGCTTAATCCTAATTAGTCACGTGGGGGCTGGCGACCATCCCAGCCAACTCTGGGCGAGGGCAGAGTACACCCTGGACAGCTTGCCAGGCCATCGCAGAGCAGAAACATGCTGACGGCTTTGCAGCTACTCTTGTCAAAAGTCAGTGATGGTTCTTTTCCATGAACCTCACACCATAGACAGTGACCGACATGGCCGGGGGGACCAGTGATAACCTTGTGGGGAATGGGATTCGAACCTACAACCTTAGGATCAGCGATCCAGCGCCCTATACCACTAGGCCACCACTGCCCTACTCCACCCTCATCAGGGACACCATTAATTATGTCCTCGACCATGGCCAGACTCGACTAGAGAGAGAACACACTTCTGGAAAAGAGTTGTAGTAACTATAATAAAATAGCAAATATTACGACCCGCTCATCTCGAAACTATTGGCACCTTTTCGATCAATGGTGCTATAACAGAGGACGAGTCAGGTCTCCGTTCTCAACCAATACTGAGATGAACAGTCATTTCACACGTTTATCTGCCTACCCACAATGCACTGTGGTTTGTTTAACATTTTGCTGATGGCTCCTGTGATTAGCATTTAGGAGGGGAAAATATCAGCAGTGTGTCTGGCTTCCTTATCAGCAGAGCGCTAATCAAAAATAAACAGACAATCTCAGGAATGATGATGAGAACATCAGCGCTCAAGTCTGCCATGAAACAGTCAACTGTCACCCAATTACAGCGCGTATGCCGTGTGTGTGAAATTATTGAAGACTTACTGTATCTACCCCACATCTCTGTACAGGTGGCTGGTTGTGACCCATTAAAAAGTAAAATGACGTTAAATAAGAAGACGTGATACTCGCTCATATATAAACATCTGTACACGCTCCGGCCTCAAAAGCTCTGACCATAAGATGTCTTTGAACAGTTTTGGAGTATAGCACGTCCAACTCAGGGCAAGAAGGTCCCGTGCTTCGTGGCGAGGTCGTTTCTGTATGGAGTTTGCATGCTCTCCCTGTGCTCGTGTGGGTTCCCTCTGGGTTCCCTCTGGTTTCATGCAGCATAAGGCTGATTGTCTGTCCCAGTCCCCCTCGGTGTGAGTGTGAAGTGAATGGATGTGTGTTGGCCCTGCACTAGTCTGTTGAGCTTTTCGGGGGGTGTACCCCGCTTTTGCCCAGTGTTGACCCTGATAGGGTGACAGGAAGGCTGGAGCCGAACAGGATTAAGCAGTTCGGCAAATGAGTGATGATATGTGATGAGTATTTTGGCCCCTGAGCATCTTACAGGCTGGAAGCTGATTGGCTCTCATGCACCAAAAAACATTGAGCTTTTTGGAAAAAGTTGATCTAGTATTACCAGCATACTAAACGTATCGAAATACTTAAGGTAGGTCAGTAAACACACGTGTATTCAGTATATATGATAATTATATAAAAAAAAAAAAAAAAAAAAAAAAAAAAACTCTTGGTGAGTCAACAGACATTAGGAAATACTTTTTTCTCCTTAAATAGAGGAGAGGGCTCGCCACCCTCTTCCACACAAATGAGCTCATAGATGACTGCTTGGCTGATGAGGCCATGATTGACATGGGGAAAAGAACAGGGTGTGCTCCACCTACTTTACGTGGACGGCTGTAGCACTGACAAGATTCAAACTCTTGTCCTCCCATGGACTCTGTGAATTACCGGGAAACGTTTCGTTTGGGTGTGTGTGTGTGTCCCATTACAAAATACAAAAAACCCCCACACTCCTGCTTTTATTTATCCATGTACACAAATTAAATAAAAGAAAACCAGTTTCCTGGAACTTCCATCGAACATGGAGGAGATAAAATGGCAGCATCTGATCTCAAACTGAGGAACAGCAACAAATCAAGTTTTTAAAAAAAAATCCTGTTCATGACTGTATTGTGACGTTTCTATGGAAACGGTGGATTCAACTACAGCTAAAATAATCACTGGAGACCAAACTGATCCTCTGTGTAGAGAGAAAACTGAGAAGGATTTTCTTTGTGTCGGGGTGCATGTGAGCAGCGCTGCAATTCAATCATGTGTGTAATACTGATGATGAACACTAGAGAGCGACAAAGAACAGACAGATTCTAGTCTTCTAACTCGTCAGACACTTCCCATCATTCTCTCTCTTTCTCTCTCTCTCTCTCACACACACACACACACACACACACACACACACACACACATTCACTATCTACTCCGCTTCCTTTGTTTGATGTGAAACAGATTCTCAGGGTCCCTGGCAGCCAGCCTTGCTATTTTCCTCTCCTTATTTCGCTTCTTTTTACTCTTTTTTGAGCTGAACAGCATTCCCGGGCTTTTCCACCCTCCATCTGGTGAACTGCGAGAAAATGCTTCCCGGAAGCTTCGTGAAAAGTCCTGCTGGTCGTTTGATGCATTCAATTTCCATTTCTTGCTCTTTTTCACCTTGCAGTTAGATAGGGGCGTGGCCACACTGTAAGGACCAGGTGTGCTTTTCTTCATCTTAGTGTGGTTCTTTTTCTTGGGGATGGGTGTGTCGTCCTGCCAACGGACGTGTGTGCTGGGTGAGGGCGTGGCCTTATGAGGGTGTTTAGGCGTGTGGGCGATGCGTCTCTTTGGGGTATGAGTGTTGGGCGTAGATTGAAAATGTGTATTTTTCACTTTCTTGCGAGGAGAGCGGAGAGTGGTTGTGACTTCAGCCTGTTGTAGGAGGCCGGCTTCTTGGAGCTCTGCAACACACACAGTTATACACTGTACCATCTGGATATGAGCATCAGGTCATACGACCTCAAGCTGTCAATCACACTGACCTTTGGCTCGGTGCTGAGCGCGACGCTCTCGCCGTATGATAAAGTACTGGGTGTCGTATGAGGACACAAAAGGCAGTGTGGGATACGTTCCATTAAACATCCTTTTCTCTGTGCACTCCTATACACACACACACACACACACACACACACACACACACACACACACACACACACACACATTGCATTACGGAATGTAAGGTATGGGGTGTTATTTGGGGAAGTTATTCAGAAAGAACTACTCACATGGCCATAGTGTCCTTTTCTGGAGCAGTTATAACAGTATGCAGGCGATCTGTGAGCATCAGGACGAGGGGATTTGACCAGCACACCCTCTGTCGTCTGGAGAAAGAAATACAACATTTCATAAGTCTGCATGTCCATATATAGATTCAGAAAATACGGCGTCCATACACAGTATAAATACAGGAAGTATGTGCAGGTACGGTATGTGGGAACGCTAATCTGGCGTACTTGTTCTTCTCCAGTGATCCTCTTTGTTTTTTTTTAGTTGCACCTTTCTGCCATTCTGCCCTCATTCTATTACCCGAATGCACACGCCTCCGTTTATTCACTTCCCGACGCACGTTGTGAGGACGAGAGATTGCTTATAACCTCTCGCTCTCTCTCTCACTTTCATACACATTCCCATTTCTTCTTTTCCATTAAGCAGATTGGAGCGAGTGATTACGGAGCCTATCAATGAAGCTCGGTAATACGCTCCTGATAACACCGCCTTCCTTCAGACAAAGTTGCTGTGTCTGTGTGTGTGTCTGTCTGTGTGTGTGTGTGTGTGTGTGTGTGTGTCCCATCTGGTCCCAGGAAGCCCAAAGGCGTTTCACGCTCCATCGCCCTCCGTAAATACGCTCCGATAAAGAGAGTAGGCCGGCTGCCTTGTGTGTGTGTGCGTGTGTGTGTGTGTGTGTGTGTGTATAGAGGTAAAAGCAACTACATGTGATTCCATCATATTTTTTAAAAGGTTTTCAAGCTCTTCCCTACATTCTCTCACTCTTTCTCTCATTCTCTCTTTTTGTTTTTACAAGTGAGTGATGAGATGAAGGGACAAATTGCAAAGCTGGTAAGGTCCATCATTGTCTCGGACCATCCCAGTCCTGCACTTCCATCAGCATCTCAAAAGCCAGACGGTTCAGAACCCTTCTCCAACCCTCAGTTTCAGGAAACTCACAGCCATCTGGCTTTAGCCTCGTATAATCGGGCGAGGGACATGGAGAGTGTTAAGGGTTTTAAGAGAGAGATAGAGAGAGTGAGATTTTTCACATTAGTGTAACCTGCAAATTAAATGTACCACTTAGGGTATTTACGGTAGCCCTGCTATTCTGGTATTTATTGTAATCTTCATTCATGAGTCATTCTTTTTGTAACCTGACGGTTCTTGCATTTTTTCTCAATTTTGTTTATGCTTACACTCAAGATTGAGTGGCCATTAAAGGAACCCTGTGTAACTTTTCAAACCCTGTACCTGCCCTGTCAATCAAAAATATGACACTTGCCATAAAAATACTGACAAATCTTCACCATCTTCAATGCTGATATGATTTCGTCACGTCTCTTTAAACTGTAGATGTCTTTTACAAAAAACATTGAGCTCATTTATATTTCCAGGCTGGAAATATCTGGAAATATATATATATCCCTATATATATATATATATATATATATATATATATAGCGATCCCTCACTACTTCGCACTACAATTAATGTGGCTTCAGGGCATCGCAGCTTTTTATTTATAATATTCACCGAATTAAAAAAAAAAATTAGGAAATTAAGGAAGAATAGGGGAAAAAGTTAAGGAAAATGGCACAAAAACAAGGCCAATTATGCAACAACAAAAAAATCCGAAACCAACTCAAAACAAAAACAACAACCCAAAATCTCCCATCAAAACTAGTTACATTTCTGTGAGGTGCGCATCTGAGTGCGTACGCGTCTGTACATGTGTGTATTTATATTTTATTTACATCATGTGCATTATTTTTGAAAGTTAATTGTTATAATAAGCATTTATA
>CM045746.1:9086965-9106965 GCA_024760905.1 Plotosus lineatus
TTCTCGGTTTTGCACACATGATTTGAGTATTCGTTGACTGCCGAGCAACCGGCACGTGATTCAAATTCAGCCAATGGCTGCCCTCCTTTCTCCTCATTGGTTGAGCTGATGTCCCGCCCCTTTTTCCTCATTTGCGCTCAAGTTGTCAATGAGCCTCTTTTTTTGTGTTTTAATTACAAGTTAAGCTCTATGATGCGACTCAAACGCTGTGCGTCTTCTCTGGCTAAGCCAGTGCTTCTCAATTATTTTCTGTTACGCCCCCCCCTAGCAAGAAGAAAACAATTCGCGCCCCCCCACCACCCACTTTCCGCCGCAACTATAAATTATAACTTTTTTCTACAATATAGTTACAGGTATATCTCTTCATTATATCGTATCCTTGTTAACATAAATAAAACAAAAGAAAGAGATATAGTTCAACTTACAAGAATAACTTTTTAACATTTTTATTAGTCTGTAAAAGAAAGTGCATCAATTTGCCTTAAATTTAAAAATAATAATATCCTTGTTACATTTTTGACAAACTTACCACACCATTTGCTGCTGAAAATAAAATCAATAAATAATTAATTCAAATTGACTTCAGAAACATTAACTCAGGAGCACAATATATAAACACTTTAACCTACAAAACAAGAACAAATAGAACAATTTGTGCTGATTTTTTTTTCTCAAAATGAGGAAGCCAAGATTAATGGCTACAATGAGCACGTTTTGCAGCGCACAGCTTCTCAAAGCGAGGTTTGAAGCATGACACTGCAACTCTCAGCTCCTGCTCAATGTTTAGCTGGGACCTGTACTTGCTGCGCACAATGGGCAATGAGGGCGCCACTGCCAACTACTGGAGTGGATGTGCAATTACACTTTCTTGTAGTACGGCGGAAAAAAAGCATGTTCTCCTGGGTCACACGCGCCCCCCTCAGCATCCCATCGCGCCCCCCCAGGGGGGCGCGCCCCACTATTTGAGAAGCACTGGGCTAAGCGAAAGAAAACGTTGGATGTCTCTTCTGAAGAAATAAGACTTTCTCCTGAAGAAACGACAGTTTCCTCTGTACTGTTGTATGAAAGTCTTTCTCAATTATTATTCCAGTACAGTATCTGAGTTAATGTTTAGAATGTTTGTGCGTGAGATTTTATGCTCTGTAGCATGTTTAACAAACGATACCAAAAGGATAAACTTTATTACGCTTCATGTCCTTTCACATTGAACTTGGAATGACGTCTTGGAGTGACGTCTCCAAGATGGCGCTGCCTAGAGCAGTGTTTCCCTACCTTTTGGTCCAAGGCACACCTTTTACATTAGAAAAATCACGAGGCACACCACGGAACAAAAATGATACTGCCCTCTAGCAGAACAGCACTGTTATTACACGGTAAGTGAAATTGGTTAATCTTCCGCGGTACACCTGATGATTTCTCCCGGCACACTAATGTCCCGCGTAACAGGGGTTGGGAAACACTGGCCTAGAGGGCGACGTCGTGGAGCCAAATTTTTTTGTTTGTTTTAATTTGTTTTATTTGTTGTTTTGTTTATTCATATTTTGCACTATGCTCGTCTATGACAGGTCAACCCTACTACAGCTATGAGCAGCTTCAGCTAACTGCAACTAAGCATGCAACAACTCCTATCTTGAGCTATTATGCTATGGTAGCTCAATGCTAGCCGCAGCCCAGCTAACAATAAGCCCAGACGGAGTTCTCAGAGTCTCCGGCGCTTGGTTAGCACTTACAGACATACTTCTTGAAAATGTTCAGTCCCTGCGAAACAAGATGGATGAGCTTCATGCTCAGATTGCATCGCAGATGGATCTACAGGACTGCTCCATGCTGTGTTTCTGTGAAACATGGCTCGAGGAGAGTACACCCGACGAGGCGATTGCACCAGCCGGCGACACGGCCTTTATCTCCTGCGATCCCAAGTGCCGGAGTCGTCGTTCGGCCCCTTCCTGCTTGGGCTTATTGTTAGCCAGGGTGCGGCTAGCATTGAGCTACCATAGCATATTAGCTCAGAATAGGAGTTGAAGACTGATCTCATAGCTGAAGTCGGGCCAACCGGGCATAGACGAGCATAGTGCAAAACATGAATAAACAAAAGAACAAATAAAACAAATAAAAAGAAACAAAATGACTCTGAGAACTCCGCCTGGGCTTGTTGTTAGCCGGTACATATATGTGTACATATATATATATATATATATATATATATATATATATATATATATATATATATATATATACAGTAAAACCTCCGCTGACGAACGCTTAAGCTCACAAACTTTTCGCCTCAAGAACATTAAATTTGCGAGCATATAGTCTCTGCTGACGAACTAGTTTTCGGCGGACGAATCAAACCACGCGGTCGAACAGCGCCACGGTGGCGGCCACGAGAAGCTGACGCACGCTCACGGCGTCACAGTTCGTCACACCCCTTTCTTTGAGTGCGGAAGTGGTTTGTGTTTGCTAGACATTTTGGACCATATTGAGTATACTTTTGCTATTATGGGACCGAAAAAGACCCCACCACAGGCGGAGATCATTGAAAAACACGAACGAGGTGTGCGTTTGTGTGACTTAGCGTCCCAGTACGAGTACAAGGAACAAGGAAGCTATTAAGGGTGCGTGTGTGGCTAAGGGTGTTTCCAAACAGTAGGCGTTTCCAAACACTCCTTCCAAACAGTAAGTCCCTCCCTCCCTCCCTCCCTCCCTCCTCCTCCTCCCACTCCATTCCATCAAGCCCTCAACTACCATCACAAAGGTAAATAAAACGACTTTATTATACAGTACAGTTTATTTATTTAATTACAATACAATAGCACATTTATTATACATAAAATAAGGTATATTTTTGTGTAGTTTTAAGGCTTATTTAGTAGAAAATTATGGGGAATTAAAATTATTTTATGGGGACCTGGGAACGGATTATTCTCATTTTAATGGTTTCTTATGGGAAATAAATGTTTGGAAGACGAACTTTTCGCCTCACACACACTTTCTGGGAACCAATTATGTTCGTGAGCTGAGGTATCACTGTGTATATATATATATATATATATATATATATATATATATATATATATATATATATATATACACACACTAGTCCTTCTCAAAAAATTTGCATATTGTGATAAAGTTCATTATTTTCTGTAATGTACTGATAAAAATTAAACTTTCATATATTTTAGATTCATTGCACACCATCTGAAATATTTCAGGTCTTTTATTGTTTTAATACTGATGATTTTGGCATACAGCTCATGAAAACCCAAAATTCCTATCTCAAAAAATTAGCATATGATGAAAAGGTAGTCTAAACGAGCTATTAACCTAATCATCTGAATCAACCAATTAACTCTCAACACCTGCAAAAGATTCCTGAGGCTTTTAAAAACTCCCAGCCTGGTTCATTACTCAAAACCGCAATCATGGGTAAGACTGCCGACCTGACTGCTGTCCAGAAGGCCATCATTGACACCCTCAAGCAAGAGGGTAAGACACAGAAAGAAATCTCTGAGCGAATAGGCTGTTCCCAGAGTGCTCTATCAAGCCACCTCAGTGTGGGAAGGAAAAAGTGTGGCAGAAAACGCTGCACAACCAGAAGAGGTGACCGGAACCTGAGGAAGATTGTGGAGAAGGGCCGATTCCAGACCTTGGGGGACCTGTGGAAGCAGTGGACTGGGCTACAGGTGCCGCATTCCCCAGGTCAAGCCACTTTTGAACCAAAAACAGTGGCAGAAGCGCCTGACCTGGGCTACAGAGAAGCAGCACTGGACTGTTGCTCAGTGGTCCAAAGTACTTTTTTCTTATGAAAGCAAATTTTGCATGTCATTCGGAAATCAAGGTGCCAGAGTCTGGAGGAAGACTGGGGAGAAGGAAATGCCAAAATACCTGAAGTCCAGTGTCAAGTACCCACAGTCAGTGATGGTCTGGGGTGCTATGTCAGCTGCTGGTGTTGGTCCACTGTGTTTTATCAAGGGCAGGGTCAATGCAGCTAGCTATCAGGAGATTTTGGAGCACTTCATGCTTCCATCTGCTGAAAAGCTTTATGGAGATGAAGATTTTCATTTTTCAGCACGACCTGGCACCTGCTCACAGTGCCAAAACCACTGCTAAATGGTTTACTGACCATGGTATTACTGGGCTCAATTGGCCTGCCAACTCTCCTGACCTGAAGCCCATAGAGAATCTGTGGGATATTGTGAAGAGAAAGTTGAGAGACACCAGATCCAACACTGTGGATGAGCTTAAGGCCGCTATCGAAGCATCCTGGGCCTCCATAACACCTCAGCAGTGCCACAGGCTGATTGGCTCCATGCCACGCCGCATTGAAGCAGTCATTTCTGCAAAAGGATTCCCGACCAAGTATTGAGTGCATAACTGAACATAATTATTTGAAGGTTGACTTTTTTTGTATTAAAAGCACTTTTTTATTGGTCAGATGAAAACATGCTAATTTTTTGAGATAGGTATTTTTGGTTTTCATGAGCTGTATATCAAAATCATCAGTATTAAAAAAAATAAAAGATCTGAAATATTTCAGTTGGGATGCAATCAATCTAAAATATATGAAAGTTTAATGTTCATCAGTACATTACAGAAAATAATGAACATCACAATATGCAAATTTTTTGAGAAGGACTAGTATATATATATATATATATATATATATATATATGTATATATAAATATATTTGTAGCGAGTTCTCAAAGGGTAAAAATCACAATTTGAGATCAAATGATTACATCATTCAAAACACTTTTTAAAAAGTTACAGACTGCCCCTTTGAAAATCAACAACTACAACAAAAAAACTAAATTAAATGTGAGGGTGAATTTGGAGCTCATTTACCATCCAGAAAAACAATAAACAAAAGCTGACTTAAAGATATAAATAAATTTGGTTCTGATAGTCTTGATCAGACGATGATGACATAACTACAATGGTTTTCAAAGTTACAAACTATCCCTTTGAAGAAAAAGCAAACACTTTTGCTTATAATCTGCATCCGGTGTGTATTTATATGAACATATTTTTAATTCAGATAAATTGAGGATCAGGATTTATAGATCGTCACTTTAATGTTTTTCGCTTTCACTATCGATATCGACCGTGCTAAGCTAAAGCTCTAAAGGCTCCTTTAATGACCAAACAGGACACGTCTGTTTGAAGAATGATTTATGTACGAATTTTTCATCGCTCATTAAAAACCCAAAACGATACTCGATAGCGCCCCCTGACCGTACGAGTGTTCATTTAAAATGTATTCAATGATTATAGAATATCTATTAAACATGTTGTTGTTTTTTTTTATTGTGTTCTCACATTAATATATAATTTGCTTCCTGTTTTCTTTTGTCTGTCTCTTGCTCCAGTTCTGTAACACCGCTACCTTTCTCGCCCATCTCTCATGCAAATTGGCCTCCAGGACACACACACACACACACACACACACACACACACACACACACACACACACACAAATACACCTCCCCCTTCCCTTGACCTTGAGCTTCTCTAACTGCACTTGGCCTCAAAGGTGGAACAAGAGAGCGAGGGAACAAAAAGCCCGTCTCACACACACACACACACACACACACACACACACACACACACACACACACACACACACACACCCCGTCCGGTGCTCCATGCAAAAAGCTCTGTAGCCCTATTAATTACCTCGCTTTTGTGTGCCTCTATCGGTCTGATCTAAACGGATTAGCAGGCCAGAGGGTGGTCTCTGATACGCTTGTGTTCGTCGGCCGAGAGTCAGTGGGTCACAGGACACACACGCACAAAGACCATTTGTATGCAGCGATGAGACTCATAAATGCACGTAAGTGTGTGTGATATGCTGAAATTAACACACTGTGGCACTTAAAAGAATGTAGAGCAGAATATTTTACTACAGATCGCTGCTTCAATACGTCATCAGTACAGAGTGGTGTTTAACTCTTACCCAGCCTTTTCTATTCCAACAACACACACACACCTGAGAGAAATGTTTAATAGGACATTATAATAAGACTGTTATTAGTGAGCTGGTGCTGTTTGGATAACTGTTTGGCTGTTGCTTAGCAACCATATAGGTTCCTTTTCCTGAGTCATGGAAGTTCTGACCAGAAATGTTTCTATCCAAAGTATATAGTTTGTCAACACACACACACACACACACACACACACACACACACACACACACACACACACACACACACACACACACACACACACACACGTTCTTGGCTCTGCACCTTGGCTGTTTTTGTTAATCCATTAGACACATGAAAATTTGCACTGTTACCAGTATGATTTGGAAAAAAAAACACACACACACACACACACACACACACACACACACACACACTTGGAGAGAGACATGCACGCGTGCACAGAATAAACAGTCTTTGTGTGCTTGGTGGATTACAGAGAGGTCACAGGGACAATTTTGCATACGTTACTGAAAGATTGTGTGTGTGTGTGTGTGTGTGTGTGTGTGTGTGTGTGTGTGTGTGTGTGTTGCCAGGTTGAGAAATTTGACTTGATCTGATAACGGGGGAAGAGGAAGAAATAAATGAAGAGGACAGAGAGAAACAGAGAGGAGAGAAAAGGAAAGTACAGGGAGAAAGTTGGAAAAAAGAAAAGGAAAGGATGGTCTCGGAAAGAAGAGATCGAGGGAGAACGTGAGATGGACGAGAGGAAGAGACAGAGGGTAGGAGATGGAGGGAGTGAGAGATGGACTCGAAAGAGGTAGAGGTAAGTGAGAGAGATTAGAAAGGAAAAAAAGAGAGGGCATGTGAGATGTGTGAGACAGAGGAAGTGAAAGAGTAAAGAGAGAGAGAGATGGGGAGAGGTACAGAGATGAGAGATGGAGGCAAAGAAAGAGAGATGGTGGTGAGAGATGGAGGCAAGAGAAATAAGGGGGAGTCGGTAGAGGTGTCATTGAAAACCTATTATTGGTATCGATATATCGATAAAAAAATTTCTGATGCATCGATACGGCTCAGTCACAGCCCGGATCTTAATCCCATTGAGATGCTGTTGTGGGGTGACTTGAAACGGGCCGTGCATGCAAGAAACGCCTCAAACATCTCACAGCTGAAAGAATTCGGCATTGAGGACTGGGGCAACCTTCCCTCAGATCGATGTGAGAGACTGGTAGAGGGCTAAGAGAAGCGTCTCACTGAAGTTATTTCAGCCAAAGGGGGTAACACTGCTTATTGCGGGGTAGAGTGTCCTAATTTTTTTCCTCCATTGAAATACACATTGTTCAAATCTTTTGTTTGATAAACTATGTTAATTTTTGTTGTTTAATTACATCACTTTCTATCCATAAATAAAAACAAGATTGGATATTGTTTTGTGAACATTTCTTAATAAGCACTTAACCAAAAAATTCCAAAAAATTCCAAAAAAGTTGGGACACCATAGAAAGTCTCAAGTTTAGAAATAGGAATGCTGTCCCATTCTTGTCTAATACAGGCCTCAAACTGTTCAACTGTCTTGGGCCTTCTTTGCTGCCCCTTCCTCTTTCCGCCAAATGTTCTCAATCGGTGAAAGATCTTGACTGCAGACCGGCCATTTCATTACCCGGATCCTTTTCCTACGCAGCCATGATGTTGTAATTAATGCTGCATGTGGACTGGCATTATCATGTTGAAAAATACAAGGTCTTCTCTAAGAGACGCCGTCTGGATGGGAGCACATGTTCTTCTGGAACCTGAATATACCTTTCTGCATTGACGGTGCCTTTCCAGATGTGCAAGCTGCCCATGCCACACACTCATGCAACCCCACAGCATCAGAGATGCAGCTTCTGAACTGAGCGCT
Organism: Plotosus lineatus; assembly: GCA_024760905.1. Classification (NCBI taxonomy): domain Eukaryota; kingdom Metazoa; phylum Chordata; class Actinopteri; order Siluriformes; family Plotosidae; genus Plotosus; species Plotosus lineatus. Next base: position 9,094,794 of record CM045746.1, read on the forward strand.
GATAACAACTTGGGTTGTCCTTGTCCTCTTTAGTCCAGAAGACATGGCGTCCCAGTTTTCCGTAAAGAACTTTGAATCGTGATTCGTCTGACCACAGAACAGTTTTCCACTTTGCCACACTCCATTTTAAATGACCCCTGGCCCAGAGAAAACGCCTGTGTTTCTGAGTCCTGTTTAGAAATGGCTTCTTCTTTATACTATAGAGTTTCAGCTGGCAGCGGCGGATGGCACGGTGGATTGTGTTCACTGTCAATGGTTTCTGGAAGTATTGCTGAGCCCATTCTGTGATTTCCCTTACAGTAGCATTCCTGTATGTGGTGCAGTGCCATTTAAGGGGCCAAAGATCACGGGCTTCCAGTATGGTTTTTCAGCCTTGACCCTTACACACAGAGATGGATCCAGATTCTCTGAATCTTTGGATGATGTTATGCTCTGTAGATGATCATAACTTCAAACTTATTGCAATTTTTTGCTGAGAAACGTCTTTCTGATATTGCTCCACTATATTTCTGCGCATTGGGGGAATTGGTGATCCTCTACCCATCTTTACTTATGAGAGACACTGCCACTCTGAGAAGCTCTTTTTATACTCAGTCATCTTGCCAATGGACCTCATTAGTGGTACTTGGTCTTACAGCTGTTCATTATAAGTGCAATTGACCTTTCCAGCCTCTTATTGCTACCCGTCCCAACTTTTGAGATTTGTTGACACCATAATTTAAAATCAACATTTGTTTTCCATTAAAATGACACATTTTCTCAGTTTAAACTTCTGACCATGTCATCTATGTTCTATTTTGAATAAAATGTTCAAGTTTGGCACCTCCACACCGTTGCATTCAAATTGTATAGTCGCCAGACTTTTTTTGGAATCCGGTGGGTGTGTGTGTGTGTGTGTGTGTGTGTGTGTGTGTGTGTGTGAGTGTGTATACAGGGATCCCTCACTTTCCGCGGTTAATTGGGACCGAGATCCCACACGACCCTGAATTCCGCGAAGTAGTATCACCCCCCCTCAACCCCCTCTGACTGACGTAAAGGTACATGTATATGTGTATATAATATCAATAAAAACATATTCAATGCTATAAATGCTTATAATAACAATTAAACATTCAAACATAATGCATAAGATATAAATAAAACAAATACACACATGTACAGATGCACGTAAACACGCTCAGATGCGCGCCTCACAAAAATGGGAGGTTTTGGGCTGTTTTTTGTTTCGAGGGTTTTTTTTTGTTGTTGCATAATTGGCCTTGTTTTTGCGGCATTTTCCTGAACTTTTCTTCCTTAATTTCCTTATTTTTTTAATTCGATGAATTCTGTCTTCCTTTCGGCTTTTTCCCTTTTACTCGGGAGTCGCCATAGCGAATCATCTGATTCGCACTTTTGATTTGGCAGAGGTTTTTACGTCGGATGCCCTTCCTGTCACAACCCTTTTTAGCAAGGGACAGAAACACGCTGACGACTTTGCAGCTACTCTTTACGAAAGTCAGCAATGGTTCTTTTACATGCCTCACCTTGTGGAGAGTGGGACTCGAACCCCCAACCTTTGGATCAGTGATCCACCGCCCTATACCACTAGACCACCACTTCCTCCTTTTTAATTCTTAATTTTTTACTTTTTTTAATTCGATGAATATTTAAAAAAACAGGGATCCCAGTGAGGTTTAGGAAAAAATAGAGGAAACAGGTTTAGAAATAGAGGAAATGAAATATTTCAGCTGGGGGTCAAGGAGACCGCAGTGTCCCTTGTGGGGCACAGGGGCAGAGCATGTCATGTAAAAAAATCATGCAAGTTGTACAGAAAACATTGTTTTGTAACATGCATAAACACTAAACAAACAGCTAAAAGGGTACCTGGAGTGAATACGCTCATATACCTAATTTGATGTATTGTGTATAGCTAGTGACAATACACCTATAAGGTGTTTATTATTCTCTCACAAATCAGCTTTAAGCGATTTAAGGGCTTCACTAACGTCAAGCTTCAGAGCACAGGAGTTTTGCAGCGTCACATTTCCTGTGACGTCACGTCGTTCACAAAGCCTCCACCGGAACTGCGAAATTGCAATGTCAAATAAAGACATTATAGTATTTTTTTTTTTAAATCATGGACGAAGACAATTTCGTAGAAGGATCAGAAGGTTATTTATATGAACCACTGAAGAAAGCCTATCAACATTTAATGAAATCGGACCAGGAAAGTGACGACTCGGAGGACGATATTGGAGAGTCGGCAGAAGCTCTTACACGGGAAAATCGTGGCAAACAACCAGCAAATATTTGGTTCTCTTGTGGAAAATGTGTGCATCAAAAAACCGATCAGGAGTGCTACTGTTGTAAAGAACATGAATTGCTTGAGGAAAATATACTGACACTCTGCAATTGGCTATACGACTGTCAACGGTGTTACGTCACAATGACCTTTGACCGTCTGTCTTCCTTTCGGCTTTTTCCCTTTTTACTCAGGAGTTGCCACAGCGAATCACGTGATTCGCACGTTTTTTGATTTGGCAGAGGTTTTTACGTCGGATGCCCTTCCTGTCACAACCCTTTAGCAAGGGACAGAAACACGCCAACGGCTTTGCAGCCTACTCTTTATGAAAGTCAGCAATGGTTCTTTGACATGCCTCTCACCATAGACAGTGAGAGACATGGCCTGCCTTTGATAACCCAGTTAGCTGCACTGGGGGGTCACAATGACCTTTGACCCCGGTGAAAAAAAGCCAACTGGACTTATCCATAAACTACCTATATCACGCGATGTTTAAAAATTAATAATAAGGTATAGTGGATCTTTTTTCAATGCTGTCAATTTTGGGTACAGGTTTCCTTTAAATAATGTAAAAAATACTAAAAGGTTATTTCAGTGTAGATAAACACACAATTCAAGTAGCATAGCTCTACTGCTGAGCAACCGGCACGTGATTCAAATATCCTGATTGGTTGAGCTGATGTCCCGCCCCTTTTTCCTCATTTGCGCACAGGTTGTCAATGAGCCTCTTTTTTGTGTCTGTTTTAATTACCAGTTAAGCTCTATGATACCACTCAAATGCTATGCGTCTTCTCTGGCTAAGCGATAGAAAACGCTGGATGTCTCTTCTGAAGAAATAAGACTTTCTCCTGAGAAACGATGGTTTTCTCTGAACTTGTATTAAAATCTTTTTCAATTATTATTCCAGTACAGTACCTAAGTTCATGTTTATGCGTGAGATTTTGTGTTCTGTAGCATGTTTAACAAACGATACCAAAAGGATAAACTTTATTACAGTACTCTTCATGTCCTTTTACATTGAAGTTGGAGTGACGTCTCCAAGATGGCGCTGCCCAGAGGGCGAAGTCACAGAGTTCGCAGAGTCAAATTGTTTCTTTTTGTTCGTTTTATTTGTTGTTTTGTTTGTTCATGGTTTGCACTATGCTCGTCTACGACCGGTCGACTGTACTACAGTGATAAGATCGGAGTATCTTCGGGCGTGTATAACTAAGAAGAGCTAGCATGCTATTAGCAGAGCTAGCATGCTATTGTTCGTTTTAATTTGTTTTGTTGTTTTGTTTGTTCATGTTATCGGGTGTACTCTCCTCGAGCCATGTTTCACAGAAACACAGTCCTGTAGCTCCCTCTGCGCTGCAATCTGAGCATGAAACTCGTCCATCTTGTTTTGCAGGGACTGAACGGTTAGCCGGAAGTGCTAACCAAGCGCTGGAGAATCTGAGAACTCCGCCTGGGCTTAATGATATCATAGCAGCGCAGAGGGATCTACAGGACTGTGCTTCTGTGAAACATGGCTCGAGGAGAATACACAGTCCTGTAGCTCCCTCTGCGCTGCAATCTGAGCATGAAGCTCGTCCATCTTATTTCGCAGGGACTGAAAATTTTAAAGCAGTATGGCCGGAAGTGCTAACCGGGCTGGAGAATCTGAGAATTCCGCCTGGGCTTATTGTTAGCATTGAGCTCCCATAGCATAGCATTGCATTGCATAGCAGCTCACGATTGGAGTTGTTGCGTGCTTAGTTGCCTGAAGCTGAAGCTGCTCATAGCTGTAGTAGGGTTGACTGATCATAGACGAGCATAGAGCAAAACATGAACAAACAAATAAAACAAATTAAAACCTCAACTTACAAAAGCCCCAACAAACAAAAAATCCAGGTTACGAAAACCATTTTCCTAAAATTTTTGTGTCGGGATATGAAACAAGTTCAAGTTACAAAAGCACCATCGCAAAAATTCAAACAATGCACGAGTTGCTGTCCCATTGACGACATTTCCCAACATCCCGCCCGCTGGCCTCCCATTGGCTATCTCCCAACATCCCGTCCTACTGGCCTCCCATTGGCGAGGAGGGATGACGCAGCCCCCTCCCATTGGATTTTATGGAGCACCCATAATGCTTTTCATGTAAACGACAGAGTTACTGTTGTTTCATGAGGTTTTAGAGTGTGCTCATTGCAACTTTATCTTTTGGCTCATGCTTTTAACCTTGCATAAACATTTGTAAGATTATAACTCTGCTAAGAAGACATGGTCAACACACGCGCGCGCACACACATGCACGTGTATGTGATTCCCAGTGCGAGTGAAAAGAAGAAGCGGGCTGAGTGATATCGCAAAGGAATATGCCCAAACCCGTCTACCATCGGTACGATATTGAAGCAGAAGGAGGCCTTAAAAGGTATAGTACTTTTATAATTTTTAAAGGGTTTTGAGGTAGTTTTGGGGGCCTTGGAACAAATCACGTTTTACATGTAAAATGCAGTTCAATTTACGAAAAATCCAGGTTACGAAAAAGGCTCTGGAACGGATTAATTTCGTATGGTAAGGTACCACTGTATGTATGCGCGCGCGCGCACACACACACACACACACACACACACACACACACACAAGAGTGGAAGATAAATAATTTCCACAATACACAGGATTGCTGACATTTGCTGACATACTGCCAGCAAAAAAAAAAAAAAATCATTTATATAATGTCTACCAAAAATGCATTATTAAATAAACAGAGTTAAATTTTAAATGGTGGTCTCAAAACCTTTTTTGCACCACGGAACGGTTTCATGTAAAACATAATTTTCATGGACTGGTGTAGAAACAACTACAAACAAGGTATGTAAAAATACAACTCACCACACCATTGAATTAGTGGGAGGCTCTAAAAAACTTTCTTTTTTTTTTACTCATTTTTGCAAGCCTGTGGATTTAATGTTGACGTACCTCATCAATTGAAGCAGTTTTTCAAAGTAAAAGATCTTTCAGACTCCAATAATTAATAAAATGGGTTTTTTATTCAGCCTTTCTGAGGGCCCGTAACTAGTCTGCTACCTGGTGAATAGGGACCTCGAATTTAAAATGTACAGTAGGCCCTTGACATTCACGCTAACCGCTAGCATTGAGCTCCGTAGCATAGAATAGATAGAAGATAGAAGATTATTGCGTGCTTAGTTGCCCGAAGCCACTCATAGACGAGCATAATGCAAAACATAAACAAACAAATTAAAACGAACAAAGAAACAATTTGACTGAGAACTCTGCGACGTCGCCCTCTGTGCAGCGCCATCTTGGACACGTCACTCCAACTTCAATGTAAAAGGACATGAAGAGTACTGTAATAAAGTTTATCCTTTTGGTGTCGTTTGTTAAACATGCTACAGAACATAAAATCTCACGCATAAACATGAACTTAGGTACTGTACTAGAATAATAATTGAAAAAGATTTTAACACAATAGTTCAGAGAAAGGAGAAAGTCTTATTTCTTCAGAAGAGACATCCAGCGTTTTCTATCGCTTAGCCAGAGAAGAAGCATAGCGTTTGAGTGGTATAAAGCTTAACTGGTAATTAAAACACACACAAAAAAGAGGCTCATTGACAACTTGTGCGCAAATGAGGAAAAAGGGGCGGGACATCAGCTCAACCAATCAGCAGAAAGGAGGACAGCCATTGGCTGAATTTGAATCACGTGCCGGTTGCTGGGCAGACCGCGTGTACTCAAACCGCGAGTGCAAAACTGCGAATAGTCAAGGGCCTACTGTATTGTGTAAATGCAGTTTATTTAAAATTTGGAAAATAAATATATAAAGTAGCCCGTCTTTGATTTTTTCCCCCTTTTTGTCGTGGAGGGCTTTGTTCGTCCTTATGATTTAAAGAGCTATGTTATTGGGGGCTCTATGCCCATGGTAGGATCATCAAAAGCAAAGAGGTCCGAGTTGAAGATTCAGAAAAAGTGCAGCTCAGAAGAATCTTATGGAAGGACTCAGTTTCCTTTGCTTAGAGGCGGATAACCGGGTCCCCATGGAGCCAAGTCTGGGGGAGGGGCTCAAAGGCAAATGGGTGTTGAGCTTTTGCCCGTGGAGCCTGGCTGGGCCAGCCAGAAGAGACATGGGTATGCCGAAGCTGAAGGCATGAGTTCTACTGGACTGATCCATGACTACTGGCTCGGGTTCTTGAAACAGGGAATGTCACCTCTCTGATGGAGAAGGAGCCTGAGCTGGTGCGCAAAGTCAAGAGATACTGGCGAGATATAGTCGGACTTGCCTTGTTTCAAATAAAAGCAACGTGTTTAAAAAAGCGAACAAAGCTCAAAATCCTTACACCTTTTATTTCCACACACAAACGCATTGGGAACCTGACCCATTCTATTCTAAATCAAAACATGGAGAAAAATGTCAAATCTGTGTTATTCCTAAAAAGTAATTGAAGAAAGGTGAATGTTAGACTGTTAAAAAAAAAAAAAAAAAACAAGCGGTGTCTGCTTTCTTCTTTACAAACTCAAACATTCCCTGTATAAACTGAAACATGGTTTAAGTTTTATTTTCATTTGAGTCACTGAACTAATATTTAGAGGCCACTGTTTCTGAGAACTGCTACATATCCGTGTTACATGGCGTCAACCAACATCTGGCACCTGTGAGCAGGTGTTCCAGCCCAGGATGATTGGACAACATTCCACAGTTCTTCTGTGTTTCTTGGTTTTTCCTCAGAAGCTGCATTTTTGATGTCACCCCACAAGTTCTCTATTGGATTAAGGTCCAGAGATCAGGCCAGTCGCTCCATAACCTCAATCTTGTCATCTGGAACCAACTGGAACTGGTTGTTGTCTTGTTGGAACCCATTTCAAGGTCATTTCCTCTTCAGCATAAAGCAGCAGGACCTCTTCAAGTGTCCTGATGGATTCAAACTGATCCATGATCCCTGGGATGTGATAACCAGGCCCGAGACTGTTGTGTGAATCATGATGATTTGCACCGCCAGGCTTCACTGTCTTCAGTGTATTGTGGCTTGAATTCGGTGTTTGGGGCTCGTCTAACAAACTGTCTCCTGCCACTCGACCCAAAAAGGACAATCTTACTTTCATCAATCCACAGAATGTTGCTCCGTTTCTCTTTAGGTCAGTCAATGTGCTCTTTTGCAAATTGTAACCTCTTCGGCACATCTTTTTTTTTTTTTTTCAACAGTGGGATTTTGCGAGCGCTCCCTGCCGATAGCTTGGCATCATATAGGCGTCTTCTAACTGCAACCGGACTGACAGGTAACATTAGACCTTTTATCTTCCTGGAGCTGATTGGAGGCTGCACCTTGCCATTTTGGCTCCTCTTCCATTCATTTGAATGGTAGTTTTTGACTTCTTCCACATCTTTCCAGTTTGGGTTGCCATTTAAAAGCATTTGTGATCATTTCAGCTGAGCACCCATCATTTTCTGCACTTCTTTATGTTTTCCATCTCCATGGAATGGAATTATTTCCATCTCCATGGAATGGAATTATGTTTTTTCAACTTTTTAAATCAAGGTACGCTGTTCTTCTCAACAATGTCTTGAAAGATATTTTCCTCATAATTTCGGAGATGAATGCTTTATAACCAACAACTACTATATTTACCACCTTCCTTCCTTAAATAATGGCAATAATAGGCAGCTGTTTTCAAAGAATGAATGATGTCACTATTTGAACTCCACACTGCTATTAATTTAAATACGCCATTTAGTTACTCAATTACACAGAATCAGCAGTATATATGTCATGACTGTTGGATTCCGTTACTCCGCTACACCTGCTAGTAAATTATTTGCCATGAAGAAATAATATTTCTACCAAAAACAATGATTGATCAGGTTAGTGATGTCTGAATGCTATTATTTTGAACACAACTGTAGCTTGAGCTCTTGAACCAGCCCTCTTGAGATGGGCTTGCTGCCCCTGTCTTGGTGCTCACATGTTGGGGTTCTCCCTGTTTGATAAAAGGGTGGCCTCCTTCTACCTTTGGGTGGGCAAATGAGTCCTAACTGTTGTTCGTGCCTTGTGCTACAAATGACAGTCCAGAGCAGCCACCCTTTTTGAAGTGCTAAAAGTGTGTGCTAGATGACTCCCACCCAGGGATTCACTCATGTCCCATATGGGTAATGACAGTGTAAACTGGAAGGGTGTGATCGGTAGGTACAGCTTCTCCGATCTGAATCTGAATGCTGTTTCATTGTTGGACTTCTTCGCTCATCATGGTTTGTTCATCACAAACACCATGTTTGAGCCTACGTGTGTAGATAAGTACACTTGGCATGTGGACATCCTTGGTAGTTCTATGATCAACTTTGTAATCATGTCTAAGTCGCCTGTCAGAAAGGCCTTCAACTCTCACCACATTTTATCACCCTACACAATTTCTTCTGGAGTCAGTAAAGTATTCTGACTGACATTGACATCCCAGAAGAGGCAGGGGACATGGAATCTGAATGGGCCATGTTCTGTGCCTCAATAATTGAGGTGGCGGCCCACAGCTGTAGCCAGAAAATCATCTGTGCCTATATTGGCATCAACCTCCAATTCCGGTGGTGGACACCCCAAATGAACAGGGACATCAAGATGACGGAGGCCTATCGGATCCTTTTGCTCTGCAGGACTCCTGAGGCAGCAGACAGGTACCTACAGGCCAAACATGCTGCAGCCCAGGCTGTCACTGATGCAAAATCTAGGGTGTGGAAGGAGTTTGGTGAGGGCCTGGCGAGCATCTATCAATTGGCCTTGAAAAGGTTCTGAACCACCATCCTATGCCTCAGCAGTAATCTACACAACAGTCTTTCCTGGGTTGACTGAGGACTGTGACTGTGACTGTTTAGAGTGGAAGTGGGAAGCTGCTCACCCCAACTTGGGATGATGTCGGGCGGTGGAAGGAATATATCGAGGACCTTCTAAATGCCACCAACATGCCCGTAGAGGAGGAATATCCAGGGGGTTCGGGTGGGTGTTCACCTGTCAGTAGGGCTGAGCACACTGAGGTAATTAAAATGCTCCTCAGTGGCCAGACTCTGGGGGTGGGCAAGATCTGCTCTGAATACATCAGGGCTCTGAAAGTCGTAAGACATCATAATGTGGTGATCAGGAGCCATAGCTCTGGATTGTTCAACCCTGGTAGTAAGGTAGGTAAGTCTGTTGGGTTTTTACACCTGAGCCATAGTGGCTCATCAGGCCGGTGCTTATTCCCGGTTTCCATAGCGTGAAGCGAACAGGAGTTCAACTCCCCCTGGATGGGATGCTAGTCCATCGCAGGTTACCTTCCCAGTATATTTTACTGGTACAAATTTTTACTGCTGGGTGAACAGAGGCACACTTGTGGTTGAGACCTTGCCCAGGGGTCTTAGCACAGTGAGGGTCTCAGTGGGATTCGAACTCACAACCTCCCGATCATGAGCGCAGCACCCTAACCACTACACCACCGGCCCCACCAGCCCTGGTAGTACTTCCCCTTTAAAACGGGGCGTTGGATAGTATGGTCCAAGTACCATGGAATCACACTCCTCAGTCTACCCAGAAATGCTGATCCTGGCCGCAGCACTCTAAACCAGCTCTACACACTATCTGATCCTGTAGGGGGCATGTTACTTTGCCCAACCAGTCCACATGTGCTTTGTAGATTTAGAGAAGGCTTTTGGCTGTCTCCCTTTGGCCATCATGCGGGGTGTGCTCCAAGAATATGGTGTACCAGACCCATTGTTATGAGCCATTGAGTCTCTACATCACTTGAGCCAGAGCTTGGTCCACATGAATAAAAATAGGTCTGCTGTCCTTTTTTACCAGTTCTGTTCATATTTTTATGGATAGAATTTCTAGGTGCAGCTGAGGCGTTATGGGTTCTGGTTTGGTGGCCATAGGATCTCATCTCTGCTTTTTGGGGATGGCGCTGTCGTTTTGGCTTCATCAAGCTTTCATTGAAGCTATTTATTTTTATTTTTGATATTCAGTGCTGTATAAATCCCAGAAGTGAAATTATAGCCTCTGCATTTAAGTCATCAAAAGTGAGTGCACACACATGAAAACAGTGAGCACACACTCAGAGCAGTGGGTTACCACACACATTGGGGCATCTAAAGGTTAGGGGCTTTGCTCAAGGGCACTTCAGCCATGAGTGTGGAGGAAAGGAAGGTGCAGCTCACTTCCATACATTTTCCCTGCTTATTTGAGAATAGAACCAGAGACCTTATGTCCCAAAGCTGGTTTTCTAACCATTAGGCTACAGCTACCCCATATTCACAGCAGACTGCGAAGCGGCCAGGATGAGAAATCATCAGTACCTTCACATTTGAGGAACTGGCTCTCAGCCAGAAAAGGGTGGAATGCACCCTCCGGGTCTGGAGTGAGATCCTACCCCAAGTGGAGGAGCTCAAGTATCTTGGGGTCTTGTTCATGAGTGAGGGAAGGATGGAGCAGGAGATTGACAGGTAGATCACTGTAGCCTCTGCTGTAAAGCTGAGCCTGTACCAGTCCATCGTGGTGAAGAGGGAGCTGAGCCGCAAAGCAAAGCTCTCAATTTGCCAGTCGATCTACATTCCAACCCTCACCTATGGTCACAAGCTTTGGGTAGTGACTGAAAGAACAAGATCGTGGATACAAGTGACTGAAATGAGCTTCCCTCGCAGAGTGGTGGAGGTCTCCCTCAGAATTGGTTGAGAAGCACAGTCATCCAGGGGAAACTCGGAGTAGAACCGCTGGTCCTCCCTGTTGAGAGAGACCAGTTGAGGTGACTCGAGCATCTGATTAGAATGCCTCCCTGGTGTGGTGTTTCGGGCATGTCTGAACAGGAAGAGGTTACGGGGTCGACCCAGAACATTCTGGAGGAAATATGTCTCTCGGCTAGTCTGGAAAAACCTCAATGTCCCCCTGAAGACCTGGAGGAGGTAGCTGGGGAGAGGGATGTCTGGACCTCACCATTTAGGTTGCTATCCCCACACAAAGGACTCAAGGATTTCTGAATGATTCCATACAGTATCTCATATCATTGCATGGAATCTGCTGAACTGTACTATGGTAGAATTTATTTTATTTAAATTCGGAGTCTTGCTCACAAGCAAATAAACATAAATTATCTAAAAAAATCAGCTCACAATTAAAGAATTTCCTCTAATATTTGATCAGATAATTATTTTTTTTCACACTTCAGATTTTGTTTTACATTTTTGAGACTAAATTTTTTTTACCCAATTCTTTCTATCTCGGGAACATGTACATTGGTACTTGAAAGTTTGTAGACCTTTAAGAATGTTTGCATGAGTACAGCCTAAAACAACATAAGATTTTCACACAAGTCCTAAAAGTAGATAAAGAGAATGTAGTTACATGAGAAAATAACAAAAGGAAACACTGAATTCAAGCAAAAGAACCTTATCCCATCTGTGAAACATGATGGTGGTAGTATCATGATTTGGTCCTGTTTTGCTGCATCTTGGCCAGGACAGCCTGCCAACGTTGCCGGAACAAGAAATTATGAATTATGCCAGAAAATACTAAAGGAAAATGTCATGACGTGTACATAAACTGAATCTTCAGAAAAAGTGGATCATGCAGCAAGGCAAGAATCCTAAGCCGGCAATTCGCTCTACCAAAGAACGGTTAAAGAAGAATTTAAAAAAGAAGTTAATGTTTAGTATAATGTTTTGGGAAAGAGAAGGCAATGTCCTGGCAATCCAATTGAGATGTTGTGGAAGGACCCAAAGTGAGCAGTTAATGTGAGAAAACCCGCCAATATCCGAGTTGATGCTGTTCTGTATGGGAAAATTGGCTAAAATTCCTACAGATCGATGTGGAGGACTGATGAACAGTTGCTGTAAACATTTAGTTGCAATTATTGCTGCAAAGGGGTCACAGCAGACACTGGAAAAGATTGGCATACCTTTGT
>CM045746.1:9111965-9129465 GCA_024760905.1 Plotosus lineatus
CTTTTGAACAATAAAGTGTAAATATGAATAAACAAGAGCTTGCACTGCTCGCAGAACCTGGGCTGAACTCAAACCTAAACATAGACAAAGCTGTTAAACAAAACACAATAAAGGTCTTTAAATTGGACCGTCGTAGTAGTTTAAGACTACAAACGGATATGACCTGCGTCCTGTGGTATCGCAGCACCTGCATCACAATAACAGGAACATGCAGAAAAGCATCGTTTTGCAGTTTTGGGGAAATGAAGAAAAATGTTTTACAAAGTCGTCCAATGCAGCCATGAGGCGGGGGTGGGGGTGGGGGTGGGGGGTGGGGGCCCTAACCAGTGTTTCTCCCCCTTATGCTGGTCCCAAGCCCGGATAAATACAAAGGGTTGCGACAGGAAAGGCATTCGGCGTAAAACTTCTGCCCCATTTCTCATGCAAATGATCAAAACAAAATTCATACCGGATCGGTCGAGGCCCGGGTTAACAACGACCGCCATCAGTGCTGTTAACCAACAGGGTACTGGTGGAAATTGGACTACTGTTGGTTGAAGACGTCGAAGAAGGAGAGGCGAGAGGCGTGTCCGAAGGCAGAGAGAGAAGAGGAAATGACTGAGATTGAGAAATCTAGGACTGAGAATAGGGACTTTGAATGTTAAAACTGTGCAAGGAAAAGATAGAGAGATGGCTGACATGATGCAGAGGATTAAGGGAGACATACTGTGTGTTCAGGAGACCAGGTGGAAAGTTAGCAAGGCTAGAAGCTTAGGAGCAGAGTTTCAGCTGTTTTATCATGGTGTGGATGGGAAGAGAAATGGAGTAGGAGTCATCTTGAAGGAGAGGGGTTTGTCAGGAATGTTCTAGAAGTGAAAAGAATGTCAGACAGAGTGATGAGTCTCAAGTTAGAAATTGAAGGCGTGATGGTCAATGTTGTTAGTGCTTATACCCCACAGGCATGATATAAGCTAGAAGAGAAGGAGAGATTCTGGAGTGACTTAGATGAAGTGATGCAGAATACCCCCAGAGGTGAAAGAGTGGTCATTGGGGCAGACTTCAATGGACATGTTGGTGCAGACAACAGAGGGGACGAGTGATGGGCAGGTTTGGTATCCAGGAAAAGAACACAGGACAGATGTTGATCGATTTTGCAAAAAGGATGGAAATGGCTGTGGTGAATACTTTCTTCCAGAAGAGAGAGGAGCATAGGGTGACTTATGAAAGCGCAGGTAAGAGCACACAGGTAGACGACATCTTGTGTAGGCGATGTAATTTGAAGGAAGTCAGTGACTGCAAAGTAGTAGTGGGTGAGAGTGTTGCCAAACAGCATAGGATGGTGGTGTTCAGGATGACGCTGATGGTGAGGAAGGTGAAAAAGGCAAAGGCAAAGCAGAAGACAAAGTGGTGGAAGCTGAAAAAGGAAGAGTGTCGTGTTGTCTTCAAGGAGTAGTTGAAACAGGCTTTGGGTATTCAGGAAGTGCTTCCAGATGACTGGACAACCACAGCCAATGTGATCAGGGAGACCGGTAGGAGAGTACTTTGTGTGTCCTCTGGAAGGAAAGTAGATAAGGAAACTTGGTGGTGGAATGAGGAAGTGCAGGAGTGTACAAAAGAAGAGGTTAGCTAAGAAGAAGTGGGACACAGAGAGGACCAAAGAAAGTAAACAGGAGTACAGGGAGACACAGCATAAGGCGAAGGTAGCGTTGTCAAAGGCCAAACAGAGGGCGTATATGACTTGTATGATAGGTTGGACAGTAAGGAGGGAGAAAATGATTTATGCAGGTTAGCACAGCAGAGAACTAGAGATGGGAAAGACGTGCAACAAGTTAGAGTGATAAAGGACAGAGAGGGAAATGTATTGACTGATGACAGAAGTGTGCTGGGAAGATGGAAAGAGTACTTTGAAGAGCTGATGAATGAGGAAAATAAGAGAGAAAAAAAAGAGTAGAAGGGGTGACCGTTGAGGACCAGGAAGTAGCAAAGATTAGTAAGGGTGAAGTGAGGAGGGTATTGAAGAGGATGAAGAATGGAAAGGCAGTTGGTCCTGATGACATACCGGTTGAAGTATGGAAGTGTCTACGGGAGGTAGCAGTAGATTTTCTGACAAGAATATTCAACAAGGTCTTAGAAAGTGAGCAGATGCCGGAGGAATGGAGAAGGGTGCTTGTGCCCATTTTTAAGAACAAGGGAGATGTACAGAGTTGTGGCAACTACAGAGGGATAAAGTTGATGAGCCATACGATGAAGTTATGGGAAAGAATATTGGAAGCTAGACTAAGGGCAGAGGTCAGCATTTGTGAACAACAGTTTGCAGTTTGGTTTCATGCTAAGAAAGAGCACCACAGATGCAGTATTTGCTTTGAGGATGTTCATAGAGAAGTACAGAGAAGGTCAGAACGAGCTGCATTGTGCCTTTGTGGATCATATGTTAGAGTGGTGCAGGACACAGTATGAGAGATGTAAGATGATACAAACCAAGCCAAACAGTCCAATGTCATCTTTACATACTCGGGCTTGACTTAATTAATCGATAGAAAAGATTTCCTGTACATAGCAGTAAAACACTCTCCATTGATAGTGTTTAATAGTTGCCGTGCTATGTATTGAAGCAAGAAGGACCTGTGTGTCAGTTTGACCAATGACAAGTCAGAGTGCTGCACACTTGGCAGTGCTGAGTAACGATGCATTCTCATGCACTAGGAAAGGATCATGATCCAAAGCACACCACATCTTTTGTAAAACATGGTGGAGGCAGTGTGATGGCATGGGCATACGATGGCTTCCAGTGGCAGTGGGTCACTAGTGATGATTGATGCTGTAGCAAAAGCCAGACGCAGCCAGATGAATTCTGAAGTGTATTGGGACACACCTTGTTGCTCAGATCCAGTCAGCAGAAGCAAAGTTACTTGGAGAGAACTTCACAGTGCTGATGGACAATGACCCATGAAGAAAGCCAGGATTTTTGTTAACATAAAGAAGAATATTTTGCAATGGCCGAGTTAATCATTAGATCTCAACCAGATCGAGCACACATTTCACTTTCCGAAGTGCCTGCCCTAAAGCTGAAGATGGATCTTTCAGCAAGATAATGAGCCGAAACATGTGACCAAATCGACAGAAATGGTTCACCAGACACAGAATCAAGCTCCTCCCATGACCATCTCAGTCCGCAGACCTCAACCCTATTGAAACCTGTGGAGTGAGCTGAAGAGAAGAGTGCAGAGGAGAGGACCAGGTCACTGGATGATTTAAAGAGATTGTGCAGAGAGGAACAGTCCAAGATCTCTCTTTCTGCGTTCTCCCATTTTGTGAAACATTATAGGAGAAGATTAGGTGCTGTAATTTTGGTAAAAAGTGGTTGTACAAAGTATAAACATCAGGAGAGTAATAAATGTGGCACACATAATTTGTTGCAAAAGAATTATTTCGTCATGTGGGATTTTTTCCCCCACTGAATAAATGTACTTGAATTAAAGGTTGGATTTTCTCTTTTTTCCACAGGCATGAGAACAGGTGGAAGAGAAACAAGAGGAAACCCCAAACGGGCTCCGCCAAGGCCGGGAGTATTGGGATCTGCCTATGCACCCAATTGTGGTTGAGGGGTAACAACCCAATGGGGGTTCTATGGGGCTCATTTGCAATAGGATTACAAGGTCAAGGCCAGATGAACTCCCTTACAGTCACACAAAGCAACTAAAGATTGGGCTGTCGGTCTTCCTTTCGGCTTTTTCCCTTTTACTCGGGAGTCGCCACAGGAAATCATCTGATTCGCACGTTTGATTTGGCAAAGGTTTTTACGTTGGATGCCCTTCCTGTCACAATCCTTTTAGCAAGGGACAGAAACACGCTGACGACTTTGCAGCCTACTCTTTACGAAAGTCAGCAATGGTTCTTTTACATGCCTCTCACCATAGACAGTGAGAGACATGGCCCGCCTTTGATAACCCAGTTAGCTGCACTGGGGGGGGGACAGTGACAACCTTGTGGAGAGTGGGACTCGAACCCCCAACCTTTGGATCAGCGATCCAGCGCCCTATACCACTAGACCACCACTGCCCCCAACTAAAGATTGGACTAGCATATATAAATAGAAAGTAAAATGTTTGGAAGAACGCACTGCATATTTGCATTAGTGTATATATAGAGCTCTATATAACAGGGATCCCTCGCTACTTCGTGCTTAAATTCATGCGGCTTCAGTGCATCGTGTTTTTTTTGTTTGTTTTTTAATATTCATCGAATTAAAAAAATAATGAAATTAAGGAAGAATAGGGGGGAAGTTCAGAGAAGTGTCACAAAAACAAGGCTAATTATGCAAAAAAAAAAAAACTAAACCAACACAAAACAAAAAACAACCCAAAACTTCCCATCAAAACTAGTTATATTGTTATGAGATGCGCATCTGTATGTGTGTGTATTTATATTTTATTTACATCTTATGCATTATTTTTAATGTTTAATTGTTATTATAAGCATTTATAGCATTGAATATCTCATCATCATCATCATCTTCCGCTTAGTCCAGGGTCGGGTCGCGGGGGCAGCAACCTAAGCAAAGAGGTCCAGACGTCCCTCTCCCGAGCACTTCCTCCAACTCTCCCGGGGGGACACCGAGGCGGTCCCAGACAAGCCGAGAGACATAGTCCCTCCAGCGTGTTCTAGGTCGACCCCGGGGTCTCTTCCCGGTTGGACATGCCCGAAACACCACACCAGGGCGGCGTCCGGGGGCATTCTGACCAGATGCCCGAGCCACCTCAACTGGCCCCTCTCAATGCGGAGGAGCAGCAGATCTACTCTGAGCTCTCCACGGATGGCGGAGCTTCTCACCTTATCTCTAAGGGAGAACCCCGCCACCCGGCGAAGGAAGCTCATTTCAGCCGCTTGTATCCGTGATCTTGTTCTTTCGGTCATTACCCAAAGCTCGTGACCATAGGTGAGGGTTGGAACGTAGATCGACTGGTAAATTGAGAGCTTCGCCTTGCGGCTCAGCTCCTTCTTCACCACGAGGGGCCGTTACAGGCACCGCTTAACAGCAGAGGCTGCAGCGATCCGTCTGTCGATCTCTCGCTCCATCCCTCCCTCACTCGTAAACAAGACCCCACGATACTGGTATCCTCCACTTGGGGCAGGACCTCATTCCCGACCCGGAGGGTGCATTCCACCATTGTCCGACTGAGAACCCTGGCCTCGGACTTGGAGGTACTGATCTTCATCCCGGCTGCTTCGCACTCAGCTGCGAATCGCTCCAATGAGAGCTGGAGGGCCCGACTTGATGAAGCCAAAAGGACAACATCATCCGCAAAAAGCAGAGACGATATCTGATGGCCACCAAACCAGAACCCCTCATCGCCTCGACTGCGCCTAGAAATTCTGTCCATAAAAATTATGAACAGAATCGGTGACAAAGGACAGCCTTGGCGGACTCCAACTCCCACTGGAAATGAATCCGATCTGCTGTTACCAATACAGACCAAACTCTGGCTCCGGTGATACAGCAACCGAATAGCTCGTAACAACGGATCCGGAACGCCGTACTCTCGGAGCACGCCCCACAAGATAGTTCGAGGGACACGGTCGAAAGCCTTCTCCAAATCCACAAAGCACATGTGGACAGATTGGGCAAACTCCCATGCCCCCTCCAGAATCCTGTGGCGCGTATAGAGTTGGTCAAGAGTGCGAAAACCACATTGTTCCTCCTGAATCCGAGGTTCGACTATCGGTCGGATCCTCCTCTCTCGTGCCCCTGTACAGACTTTCCCAGGTAGGCTGAGGAGTGTAATTCCCCGATAATTTGAACACACCCTCCGGTCCCGCTTCTTAAAAATTGGGACCACCACCCCAGTTTGTCAATCCAGAGGTACAGCCCCTGATGACCACGCGATGTTGCAGAGACGTGTCAACCAAGACAGTCCTACAACATCCAGAGCCCTGAGATATTCCGGGCGGATCTCGTCCAACCCCGGAGCTCGACCACCGAGGAGCTTTTTGACAACCTCAGTGACCTCCACTCCACTGATGGGCGGACTCTCACCCGAACCCCCAGGGTCTTCCTCTTCCACGGAGAGCGTGTTGGTGGGATTGAGGAGGTCCTCAAAGTATTCCCTCCATCTCTCGACAACATCCCCAGTCAAGGTAAGCAGTTCCCCACTTCCACTGTAAACAGTGTTTGTAAGGAACTGCTTCCCCCTCCTGAGGCGTCGGATGGTGGCCCAGAACCTTTTTGAGGCCAACCGATAATCACTCTCCAGGCCCTCACCGAACTCCTCCCACGCCCGAGATTTTGCATCTGCGACAGCCTCAGCTGCAGCACGTTTGGCCTGCCGGTACCCGTTTGCTGCCTCAGGAGTCCCACAGGCTAATAAAACCCGATAGGCCTCCTTCTTCAGCTGGACAGCCCCCTTCACCACAGGTGTCCACCACCGGGTTCGGGGATTACCGCCACGACAAGCACCGACGACCTTACGGCCACAGCTATGGGCTGCCACCTCAGCAATGGAGGCACGAAACATGGCCCATTCGGATACCATGTCCCCCGCCTCCTCCGGAACGTGGTTGTAGGTCTGCCGGAGGTAGGAGTTAAAGGCCTCTCGGACAGGGGACTCCGTCAAACGTTCCCAGCAGGCACTGATTACACACTTGGGCCTGCCAGGTCTGGAAGGCAACCTCCCACACCACCGAAGCCAACTCACCACCAGGTAGTGATCGGTAGACAACTCAGCTCCTCTCTTCACCCGAGTGTCCAGAACATATGGTCGCAAGTCCGATGACACGACTACAAAGTCAATCATAAAACTGCGACCTAGGGTGTCCTGGTGCCAAGTGCACTTATGGACACCCTTATGTTCGAACATGATGTTCGTGATAGACAAAGAGCCCAAATTATGCGTTGAGGTGAGCCCGACTATATCTAGTCGGTATCTCTCCACCTCACGCACCAAATCAGGCTCCTTTCCCGCCAGAGAGGTGACATTCCATGTCCCGAGGGTCAGAGTAAGTAGCCGAGGATCGGTCCGACGGAACCCATGCCTTTGGCTGCCACCCAACCCCTAAAACTCCTCCCACGGGTGGTGGGTCCATGGGAGGGCGGACCCATGTCTCCTTTTCGGGCTAGGCCCGGCCAGGCTCCATGGGCATAAGTCCGACCACCAGGCGCTCGCCTTCGAGCCCCTCCCCTGGGCCTGGCTCCAGGAGGGAACCCCGGTGACCCGCGTCCGGGCAAGGGAGACTGCTTCCTGTGCTCTCTCTCAGATGTCATGTGTCATAGGGGTTTTTTTAATATCTATTTATTGATATTATATACACATATACATGTACATATACATCAGTCAGGGGGTTGGGGGGGGGTGATACTACTTCATGGATTTTGATGGTCGCTTGGGGATCTTGATCCCAATTAACAATGGAAACTGAGGGATCCCTGTATTAGTGTGTATGTGTATACACACACACACACACACACACACACACACACACACACACACACACAGGTGTATATATACTAGGACCCATACGGCGATTGATCGACCTGCTTGGGATCCAGGCCGCACACTTCACGCTCTGTTCGAGGCAATGCAACCCCCACCCCAAAATTAAAATATTTTCAGCTCAAATTTACACATTTCACAAAAATGACATTTGGGCTTTAAAAAAAAAATGCAGGAAACCACGTAACCACGGCAAATTCTCATGCCTGTTTTCATTGTGGTCCGATATTCTTTCGACAAAAATAAAAAGGAATTTATTTCAAGCTAAAGAACACATCATA
Organism: Plotosus lineatus; assembly: GCA_024760905.1. NCBI lineage: Eukaryota > Metazoa > Chordata > Actinopteri > Siluriformes > Plotosidae > Plotosus > Plotosus lineatus. The sequence goes on from CM045746.1 coordinate 9,119,713, forward strand.
ACCAGGGGTGCCAATGATTATGATGGGCAGTCTGTATATATATTTCTTAATGAAAAACTTTCACTTCATTTTTTTACATGATGTAAAAATTCAAATTCAATAATAATTTCAAATTAATCTTTCAAATCCAGAGCAAGTTTGTTTCTTGATAAATAGAAAAAACTACAATTAAATTCATCAATTTCTTTTATCTCTCTTCATTTCACATCTTAAAAAAAACAAATCTTTTATCCATATCTTCTATGTTTTTGTTAAAACAATAACAAGAAAATTTTAAATTTAAAACAAATTGGAAATAAAGGTAGAATTTGTGTTTTTACAACATCCTAAATCAATGGTTCGAATCTCCTTCACCTCATACCCTCTATGTACTAGTGCTAACCGTATGGCCTTTTCATTAGACAAGCGACCTAATTATACTGTGCGTGCGTGTGTGTGTGTGTGTGTGTGTGTGTGTGTGTGTGTGTGTGTGTGCGCGCGCGCGCGTGTGTGTGATGGGTCGAGTGACTGCTCAGTGCTGTGTGATCCTGGCAGCCCATTTCATGCTTTATCACATCTTTTAATTGACAAACAACCTGCTCTTTTCTCTTACACTGAGGTCTATATTCCAGCACTCTGTGTGTGTGTGTGTGTGTGTGTGTGTGTGTGAGAGAGAGAGAGAGAGAGAGAGAGAGAGAGAGAGAGAGAGAGAGAGAGCGAGAGAGAGTGTGCAGATGTTCGCGCTTGCCCCTTGACGTTTGGCAGAGAGTGTGTGTGTGTGACTGTCACATGCCATCTCAGCCCTGTGAATCTTTGGGGACCAAACACTTCCTGAGTCTGCCAATTACCCACTTTGCTCAATAACATGCAGGCACACACATATACACGAGAGAGAAAGAGAGAGAGAGAGAGAGACAGAGAGAGAGAGAGAGAGAGAGAGAGAGAGAGAGAGAGAGAGAGAGAGAGAGAGAAGGAAAGCAGGAAAGAGAGAACGAGAGTGAGTGAGAGAGTGAGTAAGAGAAAGTGAGAGAGAGTGAGGGAGGGAGACAGAGTGAGAGTGTCAGTGAAATTGAGAGAGAAAATGTGAGAGTGAGTTAGGGTGAGTGAGTGAGAGAGAGAAGGAGTGCCAGAGTGAGAAAGTGAGTGAAAGAGAGTGGGTGAGGGAGAGAGTGAGATTGAGAGTGAATGAGAGTGTGAGAAAGTGAGTGAGAGACCATGAGAGAGTGCATGAGAGATTGAGAGAGAGTGAGTTAGAGACTTTTTAACTCGCATTTTCTTACCGTGAGGTGGTACTGCCTCCAGATATCTGGACAGGCCTGAGTGGGAGGAAAGGGGATAGACATAATGGGACAGCGAGAGAGAGAGAGAGAGAGAGAGAGAGAGAGAGAGAGAGAGAGAGAGAGAGAGAGAGAGAGATGATCAGAAAAAGATGAGAAAAATAATTCTCAAACAGGCAGCGGTTATTTGAAAGAACTTAATGAACGGTCTGGTTTTTTTTTTTTGCTTTTTTTATCTACAGTTGGTTTTATAATGTAATATATTTTATTATAGTTGGCACTGAATGTGACGACTGATCAATCGGAATCTCCATATCAATATCAATATTTCTTTCGTAAACAATAACAAAAGGTAGGTAAAGGTAAGTCTGTTGAGTTTTTACACCCTAGCCTAGTGGCTCATCAGGCCGGTTCTTATCCCCGGTTTCCGTAGCGTGAAGCGACCAGGAGTTCAACTCCACCTGGATGGGACGCTAGTCCATCGCAGGTTACCTTCCCAGTATATTTTTACTGATACCCATTTATACTGCTGGGTGAACAGAGGCACACCTGTGGGTGAGACCTTGCCCAGGGGTCTTAGCACAGAGAGGGTCCTAGTGGGATTCGAACTCACAACCTCCCGATCATCAGCGCAGCACCCTAACCACTACACCACCAGCCCCGGAAATAAGACCCATCTCTTATTCCTCTACATGTGATGTACAAGTCCTGCATTCAAGCTGCAGTTAGATTAGATATTAATTAATCAACACCTTTGGACCAATGAGAATGGAGATTGTGGAGTGCGTACAAGAACATAGACAAGGATTTTATGATTCGTTCTGAATCAAACCTGATTCTGATTCTCATCAAGAATTTAATCTAATCCGAAATCTAATCTGATCCGGACTCTGAATCTGATCTGGTCCTGACTCTGAATAAAACGGATCCTAACTTTGAGAATCTAATATAATCCTGACTCTGTGAATCTGATTTGATTCTGAGTGATTCTGAATTTAAAGTGAATCTGATTTGATTAATGGTATCATGGTTCCCACACATTGGGCCAAATGTCATTCAAGCACTTTCCAAGGAACAAATTTTCATTTTCAAGTCGTGTTTAAAAAGTCAAATACAACAAGAAATGCAGTTTCGTACTTTCAAAGAGTGAAATACAATAATTTTAATATACTGTAACTTAATACATGTAAGAATACACTTCACTTCTCCCTTAACATCTGAGTATGTCGTTGGGGCGCATTCATGCCAAGACTTGGGCTTATTTGGCCTGGCGGAGCCCATCCCTCACCAGGTCGTAGAAACACGCTGACGGCTTTGCAGCTACTCTTTACGAAAGTCAGCAATGGTTCTTTTACATGCCTCTCACCATAGACAGTGAGAGACATGGCCTGCCTTTGATAACCCAGTTAGCTGCACTGGGGGGACAGTGACAACCTTGTGGGGACTCGAACCCCCAACCTTAAGATCAGCAATCCAGCGCCCTAACCATGCAGACTCAGTTAAGCAAAGAGAGTTGTAAAATGAATGAAAACCCGAATCCAGAAAAGCAAGAGAACTCTCCGCTCTGCTGGTGATTCACATCAGTGCAGGCTGAGTACTAAACGAGTATTCAATGGCACCCCTGCTCACTTGAAAGACCGGAAGTCCGTATAACCCGCGCTTTGTCTCAAGCACAAGCAAGTGAACTAGTACTTTCGGTGGAGCGCCTCACATATTGTAAGCGCTGATTGGCTGTTTTAAGCTTCATGTAATGTGACTCGGCTCAGCTTCATGTAGAGTGACCATCCGTCAACCATTGGAACCATTTACAAGCAAAAAGATCGCATCATAGAGAATGTTAAAGGTTATAATTGATTCTGTATTTTATATTTGATGAGTGAATTTGATTAAAATTTATCTATTTGAAATTATTTTGCTTTAATTTATTTGAAATTCATGTTGATATTATTTGATATATTTGATATTATTTTACAATGTTATGTTTATAATAATTGATTTAGGGGTATTTTATGACACACGGTAATGGTATTTATGGATGTATAATATAGTATGTACGTCATATATCACTGGAACATACAGTAAAAACTTACGTTTTGTTTTTTTTCAACTTACGTTCGGCTGTCCGGAACCAAACAAAAACGTAAGTTGGGGAATGTCTGTACAACATTTTCAATGTAATAACTTAAAAAAAGTAATTTAAATCAAATTATCTGGAAAATATGCAATAATTTTAATAAGCTGTAACAAGAACACCACAGACTTTTTTAAATGTATATGTAAATAAAACTGATTGCGGATCCACTAGGCGTAGTCATGCTAACGCTTGTAACGGTTGTTCCAACGGCATTTCCTTTGCATTAGTCCGTTATCAGAGTCCCCTCGTGCTCCTTGGTTCTTAAAAGTCTTTGCATGTTTTTCAGTGAGTGACATTTGATTGTATGCGTGACTTTAATGCTCCTCCCCCAGAGCACCAACTGCAATGTTTTTTTTCCCCCCCACAAGCCTTGCAAAACGCACGATGTTGGCTTTTGTCGACGTCTATCCAATCGCTGTAGTCTTTATTCTCCTGCCATTCTGTTTTAAATATACATCAACTGCCTGGCATTATGGCTGTTGGTACAATACTCTTAAGCTTTTTTAATAAATATTTATTCACTCGTGACGAGCGCAAAGGTCATCTGGGGCGTCATTACCAAACTGCCGAAAAGTGCCAAACTGCCAGAGTATCGTAAATTCAATAATTATTCTGTACTAAATTTTAATATATTGTAGTATTAATGTTTGACACGCTGGGTGAGTTTTATAAAATAAAAATACTTGTACTTGTAAAGGGAGACTCTACGTCATAAAATTAACTATCGTATACTTGTACACGATACGGTTTTCGTCAACATAGAAGTAATAAACAACAACAACAGCAGAACTTCCGGGAAGATGTGTTATAGACGACGCTTGAGAAACATTGATTTTTCTGTGATTTTATTGTAATCAAATACTATTCGAGGACCGAGTAAGAAAATCGTTGGTTTTGAAGGGGTGGCCTGGCAATTCCAGGGACCTTGAAAATAATTTACTTTTTCCAAGTATTTTTCAAGGCATTCAAGCATCCGTAGAACCATGTGACACAGATCATAAATATATTTTAATAATAAAATATTTTTGTTCTCATTGTAAATGAGGTCTAGTTCAAAGTAAGAAGGGGCGGGTCTAGGAAAACTGAGATGCCCAAGCTGTGATTGTGATTGGCTCATACAAATTTAAACAATTTAATTTGATTATAGGTGACGACTGACTGTCACAACGCGGTATCTGTTTCATGTTGATGTACTGTTACAGCCTTACAGGTGACTGCAGGGTAAAGTTAAAAACAACCGTTTACTTCATCTCTCTCTCTCTCACTCTCTCTCATACACACACTTCTCATCTTGCTCATTAACTCGTCTTTCTTCCACCTAAAGTCTCTCAGTGGGCTTGTTGTCAGGAGGTGATGAGCACTGCGCGTGTGTGTGTTTGAGTTACACTCACGGCCTGTGAAGCGTCTCTCTTAATGAGGAAAGAAATAACCCAGGGGAAGAGAAACCCCCCATGCCCCCCACCCCCCCCTGCAAGAAACTATCCTTATCACAGTCTGAATCTGACTCATGGCGTACAACCTCTCCAGGTTAAAATGCATAGAAATTGGAATTCACATAATCCTGTAACATAGGTGTCACTCACATCAGCAAAGTGGCCAGTCATGGTGCAGCGGTGGCAGCGTTTGTGCCAGTACGCCCTCTCCAGACAGTCGTCGTACGTGTGACCTGGAAGAGCACAGTTTGAGCAGTACCGGTTCGGACAGCTCTTCACGAAATGGCCCTGAACACCACACAGCAAGCAACATGGTTCCTTCTACATGTACACACACACACACACAGAGAGAGAGAGAGAGAGAGAAAGAGAGAGAGAGAGAGAGAGAGAGAGAGAGAGAGAGAGAGAGAATTATGGGTACATGTGTACATTTATAGCTAAGCTGTATACTATTTGGGATGTGTATCCATTCTGAAGTGAACATGACTTCACCCTACACCAATCGTAAGAAGCATCTCATATCCTCATTTCAGTACCAGGTACCTATCGGCCAGGTTAACACCAACAGCCTTTCACGATGATATTTACCGACATTTTACTTTACCTGGTAGTCTGAGTCGATCCATCTTGAAACATGATTCTCTTAAAGAAGACGTGTCACAATTTCCAGCCATATTTCGTTGTAAAAAAGTTGTGTGAACGAGTCTGAAATAATTGCTTGTATTAACCAAATTAATCTATGTTTCTTTCATAAACCACATGTGAACTGATAAAAATGTATGTTTTGTTTGATAACACCATTAACTTAGGGTACTTTATTCAAACAACTATGACACTGCCCCTTTAAATTGTACATATTGCTACTACTTACATATTGGATGTAAATACAAACTTATTACATACAAGTTTACGAGCTTACTATAAACAATACACAATTTTATGGAATTTTTTTTTTTTTTACATTGCTGTTCTCAGGTGGTACTTGTTTCCCCATCATGAAGCCTAAACTCTTATAACAATATCTGCTACAGCAGGGAAGATACAGTAGGCCCTTGACTATTTGCAGTTTTGCCCTCACGAGATTCAAATTCAGCCAATGGCTGGCCTCCTTCCTGCTGATTGGTTGAGATGATGTAACGTACCTTTACCCCCCATTCGCGCACAAGTTGTCAAATGAGTCTTTTTTTACTGCGCTTTAATTACCAGTTAAGTTCTATGATGTCACTCATACGCCTGCTAAGCACTAGAAAAAGGTAATGACGTTGGATGTCTCTTCTGAAGAAATAAGACTTTCTCTGGAAGAAACAACAGTTTCCTCTGAAATGCCTGAAGTGGAATAATCGTCTGAACTGTTGTAAAGCACTCCACTATTAAAGTCTTTTTCAATTTTTAGTCCAGTACATTACCTATGGTAATGTTTAGAATGTTTGTGTGTTAGATTTTATTTACTGTGGTGTAGCATGTTTCTTATTTTGTTTTGTTTATCAAATTTATTACATTTCTTGTTCTTTTATGTCCTTTTTGTTATGGTCTGTGTTTTAGGGGACTTTGATTTTGGCGCTGTGCCTCTAACTAACTGTTTATGCTCCGCTTCAGCTGAGGGGCATGGCTGAGCTGCTTGGTGGCCCACACCTGAATTCACTATTCTCATTTACTCCCAATAAACAAAAGCACGCTCACCTCTGCACCAGAGGATTAACTCCCATCACATCACTGCTTCTTTTGTTTGTAATGCTCGCTAACTCTCTCACTCTAAAACTCTGTTTTGTACTCGCTCCGGCTGAGGGGCGTGGCTGAGCTGCTCGGACTTAATACCGTTCATGCCTAATGCAAGACCTTCCTCTAGTGGGCATTGTTGAAAACTACAGTGCTGTATGTTTCAAAAAGAATGCATTTAAAGGTGTTTTTATATGTATGCTGTATAATATTTATATTTTATTATCAACAAAGATCACAGTAAAAACATTAAGTTTTTCTTAATCATTACTACATTTTACTACATTAATACTGAATTAATGAGTAAGACTGGCTATAGAATGTGTTTAAGAAGCATATATATAGCGCATGTAATAGATACATAGTATCTTACTTCCAGCTGCTGATTCGCGTATGTGACGTGATACATGGGGTTTTACTTCTGGGTACAGAACTCGCGGATTATCTTCATTCGCGGGAGGGGCCGGAAGTGAGCCCCCGCGAATATCAAGGGCCTACTGTACTGTATTCACCAGTATCTGTTTGTTTGCCTGTTTGCAGGATTCGCTGAGCCAAATTTCATCAAGCCTTCATCTGACACCCACTAGGGGTAGACATTACATTATAACTATGCCAAGTTATATTAATTCTTTTGTGCTTGGTGGAAATACCTTGTGTTTCATACTTGGCATTTGAGATTTTTTTTGTTGTTTACTATGCTCGACATGCTGGATTAAGTGCTTTTTTTAAAGCAGTGAGACTTGTGAAAAATAATAAAAAGCATAAAGCAAAAAAAAAAGAAAAAGAAAAAAAGTTCAGCGTGAGAATCCTGGAAGCGCAATACACTGAAATGAATTAAAAATTAAATGCTTGTACAACTATCACTGAAACATGCAGATGAAAGGATTAGATTAGGAAATGAATCCTAATAGGGTCAAAGATGACAGTAAAGCCAAAGTACTGGATTCCTTGGAGATGGTGGCATTCCAATCAAGTTACTGGCTGAGACATAATGCTACTGTTTGCTTTTTCTCTACAGTTTATTATTAAAGATTATAACCACGATCATCTCTAGCTGTCAGTAATGTTACCGCAGTGAAGTGTTCATTTATGGGACTGTTCTGTCAAGTGCTTGCTGGATCGACTGTTGTAATACAAATTACTTAATTATAGAATGAAACGCAGCCTTGGTGGTCAGTGTGATATTGTGGGTAATGTAGTACCTTGGGAGTGGGGCAGGTTTTAGAAAGGTGGCCGATTTTGTTGCAGTTGTGGCAGGTGACTTTCTTCTCGGTGTAATAGCGGTTTGAGAGGCGCCTTGGGCCAGCACCTTTGTTGTAGATTTCAGCCTACACACACACACACACACACACACACACACACACACACACAATGGTTTCTCCAAAAATAACATGTCTGCTCATACAATTTTCAGACCACCAGCTGTACCCCCCCCCCCCCCACCCAGCTAACACCAATCAGAACAGTCTGATTTAGGCATGTTTTACCCACAATGCATTGCTCTTCAGTCCAGAGGGAGAGTGTAAGTGTTTGTGTGGAATATCACTGTTGCGTTACTGAAATGACACCAACATAGAAAATATGACACTGTGTGAGTTAGTCAATCTGAATAAACTGTAAAGACTAACAGATCTTTCAGAGGCAGTGTCTCAAGTCAGAGTTGGGGTGGCAATCAAGTGCCAATGGGGTGGTAATTATGGTGGTATTCAAGGTGACAAGTGAGGTGGCAATTATTGCGGTAGTAACATGGTGGTAATTTAGTGCTAGTGAGGTGGCTATCATTTCACAATTAGAGTGGTAATGGGGTGGCAATCATTTGGCAATGAAGTGGCTATCTCAGGGGTTGGCAACCCGCGGCTCTTTCACTTCCCTGATGCGGCTCCGTGGCTTTTAAAAATAATGAATGTGTACTTTACGGTGGCCGAAGGGTGCAAACGTACTTCATATATAAAAACCACTGCGTAACCAAAAACAAGTGCAAAAAGAAAATGCTGCTTATTTACTCACAACGGAACCACTCCGGGCTCCCAGGGGCAGAAAGTTAAACCAGTTTTCATCTGAATGATGTGAGAATCTGTCTAAGGCAACCTACAATGGTAGTGTATCCACAGGTACCCAGCGGGTACCCTTGCAAAAATGCTCTTTTAGGGTTGAAAATTACATAAATGAAAATTAACAGTCACGGGTGCGGGCGGAAATTTATTTGTTGCGACGGGGTGATTTTGTGTGCGTGTTATTGTAGACATGGCTATCATTATATTAATCACCTACATTAAGAGTCTCAGCGTTTTTTATCTGCTCTGTTGGTGGAGGGAGCATGCTACAGTATTTCCAAAACCTTGTGCTCATGGCAGGGAGTGTTCTCGCCATCCCAGCAGCAGCGCAGCGAGCGAAAGAGATTTTTCCGCTGCCGGGGTTTGTAAACCAGGAATGGAAATCACAGCTGAAGTAAGAGACGGTGAATGAGATTTGGTTTATGCACAGCGATCTCCGATTTAAATAACACTCCTCCCTGTGACAAAACAAAAGACTGCGATCTGGTTCAGTCTGCACTCTGAGAATCGGTCGGTCAGTGCAGTATTAAGCATTAATATTATTTAAAAGAATGTTGAGTAGGCTCCTTCTTAAAATAAGTCTTCATAAGTCATCCTTTCTGTGTTACTGTCATTTTTGTAAATTAAAACTATGACAAAAACAACATTAATATAACGAATAAAGAAAAAGAAGATCCCACAAAGGGAGCGATGGTGAGGTCGGCTACCCAACCCGTTAACACATCTGGCTGCACTCCAACCCTCCCTTTGTTGGATAGCTATTCTTTTTCTTTATAAAAATACAAGGACTCAAACCCATTCATTCATTTTCTGTAACTGCTTAATTCTAATTATGGTCGCGGGGAAGCTGGCGCCCATCCCAGCCAACTCCAGGCAAGGGCACAGTACACCCTGGACAGCTCGTCAGGGCAGTAACACACTGATGGCTATGCAGCTACCCTTGACAAAAGTCAGCAATAGTTCTTTTACATGAACCTCCCACCATTGACAGTGAGAGGCACGGCTGGTCTTTGATAATCCAGTTAGCTGCACTGGGTGGACAGTGACAACCCGTAGAGAGTGGAGCTTGAACTCCCAACCTTAGGATCAGTGATCCAGCACTTGTACCACCAGGCCACCACTGCTTCAGGCCTCAAATAGACATTGGAAATTTTCATTCA
>CM045746.1:9134465-9171965 GCA_024760905.1 Plotosus lineatus
TAAATCTCTCTTCCTTCCATCCTCCATCCCTTTATTCCCGTCTCTCCGATCCTTTCATCCCTTTCCCTTCATCACTTGTATCCAATACATCCTTCCATTTATCTATCGATCTATCCTTGTGTCTGTGTAATTGTTTTTAAATACAGAAAGTAAAATTCCAAATGTATCCCAGTCGAACGCCCGACGTCATCTCATCATTTTAATTCTTTATTTCTCAGGAAGTCACTGCCTGTGTTATATACAGTATTTACATAGAGAGAGAGAATCCTGCAGCACGTCACACCCTCAGGATCCAGCGTATCCTCGGGCCAGTCGGAAGGTGCCATGCAAATCAGTGTGGTGAAATGCATCATGGTCGGTGATCACACCGCAGCGAGTTAGGTGAGCAGTGGAGAGTAGGAGCGTGAAAAGCAAGTGGCGTGCAGCGATGAACGTGAACGAACACACACATACACACACTCTTTGAAAGATAGAGAGACTAATGAGGGTTTTCTTTTTCGCTCTCGCCGCCGATCGATGCATCTACAGATTGATTATGGATTGTAACACGTTCTTGTCTCCCTCTCTCTGAGTTACATGGGTTACACTCACCTCTCTACTCATCACACGTTATCAGTTTGGTATGATAACCATCCTCACACCAACACTAGGAGTGAGCACACTGCTTCAAAAAACACAAAACAAAACACCCCAAATACGTTGCCTCATAGGTTACAATCATAACCCAACCAGCCAATCAGAATACAGCTCCTCTGCCATGGTAGAAAACAAGCTGCATAAATGAATAAACGACTAAACACCACCAACGTCGTATCTATAAATAATAACATTATTCTGCAAGCAGTTCCATAGCGATAGCAACATCCTGGGGATTTTTTTCGCTACACAGGAGCAGTAACGGATTCTGGACGTTTCCATGATCATATAATTTTTCATGGAAATATCGCAATACGTATATTGTATATCTGATTATCAGTCCAGTACACATCAGAAATGCCTCAAACAGAAGTGTATGAATGTGCGTGTGTGTGTGTGTGTGTGTGTGTGTGTGTGTGTGTGTGGTGACTTGAAGTGACCTCTATAAAGACATGTGGTGCAGCTTGGCCCCGAACCAGCCTCTGACAACCACCATTCCTTCATTAATACAAAAATTCAGGGCACAAGGCCAAATCTACCCATAATTCTGAGCAGTACACTGTGGATGCCAGTGTTCTTGGGGTTCTCTGTGACCCCGTGTTTAAACCCCAAGGTTGGGCGGGGTGAGGCAGGTGGCCAGGGCTGTCAATCAAAGCAGTGTTTCTGCGCACAGCACAGTGGGGGACCAATTACGGCCCAGCAGGGGTGCGGCACGGCAACCACACGGCAACCGTATGCTCCAATCACGCGGTGGACGGGTGAGTGACAAGGAACGAGGGCGAGTGTGCCAGAGTGTGTGTCGCATGGGAGTTGGCAAACATGAAAAGCACACACTTTCTGTGCATGCTGCGCTAATGATTAACAATTAATACACAAATCAGAACAAAGAAGTTTTATCCTGATAGTAGATCTTATATTTGCGTAAGAATGAAAACGGATGCACGGGAAGACGTCGCCATGTACATGGTGTAGGGGCGGCGGTGACGACACTCCAGGATCAGGAAGTCAAGATATTTTAATAGTTTTGGGGGGTTTGGGTCATTTTTGTTTGAGGAGAGGAATTTTGTTTGTTAGCACGTCCATGTTACAGCAAGAAGGTCCTGGGTTTGAGTCCCGAGTTCAATGAGGGCATTTCTTTGTGAGGTCTGCATGTCCACCCAATGCTTGAGTGGGGTTTCCTCCCACAGTCTAAAAGACATGCACTTTAAGCTATTTGGCGGCTCCAAATTGCCCCTGAGTATGAGTGCAAATGGTCGTGTGTAATGCGTCCCCACAATGTACTAGCGAGCTGTTCAGGGAGCACTCCGCAGAGTTCGGCAAACGAATGAATAGATAAAAGAATGATAATTAGTGAAAGGGAAACGTTGTTATTAAAGCCAGCAGAGCTTATGAGCTAAAGATAGACATCACATGTCTGGAGCTTGTACATACAAAATAAGATCTTTGTGAGTGAAAGGCATTAAATGTAAAGACTGTTATAGAATTTGAAAAAAAAACATTGGAGGTGATATGCATAATTTTTCAATAGAGTTAAGGCAGTGAAGGATGGGATTTTATCAGATTGTGAGATGCGAGGAAATCGCCAGAGGAGAATGACTAAACGGATGTGATGTTGCATTCTGGGAACAGTGGTGATGTGTCACCTGAATGAAAGAGGTATGTGATAATGAAATCAATGGCAATCCTAATGCACCACTGGCTATAAAAACAAAAATATTCCACAAAACAGTCCGTTTGTATTCGAAAAACGATAATGCATGGTCATTTTTAGTAAAACTCAAATACACGTAAGCACACCTTAGTCTTCTGAAATAGTCATTATAATTTAAAGAATTTCAGATGCATGTTGTTTAACCGATGATTTTTGGTGAATAAAAACAACCATAGGTGGTGATATAACACGATACGGTTCACAACAATACCACAATCTGTGGCTTCATTGCTCTCCTTCGCTACATGCAGGCAGTCCTTATGCCTCTTACTCATCCACCTTCCAACCTACTCTTCTTCTGTTCCACTCTGTAGCCACCAGACTGGTTTCTGTTTAATTTTATCGACAGTTTGTTTTTACAATTTAATGCACACTACTGCCTGGGGCAGTGGTGGTCTAGTGGTATCGGGCACTGGATCGCTGATCCAAAGGTTGGGGGTTCAAGTCCCACTCTCCACAAGGTTGTCACTGTCCCCCCCCTTCAGTGCAGCTAACTGGATTATCAAAGGCGGGCCTTGTCTCTCACTGTCTATGGTGACAGGTTCATGTAAAAGAACCATTGCTGACTTTCGTAAAGAGTCAGCGTGTTTCTGTCCCTTGCTAAAAGGGTTGTGACAGGAAGGGCATCCGACGTAAAAACCTCTGCCAAATCAAACATGCGAATCAGATGATTCGCTGTGGCGACTCCCGAGTAAAAGGGAAAAAGCCGAAAGGAAGACAGAATGCAGGGCAGTGGTGGTCTAGTGGTATAGGGCGCTGGATCGCTGATCCAAAAGTTGGGGGTTCGAGTCCCACTCTCCACAAGGTTGTCACTGTCCTCCCCAGTGCAGCTAACTGGGTTATCAAAGGCCGGCCATGTCTCTCACTGTCTATGGTGAGTGGCATGTAAAAGAACCATTGCTGACTTTCGTAAAGAGTAGGCTGCAAAGCCGTCGGCGTGTTGCCGCCCTGCGATGGCCTGGCGAGCTGTCCAGGGTGTACTCTGCCCTCGCCCAAAGTTGGCTGGGATGGGCGCCAGCCTCCCTGCGACCCAAATTAGGATTAAGCGGTTACAGAAAATGAACTGAACTGAAGACAGAATGCACACTACTGCCACCTTCTGGAACCAGTCCGTTATGTCTCAACTTCACTTTTACACTGGTTTAGCAACCACAGCACTAATTGAGGCATTGAAAATCTGCCACAAAAAAATTAAAAATTATTTTATCTGGTATTCTGTTGTTGCAGTTTATGTCTTTTTTTTACTGTAATTCTTTTTAAATTTGGGTATTTGGGTGGTGTTTTAAAAAAATGATTAAAACAGCTTTATATTTAATATTATTTATTTTAATTTCCTTTTGGTGCTAGTTTTCGTTTCTGTGAGCTACACTAAGGAAAAGCATTTGTTATCTTTCTACCGTTTACGCCTGATTTATGTTTGAGGTGATGTAGCTTTGACTTGCGTAAATGCTAACACCAATAGCATGAGAAGATAAGTCAGCTCAGATCGTACGATTATCACGCTGTAAATATTTTACATTGATGCAAATGCGTTGACGACCCTGATAAGACTCGAGTGGCATATCGCGCTCTTAGAGTGTCAGCGAGAGGAAAAACTCAAATATTTTAATAAAAAACCGCTGGCTTGCGACTTCAATTTCATTTTGATGAAAATTCTCCAGTGGGAGCATTCACCTATCGGGGCTGAGGGGCAGATCGAATTTTCATGATTGTTATTATTGTTATTATACCGCGCAAGATAAACTGCGGCATTAATCTGCTACGTTTCCGTTCCCTTATCGCGGCGGCTGGAGAAAAGCAAGAGCGCCTTTCTTTCTCCTGAACTCATCCACACTGTAATTAGTCTTCATTCATATTCCCTCACAAACACACATGGGGGAAGGGGGGTGAAGGTCGTGTTCACCAAATTAAAAATTTGTCATTAAGTGGAATTTACCATAATGCCATTTTATCTTCCAGCGGTTTGGGTGAGGGAGGGGGTGAAGCGAGCAGGCGTGTGTGTGTGTGTGTGTGTGTGTGTGTGTGTGTGTGTTTAAGGCAGGGGGGCAGCCAGCGGTTCTGCAAATTGAAAAACCAGAATAATCCTGCCCTCTCTATTGCCCTCTTTGTGACACACACACACACACACACACACACACACACACTCACACACACACACACACACACACACACACACACACCAAATCCACAGCCATTGGGGTAATTAAATAATAGCGCTTTAAGATTTTAATTTGTCCTTTTTTCCCCCTCTCGTTAATATAGCCGCCGTTGGCAGGGCTCTCACTCAGAACCTATTATTATGGGATGCATATGAAACAGGTGGGAGGGGAAATAAAATTACACACACACACACACACACACACACACACACACACACACACACACACACACACACACTAGATCAGCAAATTTAAAGCTTGAATTATTACTGAAATGAATCTTGGTTTCTTAATAAATGACGACCCAGACCTAGTCCCAGACCTAAAAAGACAAATCCAGTGTGGGGTTAAAGGGCAGAAGAAACCTCTACCCACTCTTTCGGCAAACTCTTTCTGTAATGCTGCAGATCAGAACTGCATCCATTTCCATATATCAATCAACCAATCAGGTTTCAAGATGAATTTGAAGTCACATCTCGATGTACATCTCAATTGTGGCCAGAAGTTCTTCTTGGACTCCCATGATTGCTTTTGGCAAAGTTCTACCGCCCATAATTTTGCTTTATAACACAATACAATATGACATAATAATAAAATTTAATATAATATCACAACAAAACATATGTGTGTGTCTTATCTTGCAATGTTGTAAATTGTGATATATCATGAGACGACACTAAAGATGTGTAGCACTGGATACACAACGATTTTGTTTTAGAATTCGAACCGCGTCTTGGGTAGATGAGATGAGACAGAGGGACGGGGTAGAAATGAAGGCGTCCATTTCCTTTCCCACCTTTTCACTCTCCTCTGGGGTATCCCAGACTTCTCCTCCCCTGCTTGTTACTTTCCTCTTCCTCATCCTTCAGATTAAATTGGACTAACTTTGAACCCCAAGTGAATCGATTTCCATCAGATTTTAAAATCAATACAAGCACTACAGGGGTATCAGACACTAAAGAAAAACCTCTTCTCGCTACATGTATCAGAGTTTATACGGTGAAGGCATTCGCCTTCGAGGAAAGAGGCTGCACTGGAAGGAATGGGATCACAACGTTCCTCTTCAAACACAACCAGGAAGGCATAAAAGATCTATCGACAGAGCCTCTGATTCAATATGAAACCACACTGCAGCACTACACAAGGACTAAAGCACAGAGTCCACAGCTCCTCACATAAACTGACAGACAGAGGCCACACCTCCTGCACCTAAACTGAAGCACAGAGGCCACACCTCCTACGTGTACTGTAAACTGAAGTACAGAGACCACACGTCCTTTAGTTGAACTAAAGCATGGATGTCACATCTCCTTCACTTAAATTGACATCGAGGCCACACCTCCAACAGTTAAACTGAAGCAGTGGCCACACCTTCACTTAATCCAAAGTAAAGGCCACACCTCCTTTACCTAAGCTAAAACGTAGGCCATGCCTCCCTTCACTTAAACTGAAGCAAAGGCCACACCTTCACAACAAAGTAAAACATGGAGGCCACACCTTCACCTGAATGGAGGCCACGCCTCCGATTGTTGGATAATTATCACTGGGTAATGTAAACGTATTTACTTGGCTATTTGCTTTCTGAGCATCAATCAAGTGCATATGAAATTATTTTTACATAGAAAATGGGTGGGGCTAGAAATGTTTAAAGCGTTCAGAAAATTTGCCGAAATGTGCTGACAGAAAATGTAAATAAACTCCATTCAAGTGTGTGAGAAAAATCACAAAAAATCCACCAAGTACAAAGAACATGGAGCCGGCGCTAAATAATAAGCACTGTATTAAATATTAATGCAAATAAATAGTTTTTTTTTTTTTTAGGAATCTGTTATTTTGTGAAATGAATCCAGCATGTTTTGTGGCCTGGATATCAGGAACACATCACATTTAGTAATGCAATCCAAAACTCGAATTCATGGAGAGACGGCTGCGCGTCCTGTATGAGGGAAGAATTGATGGTGGAATCCCATTCGGACTGACATTGAACCGGTTTGCTTTCAGGTTGCCATGTTCACACCTCTCCAACACGGCAGAGAGAGTGGATACAGCAGTGTCCGAAAGCACATTCCAACAGCCTTACAGCACAGCAACCGACGCGGGAGCTTTCACGTCAACCGCGTTTATTAATCACGGTTCTGACGTCCACTTTCGAGGTCATGTCGCTGTTTGAGGAGTCCACGTTCATGTTGGCTTTGTCTATTTGGAAAGGTTTCGCACAAGCTTGAGGACGCTTGTGTAGCACCTTAAGCACACTTACTTCAACACTGAATGAAATCCCATTACGACAATCTACAAATTGAATAGACACAGTTCTACCAGTGAGATTTCTTTAATGCACCTTAACGCAGGTCTCCTTTCTCCATCTGAACCTCGCCGCTTTTATTAAGACCGAAAAAAAAAAAAAAAAGCTGTTAAATATGGCAAAGAATACCTGCGCTTCAGCTCCCAAAGGGATTACTGTTTTATTTCTTCCACCCACTTCAGTCCTCGGTGCATGACAGAGACAGAGAAAAGGGGCGAAAAAGGAGGGAGGGAAGGAGAGAGAAAGAATTTTAGGTGAAAGGTAATGCTGAATAAATACGGAGAGATTTTCAGAGGGAAGGCGATAGAAGCAGTCACGCTCTGCACCTCGTGAACATCCTCCATTTTCTCCTTCGGCTGGTCCGGTGAGCTTTTAAGCCGCCGCAGACCCAATTACTATTGATCACGGAGGCTGAGAAAAGAAACAAACGTATACGACAAAAAAGCAAACGTGGGTCGACATTAAACAGCTGCGGCGTTTATGGTTTTTGGCGGAAAACACCTTGTGTTAAAAAGCACAATAGAAACTATGGAATATCACATATTTAAAAGCGTTCGTGTGGTTTTTTTGGTCAGCCTTGAATGTTGACCTTATTTTCATTTGTAAAAGAACCAAAATCTTCCAGTTTGTCATAAAAGAGCATCTTTTTTTTTTTTATAAGCAACTCAGACTTGCTGGAAGATAATGCGCAGGATTTAAAAGATAATTCAGTGAGGAGCGCTGATTGGAAAACGTTGAGAAAGGATTCACAACAGTCGTTCATTGATACATCAGACCCATTTCAGCAGATATAATGAACCAGCTTCTGAAATACAAGTCTGTTTGAACATCCAACACAACATTAAAAAAAACCCCGCTCAATTTAGCAGGATCCAGGACAATATGTTGGAGATAACACAAAAAAACTTGAATAACAAATCAAAAATTAATTTTAAAACTAAAAGAATAAAAAATATATTTAGTTTCGTGATAAATAAATGCCTTCTGGTGAACTCAATCATGTGATATATGTACAGTAGACCAAGAAATATCCCCATACAAATTCCATATAAGGAAACAATCCATATAGCTGAAGAACTTTTTTTTTTATCTCAAGAGGTCCAATTACACAGTCAAACTGATAATGCACTTTTCATGCATACAAAAAAGCACACGTCCATAAAAATCTCACAGGATATCATTTAAACGGATCTACAAGTGGTGAACTTCGATTTAAGCACACGCTAGAAAAATCAGGGTTTTACTCCGAAACCCAACAACGGCGCGCTGTCACAAACTCTGGTATAAAACTAAAAACTAGAATTTTTGTAAAATGATCTAAAAATGTAAAACTGAATATATATTCACATGCTTGGCCAAAAATAATAATTCTTAAAAAAAAAAAAAATCAATAAACAGCATCATAGAGAGCATTGAAGTCAATGATTTTGTAAGACGCTATATCTATTATCCCACAGTACAAAAATAAAATTAGGTGAAAGTCAGACCCCATTAAAATTACTACTCCACTACTTCTGCAGGAATCATACTGCAATGTCCCTGGATGCATGTTATATTTTGTAATTTACCAACTGAAATCTGAAGGCATTAAATAAGGAAACACAATCAAACTAATAAGTGCAAATATGGCAAGCAGAGCTTGAAGCCATCTGTATACTTTTGCGATTTCACATCAACAGCAGGACAGCTAAAGTGTGTTATTCCGCATGATCTTGGACTACTGGGAAAACTAGAAATTATAATCAGTGTTACTAACCAATCAGAAGTCATGACAAGATTAAATATGAAATATAGCTGAACTGTTAGATTTTCAACTTCACAGAAGTTTTTTTGTTGTTTGTTTTTTTTTTTTTAAATTATGTGAAATTTCGTTTTTGTACAGCTAAGTATCATATGAACCATTTCTCAAGAGCATGCAGGTATTACATACAACATAGAGAAAGCAGACTAGAAGAAAGGAGGAGATTTGACGGAGGGCATTGAAAGAATGATAACTAAAATGCATGAGCCAGCATATGGACTTAAGCATAGCAATGAACAATGCATTTTTAAATTCGTCAATTAACTTCTTTTCCAAAATCACTTACATGCTACAGTAGATGTACTTCAATCTTGGAACAATTAACCTTTATCACAGGAACAAGGGTCCACTTTTACTGGGACTATATGGGTCATTCTGTGGTATTTGGAACACAACTGATAAAAGTCCATTTCCAAAATAGGTTTTGGTATATAGTAATATATGGGATTATTTGAAGTGCTGTCTATTGTGTAGGTTCTACTTTTTGTATTTTATAAGAGGCAAGATCATTGCTAGCATTTAATCAAAGAAACTACATGCACTGTTGAAGGGTTGATACAATATTTGACCACACATTTTTATTACAAATGTTAAAAATATTGAATTTCAAAACAAAGGAAAATTTCATTGTAGATCCATTTTCAACAATATATTGTCCAGAGAAATTATATAAATGAGCACACCATTCAAAGTGGTCATTTGTTTTAAAATTGACAAATGTTCCATCTCTGACACAAGAAAAATGCCTGTCTGGAACAACAAGCAAGGAGGCGCTCAGGAGTAACAATGCAGTCAAAAATATTTGCAGTTTTGAGAATGTTAAAAGGTTTTTGTCAAAATTATGATCAAGAAAATGTACTTTTCTTTGTAATGTAATTAACAGAGATTGTTATTGAGCTATAACCATTTCTAACACAGTGTCCTTTGGGTCCCATAATTTAAATGCCATTTCTTAAAGCAAGTTTTTTCACATGTGTTATTCGTACTTCTTCTTTTTATCGTTGTTCTTATTGTTCTTCAAATAGAACAAAATTATATTGATATTAATCCCAAGTTGTGTTTTTTTTGTTCTGTAATTTCTCAGGGAAAATTCCTTGGTGTTGGTTCTGTCTGTGGCGATTATTTACAATGGAATGACCCACATTCTAAAGTGCTACATGCAGACAAACATCTCACAAATGTATTGTACCATTAGCATACACTTATTACAGAACTGCATTGTTACACACAAGAAAAGAAACAATGAAGCACAAGGTGTTGATATTAGTGAATTCAAATTCATTAACAAGATTACATAAAACTTGCAGCTAATTTGAAAAATCTATAAATAATTTCAGGAGAAAAGGTTAGTTAACTTTAGTCCATCAGTAAAAGGACTGTAGGATAAAATCTAGAGAAGTTAAAACACCAACAAGAATATTAAATAAAGCTTTAAATAATTTAAAACCTTTAACAAGGAATTTTGGGTGAAGTTAATCAACTAACCATCAACAAAAGAACAGTAGGACCAGTAGAACAAAAATATATAT
This sequence comes from Plotosus lineatus, assembly GCA_024760905.1. Classification (NCBI taxonomy): domain Eukaryota; kingdom Metazoa; phylum Chordata; class Actinopteri; order Siluriformes; family Plotosidae; genus Plotosus; species Plotosus lineatus. Next base: position 9,144,604 of record CM045746.1, read on the forward strand.
AATACATTTTTTTCTCATTTAAATGATGAACATAAAATATGCTTCTTTTTTTTTTTTTTTTTTTTTTTTTTTTACACCAATGGAAACAATCTAACTTGAAAGTTTTTTCCTGGTTAAACCATCCGTAAGAACATTAGTCAAATAACTCCGAGACAAGTTGAAACATTAGCTGCACATTAAGTGAAACTGGTAGCTAATTACTAACTAACAACAAAGAATATTAGGTGGAAATTTAGCTAAACCGAGTAAAACCATGTACAGAAAAAGCAGGTAAAAACTTTAACTTTTAACTCGCCAACGAATATTCACTGAGCTAATTTAACCCACTAAAAGAAAAACGCCGTCTAAAGATGGAAAAAAAACAATCCAAATAATGAGTTCTAATTTTTACAAAATGATCTTCAAAATCTACTAATACATTCAATTTTATAAAAGAATTGTATAAAATTTGTACTGCTATCTTTTACACAGTTTGTCAACAAGTTATGTAACATCTGGTGCAGTTTGAAGGTTCGCCTTCAAAAGGCTTTAAAACGTTTTAAACGGATAATTAATTTAGGGTCACAGCCATTTTATCAACTCAACGGTATCATGTAAAACTATTCGAACTACGAATCTGTGCAGTGCACTTTAGATTTTGTCAATTTATTGGACTTTTTAACTTTTTGGAAATTCTTGGAAGTTGGTGCTGTGTGGTTACAAGTTTACGTCTATGAAACATGTCAAATTTTTGTGATCACTCAAACACCACTCAATAACAAAACTGCTAAAAACGACATGTCTTCTTACTGAAGTCATGAACCTTTCAGTGTCGGAGAACCTCAAGCCCCATTTCTTGAAAACTATGGTGGGGGAAAAAAAAAATCGAAGCAATTCTAATGACATAAAAACTGACTTTTTAAGCTGCATGATCTCAGAATAAAATCAATGAGGTGAAGAACGTTCCAGAAGGGAACGTAACATGAGCAATGAGATGGTTTTTTTTTATTCCCCAGTTGTATTCTTTAACATCTGTACATTTTGGGTAAAGCAGCTTTGCGTCATTTGAAGGTTTTGATAGACAATATGTTGTTTGTTTGATATTTTCTCATCTTCATTGCCTGTATCTGTTCACCCTCTCTCGCTCGCTCTCTCTAGGCTTCGCTACCTTTTTTTTACAAGTAAAAGTTGTTTTCAAGGCACCAAGTTCAGTTTAACAGTGTGCAAAACAAAGAGGAAAGACTGATGACGGAGGTCTTTCCTCACACAAGTCTGTATTACTAACCTTGTGGGGAGTGCATTTGTCTGTGTGTCTATGCATATGAGGACCTTTCTTTTCACAACAAGCTCAAAGGAAAAAGAAAAACGTGGGCTTTTTTAAAATAAAAGCTTTGAAATAAAACTTGGGAATATCTGACAAATTTGACCGTATGGTAATATTTGGTCCTAACGAAGACACAAAAACATTCTTACCAATCTACACACCAACACACACACCCAGACACAGAGGGTGAAGTTCCCCGAATATGTAAAAATGAGGCCCTAAGAATAGCGAGGTGCCGTTTTCTGGAAGGTCCCGGAGGGAGTTAAAAAAGCCTAAGAGATTACTAGCTGTGACACACACACACACACACACACACACACACACACACACACACACACACACACACACACACACAGCGCGGTTAAAAAAGACCACCGGGATAGACCTAAGTCACAACATGCACCTAGTTTAGGCAAAAAGATACAATTACAGACTTCTAAACCAGACATATTATTATTTTAAATCATAAATAATCATATTCTAATCTTGAAACACCACCAGTCAGGGTGTTGTTTTTTTTTTTTTTTTGCCCTCGGACCACTGAACAAGGTTGCCATTCAGAGATCCGTCGTATTACCACTGAACCCTTCCTTTCATCCCCCTGAATCTTATTGAAATAATATTAATATTTATCATTCCCAGCCCCCTCAACAAACACACACCTTGGGCAAACGGTTAATAAAGGCCTTACTTCCTAAATCCACACCCCAAGACATCCTTATGAGGGGAGAGAGAGAGGGAGAGAGAGAGAGAGAGAGAGAGAGAGAGAGAGAGAGAGAGAGAGAGAGCGAGAGAGAGAGAGAGAGAGAGAGAGAGAGAATGCCAGTAAGAGAAAGTTGCCTGTGACGGGAAAAATTAATCACGTCTCACGAGGGTGCCTCTTTCTGCCGTTGCCGGGACAATAATTTGATTTGATATTAAATGACTGCTTGATTATAATGGATTTTATTGGTAATTGTAATTGACGTTTTGCCCCTGTCACGTTTTTCCCCCTTTCCTTACTTCGTTGAGCATAAATGATGAGGGGCAGTGTGAGGAGACGATAAAATAAACAAATAAATAAATAAATAAACAAACTCGGTCCTGCTCAAAGCGCTCAGCTAATAACAATTTAATGAACTGATTTACTAACCATGTTGCCTAGAAAATGGTATAATAAAGATCTGCTTGTTGTCTAGGTCTATTTACTTACAATATTCCGAAAGAAGAATAATTAGGAAATAGAAAATTATATATATATATAAAACCCAAAATCTGTAAACAGTGAGGATATTTTCATTATTATTATTATTATTATTATGAAGACACCAATAAGCTCTTAATCTCGTATAGCAATATTATACACATGTACAACATCTTATAATGTATGCTATAGGCTGTAACTAATTGTGAAATTTTGGACCCAATCGAGGTAAAAACTAAGCTCGCTGATTGACGAAACTCTCATTTCCCCCTCCTGCAAGGAAAAACACACTTTTCTTCTTCCTTCATTTGAATACCGAGTCGTTATCGCATTTAAATAATGACTTCTCGCTTTACAAGGCAAACGAATTCACCTAAGAAGGAAAAGATGCATGTGGGAGGGAGGGAATTTTTTTTTTTTTTAAATCAGAAAACAAACCCACACACACAAAATATTCTATATTAAACAAACGTTTAGCCTGAACCAAATGAGCACCTGTGAAAAACAAAGCCAGATGTTAAACTTGAGGTTTTTGTGGTCATTTCCAAATTAAAAACAAAATTTAAATGGAAAACTACGAGAAATTAGAATCAATAAAATGTAGTGTGACGCTTCTAGCTAATAAAAAGGTTGTGTTGTTTTTTTTTTTTAATAAAATTCTACTGTGTTTTATACTACAAATTTGATATGTGAGATACGTTTTATTGTTTTTGATAATTTGACTGTACATTGTATGTGGATCTTTGGTTTATCTTGGGTTACATGTTTAGGGAATTCAACTCAAACATAACTAGCTAGTAGAACAGCAATGTTAAAAAAGTCTAGCTAAAACTTGAAACATAAAACTGCAAGCGATATAAAAATTCTAACTTATCACCTTTAATCCAACAGAGAAAGTACACACACTTGTAAAGAAATTCAATTGGATATACACATATTAAGGCGGGGGGTGGGGGGGGGGTGAAGGGAAAATCCTGAGATCTCCGTGAAACTGCAGGCGGCAGAGCCAGAATGGCTTCCTCGGCTAATCGAACCTGGCGTGTGACCGTTTGGTATGAAATTGGGATGGAAGTTTGCCATCAAACCCCTAAACTCAACTTGTCCCCTCCTCACCCACAACGACACCTCCTCCCCCTGTCCGTCTACAACCCCTAAAATACTGCGTAACGTGATTAAGGATACCTGCTGTCCCATGCTAAAGCCCACCCAAAATGCCAGGCGCTGAAGGCAGAGATGCAAGCAGAGTCTCGAGACAGGATTAAAACATCTACGCTTGTAGCGGGAGCAAACAGAAAACAGAATTGGGTGCTTAAAAAAAAAACAAAAAAAAAAAACCACACACACTAAATAAAAGTCACAAAGGTCATGTGGAATTTTTTTGGGGGATTGTAAATTTTATTTCAGTGATGTTTGTTGAGAGCAAGACACACACAGTGGTTTTGCAGCAAAAAAAAAAAACAACTAGCGATAATGCTAATCATTATTATGATATATATTATAACGCTAGCCATTTACCCTGACAGGAAAACTCGATGAATGGCAACGCACTCAAATAACGCACTTAAATTTTAAATGATAACATGTGAATATACGAATACGATATGAATGAAAATAAGTACAATAAGATTTGCTGCATTTTTTTGTTTAATATTTATTATTATTTATATTTTTTGCAGGGTTAATAACAGAAATCATCACTAACCTTTACCCATTACCAGCTAACTCAGTTAAAAGGGTAAAAATCAGTTAAGTTAAACTCAATTAACCTAAAAAATAACAATAATAAAAGAAAAGTCTCATCACTGATCTGACTAGGGAAAAAAGCAACTGAAAAAAATACACAAGCAATTTTTATCAATACGAGAGAATATGTTGAAACGTCAAAAAATCTGGATAACGAACAAACAGCTCTCACACTTAAGTGGTTTCACAAGAGGTGTGTGTGTGTGTGTGTGTGTGTGTGTGTGTGTGTGTGTGTGTGTGTGTGTGAGAGAGAGAGAGAGAGAGAGAGAGAGCGAGAGAGAAAGCAAGAGGGGGGTCCTGTGCAAACACACAGAGTGGAGAAATGGGTGTGGTGTTTCAGCTGAAGTGGCACTGCTGTGCCCAGATAAGGGATGATGCCTATCCCTGCCCCACATACACACACACGCGCGCGCGCGCACACACACACACACACACACACACACACACACACACACACATACACACATACACACACACCTCCTCACAGTCCCTCACTCAAAGAGAAGTGTGCACACATACCTCCTGAGATCAGCATAAACACACAGAGTAAAACTCATCCCCATGAGTGTGTGGAGTATCGACACATCTGTCCTCAGTATCTTATAACCAGTACATCCTCACACAAATTCCTGCACGATGCATCTCATGGTCATTCCGTCTGATATCACTCATGAATAAAATGGCTCTGATAGGTGTTACAAAGGAGAACAATGGAATGGAATGACATGTCATGAGAGAAGGCTGGATCCTATCTCAGCCAACTGTGTTCAAAAGGCAGAGTATACCCTGAACAATTTTCAACACCATCGCAGGGCCAACACACGCAACCAACCATTCACACTCACACCTCGGGGCAATCGAAAACCGCCAGTTAGCCTCATGTGCATGTCTCTTCAGACTGTGGGAGGAAACCAGACTGTCCAGAGGAAGTACACGCAAGCATGGGATAAACATGCAAACTCCACACAAAAACGCCCGACCCAGGCACGGGACTCTCACCTAGAGTGCTGTGAGGAGGACAAACTAACCACTATGCCACCATGCTGCCCAAATAAAGACTGTATTTTCCAAATAACTAAACTAGCAGTTAAAATACTAATAACGGTGATGTGATTGTATGAGGAAAATAATTTTTTGACAAGTTGAAAAGCTTTCTGAGGTGAGCGGTTAAGCTCCTCCAAAATTCCCCACACACGTTCAAAACCAGAGTGAAAACAATACAGATCTGTCTCAAGTGTGAAAAAAAAAAAAAAAAAAAAACATTTAGCAGAATTTCACTGCACTTACACAAGTTATATCTGTTCAGCTAATTTCAGCGACATGAATATATGATAGCTAAGTTTTGAGAAGTTCCACAAGTTTCACTGAGATACGATCCTTTTTCTAGTATAAAAACAAACCTGGTTTTATTTAGAATAAACAGCTAATTTATTTATGATAAACTGGCATATAAATCTCATCTGTTTTTGATAGCTAATTTCTTAACTAGATAATTAAAATATAAAAGCTATTCAGGTTCATGACACATCTTTTTGTGAAATTAAATTTTATACATTAGTTTCCAAAAGAACGATAACAAGTGGGACGTGTAGGTCAACTTACTACAAGCTATACTGTACAGTTCATATTGAGCTAAGAAATTTTCTTTTTTTAATTTAACAGTGAAAATGTTTGTGAAAATGACAGTGGCCTGGCAAGCTGTCCAGGGTGTACACTGCCCTTGCCCACAATTGGCTGAGATGAGCACCAGCCTCCAAGAAATTTAAATTAGGATTAAAGTGGTTTAGAAAATGAATGAATAAGTGTGTGAATGTAAAGCAGATAATCTCTGACTGAACTGTAGTCATAAAAAGACGAGGTGTAAAATTTTACACTGTTAGCAGACTGGTTGCCATGGTAATCAAAACAAAAAAACTTAACAATGATTAATAAATGTTTAGCTAACTGGCTCACTATAGTAGTTAGCTTGACCTAGCAAAATAAACACAGTCTTACCTTTATTCCAGTATCACAATACACACACACACACACACACACACACACACACACACACACACAGCTAGCTCCAGGACCTCTCAGGCCAGAATGCCCGAAAGCTCCAAACAAAGTTTGGTGCTCAAGGGGCGACAGAAAGGGGGATGAGAGGAAAAGAAAAAGGGGAGGGAGACACAGAAAGAAGGATGAAAAAAGAAAAAGTGACCACTCTATGGGGTTAAGATATAATCTTTCGTCCACCTTGGGCATTTGGTGTACGTTCCCCAAACAAAACTTTGACAACACATCAAACGATGCGATCATTGTTTGATTGGTTTAGAAAAGTCATCACATGACATGTTAAAGTCTGAAAACACTGATATTAGAATTAGAATTGAGGGGTCAGATATGAAACTGTTCCAATGTAGAATGCTTGATTCTGATTGGTCAGAAGGATTTCATTAGTGTATACAAAACGTATGGAATAAGTCTCCAGTGTGAGGCAAAGCCGCTAGTCTTCAGTCAGTCTTCAAGAAACATCATATTCGCAGCTATAACGCGAGTGATGACTTTATATGTATTATTAGCATTGAAAAATCAGTGTGGTACAAGGCAAATGAAATCTGAGGATGTGACATCACACAACTTCATCCTTGATTATTTTTTGTCAAGCAGATTTATATGAAACCCTTTCAACCGTAATGAACGCCGAACTGCATTTTAACATAACAACAGACAGTTTCCATGGCGCACACGTGGATTCCAAAATGAAAATGCGTACATACTAATCACATTGTCTTGTGTTTTATCAGTGCCAGCTGCAGCCGACACGCGCCACGCAGCCACTCACGGGACAACTGGATTTGTGTGTCTGCGCATCTGTGTTCTCTTTTCAGCAGCCAAATGAAATTAGTCACCGCTGTCCAGAACTCTTTGCTTGTTTGTCCGATATTGTAACACCATACTTACACAAACATGCTCGGATGGTGTCCGATTTAAACTGTACGCCAGGACACCACTGGAAAAATAAAAAATGTAAAAGAAATCAAGTGCCGTAACCCTTTCAATTATTCATATGCCATCACCAAAATCATAACCATGAACGCTAACACCCACCCACCCATGCTTTTCTCTGTTCTCTTGGTTCTGCTCAATATTGTGGATATGAATATAACAATGAACTTACAATTGGGTGCACATATACCACATTTTCCTGAAAAAAGTCAACAGAAATTATCTGTTCAATAATTTTATTTCAGTAATCTTTGGATTTTTTGGCAGCTATTTTATTTTACACTACATATATCTGCACGCCAAAGCCTTTCCTTTTTATATATTAGCCCATTAGCAATTAGCATCCGATTTTTATCCATGAACTACTCAACAGTCCTGCTAATTTCTACTTCCAGTAACATAACATTTTCAAGGTTACATGAGCACTAAACTAAAGCTAAAAATCACAAGTATGTTTGCTATATTCACCTAACGATCATACAATCATGTACTTTATCGAAAATACTTTTCCATATTTTATGTACAGTTTTAAAGCAAATCGTCCTGTAAACATTCCTTGTCTGTTAGCATCACTCCTACTTTAGCATATGCTGTAGCTCGATAATGCTCTTTCGCCATATATTACAAGCTGTGTATTAAGTAAGAGAACATCTGGTACCGAAAGGTTGCTGGTTCGATTCCTGAACCAGCAGAAAAAAATGTGTGGTGGTGGGGGAGTAAGCTACACCTTAGTCTCCGTCACCTTCATGGCTCAAGTGCCCTTGAGCAAGGCACTTAACCCCTAACTGCTCTCCGGGTGCCCCACTGTGTGGCAACCCACTGCTCTGAGTGTGTGTTCACTTTGGATGGGTTAAACGCAGACGCAATAATGTCCCTTGTGGGATTAATAAAATATATCAAAATAAAAATAAAGAGAAATAAATATTTATAGTCCCAGTGGTTCTGACTGGTTTCCACAATAAGTGAAGCTTTCAATCATCTGTAGAAAAATGTTGAATTTCAGTAAGCAGTTATAATTTTTACCCCACATCTGAGGTAAATGTTGACGGTCTCAATAGTTCTCACCTGTTTCCATAGTTACTGTAGCTCTACATCATTTGCGTCTGAAATAATTTATTCTTAATTTATGAGGTAAACATCCATAATTCTATATTCACAGCATTCGATATTTATATCCTGTTTTCACTGTGACGGTGTCATTAGAAAAGACTTAACATGAATAGGCTGGCTGGCTAAGCTGCTAACCTGATCCGCGCCTCTCATCAGTGAGTCTGTTCGTAGCAATCGACCAACACATCTGAAATAAATGCAAATTTTTCTAATGCTTTTGGCTGATTTCTGTGGTCACATTGCATTAGTGACATCTGTATAAAATACTAACCTAGCTAGCTAATTCATTGTTTTTAGTCGTTAGTTAGCGTATACTCAAGAGTCCATATAGTTGCTTAGCAACAGTGTTCTCACAAATACATCTGCTTCGACGGTGCACCTGAAAGTTTTATTTGAATGAATTAAAGGATTAGAGTAAATTTTTATTATTTGGAATGTAATACTGAGATGATTTTATAAGAATTTATTGTTTAAGGGGGTGAAATTTTTTTTGAAAACTTTATTCATTTGTAATGGCTTGAGTGTGGTTCGTCATGCAAGCCAACACACCCAAAATCTGTCTCATGGTCCCCCCACACACACACACACACACACACACACACACACACACACACACACACACACACACACACCCTTATTGGTTGTGAGTCTCAAAGTCAAACTCCAGAGATCAGAGAGCAAGTGGGGATAAAGAATGAAAGAACAGGAAAGGGAAGAGACGAAGAGCAAAGAAGGAGACAGAAAAGGACCCCCATTTACCCCCACCTAAAAGTTCTCTACCCCTGTGTGTATATGTGTATGTGTGGGGTGGCCTGGACTGAGGCCCCATTCTTTACACATGAGAGCGCAAGGCTTGAGCAGCAGAGCAGAAACAGCAGGCCCGCAAACCCACCGTAGTCAGAGCCTTTCAAACGATGAAGGGGGGCAGAGGGACAGAAGGACAGAGAGCGAGCGAGCAAGTGAGAGAGAGAAAGAGAGAGAGAGAGAGAGAGAGAGAGAGAGAGAGAGAGAGAAATAAGGATGATAAAAATAACAGGAGTAAGTAAAATGAGGGAGAAAGAAGAGCGAAAAGGTGCAGTGACAGAATGAGAGAGATTGTAAAATAGAAAAAAGAGCAATGCTGAAAACGCTAAAATGAGAAGGAACGTGTGTGAGAGATTCGATGTAATCGAAATGAACTGCGAAATCAATCAGATAAACTGAAATCCATTCAACATTATAGACATCTCTAGTTGTTGGTTTGATGCTTGGCACAATTCAAGTCGCATAATACACTACATACACACTGAAGTGATTCACACCGGCTATAAGATAGTGATCCCATTAATAATGTGTATGAATACAGATAATATGGAAGCTATTTTCCCGACAGAGCTCCCACTACATTTCGCATTTTTCTCGACACGTATACAGCCAGAATGCTAACAGCATGGTGATTAACTTTCCTTTTCTTTTTTTTTTTGTAGTTCTTGTCAAACATCAGCAACATTAACCATACACCTCAGTGCCATCCGCTTCAAAAGTAATGAGGTGTGAAATATATATATATAAAAAATATATATATATTTTAAAAAGGAAAAAAATAACGCTGTAAGGTTCACAGGTTCGACTGATTAGCTCATTGTGAATTCGGGGTAGCCTTGAGTAGCTTATTAATTTTGCTAAATTATTTGATTTTGCTTGATAATAAGCAGAATAGAGGCTCGCACTGGTTTATTAAATGTTGCTGAATAATTGTCCTCACATGAAGAAAGTCTGAAGACGGCCAATGGTCTCTCTATCCACCATTATGCAAAACATAGCAGCTAGCGGCACAGCTTATCAATTTGTTTAATGTGTTGTTTTGTTCAATAATTTCACATTTAATGATGGTTCAGAGAATTTTAATTGTAATGAGTCTTTCTTTACTTCTCAATTTACTTATCTGAGAATGTTTTTATTATTTTGGGGGATTTATAGTTATTCTATCATAACAAAAAAAACTAAGCATGTTTAATGAGGTTACCTTAATTGTAATGACAGTAAATAGTCTTTTCTTATCGATTTATTAATAAATCTGAGGTAAATTTTATTGTCACTATGGAGTTTGTGTTGTTTCTCCAATCATTTTGCTCATGCAAACATCAAAACATAGATCCTGTACATTCTGGTTAGCTAAATGGTTAGCGTTAATTGTAGCCACAGTAAAACTTTTCTTCTCAATGAAGCAACAGATATGAAGGTTTGTTTTTAAACTCCTGGTCATTTTGAGTTTCTTCTACATCCTCCATTATATTTCCACAAGTAAATGTTTATATTCCCAACAGGTTTTTTTGTTTTGTTTTCACAGTTACTATACCGCCATACTGTATAAAATAAAAGACTGATCTAAATCTATATGTTTAGTAATTAAGATCTATAGCTTCTTGATGCTTAGCAAAAGTAGACGATATGCAAAACAGTCTTAATGCATACAGGGATCCCTCACTACTTCGCGCTTCAATTCATGCGGCTTCAGTGCATTGCGGGGTTTTTTTTTTAAATATTCATCGAATTAAAAAAAGGGCAGTGGTGGCCTGGTGGTATAGGGTGCTGGATCGCTGATCCTAAGGTTGGGGGTTCGAGTCCCACTCTCCATAAGGTTGTCACTGCCCCCCCCCCAGTGCAGCTAACTGGGTTAATAAAAGGCCGGCCATGTCTCTCAGTGTCTATGGTGAGAGGTTCATGTAAAAGAACCATTGCTGACTTTCGTAAAAGAGTAGCTGCAAAGCCGTCAGCGTGTTTCTGTCCCTTGCTAAAGGGTTCTGCCAGGAAGGGCATCTGACGTAAAAACCTACGCCAAATTAAACGTGCGAATCATTCGCTGTGGCGAGCCCTGAGAAAGGGGAAAAAGCCAAAAGGGAATCTCTCTCATTTATCAAATTAAAAAATAAGGAAATTAAGGGAGAATAGGGGGAAATGTTAAGGAAAATGCCACAAAAACAACGCCAATTATGTAAAAAAAAAAAAAAAAAAAACACAAACACAAAACAAAAAACAACCCAAAACCTCTCATCAAAACTAGTTACATTTTTGTGAGGTGCGCATCTGAGTGCGTGCACGCACATCTGTATGTGTGGGTATTTATATTTTATTTGCAGCTTATGCATTATTTTTAAATGTTTGTTATTATAAGCATTTAAAGCATTGAATATGTATTTATTGATATTATATATACATATACATGTACGTATACATCAGTTGGGGGGGGCTGTTGGGGGGGGGTCCTACTTGGCGGAATTCGGTGGTTGCTGGGGGATCTCAGTTCCAATTAACTGCGGGAAGTGAGGGATCCCTGTATTTGTTATTGTATTGATTACTTATTACTCAAACAGTAATAATCCGAAAGAAAAAATTATAAAGAGGAAAGTCATTGGAAAGAAAGGAGACGTGAGAATATACATAAGCAGATTGATGGAGATCAAGGGAAAAAGATTGAGAGAAAGAGAGAGTGAGAGAGAAAGACACATGTGACTCGGTCTTGTAAAATGAACAGGCAGCCACAAGCACCACTTTGGCAATACAGGGCAGAATGCACTGTAATACACTGAAATATCAATTTTTAATATTTTCACTAATTTAAAAGATGAACTATAATTGGAGAAATTCTACATGTTCTGATCATGCTTTCATTGACAATACCCCCATCATCATGGTACCTCCTGTGGAATCACTGTCTGTATATAACTTGTCAGTACTCCTTACAGAAAGGTAATCAGAGCGCTCAAAAACTTGTAAACAAACCTGTCCTGTTACTATGCAATGGACAGTGACCTCCAGCTGTGACCCACACTGCTGACTGGTGCAGCCGTAAGAGGGCTCTGTATTGAGTCGGTAATCGAATCCTACATCAAAAAGTGTGAAATTTTGTGTCATTTATGATTACATTTTGGATCTACTTCTAGTGAAACAGTTGCATGGTATGCAGCAATATATTCGATGTCTGATCAGGACAATCGCTCTGTCAATATACGGTCAAGATGCACGACCATTGAGCTCGCTAGCCAAGTGGGATCTGTGCAATTCGCATTCAGCCTCTGGACAACGGAAATACAGGGATCCCTCACTTTCCGCGGTTAATTGGAACCAAGATCCCGCCAGGACCACCGAATTCCACGAAGTAGGATCACCCCCAACCCCCCCCGACTGACGTATACGTACAAGTATTTGTGTATATAATATCAATAAATACATATTCAATGCTATAAGTGCTTATAATAACAACTAAACATTAAAAATAATGCATCAGATGTAAATAAAATATAAATACACACACATACAGAGACGCGCACGCAAGCAGATGCGGACCTCACAAGAATGTAACTAGTTTGGATGGGAGGTTTTGGGTTTTTTTTGTTTGTTTAGTGGTTTGGTTTTTTTTTGTTGTTTGTTTTGCATAATTGGCCTTGTTTTTGTGGCATTTTCATTAACTTTTTCCCATATTCTTCCTTAATTTCCTTATTTTTTAATTCAATTGATATTTAAAAAAAAAAAAAACAACAACCGCAATGCACTGACGCCGAATGAATTGAAGCGTGAAGTAGCGAAGGATTCCTGTAAACCGATTTTCAGAACACTTACTTTGATTTCAATGAGCCAGTTCCTTGCTCAGATTCAGAAAATGATAACAGTGATGATGAAAGTTTGTTTGCTGCGGAGAGTGTACACGTAGTGCATCCTTTGATCGATCAAAATGACACTGGACCTGATGGTGATGATGTCGTGCATGTATGTACTGATAATGTACATGATGATGTGTATGGCCTGCATGCAGCCATTATGTGATTGCGGTCATATTAATGTTTGTTACAAGGGCGTAAACTGCTGGGGTTTTTAATGGTAGAAAAACGGGGAACAAGAGGGTCACATGTTCAAGCCAATTTTGGTCATTTTTAAAGTAGATTCAATATGAATAAATGATATAGAATTTTTTCAAGGGTTTGATTGACCTAAAATCAGGAAAAAATGTTTTGCAAGAGCCTAATGATGGGGTTGGCAAAGATTTACATGTTTGACACAATCTAATTCACTGAAACCACTTTACAAGTGACATGGTCAATATATTTTTAAAATAACCTGATTTATTCACAAGAGGGATAATCTGAAAGTTATGCTTAAAAAAAAATGTCATAAATATATAACTAAAGGTACATAATAATAATAATAATAATAGAGTAATGTAATAATAATAATAATAATAATAATAATAATACAGGGATCTCTCACTACTTTGCGCTTCAATTCATGCGGCTTCAGTGTTTTTTTTAATATTCAGCGAAGTAAAAAATAAGGAAATTAAGGAAAAATAGGGGGAAAGGTTAAGGAAAATGCTGCAAACCAAGGCCAATTAAGCAAAAAAAAAAAAAAAAACCCTAAACAAACATAAAACAAAAAAACAATCCAAAAATTCCCTTCAAAACTAGTTATATTGTTGTCAGGTGCGCATCTGCTTGCGCACATGTGCCTGTATGTGTGTTTATTGATATTATATACACATATACATGTACGGATACGTCAGTCAGTCAGGGGGGGGGTTGGGGGTGTGATCCTACTTCACAAAATTCGGTCATCGCAGGGGGACTCAGTCCCAATTAACCGCGGAAAGTGAGGGATCCCTGTACAAGCATACATACATACATACTGGATTTTCAAATATTAGTTTCCCAGCACAAAATTAAATGTTACATAAAAAATTTAGTCCTGTAACAAACTGGACCTGATGCTATTCTATTTTTAAAGAAAATATCATCACACCTAGAATTGAATTTTTATGTAGAGATCTTTAATTTAATGTCATGTGTATGTATGCTTTTACAGACGCTCCCCAACTTACGTTTTTAATTGGTTCCGGACGGCCGAACGTAAGTTGAAAGTGAACGTAAGTTGTTACAGTGACATATGACGTATGACACTCATACTGTACTATACACCATAAATACCATTACCGTATCTCATAAAATCACCACTAAATCAATTATTATAAACATAACGTTGTAAAATAATATCAAATATATCAAATAATAGCAACATTAATTTCAAATAAATTAAATTCAAGCAAAATAATTTCAAATTGATACATTTTAATGAAATTCACTCATCAAATATCACCCTTAACATTCTCTATGATGCGATCTTTCTGCTTGTAAATGGTTCCGATGGTCGACAGATGGTCAATTTACATGAAACTGAGCCGAGTCACTTTACATGAAGCTTAAAACAGCCAATCAACGCTTACAATATTTGAGGCGCTCAATACCGAAAATAGTGTATTTGATGTGCTTGAAGGGGGGTTATACAGACTTCCGGTCTTTCAAGTGAGCAAGGGCGCCGTTGAACTCGTTTAGTACTCAGCCTGTACTGATGTGAATCACCAGCAGAGCGGCAAGTTCTCTTTCTTTTCTGGATTCGGGTTTTCATTCATTAAACAACTCTCTTTGCTTAACTGAGTGTACATGGTAGATTGCGCCAATCCGAGCAGATTGAGACGCTCCCTGACTTACGTTTTTAATTGGTTCCGGATGGCCAAGCGTAAGTTGAAAGTGAACGTAAGTTGTTACAGTGACGTATGATGTGTGACATATGACGCTGATACCGTACTATACGTCCATAAATACCATCACCATATCTCATAAAACACCCCTAAATCAATTATTATTAACATAACATTGTTAAATAATATCAACATTAATTTCAAATAAGTCACTTATTTATACCGAGTCACTTTACATGAAGCTTAAAACAGCCAAACAACGCTTACAATATGTGAGGCGCTCAAAACCGAAAGTAGTGTACTTGCGAAAGTAGTGTACTTGCTGTGGGTTATACGGACTTCTGGTCTTTCAAGTGAGCAAGGGCGCTGTTGAACTCGTTTAGAACACAGCCTGCACTGATGTGAATTACCAGCAAAGCGGACAGTTCTTTCCTGGATTCGGGTTTTCATTCATTTTATAACTCTCTTTGCTTAACTGAGTATGCATGGTAGATTGTGCCGATCCGAGCAACTTGCACCCATGCTAATAGGCTTACGCTTCTGCCCAACCATATTTGCTTAGGGTTACAAAAGTCCGCAAAATAGTGTAAACACAAAGATCACAGAACTGGGAAGAAGGAGGGGCATGTTCAGTCTGTCGTTTGTAAACAATAGATACAGCATCATCATTATGTCAGCGTACTACGTAGGTACGTCTAAACTCAAAATTTGATTTTTTTTTTTTTTTGGAAAAAAAAAAAAAAACAACGTAAAATTGAAAAAATGTAAAACGGATGAACGTAAGTCGAGGAGCATCTGTCTAACTAAATATAAGAAACTTAGTTCTACATCATTCCTTTGCATGTGCCTAAAACTTCTGTACAGTACTGTTTATACACATACATATTTTATATATATACACACACACACACCATATATATATATATATATATATATATATATATATATATATATATATATATAAAAGAGACAGAGAAAGATTTGAAGCCATGTTTGTATTCATCTGTGATTAAAGTGTCTGACATGAGAGTTGCTCTGTTAGTTGGTTTGATTTCTCCAGCACAAACGGGAAGATTCCCCTCATTGCCTTTCATGTGTAAACACACACATGTAAATTAGCTTGACAGGACGCACAGACAGAAACATTCTCCATTGTAATATTTGCCGACATTTTACATGCAGATGCGTCTTCCAGCACAGGGTTTCGGAGACAGGTGGTTTCGGAAAAACACACACGCTCTCTCACATCTTTCAGTGTTCACACACGTGATGGTGATATTTACTCTTTCTCTCTCTCTCTCTGTCTCTCTCTGTCTCTCACACACACACACACACACACACACACACACACACACACACACACACACACACACACACACACACACAATTTCTCACCTCTCTGTTCCCTGTTGCGGACCGTAAATAGGTTGAGCTGTATATCCTGGTCTCCTTCCTCCTTTTCTCTTCCCAAAATCATCCAGTTTTCCAAACCATCTGAATCTGAATTCGAATCCGAATCCACCACATATGGTGGAAGTGATTCTGAATCTGAACTCAGGTCCGACTCTGAATTCAGAACTACCACTTCCTCATAGGCGGGTTCAGTTTGCCGATGATGCTGACGTAGTAAAGTGGAAACCTCTCTCTTCCCTTTTGACCTCTGACCTTTCCGAGAACACACACTGTCCTCCTCTTCCGTGTTGTCTGAAACCGTGATGATGTCTGGGCCTGAGTCGATCAGAATGATGTCATCAGGCGGAGTAGCAGCAGAAGGTTGGACTCTGGCAGGTTGAGGTCCCTGAGATTCCAGAGATATCCCATGGTTCTCCACAGGGTTCTCCAGATGGCTTTCCAGCTGCTCGTTGCAGTAGTGAAGCTGGGAATAGAGCTGGAACTCGACTTCGCTGTCAGGCTCGGAGTCGCTATCTCGTTCATCCTCGGCATACAGCTCGTCTTCATATTTTTCTTTCTCTTGGTAGCCTGAGAACATCTCGAGCGACAGCTATAACAGACGAAAAAGTCAGATAGCATTCCCGCTTACAGTGAGCACCACAATACAGCTCAGGATTAAAAATACTTTCATTAAGTCCTATTGTACCGGCTGTAATTATTATTCTTACCTATTTCTTCCATTTGTTGTAAAAAAGCCATTCTATGTGCCATTCCTTTTCCCTTTGTAATGTCTCTCTGACATCATCACATCCCTTTGTGTGATATCTTCAGAGATTACAACCTCTCTCTTGTACTTCATGTGACCCTGCGCCAGAACCATAAAAGACTTCTGGGCATCATATCCTCTTAATTACAATCACACCACTTCCTCACCTTCGAACCTTTTCATTACCAGTTATGCACTTCATTGGTTTCTTCACATAAACCTGAGGAATTGCTGTTTGTACCTACATTTAGAGGTCCAAGCGTCAACATGTCAGCAGTCGTTTTTTCTTTACTCTATCATAATTATTCCTTTTATGGCAAAAAGCCATTCTGTGACATCATCACAGATTCCAACCCCTCTCAGACATCATGTCCTTTTCATCACTATCGTACCTCTTCATCAACAATCATACTCTTCAGTCATCTTCCTCTTCATAACTCTTCTTCATCACCGTCTGTACCCTTCATAAGTCTCTTCGCATGGACCCCAGGAGTCCCAGTTGTGGTTATATCTATCATTGAAATTAATTTTCAACTCAAGCACCAAATTCAATTCCTTCCAAAAACTTGTGCAGGGCATAGGCAGGACAACAATACAATCTGTACTGTTATATAACATACATACCCTACAACTCACTCATCTGTTACATCACTCTTCACTAGATAGGTCACATGACCCTGACATTGCTTACATAGCAGATGTTAGGAAAAACCAGCACCAAGGAATGCCCCAAAACCCGATTCATGTCAGGACAATTGAAAGCGTAATATGATGATTCACACATTATACATTTTAACACAATCTCTGAGAGGGCACAAGTATCTCATATCACTGAGAACCACCAGTTATGGTTCCAGGACAAATTCCTGAGTCTGAGAAGGGCTGTAAAACAACAGCATAGATCTGAAGGCAGCAGGTTAAACTTCACCCGCTCATTTGCCAACCACTTAATCCTATTAAGGTCATCGAGAGGCTGGAGCCTATTTCATCCGACATGCGGCGAAGGCAGGGTTCACCCTGAACAGCTGAACACCCTGAAAATTCGCACATACTTAGGAGCTTTTAGAAACATCCACTTAGCGTAGATGGATGGATGGATGGATGGACGGATGGATGGATGGATGGATGGATGGACAGATATAGAGTATATAGCTTTGGTCTGTAGGAGGAAACCAGAGTACCTGGAGAAATCCACGCAATCAAGGGGGACACATGCAAACTCCACGAAGAAACACTCTCACGAGCTCGGAACTCGAACCCAGAATCTTCTCGGTGTGAGATGGATGAAACTGATTAGAATAAACTGATTCTGTCCTCTATAGCTATTCATGATTAGCATGTAACTGGACCATGGATAAGTTAATCACATGGAATACAGTAACCACTACATGGATAATACTTTTACTTTTTTGTTTACTTGAACTCTGACCTTTAATCAGAGTCGTATTTATGAACTGTGGTGAAGTTTAAATTATAAAAATCAATCAAAAACTCAAGCAATAGCTGTAGCTCTTTGATACGCTGTAGGCTGTATCCTAAATCGCTTGCTAAAGTCTGCGAAGAACACTAAACGGAGCGTTGAGTGTTGACGTCACACACTATGTAGTGCACGCATCTAGACTTTAGGTCGGAATTTGAAACCCCACCTCCTAGAACAGCGCAGGTCTTGTTTTGTTTACTAGACAGCCCTTAAAAACACAAATAACCAACCATTATCTGAGGTTATTTCGAGCATTCTGTAACTAGAGACTCAATGGCAATTAAAATGTGATTTAAATATATATTTTTGTTTATTCATGACTACAAACTTTATCTAGCACACACTACACTAAGCTAATATATCCACGTGTTTTCCCTGCGCGAGAAGCCGGGTGTGTTTATAAACAAATTAACACTTTAAATACTTGATTATTTAGGATTTCCAATGTACAATCACAAAAATACACTTGATTTAGATCAACAGTGATAATCTGACCTGCTTGTGTAGTTTTCCAGCTTTGAATACACGAGACAAGCGAACTTCCGGTTTGTGAGACAGAGAAGGTTGGCCAACTGTGAAGTATCGCGGAGTTAAAAGAAGGCGAAATTCATTCACTCATTCTCTGAATCGCTGAATCCGAATTTGGGGCGCGGAGAGGCTGGTGCCCATCTCAGCCAACTCCGGGCGAGGGCACACCATCGCCAGACCATCGCAGGGCCAATACTCATACAACTATTCACAGTCACACCGAGAGATTTGGAACTTCTTGTGCGTGTTTTTTGGACTGAGAGGGTAAACTGGAGTTACCCGGAGTTACCCACGGAAGTACGGGGAGAACATGCAAACTCAACACAGAAACGCCCGAGCTGGGAATCGAACCCAGCACCTTGCTGTGAGGCGAACGTGCAAAATGCAAAGCCTAAATTTGGATCAAATAAATTAGGTCACTGGGTCGAGTCCAGACAAAATGCATCCATACATTTTATGAACCACTTAATCCTGCCTGAGTCGTGGAGTCACTGGGGCCTATCTCAGCCGACTCGGGACGAAGACAGAGTACACCCTGAACAGCTGACATTACACACTACACATTACTACTCACAGGGTCAACACATATACAACCATTAACACTCACACCAAGGGGCAATTCAGAATAGCCAATTTGCTTAATGTGCATGTATTCGGACCGTGGGTAATCAGACTACCAAAGGGGTACCCACTCAAGCACGGTTTGGGTTCTAGTTTGGTTTCTCCAATCAGGTCAAGGGAATAGAGATTTCCACCAACAAATATTAACCTTTTATCATCTTTTCCTTTCAGCTTTTTTCAGAGGTCACCACAGTGAATCATCTGATTCGCACATTTCATTTGGCATAGGTTTTTATGTCGGATGCCCTTATATATATATATATATATATATATATATATATATATATATATATATATATATATATATATATATATATATACATACTGTGTATATACTGTGTATATACTGTGTGTGTGTGTGTGTGTGTATATATATATATATATATATACTATATACACTGTGAATATACTGTGTGTGTGTGTGTGTGTGTGTGTATATATATATATATATATATATATATATATATATATATATATATATATTATATACACTGTGTATATACTGTGTATATATATGTGTGTGTGTGTGTGTGTGTATATATATATATATATATATATATATATATATATATATTTTTACATTGGTTTTATATATATATATATACATTGTTTGGTGAGTTTTTTTGCATAATTGGCTTTGTTTTTGTGGCATTTTCCGTAACTTTTCCCCCTATTCTTCCTTAATTTCCTTATTTTTTAATTCGATTACTATTTTTTAAAAACTGTGATGCACTGAAGCCGCATGAAGTGCGAAGCAGCGAGGAATCCCTGTACATATATCATTAAAATATTAATGTAAAGATTCAAAAATATAACATTACACATTTCTAGTTGCAGTTAAATCATAGCTGAAGATATTTGTCTGTATTTTTCTTTATGTGTTTATTGAAGTGCACACTCATGCTTCTAACTAATACGTTTAAAGCCTGTAGCAGTTCGTAATCATGTTACATACAACATAAAAATAGTAATACAGGTCCCTACAGGTTTCTGAACCCCAGAAGCCCTAAGCAGATGTATATTTATACATTCCCCTCCCCCCCTCCATTTTTTTTCCGAAATAATAGAAAGATGTATGCTGTTTTCTCTAGATAAGCTAATTGCATTTGTTTTCCATGATCTCGAGTTATTTTTCCCCCCTGTGAAAAAAATCTAAATAATATCAGATCTCGCAATAACAAAGTATAGTGTAGGTTGGAAAATAGGCAAAATCATGTCAGAGGAGCAGACGTATTCATCACCGCTTCACATTTCTCCTCAATCGAGTTCTCACGCACACTGAAATAAATATATGCTGCGCTATAAATAATTTGCTATCACAGGAGGACAATTGAAATAAACTTATCATAAAATATCATTAAACTATATTTGTTATCGCATGGAAACAAGGGGTTATAAAAATGCAGGACTGTTCAGAAAGGCATTGAGACCGATTCCATTAAATTTCCAAGAGACATTTAATGGAATCGGTCTCAACGCCTTTCTGAAACCATTTGCTTTCTCTTGTACGCGAGTGTCAGTGACTCCACTGGTTCTATAAAATCAGTAAGCATCATCAATCCAAGGCATTAGCGCAGTGCAGAACTATCGTCATAATAAAATTGGCGACCATCAGCACAGACATAGAGAATGCAAGCAGTGAAAAAAATCATTGTGAATGATTGTTCTTCCTCAATGCTGTTATTGTTATTTTAAGCATACACAGCACGGGAGGGACAAGATGTAAAACAAGTAAGTAAGAGATACAGACGCTCTCTGTCTTACGTTCATCCATTTTACGTTCTTTCAATTGCATGTTTTTTTTTAAGTAAAATTTTGAGTCTAGACATACCTACGTAGTACGCTGACGTAATGACGCAATGATGTAATGACACTGCATCCATTGTTTACAAACGACAGACTGAACGTGCCCCTCCTTCTTCCCAGTTCAGTTATTTATATATATATATATATATATATATATATATATATATATATATATATATCAGTTATATAGTGTGTTACCCTTGTGTCTCTGTGATCTTTGTGTTTACACTGTTTTGCGGACTTTTGTAACCCTAAGCAAATATGGTGGTTCAGGCGCATAAGCCTATTAGCATGGGTGCAAGTTTCATACACAGAGATGAATTAACTATCTGCTCATGATCGGCGCAATCTACCATGCATACTCAGTTAGGCAAAGAGAGTTGCAATATGAATGAAAACCCGAATCCAGAAAAGAAAGAACTCTCTGCTATGCTGGTGATTCACATCAGTGCAGGCTGAGTAGTAAACGAGTTCAACTGCACCCTTGTTCACTTGAAAGACCGGAAGTCAGTATGCTGTGTTTCAAGCACAGCAAGTAAACTACTTTCGATATTGAGCACCTCACATATAGTAAGCGTTGATTGGCTGTTTTAAGCTTCATGTAAAGTGACTCGGCTCAGCTTCATGTAAAGTGACCATTGGTCGACCATCGGAACCATTTACAAGCAGAAAGATCGTATCAGAGAATGTTAAAGGTTATATTTGATACTGTATTTGATATTTGATGAGTGAATTTGATTAAAATTTATCAATTTGAAATTATTTTGCTTGAATTTAATTTACTTGAAATTAATGTTGCTATTATTTGATATAGTTGATATTATTTAACAATGTTATGTTTATAATAATTGATTTGTGGGTGATTTTATGAGATGCGGTAATGGTATTTATGGTGTATAGTACAGTATGAGCGTCATACGTCACTGTCACGACTTACGTTCACTTTCAACTTACGTTCGGCCGTCCGGAACCAATTAAAAACGTAAGTCGAGGATCGTTTGTACTAATCTGAGTCTAAGTTGGGGTGATTTTTGCTGGAAAACCTTTGTATACAGCCAAAGTAAATTAATGATGGAAGAAAAACTCATAGGTTCTTTAAAAAGATGATTAAAAGAAAGTGTCAAAAGTCATATGTAGGGATGCATTCCTTTTCCAAACAGCTTTATGCTATTAATTACTAAATTAATTTAATTATCAATTATTATTCCTTTATTACATTCAGGGGGAGGTTGGAGCCTAGCCCAGCTGACTCTATGGTGAAGGCAGGGTACACCCTGGTCAGCTCACTAGACCATTGCAAAACACACTCATAACTATTCGGCTTCATATCTATTGGTAATTCATGGTGCATGTCTTTGGACTGTGTGAGAAAACTGTAGTACATGGAGGAAACCTATGCAAACAAGGGGAGAGCATGGAAACTCCACACAGAAATGCTCTTGATGATCCCAAGTGACTGATACGTACAGTATTATCAATATGATAAACAGTAGAATGTAAATATGTAACAGTGGATGCTGTTGCTATACGGACGAGTTGCACGTGTGGTTCAGTGGTGCATTTAGGTGGTGTCAGTCTCCCACTGAGCGGCTCCTGTGACTGATATGCAGGTTGTGAAGCAGGCGGGAGCGATCGTTCAGTATGGACAAGCATTCGCCTCCCGACTCCACTGTCAGAGAGTCCAGCTCCTTCCCCACAACGTTACCGGCCTTATGCATCAGTTTGTTCGGTCTGTTTGCATCTGCGACTCTCAGCCTGCTGCCCCAGCATGCATCAGTATAGAGGACAGCGCTGGCCATAATAGACTTGTAAAATCACTGGGTCATATCAGGCAACAACAGCAAAAAAAAAATACAGTAATGGCACAGTGTGCAAACTCATTCTGGAGAGTTTGATTCTGGAGTATTTTCCTTTGCTAATTCTGCGAATCCCACCTCTTATGTGTGTTCCTGCCTGTTTCCTTTAACCACCTCATGACTGAAAACCTGAACCTCCGTCGAGGCTCATAGAACAATAGGCTTAAAAACAGGCTATCGGCATATTTCTGTAATAATATTACTATGAGCAGTAAATAGGTTTGTCTATGAAGCTTTAGTTTCAAAATGGATTCCAGTGTAATAAACAGTACTAATAATGTTCAGCATTAAAAATATTACAAAGACTGAGATAAATTCTACAATTGAACCAGTGAATTCATGCATTTTAATAAATTTCAAATGAAACAATCAGAGTATGATGGTCCCGTGATTTGGTCTGTTATTCTGGAATGAATAAATATTGCTCTGTGTGTGTGTGTGTGTGTGTGTGTGTGTGTGTGTGTGTGTGTGTGTGTGTGTGTGTGTGTGTGATTTCTTAAACAATTCTTGTACAATATGTATATCAGATCCTGAGCACGCAGCAGGAGATGAAACAGTCGTGGTTTGAATGCCATCTGATTCTCCGCGCATGAAAAGGCCATCAGAACGCAGCATCGCTTCCAGGCCGAAAGGTTACACTTCCTCTGAAAATACTCAACACCAAACAACCTGCTTTACTTCATCTTATTTATTTTTTAATCAAATCCCATGAAAGGTCTGACAAAAGGGAAAAAAAAACAACCCAGGAATGAATTCAGAGAAGCTCGGGTTCTTGTCTTGTCCTTTCTCTCATCAGTATTTTTTTTTAATTTGGTAAAAAGAGGCTAAAATGGCCGCCTCCTCAGCTTTAACGAACACCAGCCCTGTTTCACTATTTTTATTTCTGCAGTAATATTGAACATCTATGTCTATATATTCTATATTCACTAGATATGAGCAATTCTGTGCTCTGATCGGCTAATCTCCTCATATATCAGCTCGTATACTGGAACCTCAGTGTAAAAAAGCATTTGATGGAATTTGATGTATGGTTTGTTTGTTTGTTTGTTTGTTTGTTTGTTTGTTTGTTTGTTTGTTTGCTTAATAATAATTCCCACTTTTTTACGAATTAAATTAATTTGTGAGTTTTTTCACTAAATATGATTTTATTGGACTCCTGATCTTCAGCTAACTAGCTATCTCTGTGCTAACTGTCTTTCCTCCAGAATGTTTACGTAATTTTTTTTTTTTAATATTTGTTTATTTTTATTTTTATTTTTGCAAGAATTAGAATACAATTCAAAGCATAGATTAAAACAGTTATTTCACTCCATCTTATGGGATACAAGTTAATAATCTATTCCACTAAATGCTTTGTGAGTTATTGTTATAATAATAATAATAATAATAATAATAATAATAATAATAATAATAATAATAATAATTCATAGCCAATCAGAGGTGGTAGAATAAACAGTGAACTATAAGTAAAGGAGATAAACTTCACTGTTCCACTGTTATTTCTCACTGAGCGGACATTGCATTAAGAGGTATTGGTATTGTTAGTGAAGTGTTTGGGTCTGTCATGGGCTGCGGAGGCCCGGTCTGACCCCTGTGTGTCACTACACGTCACATGGGGTTCGGGAACAAAAAGCCTCATGGTGAAACCTCATGTCCTCTTTTGTTTGGTCTGGTGCTGGGCCAAATGTGTACACCCAGGTTTACAAGGCCAAGCCTGACTTTGTGCCTTATGAGACACACACACACACACACACACACACACACACACACACACACACACACACACACAAAAAGCAGATTATTGTTTATATCCTGTTATCTACTATATAAAAATTGCTGTTCAGTTCAAGCTGTAAGAGAAAAAAACAGATGATGGGATTTACATTAAGAATCTGGAAATTCTGCTGAACTCGGTGTGTTTGCTTTTGTGTAAATGATTCTACAATCTACTCACAATGCATCAATTACCAATGTTAAAATTATTATAGAAAATTGCTTGATCTACAGCATTTTTGAAAATATAAACCCAAAATTATTAATATTAATTTAAATATTATTTAAAATGTACACAATTCCAAAAAATCTTATTCTGCTACTATGATTTACAATCATTATATCTAAAATATCATTCATAAAAATGTATCATAAAAACATTATACATTAGATTAGATGAATGGAAAGTGCACACACACACACACACACACACACACACACACACACAGTATAGTACAGTATACTGTATATAGTATAAATATAGTGTATATACAGAGAGGGAGAGAGGGAGAGGGAGGGAGAGAAAGAGAGAGCGAGAGAGAGAGAGAGAGAGAGAGAGAGAGAGAGAGAGAGTTATTAATTAATTATTCTTCCTAAATGTTAATTT
The DNA here is from genome assembly GCA_024760905.1 of Plotosus lineatus. Taxonomy (NCBI): domain Eukaryota; kingdom Metazoa; phylum Chordata; class Actinopteri; order Siluriformes; family Plotosidae; genus Plotosus; species Plotosus lineatus. The sequence continues at coordinate 9,170,268 of CM045746.1, forward strand.
TAAAGACATGAAGTTGAATAATTCTCCCCAAAAAAACAAACTTCAACTTTTATTGAAACTTTTTGGCCAAACATTGGGAAAAAAAGCAACCAAAAGTGGAGGAGGAAAACAATCATCCCAGAATCTTCATCACTGTTATTGATTTCCCAGCCCAGTTATTTGTTGACTTATTGTTTTAATTGTCCGCTTTGGTTCCCGTGTTTCGGTCTAACGCGATTATTTCCGGTTCCGCCCGGGCAGCGCGTGCCTTGCACAGCCAATCAGCGGCACTCTCCAAAATAATTACAGTATTAATGAAATTAATGAGGAGATAGAACACAGGGGTATTTTATCAAATAATATTAGAATTCTACAAGAAAAAAGGTGAGTGAAGGGGATGAATCCGGAGACTTTGGGCGAAACAGTGGAACTGCTGTGAATTGCTCAGATCATAATTTCTGTTTTGCCTCCAGTGTCTCTCTGCATCACTTCATTTCGATTTTGGGAGAAAAATATTTAATTATTTCCAACATCATGACGCAAGTTGTTGCGAGTAAACCCCACTGAGTAGATGGCCTATGATATTAGAGTCCGCACGTATGTTGGCTCCATGATATTAAAGTTTCCCCTTCCGTTCCCAGGAGGATTGAATAAAGATTAAATTCAACGATAACTCTTAGAAATAAAATTGAATTGGATCCACAATGTCCACAGCAAACACCACAATATCAATAAACATCATTATCTGCTTTATTTCTCTTGAAATCATTTCCCTTGTTCGGTTTCACGTGATGGCAGACCTTTACACTTTCTATGGCCTGCTGTGGCACTGCTAAGTTATCATACATGTGCAAAATTGCTCCTCCGATCGAGCTCATCCATTCATCTAGTTTCTGGGCCATTTAATTCTAATTAGGGTCATGGGGAGGCTGGCGCCCATGTCAGCCTACTCGAGGTGAGTGTGAGGTACACCCTGGACAGCTTGCCAGGTCATCACGGGGCCAACACACAACCGTTCATACTCACACTCACAGGTGATTTTGAACAGCCAATGAACCTACGCTACATGTTTTTGGACTGTGTGAAGAAACCAGAGTACCCAGAGGAAACCCACACAAGCACGAAAAGAACATGCGAACTCCACACAGGAACACCCGAGCTTGGAATCAAACCCAGGCCATCTTGCTGTGAGCCAGAACGTGCTACCCACTACGCCACTGTGCCGACTACACATCATCTACACATCATCTACACATCATCACACATCCACACATCTACACATCATCAACACACTGTGCCTAAAAACACATCATCAGATTTACAAAGACCACCAGCTTCGATCTTATGTTCACAAGTGAATGGGTTCTTAAAGAGAACAGTTTTGAGTCCACTGGTATTGGGACATTACTCTAAAACCACTCCCAGGCGGGTTGATACAAGGTGAGGATGAACATTAGAGCACAGGACTGCCTTTTTTTTTTTTTTTTTTTAAGTCCTCATCAAAATAGTGCACCCTCAGGCCTGTAGATTGGATGTCATCCTGGGAGTGACCACGCCCATCATCTTCACCACCACCAGTAGCAGCACCACCACCACCACCACCATCATCATCATTAGTAGGATAAAAGTGAAGAACATTGTACTGATTTGCAGAGATGCTTCAATCAATCAATCAATCACATCGAAATTAATGAATTCACTCAGAGATCATTTCTCGAA
>CM045746.1:9176965-9184465 GCA_024760905.1 Plotosus lineatus
TTGTTTTCTTGCTCTTTTGCCCCTTGATCGTGTCGCGCCTTCTCCGGAGACTCTTCTCCACCTAAAGCGTTTAGTCTCAGGCCGCTGCACACTCGCCACGGCGCCGCGGGGAGCGGAAGAGTCGCTTTACTCCAAACTACAGCGCAGCAAAAGCTGGGGAATACAACAACAAAGAGAGAGAGAGAGAGAGAGAGAGAGAGAGAGAGAGAGAGAGAGGCGCGCAAAGGATTTTGGTTGCTGCTCTGGTCATCTTTGTGTCCCAGGATGGACTTAGATTTGAAAGCCCCATCAGGGCGCATCGGACGCTCGGGTAAGGCCTGTTCCTCTTCCTCTTCCTCTTCATCTTCATCTTCCTCCTTCTCCTACTTTTAATTGCCACTTTCCATCAGACAACCAAAACATTTTAGTTTGGATTTTTTTTCTGTGTGGGTGGCACTGACCCTGTACACCAAAGTGTTGATGTTTTTTTTCTGAGATTCTGCACATCTGGATGCTTTATAAGAAAGCAGGTGAGATGATGCCTCCTGCCTTCAGAATGATGCATGGTCAGCTTGAAGCAGGAAATGTAATGCATAAAGAAAGGACGCTTTTACTTTACTTGTGGGTGTTGGACTGCGGCCTGCAGTGATCCTGAAGCACTGGACATGCAGAGTACACATACACAGCACAGCTGCAATCGGAACTGGACTATATTCTAGTATTTATAACAGCAACAACAACAACAACAACAACAACAAAAACTACACAGAGACACTGTGTGTGTGTATTTATACGTTTTCGATTCTCCAGGTGTTCATCACCTGTGAAGGAAAACACCTACTGCACATCAGCTGCATAGATTGAGATGATACTGCACCAAATTCCACTTTACCATTGACAAATTATTGTTTATCCGTCTGATTTTTGCTTGTTTATTTATAATATAGTTCTATTTGTTCATGCATTTGCATAAACTCATGGTCATGCTGAGCACGAGTCTTGTGCAACAGGTACAGTAACTTGACAGCTTGACCAACATTGGTGGCTTTTCCACCAAAGTAGAACTTGTGCTGGACAGCTATTTGGTGGTTTGTGGTGTGAAGCAGTTCCTGGTGCAGGCGTGTGGTTGATTTGGGACTGCGCCTGCACTGGACACGAGTCCAAACTGGTTTGAGATGAACCACACAGTGCACTTACAGGGCGAAATGGCACCAAAGTGAACCTTTCCTTTCCATTTCATAACATTCATTAGCACACATAGCTGCACATGGTTTGTATATTACTCAGGTTTATACTTCTTGCAAAATATATAACTATATAAAATAAAAAAAAAATAAAAATAAAAAAAGGAACATTTTCTGACAAGCTCTACACTCTTTACTGGAGTGTGTGATGAATGGGATCTGATTACGTCACGCAGTTCTACTCAGCTCAGATGAACGCAGAAATGTAATCGGTTTTGGATTTATATATTTATTTGTTGATTTGAAAGTTGAGATAGTGTAGGGAGTGTGGGCCTATTTGTACGTCACATCCGGATTGAAAATGAGGAAGTACGTACTATAAATGTAACAAGTTGTTACTGATCTGCACGTCACATCCGAGCAATATGCAACACAGTCTTAGACTCTTTATTTACTTGTTTATTTGTTTATTTATTTATTTTAAGGGACACTGGGTACGTGTCACAAATACATAAAACACTCAAACCCCTTCAGAGAACTGGGATCCTTCATTTCTGAGTGTAAGGAGATTAAACACGTGTATATCATATAAGCTACCTGACCTCGATCACCTGACCCGGGGGAATGCGCGCGTGCGCGTGCGCGTGCAGGATTGACTGAACACCTACATTCACTCAACCCTGCAGGGCTTCAAGCAGTGCTGGAGATCTGATGGCAGTTCCTCCGTTTGATTCCTGACTTTTTTTCTCAGCAGCTTTTTTGCATTTTTGTGTTGGTGATATTTATTTTTAAAAAGATATTGAACATTCTGACATGATGGGCACGTGGGCGTGTCATGCAACTCGGTTCCATGCTCCGATAACTCTTCATGTTTAACACGACTTCTAATTGTTGTTAAATTGGCTTTTTCAAATATCATCATCATCATCATCATCATCATCATCATCCTCATCATCGTTGTCATCAACTTCATCAACTTCATCAATATCATCTTCATCATCAGCATCATCATCGTCGTCGTCAGCAACTTCATCAATATCATCATCATCATCATCATCATCATCATCATCCGTTTAATCCGGGGTCGAGTCGCCGGGACAACATCTTAAGCACTGAGGAGGTCCACTCGTCCATTAACCCAATCACTTCCTCCAGCTCTTCCGGGGGGACACCGAATCGTTCCCAGACCAGCCGAGAGACATAATCCCTCCAGCGTGTTCTGGGTCGACCCCGGTTTCTGTTCCCGGACGGACATGCCCGAAATACCACACCAGGGAGGCTTCGGATGGGTGGGGTGGAGTTGGTGAGGTTGGTGGGGTTGGTGGGGTTGGTGGGGTTGGGGGGGTTGGGGGGCGTTTCTAACCAGATGCCCGAGCACCTCAACTGGCTTCTCTCAATGCAGAGGAGCTGCGGTTCCTCTCCAGACTGATCTTCTCACCCTATTCATATATAATTAACCCCATTGGCCCATTCTTACCCTATTCATTTATATTCAATATTTATATAAATTATAATTATTAAGGTATTGGGGACAGAAATTATTCAGTAGAACATATAATATTTAATTCAGAAATGATTAGAAATAAAATAAATGTAAAAAAAAAGGGTCATTGTGTGGAACAGGAACATCAAAGCAAAGCACCGGTTCTTTCTGTTTCATTTATTTTATTGTGATCTGTGTTTAAAAAAATGTAAAAACAACCATGAAGGCGGATTTGACCAAATTTACTGATATTTAATTGACCGCAGAGGGGCAAAGATTAAGGCTAATAACTTTTATAGCATTTTTGGTTGTCGGTTCTTTTTGGCTGTTCAGTGACGAACCAAAAAAAAAAAAAAAAAAAAAAAACCTCAAAACGAAAGAGAGAGAAAAAGCAAAGTTGTAAGCAGTGTGTATTGTTCTGTGCAGGCCTGTGTTCCGTATGAAACACGCCCCGGTTTAAAATCAGGAAAGATGGAATAAGCGGGGAGGCGGGTGCCCATCTCGGCAGAGTCCACCCTGGACGACTCATCGGGCCATCTCAGGGTAAAAACAGGCTGATGACTATGCTGGGCCTCTTGACGAAAGCCAGCGATGGTTCTCATCCCCGAACCTCACGCCACAGACAGTGAGAGACATGGCCGGCCTCTGATGACCCGGTGAGCTGCACCGGGGGCTGTTCGGTTCTCCCGGTGTAGAACCCAAACAGATTTCTCAGAACAGGAAACAGCAGGCCAGATGTTCGGCTCCATCCACTTTCTTTATTATAATATATACAGTACTGTACCAACTGCAAGTTTCAAACAGCACTTTAAGGGTTTCTGACTCAGGCATATGTTTTAAAATACATAGTTATATAAAATCGCAAAGCTCTCTGCAATGACAAAAACACGTTTTATACTTAAGGAATTAAAATTAAAAAAAGAGTACATTCCGAAGCACGTGGCAAATCAATATTTGTTATTTGTTGTTGTCTAAGAACTGATCTAAAGAGAAATGCTATAATCTCTGTGTTTGATTTCAGCTAAAATGTACATTACGCAACACACTTCAATTAAATGGAGGTCTTAATGTTTAATACGTTTTATTTTTTAAATGTGTTATCGAACAAATAACCAAGAAGTGGAAAAAAATACCGAAAATAAATAAATAAATAAATAAAATATAGGTTGCAAGATACTGAGACGTGGTGAAAATGTATGATTAGCATGTAGGATATATATATATATATATATATATATATATATATATATATATATATATATATATATATATATATATATATATATATATATATAAATATATAAAAAATTAAATATACATATATATATATGAGTATATTTAATTTTTCAAGATATTATAGCTATGGAGAACTGTGTGTGTGTGTGTGTGTGTGTGTGTGTGTGTGTGTGTGTGTGTGTGTGGAGGGGGGGTAGTGGCGGTCTCGTAAAGGTGCTGGATCACTGATCTTAAGGTTGGGGGTTCAAGCCCTACTCTCAGCGGGTTGTCACTGCTGCCCCCAGTGCAGCTAACTGGGTTATCAAAGGCCGGCCATGTCTGTCCCTGCCTGTGAGGTTCATGTAGAAGAACCATTGCTGACTTTTGTCAAGAGGAGCTGCAAAGCCGTCAACGTGTTTCTGCCCTGTGATGGCCTGGAGAGCTGTCCAGGGTGTGCTCTGCCCTCGACGGAGTCTCCGGAAATGGGCCCGAATTCGGATTACGCGGGTCAAAAAATGAATGAAAGGATGAGAACTATGGGGGGCTTGTGGGTCACCTGAGTGCGCGAGCGCGCGTGTCCTGAGTGCAGGACCTATCGGCGCGCCCCCTGGTGAGCAACGTGCGACGAAGAGCACCGCGTGAAGACATCGGAACCCACGAAGTACTGTTACACACACACACACACACACACACACATACACACACACCTAATACTATCTATATAGTAGATATTATCAATAATGATGAAACTAGTGCATAGGAATGATGCTCGGCTGTGGATATGGACTCGGGTGAAACATTGTGAGGTGTGTCACGTTTTTCGTCCATACTCGATTTTTTTTAAAAATAAGAACTAATAATAAAACAAATTTCATACCAACACAAAGATTACATGTAAAAAAACAAACAAAAAAGTGGAAATGACAGTATGCAACGTTTCTGACAAAAAAAGAAAGCGGTTCAAAAAGATATCGATTATAGGGAAGATTACATATTTTTTTAATCATTAATTTATAATTTTTATCTATATCTTTCTAATATTTATTTATTGGAAGGTCGGGCAAAGAAAAAAGTATATTAATATATATCCTGCCCATAATATAGTAACGACGGTTTGAAGTTTTCTTCAACCTGTAAATGTTTCACGTATTTTTAAAACATACACGTCACCAGAAACGCAACAAAAACACGTAGATGTACACTACATTTATTTTCACTTTTAATATTCCTATCTTAACCAGAGCCCTTTATGACTGACTTATAATTATTTATTTATTCGTTTATTCATTATTTCCTGCATTTTTCGATAAAACAAATCAATAAAAATGCATATTAGAACATTAAATATAAATAGAAAACATAGTCAGTTATAATTTATACAATTATTAAAGTGTAATTTAAACAGCCTACGGGTGTAATCATATATTTACCAAAACACATTTTATGCAAACACAACTTTGTCCATGACCTTGACTAATTAATTAATCAATCACTCAATTAAATAATTAGTAAATTAATATAACTGTTTAATTGTTTATGTAATAAAAGCATTTAATTAAAAAAGGACAAAAAAAAAAGATCAAATGAAGAAGTGTCCCCGTGGGCGAGGTGATGTTTGCAGGCCTATATATTTTAGAAATCCCTCTGCCCTCTGCACGACTGTCTCCTCCCTCAGCCAATCAGCGTCCGAGGACTGTAAGCCGGACTTCTGACTGGTTGAGGTGAAGGCAGAGGCGCTGTGTTGTGATTGGCTGTTGCGCTCCGTGATTGGCAGAGCGGAGCGGTAGATTCGGAGCTCCTCGTCTACGGCGCTGTCCACACGAGAGAGGGTTCTGGAACGCACCGCGCGTGAGCTCGCGCCGCACACGCACTCAATCGGACGGATTCTGCATAATAAGAACAATAATATTATTAATAATAATAATATTAATAATAATAATATTAATAATAATAATCTTCACGCGCTGAAAACAAAAGTGCAAAACCAAAACAACCAGCTTGAAGAGAGACTTTTATTTTTATTTACTCCGTGAGCGCAAAACTTACCAAAGCAGCTCAGGTGTGTGTGTGTGTGTGTGTGTGTGTGTGTGTGTGGGTTTTTTTTTTCTGTGAGGGACAGGGCACCGGGAGCGCACGCGGGGATTCGTGTCATGGCACCGGTAACAAGAGCGCGCGTTTTATGTGGAAAATGCGCCGTTTAGGTCGTGACGCGCACACACGCACGCTCGCGCTGGCGGAGTCACAGAGAGCCGCTTGTAGAAAAACTCAATCTGATGGGACGCTCGGAGTTCAAGAAATCACCACGGGGCTCCCAGGAGGAAGAACTGCACCGGTTCTGAAGGTGTAACGAAAAGAAGAAGAACCCACCGGATACCGCGGGATTTTACCGGATAACAACAACCTGGCAACATTTTCTTCAAATCTGCGTCCTGATGGCTCCAGTTGATTTCTCCTGATCACTGCGCATGTTTTCTTCAAGATTTCTCTCTGGATTTTTTTTTCCTACACAAGGCTTTATATCACATCCCCCGGTCTTCTCCATGCATTTCCTCTTACACAGCAGAAACTATTCTTGATCAGAAGCTGTACGCGCTTATATAGCAACCTTTCTTTCTTTCTTTCTTTCTTTCTTTCTTTCTTTCTTTCTTTCTTTCTGTTTTTTTTTTTTTAAGAGAAGACAACTATAATTTTTTTTCCTTAAGGGGTCATTTCACTCATTGGCCTTCTTGAAGTATTTTTTCTTTATAAACAGCCTAGTTTTTAAATTAAACATCGACTGAATGGACTGAACCTTTAAAAGATAAAGTAAATAAATAAATATCTGAACATCATTCAACCTCGTTCAAGTCGTTTAAACGTGTCTGGAAGTGGCCGTGACCTCTGACCTATGGAAATTCACTGCAAGCACGACCCGTTCGCCGCGATGCATAGTAAGTCTGCATAACATTATAATAGTAGTAGTAGTAGTAATAATAATAATAATAATAATAATAATAATAATAATAAAAATAAACATACATAGTTATAATAATAATAATAATAACAATAATAATAATAATTAGTATTATCGTTATTATTATTATTATTTTTTTTTTATTATTTATTTATTTTTATTTTTCATTAATTACCAAAAAAAACATTTTCATACTTATTTGCATTTATGAAATGAAATTTCAGGATGTGGGGTGATTTTTTCATCTCTTGCATGAGAATTAAAAAGTTAAAACTCCATTCATTTTACACACTGATCTGAGAATGAATAGTCCATGACCTGAAAAAGGATCTGCATTTATTTTCTACAGAATTTGCACTAAATGAAGGTGTGTGTGTTTTCACAAATAATGATGCCCAACTGTAGGATACTGAATTAAAACGAGCAATTTTTGTCCCTTTGCTATCAGGTTTTTTTTAAAGGAATACTTACAAAAAATGTTTGTTTTTTTTTAATTTTCAAATGGTTCCAAATGTAGGATATAAAACAAGCAACCCCTTACTGGTACAACCGACAAGAACATGAAGTCATTTTTCTTTTTAGGAATTATAAATATATTGCGGCTGGTTGGTTGTAAATTATTTAATTGAGAAAAAAAAACCCAAATATCCTTCAAATATGAGCCCAAGTTCAGAAATAAAGGTACC
>CM045746.1:9189465-9196965 GCA_024760905.1 Plotosus lineatus
GACAATGAGAGTTAGCAAGACACTGAATCACTGCACTCACTGAGTCAGACACTGAATCAATCATCATGTAAATACTGAATCAACCAATGAATCAGTCATCAAGTAGTCACTGAATAAGCCACTAAATAAGACACTGGATCAATCATTCTATCAGCCACTGAATCACTCAGTGAAGTAATAAGTAGGTCAATCTGCGAGTCACTGTGTCAGCCACTGAATCAATGATTCATTCATTTGCTGTGTTGCAATAACACTGAATCACTTTATACTGAATCAGTCAGTGAGTTAGGCATTTACTGACTGATTCAGTAATGCCCTGATTGACCTATTAATGAATAGATTAACTGATTTACTGGGTATCTCAACGAGTTATTCATTGGCTGACTCGGTGACTACGGCAATGAAGAACTCGTTGAGATACCCAGTAAATCAGTTAATCTATTCATTAATAGGTCAATTAGGGCATTACTGAATCAGTCAGTAATTCACTTTGTAATTACAGATTCAATGATTTTATAGTCTGAATCAGAGCAGTCAGGGAATAAGTCAAGAAGTGAGTTGGTAACTGACTCGGTGAGTCTGTCAATGCGTCAGGTGCTGAGACAGATAGTTGGTCAATCACAGTGTCAGTCGATGCATGTCAGTAAATTAGTCAATGAATCAGTCATCAAGTACCGTAGTCACTGAATCAGTCACTTTTGATCCAATAAAGGAAAAAAAAAAAATCACTCCTGGATTCCTTTACAAATTACATTCGATCAGTTCGATCAGATCAGTTTACATTAGAAAAGAAAAGGGGAAAGCATCACTGACAAAGGAATAGGGAGGGAATGTGCATCCTGAGATCAAGAAAAGAGAGAGATTTAAAAGAGATGTGTGGAGAGAAAGAATAGGAGGATATGAGAGAGAGAGAGAGAGAGAGAGAGAGAGATGGATGGATGGACGGTGATATATTACTGTGTGTGAATTGATGCGTTTTGTATTCGGGATATTAGAGAAGCGAGTTTGGTTTTGATATAACCTGAAGCGGTGTGTTTAAGAACTATCACGCTTGTAGGCTGGATTAACACACACAGCACACTCTGTGTGTGTATCTTTGTGTAGTGTATAGTGTGTAGTGTGTGTGTGTGTGTGTGTGTGTGTGTGTGTGTGTGTGTGTGTGTGTGTGTGTTTCAGGGAGGGGATACTGCTCTGAAGCAATCAGTATGTTAATATGACAGAGTAACTGGATTAGCATGGCAATATTTAACACACACACACACACACACACACACACACACACACACACACACACACACACACTCTCTCTCTTTCTCTCTCTCTCTCACACACACACACACACACACACACACACACACCCACAGAGGTAAATGTAAGAACGCACACAGTGATATTATATTATAATACCTCCCGTTCATGGTACCAGTTACAGCTCCATGTTGTAACTAAACACCGAATCACCCACTGAGGTATAAACACTGCTGTTAAACATGGACATTTGTTACAGCTACTGTTTAATGTGTGTGAAAATAATTCTACAAAGACTCTCTAGCATAGTGACTGTACCCAGCCCCTACTCATCATCCTCACTATAAAATCACGAGGATCTTATTAAAGTTATGGAGTTAGTACAGAACTTCCAAGTTTGCCAGCTCGCCTCTGTTTAGCCTCCTTGTCGCTTCTATTACTTACGCTAGTGCACTCACCTGACACGAGATCTATTGCCGTGTTTCATGGTGCTAGCTTGGCCCAATACTGCAAAACTAAAATAGCTCATATTATTGACCAATAGCAGTAAACTATCAAATCAGTTAACACATATATATTTTGTACCCAAACACCTATAATCAGGGTTGGCTTGCTGGATGAATTAGCCAGCTAGCGATTAGTGTGTTAATATACACCTTGGCAGCTTCATATACTTTAGTTTAAAGAGTCTGGATGCTAGTTAGGTAGCTTCACCATACAGCGTTGTTGTCAAGAGGTAGTGGTGGCCTGGTGGGAGGGTGTTGGATTACTGATCCAGAGGTTGCAGGTTCAAGTCCTGCCGTCACTACTGTCGTCCCCCCAGTGCAGCTAACTAGGTTATTAAAGGCCACTGAGTTATCTCCTACTGTCTGTGGTGAGAGGCATGTAAAGAACAATTTCTGACTTTGGAAAAGAGTAGGCTTCTGCACTGTTATCAGTATGTTTCTGCCCTGTTATGGCCTCGGCCAGAGTCGGTTGAGATAGATGCCGGCCTCCCTGCGAACCTAATTAGGACTAAGTGGTTCAGATAAAATGAATGAATATATTTGCAATCATCAGTGAAGTTTAATCCAGAACACTATGGATTGTGTAAAAATGTTTCTTCAGAAGGTTTAATGATCAGTCACTTCTGGGTTCTCCAAGAGAAGGTTGGCTAAATAATTGTATGGACGTATCATAAGAAATGTAACTTCTCTCAAAGGTGCTTTATTCATTACAGATGTACTATAGTTTCTTACATATACACCGGACTGGACAAGCAACATCATGATTCTTAGTTCCAGTATGCCACGTGTACTCATATATACCATGTGTTGACCACTAGGGGTGTGGTATGGCTAGTGGTAGGGAAAAGGATGAAAGAATGAAAAATCAAATTTCAAAAAGAATGCCACAGTGGTCATTCATAACCAGACACCCAGGAGTGCAAGAGTTGACCGTACTCTCAATTACAATGGGCTGAAATACCATTTAAGCGAGATCCGTGGGCTTGCAGGTGAAGTATGTATACTTGGTGGATAAAGCACTGTCCTCTGAACGTGATATGTCATCTCTGCCATTGCCTTAAATTCAGTTGAAAGGAGTGTTGCCAGAATGAAACTGTGAATGTTTGTTTCTAAATATAGCCACGGTCCCTGACCAACAGGTCTTGTGTAGGATATTTAGGGTTTGGGGTCTTGTTCAAGGGTCCTACAGTTTCAGGGGGAGCTTTAATTGACTCCTTAGGATCCTCAGCAAGCACCTGAAGAGAAAATACTCGACTTGCTGCAAGTAATGACACCAAATGACAACAAAAAATAGTGACACCTTTGAACAGAATAGCACGGTTCATGTCCTCTGTAGATTTGAGCTGACTGTTAGTTCAACTTCAATCCTGACCACATGTTGGTTTTCTTTCCAGGGCATGGAGGGGTGAACCAGCTTGGAGGGGTGTTTGTGAACGGGCGACCGCTGCCTGATGTGGTGAGGCAGAGAATCGTAGAGCTGGCTCACCAAGGTGTACGGCCATGTGACATTTCCCGCCAGCTTCGCGTCAGCCATGGCTGCGTCAGCAAGATCCTGGGCAGGTACGCTTCAAGGTTCATTCATACCTTATTAAAGATTTATTAAACATTTACAATTATTTATTTAATGTATTATAAGTATCTGTATGGTAAACACATTGTTGTGGGGCCGGTGGTATAGTGGTTAGGGTGCTGTGCTCATGATCGCGAGGTTGTGTGTTCTAATCCCAGTTAGACCTCCACTGTGCTAAGACCCCTGGGCAAGGTCTTAACCACAAGTGTGCCTCTATTCACCCAGCAGTATAAATGGATACCAGTAAAAATATACTGGGAGGGTAACCTGCGATGGACTAGCGTCCCATTCGGGAGAAGTTGTACTCATAGTCGCTTCATGCTACGGAAACCGGGGATAAGCACCGGCCTCATGAGTCACTTGGTTTGGGTATACAATATATATATATATATATATATATATATATATATATATATATAAATATGATATAAACACAATTATATATTAAGATATAATGCTATACTATTATAAATGTATAGTGTAAGAAGTAATTCATTAATAACACCGATGTTTCAGTTAAAAATTGGTGGACGGGTCGCTTGTGCCTTGGGCGTAACCCGGAAATCAGGGTTGTGAGTAAAAGTGTAATTTATCGTATGAAAGCTGCAATGTGCAGTGTTAATGTAAATGCTGACTTGAATGTCAGGGCTGAATCAGAACATTTGCAATGAAAAAGAGAAAGTTCTGAATATTAAAAGAATTTTACAACAATTTCTAGTATCGAGTTCGTTAGTTGGCCAGAATGATAAAAGCCACGAATTACTGCTTGTGTTATCAGTCAATAGCGCGAAGCTACATATCTGAATCGATCAAGTTTTGGTTATGCTGTCAATCAGGAAGTATGACTGCGTCATTAGATCAAGCGAAATAACAAATCTTGTCAAACGGTTTCCCCGTTCGCGCCTTTGAGAACCATTGCAGTGAAGAAGGAGTTCTCTGAACACTGTATCAGCGGAGCTGAGTCAGCAGCTCCTGCTTTTGTGTGACTGGTTTGAAATTAAAAAAAAAAGAAAAGAAAAAACTTCCCTTGTCCCGAATTGGAGCGGGTCAAAGCGTTTTTTTTTTTTCTCTCTTCTTCTGTCACAAAAAGAAAAGATTCATCACATTGTACATTTGCATCCGAATGAAACGGGTGGCATACATCTGCTGAGGAGGGTGAAGGACAGGGAGAGAGAGAGAGAGAGAGAGAGAGAGAGAGAGAGAGAGAAAGAGAGCGAGAGAGATTTAGAAAGAACGATTTAGAATAAAATATTTATAAAGAATAGGAAGAAGAAAGGAATAAGGAAAAGACATGAAAGACAAAAAGAGACAGGGAGAGAGGGCATGAGAGAGAGAGAGAGAGAGAGAGAGAGAGAGAGAGTTTGAATAGATGAAGGTGTGGGATTAGCACTAGGGCCTTTAGCAATATCAAAAAATGTGTTTGCCATTGTTCTCTCGCTCTCCGACCCCCCCCAAACCCCCAGTCCAGCTCAGTCATGCGTTACCGCTAGTCCCCGTGTGCATGTGTTAATTTCCTCCCTGCTCTCTGGCTAACGGGCAGACAACAAGAAAGCCCCTTCGTTTAATAGCGCATGGCCCGGGTGTAGCGTGCTAAAATAAATAAGGTGGATAAATAGCCATACCTTCTCGTTAATAACGGGATATTCCCAACCGCCTATTAAGCTTCACTGTTCTTTTGTGTATACCGGAGGAAGGAAGACTACAGGGTCTCTTCATAGAACCAAAGCTATATATTCTAAATCCAACTAAGTGTCATTTCAATCAGTGACATTACCACCGTCCCAAAATAATCTCATTATAACATTCTTATCAAAGTTCTTCAGAGACTTTAACATTCGAAAATAGCTTTGGATTATAACTTCAGAGTGCATTTCAAAACAAATACTTTAGACCAGGGCTCACCAACCTTTTTGAAACTGAGAGCTACTTCTTGGGTACCAATTAATGTGAAGGGATACTAGGTCGATATGCACCTCTGAAATTGCAAATTTGCTCAATTTACCTTTAATTATATGTTATTATTAACAATTAATGATATTAATCTATGCAAAGATATTGATTTGATTAAAAAAATATATATATTTAAAAAAATTAGATGCAGCTCAATGGAGAATGGCGCTATGGAGCCGGTCCATGGGCAACTTATATTGTCCTTGCGGGCTATCTGGTGCCGATGGGCACCACGTTGGTGATCCCTGCTTTCGACAGACCCCATGTTGACTACTAATATCAGCAAAGTTTCCCACATAAAGCTAACTTGTCACCAATCACAGTAAAGTAAGAAATCGTTAAATAATTTGTTGGACTTTAAATGAGATTTTCCCCAAAGTTGTTTCAAAGGCCGAGAATTCCTGGAAAGTTTTGGTTAGTTACTCCAAAACGAGCAAAATTCATTCATTCATTCATTCATTCATTTTCTGAACTGCTTAATCCTAATTTGGGTCACGGGGGGGGGGGGGGGGGGGCTGGCGCCCATCACTGTCGACTCTGGGCGAGGGCAGACTACACCTTGGACAGCTCGCCAGGTCATTGCAGGGCAGAAACACACTGATGGCTATGCAGCTACTCTTGTTGAAAGTAAGTAAAGGTTCTTTTACATCAACCTCTCACCACAGATAGTTAGAGACATGATCGGCCTTTTGATAACTCAGCGAGCATATTTTAAAGAGCATAGATGCTAGACTAATGTAACATGCTGGATTATGGATCCCAAGGTTGTGGGTTCAAGCCCCACTATCACCAGGTTGTCACTGCTGTCCCCTCGGTGTTGCTAACTGGGTTATCAAAGGCCTGCCATGTCTCTCAATGTGTGTGGTGAGAGGTTCATGTAAAAGAACCATTGTTGACTTTTGCAAAGAGAAGGCTGCACGGCTGTCAGCATATTTGTGCCCTGTGATGGCCTCAGCCAGAGTTGGCCGAAATGACCAAAAGCCTCCCCATGTCCCAAATTAGAATTAAGCAGTTCTGGAAAATGAATTAATAAATTTGAAATCTTAGGCTGTCAGCTAAAAAAACAGTACCAACAACAAAACGAATAATTCCTGACTTTATACCAAGTTTGCTGTGAAGGGTCTCATTTATTACACAAAACCGCTGAACTACTAGAGCAAAAAAAAAAAAAATTTAACTACAGTGGTACCTCACCTTATGATCGTCCCAGCAAAAGAAAAATCCAGGTGACGAAAAACATTTTCCAAAATTTTTTGTCTCTGTACATGAAACAAGTTCTCCTTACGAAATGCGCCAAACGCGCCATTCAAACATTCAAACAATGGACAAGTTGCTCTCCATTGACTATCTCCAAACATCCCATCCCGCTGGCCTCCCATTGGCTAGGAGGGATGACGCAGCTCCCTCCCATTGGCTATTATGGAGCTGCATCTCACATAATGCTTTTGATGTAAAGGACAGAGTTACTGTTGTTTCATCAGTTTTTTGAGTGTGCCTTCGCAACTTTATACCTTGACTCAGACTTTTAACCTTCCATAAACATTTGTAAGATTATAACTCTGCTAAGAAGACATGGTCAACACACACACACACACACACACACACACACACACACACACACACACACACACACACACACACACATGCGCGCACGCGTGATTTCCGGTGCGTGTGAAAAGAAGAAGTGGGCTTGTGGCATGTGGTTGAGTGATATCACAAAGGAATATGGCCAAACCCGTCCACATCAGTACGACATTGAAGCATAAGGAGGTCTTAAAAGGTATACTTTTATAATTTTTAAAGGGTTTAGGGGGTGGTATTGGGGGCCTTGGAACAAATCACGCGTTTTACATGTAAAACGTGGTTCAGTTTACGAAAAATCCAGGTTAAGAAAAAGGCTCTGGAACGGATTAATTTCGTAAGGTGAGGTACCACTGTAGTAGGTTATGTTTAATAGTAAATAATAAACTGATTACAATTAACTAAGGTCGTCAAAGGAAATTAATAAAAATAAGGAAATCGTGACCAAAAAACAGCTTATTATATACGAACTACATCAAGTGAACCAGCAAACATTTTAGAATATCCCTTTTAAAAATTATCCAGATAATCTTTGTGAATACCCATCAAAAGCCAGATGTTTTTAGAGATTGTTCAGAATCAAAACTTGTGTTAAACACATTCTCATAAAAGCTTTTTTCTATTTTCTCATTTTCTTCAGGTGAA
>CM045746.1:9201965-9209465 GCA_024760905.1 Plotosus lineatus
TTGGAGTTTTTTGGACTTGGAAAAGTACATTTGGTGCTCAAATAGTGTCAAAATGCAAAATAAAGGTCTGGAACTGGATATGATATCTGACCTCTCACGATAGATTTCTATTTACAGCCTTTCACAAACTTCCTCAGATTATAGCTCACAAAGATTGGTCAAAATATCAGATGTAACACAGAACTTTGTCAAATATGCTTGGGTGGTAGGCACCATGTTGGGCAATGCTTCTTGGGTACTTTGAAGATGGTACTACTTTCATATCTGGATCAGGGACACTTGGAACTTCTTCGGCTATTTTCAGCGGTTCTCGCTATTTCAGTGAGGATTTCCTAAATGGCTGCCATACTGTCGCTCACTGTTATTGATAAATTAATAAATTACATTAGTATAAAACTACCTTCAGAAACCTAATGCTTGTTTTCTTTGCAATGGATTCTTCAGTACCAACGGTTTACTTTCATACACAGAAATCCGAAAGGAACATGTAATATAATGAATGTTTCTGCAAAAACTTCAGATAGCTCTATGGCAATATAGCACACATTGCACTCAAGGCTGTTTTCGAATTGAACAAACCACCAGAAATAGGGAATTTCAAGTGATGATGCACCAATAATAATACAGTCGGCCTCCTACTTACAAAACCCCCTGGATACGAAAACTCAGGGTTATGAAAAACATTTTCCTAAGTTTTCATCCTCTGTATACGAAAACAACCCCCTCTTACGAAAAGCGCCAAACGCGCCATTCAAAATCTCATTGGCTGTCTCCCAACATCCCACCCCGCTGGCCTCCCATTGGCCAGGAGAGAGCTGACGTGCACCAATTACTGTACCCATACTTTTTGTCCGCCACACGTGTGAGGAGAGTTGAAGAGGCTATCTTGGCTTGGGGCTATGAAATATCTTGGCTTGTTTTGAGATCATTGCAGCATTATATTTCGTTATCGCCGAAATCCCTCTACAATTGGGACGATATTGAAGCAGAAGGCGACCTTAAAGCGGAAATACAGTGACGGAGGTGATTATTTCGGCACGATATTGAAGCAGAAGTGCTTCGTTGAATAAGACCTCCGATTTCGCAAGGAAGCAAGTTAATATTGAATGAGGACCTTTGATCTTTCAAACAGGTACTGTAATTCCGCTTTAAATAAAACATCCTGTCCATTTAAACATTTAAATAGAATTGTACCGTCAGCTGCGTGCTGCGTGTGGGCGGAGCCCGCATTCGGCAAAACACACCATAGAGACATAGTTTTGTGTGTGTGTGTGTGTGTGTGAGAGAGAGAGAGAGAGAGAGAGAGACTGCTTACAGAGTCAGTCAGAGATGAAAGGAGGTTTAACACTTTAGTTTTCAGTTTAGTTTTTTAAGTTGTTTAATTCAGTAAATGTTTAATAAATGTGGCACGCTCGCCAAATGTGAGCAAAACGCGGCTTATTCTGGAACTCCGATCCCTCAAGGAATCAAGTTAAAGTTGAGTTTGGACCTCTGATCTGTCAAGCAGGGAACACGCTTTAAATTCCCTGTCTTAAAATGCTCCGGCGTCCTGCGTATGGGCGGAGCCCGCATTCAGCGGAGCACCACAATACACATTTAATGTGTATTGTGTGTGTGTGTGTGTGTGTGTGTGTGTGTGTGTGTGTGTGTGTGTGTGTGTGTGTGTGTGAGAGAGAGAGAGACAGAGAGAGAGAGAGAGAGAGATAGAGAGAGAGAGAGACAGTGTTGTGAGTATGTGTATGTTTGTGTGTATGTATGTATGTGCGTTAATAAAAAATGTTTAATAATGGTTATTTAATAAATATGTTAATAAAATGGTTTATTATGTGAATAAAATGTTTAAATGGTTTAATAAATAATTTTCTTTGACTTTGAACACATATTTCATACAAAATTTGTGTACTTTTATCATTTTTAAAGGCTTTATGGGGTAGTCTAGGGAGCCTTGGAATGAATCAGGTGTTTTACATGTAAAATGCGCCTCTACTTACGAAACCTCTGCGTTACGAAAAAGGCTCTGGAACGGATTAATTTCATAAATAGGGGGCCGATTTAGAGTTGTTTTGCAACACAGGGATCCCTCGCTACTTTGCGCTTTAATTCATGTGGCTTCAGTGCATTGAGTTGTGTTTTTTTCCAAATATTTATTGAGTTAAAAAATAAGGAAATTAATAAAGAATAGGGGAAAAAAGTTATCTAAAATGCCACAAAACAACACCCATTATGCAAAAAAACATAAACAAACACAAAACAAAAAACAATCCAAAACCTCCCATCAAAACTACTTACATTTTTGTGAAGTGCGCATCTACGTGCATGCGGGCGTGTGTCGCGTCTGTATGTGTGTGTATTTATAGTTTATTTACATCTTATCCATTATTTTTGAATGTTTAATTGTTATTATAACCGTTTATAACATTGAATATGTATTTATTGATATTATATACAGTAAACGTATACATGTACGTATACGTCAGTTGGGAGGTTTGATCCTACTTTGCGGAATTCGATGGTTGCGGGGGGATCCCGGTCCCAATTAATCGTGGAAAGTGAGGGATCCCTGTATTCGTATACAGTACATATGAGTATTGAGCACTTACGCAACAAACGAGAGTTTAAATACCGGTATCAGTAGCAGTACGCAAGTACGCCATTTTCAGCTCAATACTCACTACTGTTTCAGGATAGCCTAACAAGCTTCCCCTGTGAGGCCCTTCAACAAGGCCCCTAACCATTAGTCACTCAGTTGTATATATGAGGTAAAAATGTAAGTCACTCTGGTTAACGTCGTCTGCTAAATGCCATAAATGTAAATTTGTTGTTATGATGTTGCTGATGTTGGTCACCAGTTAGCTAGACTCCTTTTTTGAGTAAATTTTGAGTGCGACTTGTTTTTTTTTTTTTTTTTTTTTTTTAAAGCGTAACTGTGTAAATATCATCATAGCAAAAGCACATTGATTCGTTGGACAACATATACCAAAAAAATACAACTAGCAAAAAGTACACGGTAGCTTTACGTTTAACCCGCAGACTAGTTCGCGAAAAAACATGTCTAGCAGAAACCTTTGGCTGGATACTCAAGTCCACAAGGAACCTACAGAACTTTCTGGAACAATGAGAGTGAAAAACTAGCAAAACACTACCAATATCCCAGTTAGTTACATTCCAGTGTAGCGTCGAGATGTTCTTGGAAGCACTCGGGGAAAAATATCAGCCATGAAGGATTGACTTGATTCATCACGTAGCGCAGTTGCACGGAGTTCCAGATCTACTTACAGTATCTGTCAGTAATCTTTCTAATCTCACATCGCCGCTTAATGGAAATTAATTTTCACCCGCCTCCGACTTCAGATTCTGATGATAAATCGGTTTGATGCTAAAATTGAAATTAGACGGTGCTTTCACGTGACGCCTCCGTGAAAGAAAAATACACAGAAAGAATGAGAAAAGCAGATAATTGAGATGATAAATGAAGACGAAACCCAGGGATATGCATTCATTACAGGATTCTCCCAGTCAGGAACTGAGCGCCGATGGGTGAGAAGAGGGTCTTTTATCTGTTCGCCGAGCAATTTGTTTTTCCCCCGCTTGCTCTGTTTTGCTACTCCGCTTGGGAGTCTGGATTAGCGACATCTTGCCACTTTAGTGTCCCTTTGGGGCCACAGTCCTGTCACTCAAATTGAACGTCACCTGACAGGAAATGAGATAAGGCCGGGAGAGGGAGCATGAAGGGCTGACAGGAAGGAGCGGGTTGGAAATAAGGTTGCCTGCGTGTTCAGGATTTATCCACCAGTCCTCCGTAATGACAGCTTGTTGGGGTTTTTTTGAAAAGAAAAACACAGACACGGGGTCGTTCTGGGTCAGAGCAACAAACATGACAAAACAACAACTGACAACATGATGTTCAGTAAATGTGTTTCACTCGAAAACACTATTGCTATTGTGTCAAGTTTCAGATAACTTTACATGTAGCACCATCATAATAACCGACTGTGACCTATCTTGACTTTTCAGTGTCCACTGTAGCAGTGACCCAGGTCTCCGGGGTAACCAGTGACGCCGCAGGCTCCTCTTATTCCATCAGTGGGATTCTGGGAATCAGCTCAGCGGCAGATGCTAGCAAGAGAAAGAGAGATGAAAGTAAGAATGAATGCTTGTCTGGAGTTCTTCATTCTTGCCACTGTTTATATTTTACATTCCAGTACACAGGTTTCCACCACACACATGCACATACACACACACACACACACACACACACACACACACACACAAGGCACAGATGGATGGAGCTGAACACTGACAGCTGTATAGGAGCAGGGGGATTGAACGCCACTGACATGCCTTTGACAAACATCTCTATCCAGCAGAGATACACTGTGTGTTTGTGTGTGTGTATGCACATTAAAATGCCAACTATTGGGAGACCCCTGCTGCATGTGAAGTAGTGCCAGATGAAACACACACACACACACACACACACACACACACACACACACACACACACACACACACACACACACACACACACACACCAAACTTCAGAAAAATACAAAGATCCCTCACTTTCAACGGTTAATTGGGACCGAGATCCCCCCACGACCACCGAATTTCGTGAAGTAGGATTACACCCCCAACCCACCCGACTGACGTATTATGTACATGTATATATGTATATAATATCAATAATTACATATTCAATGCTATAAATGCTTATAATAACAATTAAACATTCAAAAATAATGCATAAGATGTAAATAAAATATAAATACACACACATACAGACACACACGACAAAAATGTAACTAGTTTTGATGGGACGTTTTGGATTGTTTTTTGTTTTGTGTTTGTTAAGGTTTTTTTTTGTTTTGTTTTTTGGGTTTTTTGCATAATTGGCCTTGTTTTTATGGCATTTTCTTAACTTTTCCCCTATTCTTCCTTAATTTCCTCATTTTTTAATTCGATGAATATTACAAAAAAAAAACGCGATGCACTGAAGCCGCATGAATTGAAGAGTGATGTAGTGAGGGATCCCTGTAAATATGCTGGAAGGGGTCACGATGAAGCGAAAACATACTAGTCCTTCTCAAAAAATTAGCATATTGTGATGAAGTTCATTATTTTTTGTAATGTACTGATAAAAATTAAACTTTCATATATTTTAGATTCATTGCACACCAATTGAAATATTTCAGGTCTTTTATTGTTTTAATCCTGATGATTTTGGCATACAGCTCATGAAAACCCAAAATTCCTATCTCAAAAAATTAGCATATTTCATCCGACCAATAAAAAAAAGTGTTTTAATACAAAAAAAGTCAACCTTCAAATAATTATGTTCAGTTATGCACTCAATACTTGGTCGGGAATCCTTTTGCAGAAATGACTGCTTCAATGCGGCGTGGCATGGATGCAATCAGCCTGAGGCACTGCTGAGGTGTTACGGAGGCCCAGGATGCTTCGATAGCGGCCTTAAGCTCATCCACAGTGTTGGGTCTGGTGTCTCTCAACTTTCTCTTCACAATATCCCACAGATTCTCTATGGGCTTCAGGTCAGGAGAGTTGGCAGGCCAATTGAGCCCAGTAATACCATGGTCAGTAAACCATTTAGCAGTGGTTTTGGCACTGTGAGCAGGTGGCAGGTCGTGCTGAAAAATGAAATCTTCATCTCCATAAAGCTTTTCAGCAGATGGAAGCATGAAGTGCTCCAAAATCTCCTGATAGCGAGCTGCATTGACCCTGCCCTTGATAAAACACAGTGGACCAACACCAGCAGCTGACATGGCACCCCAGACCATCACTGACTGTGGGTACTTGACACTGGACTTCAGGCATTTTGGCATTTCCTTCTCCCCAGTCTTCCTCCAGACTCTGGCAACTTGATTTCTGAATGACATGCAAAATTTGCTTTCATCCAAAAAAAGTACTTTGGACCACTGAGAGACAGTCCAGTGCTGCTTCTCTGTAGCCCAGGTCAGGCGCTTCTGCCGCTGTTTCTGGTTCAAAACTCGCTTGACCTGGGGAATGCGGCACCTTTAGCCCAGGCCACTGCTTCCACAGGTCCCCCAAGGTCTGGAATCGGCCCTTCTCCATAATCTTCCTCAGGGTCCGGTCACCTCTTCTGGTTGTGCAGCATTTTCTGCCACACTTTTTCCTTCCCACAGACGTCCCACTGAGGTGGCTTGATCCAGCACTCTGGGAACAGCCTATTCGCTCAGAGATTTCTTTCTGTGTCTTACCCTCTTGAGGGTGTCAATGATGGCCTTCTGGACAGCAGTCAGGTCGGCAGTCTTACCCATGATGTTCATATGTTCCTGTGGTTGCGTGGGTTTTTTCAGGGTACAGTCCAAAGACATACACATTCTGTTAACTCCAACTGGTCTCTAGGTGTGAGTGCGAATGGTTGTGTGTGTTTTCCTGTGATGGTCAGCTGATCAGTATGTACACCACTTTCACCTAGAAATGAGTGAGATAGGCTCCAGCTTCCCCACAACCCAAATAGGATTAATCGGTTCAGCAAGTGAGTGAAAGAGTGAGTAAAAGTCACAGGAGAATATGAATGTTCATCTTCTAAGATGTTATTGTTATTATAGTAACAGATAATCTTGTGAAGGAGTTTAAGTATCTTGGGGTCTTGTTCATGAGTGAGGGAAGGATGGAGCGGGAGATCGACAGACGGATCGCTGCAGCCTCTGCTGTAAAACAGAGCCTGTACCAGTCCATCATGGTGAATAAGGAGCTGAGCCGCAAGGCAAAGCTCTCAATTTACCAGTCGATATACGTTCCGACCCTCACATATAGTCCCGAGCTTCAGGTAGTGACCGAAAGAACAAGGTCGCGGATACAAGCGGCTGAAATGAGCTTCCTTCACAGAGTGGCTGGGCTCTCCCTTAGCGATAGGGCGAGAAGTTCTACCAAATGGGGAGAGCTCGGAGTAGATCCGCTGCTCCTCCACATTGAGAGGGGCCAGTTGAGGTGGCTTGGGCATCGGGCATCTGGTCAGAATGCCTCCCGAACGCCTCCCTGGTGTGGTGTTTCGGGCATGTCCAACCAGGAAGAGACCCTGGAGTTGACCTAGAACACGCTGGAGGGACTATGTCTCTCGGCTTGTCTCGGAACGCCTTGGTGTCCCCCCAGAAGAGCTGGAGGAAGTGGCTAGGGAGACGGATGTCTGGACCTCTTTGCTTAGGTTGCGGCCCCCACGACCCGACCTGGGAAAAAGCAGAAGACGATGATGATGATGATGATGATGATGATGATGATAATCTTGTCAGGGAGGAACCTGCACATAATCTGCAGTTGACTCAGGAAAGCTGAAGCCTGACGGTCAGAGAAGCGACTTTGGGGCCAAAAAGTCGCTGGTTCGATTTTTGAACCCGCAGGAAGAATATGTGACGGTGGAGGAGTGAGCTGCTCTTTCCCTTCGTCCACTGTCATAGCTGAAGTGGCCTTGAGCAAGGCACCCAACCTCCAACTGCTCTCCAGGCGCCTCAGACCACTGCT
>CM045746.1:9214465-9219465 GCA_024760905.1 Plotosus lineatus
CGCTAGCAGCAAGCTCACTTAGCTTTTGCAGATTAAAGGGAGCATTGCCATAAAACTATCATACATCATTATAATTTCAATAATCATGCAAAAATCTGTAATCATGTGAAATTAAAATGATATTTTTGCTAATATTTAAGGCAGCTGGTGTAAGAGAAAAGATGCAAAGGATAGGGTGAGATGGAGGCAGATGATTCGCTGTGGCGACCCCTGAAGGGAAAAGCCGAAAGGAAAAGAAGAAGATTTTTGCGAATATTTAGTTAGTACTAGATGTCCTGCAGGTACGTAGCTCGCGCTCAGCCATAATCTAATCGCAATTCTCTCGAAAATCGTCATCATGCAACAGCAGGACACAAACACACTCAAAGGAAAGCACTATCTCCTCTCTTCTACATACATAGTCTACAGATGCCCATGATTGGTCAGTGTTTCTACGATGAAAATGAGATCGAGCATGTGTCCCTCCCACTCTGAAAGTATGGTCCATTTTGCTTTCTTGTAAATAATCTATTACATTTGAACTGGAAAGCGAGTTCTCAGTTGGAAATTTCCACTGGAAATTCTTTTGGAAGTCAGAAAACCAGACCACCCAGATGTTCCAAGATGGCTGCGTGGTGCGTCAACAAGTGAAAGCTGTAGTAATATAGTGTTTGTTAGCACTTCAGTCTCATTCCAGAAGTTATATACACAGAATCTTAACTGGGTTATCAAAGGCCGGCCGTGTCTCTCACTGTCTATGGTGTGAGGTTCATGTAAAAGAACCATTGCTGACTTTCGTTACGAGTAGCTGCATAGCCGTCAGCGTGTTTCTAATCGGGAGTCGGAGTCTCCTGAGGCAGTTGTTCACAACAACGTTCTGGCAGCTCCTGCAGCGGCACTGGAACCCAGTCGTATCGGCTTCTGCCATTCCATTGGATCCTTGCGCAGGCGTAGGCCTGTCCTCCGTACTTCCTACCCAGGCTCTGTGCACTGGAGAGTATCACCAGCCAGAACCAGCCAGCGTGCAGCTCCATAGTCCTTTGAGACTGAAGGAGGCCTACTACTACAATACCGGGGATTTAGCTCGGTTGGTAGAGCGTCCGCTTTATCCTCCAGAAGGTCAGAGTTCGAATCTGGCCGCGTCATACCATGAGACGTTAAAATCTGGGAGTTGTTGCTTGGCGCTCAGCATCAAAAGGATAGAACAACGCAACAACTGGTGCCGTACAGTGGCGACGGGTACCCGGCGCGCAGAGAGCGCTGAGGTTCATGCGCATGGAGCATACGTGTGTATGAAATTGTGCTATATAAGCATCCACAATAATAATAATACACAGAACTGTCCAACTTCTAGATGTGAACATTGTGCATCATGTTATACGTTATGATCAACTGGTATCACTAACTACAGCGAGCCTAGACAGAACCGAGTTGCTAATTTCCATCTCGGTCATCCGACGTGTTGTAATGAAACGTGACCAAACTAAAGTGTGACACTCAGCTTCTGCTAGTGTAAATAATAATAAAAAAAAAAAAAAAACAGGAGCAGATTCCTGGCACGGGTGGCTGATGCGTCGACAGGAATTTGTTGTTTTTGAGCATTTACTCTATTTAGGAAAAACAAACAAACAAAGAAAACATGTCACCTTGAAATTCTGGACGGTTCCTTCAACCCCGAGTTCAACAAGTGGCATGAAATCAAAATGGCTGCTCACAGCAGGGACTGTAAACAAAGCAACACTTTTTAGTGAGATTTTTCAAACAAAATTCAAACGTGGACGTATCTATTGGATGGGCTTGGCAACATACACCCCCCCCCCACACACACACGCACACACACACACACACACACACACACACACACACACACACACACACACACACACGCACACACACACACTTGTTTATGCCGATCAGCTATAACTTGCTTCTTCATCAATTTTTTTATCAGTGAATTTTTTTTTCAGAAATCAGATAAATTTTTTTAATAGCAGAACAAAATTATACAACGGAAGTATTTCTGTTTCTTAAAAAATTGGCAGATACGGAAGGAAAAAACAGCGGTTGGGATAAAATACACAAGTGGAAGTGGAGGAAATAGGAAGCTAAATAAGGATTATTATGAAAGGAGAAGTATAGGATTGATGAAGATACAAAGTTCAAGTAACTTCAAGAAGATTTTGTGTTTTCACTCATTATCTAAACCAATCGGACTACTGTTGGTCGATTCATGGATGCGGTGAAGGAGGACATGAAGGCAGTTGGTGTAAGAGAAGAAGATGCAGAGGATAGGGTGAGATGGAGGCAGATGATTCGCTGTGGCGACCCCTGAAGGGAAAAGCCGAAAGGAAAAGAAGACGCATTATCTAAACCATTAAGTCCTATTAGAGATGCAAGGTTTCTGGAGCCTATCTCAGCCAAATCGGGGAAAAGGCAGGGTACACTCTGAACAGCTCACAAGTACATCACAGGGCCAAGACACGCACCCACACCTAGGGGCAACTTGAAACAGCCAGTGCTAGTATACATGTCTTTGGAGCATGAGCGGAAACCAGAGTAGTTTGAGGAAACCCATGCAAGCACAGTGAGAACATGCAAACTCCACAACGTCTCGTCTGGGACTTGAATCCGGAACCTTCTTATTGTGAAGCGAACATGCTGACCACTACACCACTGTAAACCCCCCCCCCCTCCATAACCACACATACACACAGGTTTATATGACAGTGAAAAGAGAATGAAGCTTTCAGAAGCCTTCAACCTTCTGTGTGTGTGTGTGTGTGTGTGTGTGTGTGTGTGTGTGTGTGTGTGTGTGTGTGTGTGTCTTTCAACTGAAAGCAATAAGCCGGCTGAAATGGTGCCATCACACAGACATGATTGATCAATTGAATTCTATCAGACACACTGACCACCAGGATTAAGAGGGTCAAAACATCACAGATCATACACTCCAAACTGTGTGTGTGTGTGTGTGTGTGTGTGTGTGTGTGTGTGTGTGTGTGAGTGTGTGTGTGTGTGTGTGTGTGTGTGTGTGTGTGTGTGTGTAGCTACTGAGTAAATCATTGTCACTGCATACCCATGCCACAGAGATGGTATATTTAAAACATCTTATATATATATTTATATATATATATATATATATATATATATATATATATATATATATATATATAGAGAGAGGATTTTCTGAGTAGATCCTTCCGTAGGAGAGTGCTCAATACTTTTTCGTAGAGCAAATAAACAAAAATAAAAGGACAGGACAAAGACTTTCTATTGAAACTCCATTTATCACTACAGATCTGTTTCGAGGGGTGGTGAAACCATCCTCTCTCTTCAGGTGATTATAGAATCACCTTCTATAATCACCTGAAGATAGAGGATGGTTTCACCACCCCTCGAAATAGATCTGTAGTGATAAATGGAGTTTCAATAGAAAGTCTTTGTCCTGTCCTTTTATTTTTGTGTGTGTATATATATATATATATATATATATACATACATATATATATATATATATATCTCCAGATCCCGCCATCATATGTCTCTCTGTCTGTCTCTCCGTCTGTCTCTCCGTCTCCCTCTCTGTGTCCCTCAATCCTTTGGTGTGTATGTGTGTCTCACTTTCTCTGGGTGTCAATTGCTCCTGCCCTTTAGGGTCTCTAGAAAAAGGTGTTTTGGAGAAATGAATTGGCTGCGCGGGGGGATTTTCGTCTCTATTCTCCTCTCTTTGCCAGTGCCTCGTTGTCTGTAATCATTTGCAGCCGGTGGCTCTCTCAGCTCTTATAATTGTCTCTTAGAAACTCTGCAATAACTCGTCCGTCCGTGTGTGTGTGTGTGTGTGTGTGTGTGTGTGTGTGTGTGTGTGTGTGTGTGTGTGTGTGGTCCATTCATTTCTCCTGTCTTACTAGTTCCATGTTCTCTATTAAAAGAAATCAGGAAATGTTTTTCGGACTTTC
The DNA here is from genome assembly GCA_024760905.1 of Plotosus lineatus. Lineage (NCBI taxonomy): Eukaryota > Metazoa > Chordata > Actinopteri > Siluriformes > Plotosidae > Plotosus > Plotosus lineatus. Next base: position 9,218,401 of record CM045746.1, read on the forward strand.
CTTCATTAAATATTCAGCTGTACCAGTAAAATAACTTGTGTTCAGATTGCTAGACGATTCCATATGTTTTCATGGATTTATTAGAAGATTTAAAAATATATATTTTTAGCCCCCAGTAGTTTATTTACTATTAGATCTGTGACACCAACTATATGTTGTAGTTTATTTATAGGCTGATGCTGTACATAATCAAAACAAATCTATTATAAATACACACACACACACACACACACACACACACACACACACACACACACACACACACACACACACACACACACACACAATCACACACACAGAGATGCGCACCGCACATAAAGATGTAAGTAGTTCTGTTGGGGGGTTTTGGGTTGTTTTTTGTTTTTGTTTGTTTGAGGGTTTTTTTTTTGTTTTTTTTTGCATAATTGGCCTTGTTTTGCAGCATTTTCCTTAACATCCCTCCCCTATTCTTCCTTAATTTCCTTATTTTTTAATTCAACGAATATTTAAAGGGAAAAAAAACAAAACAAAAAAAACCAAAAACCAACGATGTACTGAAGCCGCATGAATTGGATTCGGTTGTGTGAGGTGCATATCTGAGTGCGTGCGCCTGCGTGTGTATTCATATTTTATTTACGTTACGTATTATTTTTGAATGATTAATTGTTATTATAAGCATTTATTGCGTTGAATATGTATTTATTGAGTTGGGGTGGGGGGGTTGGGGGTTGGGGGTGGTGGTGGGGGGGGGTTGATCCTACTTCCCGGAATTCAGCGGTCTCGGGGGGATCTCGGTCCCAATTAACTGCAGAAAGTGAGGGATCCCTGTACATCAAATTTGTCGTTCCTTTAAAAAATAATTGAAGAAAAGTGAATATTGGACTGTTAAAAAATAGCCGGGTCTGCTTTCTTTCTTATAAACTTAAACATTCATTAAATAAAGTGAAAAAATGTTGAAAGATTTTGTTTTCCTTTGAATCACTGAACTAATATTCTGAGAACCGCTGCACGGATGTGTTGCGTGGAGTCAACCAACTTCAGCAAGAAGGTATCCGTCTGATAGGCCAGCTCAACCTGGTCGTGGTC